>CM031612.1:27135134-27150134 GCA_018398815.1 Conus ventricosus | reverse complement strand
GTAAAACTTTTAAACCCCAGCGCCCCCCCCCACCACCCCCCTACCCCCAAACCCACCCCCCCCTACCCCCCACCACACCACCACACAACTCCAGCCTTGTTTTCTCCAAAAGCATTTTTGTTTTGAAAAAAGAACGAGACTCTTAAACACAAGGAAGAAAAAACAAACAAACTGCAACAGATTTTGTAAACACTGGATGTGTAAAACAGAGTCCCATCCCATCCCTCCAGTTCCATCCGTTGCCCCATTGCATTTTCGTGGTTTTAATCTCTGTGACTGTGTATGGCATGGAATTTAACGCTTTGGTCAATCAGAGGTTAGGAGCTTGACTATAATGGAAGTTTTTTTTCTAGATGTTGTTTTAGATGTATCTTTTAAATCTTGTGGCACTGTGGCTATTAAGGCTGGGAGTTGTTGCAGCAAAATGACAGAGGGAGGGGGGAGAGAGAGAGGGAGGGGGGGGAGGAGAGAGCGAAGGGGGGGGGGGGGGGGGGGGGGGGGAGGGGGAGGGAGGGGTGGGGGAGGGAAAGGGGCAAAGAGAAGAATGCACTTTCGTAAAGATAATGCGTAAGGATGCAGTCTGTGGAATGCTGGCATTATGCAAGGGCCCAGAGAGAGAAAGAGGAGAGAGAAAGAAGGAGGGGAGAGAGAGGAGGGGAGAGAGAGAGAGGAGAGAGGAGAGAGAGACAGACAGACAGAAAGGGACAGACAGACCAGAGAAAAAAGAGACAGATATAAATATATATATTATTTATATAATATATTATATATATATATATATATATTTATATATTACAGAGCAGAGACACGGAGAGAGAGAAAAAGAGAGAGAGATAGAGAGACCACGGAGGAGAGAGGGGAGAGAGAGAGAGAGAGAGGAGAGAGAGAGAGAGAGAGAAGAGAGGAGGAGAGGAGAGAGACGAGGGGGGGAAGATTCTACTAACACTTTGGGAGAGAGTGTTCTCTCCAAAGGTAAGCCCTCTTTGACAAAGCCACAGTGGAGGAATCGACAGGAACTCCCCCCCCTTTCCCAGTCAGTTCCCCCCTCTTGCTTACTTTTCAAGCTCCTCCCCCCCCCCCCCCCCCTTTCCCTCACCTGACCGCTCCCTCTTCCCTAAAAAAAAAAAAATCATCGGTTCTTCCCCGAACCAGAGACATTTTTTTTTTTTTGGTTCTCGATCCCGTCTTTACGTCATCCACCCACCCCTTACATCCCCCAACCCGTTACGTCCCTAACCACACACCACACACACACACACACACACACACACACCACACAAAACCAACTCCCCCATCCAAATTCCATCAGAAACTTGTGACGGTCTGGTCGGAATGGGCCACCCCCTAGAACAATCGCGTGCGGAAGTTACCTCCCTTAAGCCGCACTTCCGACCCCCTTTCCCCCCCCCCCCCACACACCCTTCCTCCCTTCTTACCCCCCCTCCCCCCTCCCCCTCCCGTCCTGCCTCATTCCTGAAGTTAACAGACCCGCTGTCTGGAGCATTGTCTGGACCTGACGGCTGCGGAGAGATTCCCTTCCGACGGTGTAGGTAAAGGCTTAAAAACATGTTTAGAACACAGGTACGCCATTGAAGCGCCTCCTGCCCAGAATCACGTTTATGATAGGAAAGGGTCCGGTGATGAGTGTGGAAAGGGAGGTCATCGTGACGTGAGCAGACAGTCAGGGAGTTGTTGGGTTTTTATTGTGGCGATGATGGTGATGTTTGTCGTTGTGGAAGTGGGGAGGGAGGGGGGGGGGGGAGGCGGTTGGGGGAAAACTTTCCGGAGCCTCAGAGAGAGAGAGAGGTGGGGGGGGGGGGGGGGGGGGAAATTTTGATGGGCCCGGGGGTTGTGTAGAATGACGCTCCGTCGCTTCGTCGACGATTTAAAGGGGGTTTTCACCCCCTACCCATCCTCCTCCCCCTTTCTTTTTGCCCTATCTTCGTCATGCAGTTTTGTACAGACATTATGCGATCAATTCCAGACAGAAATTTGGGAATTCCTGAGTAAAGATTGCCTGCAGGGCCAAAAAAAAACAGAGAGCCATCCAGGAAGTAAATGACCATGGTCGTTCGGGTTGTGAGACTTCTGGGATCTGTTGCATGACCGAAAAATATGCACAGAAATTTTAAATCATTGAAAACTAAAACAAAAGTCCCCAGATAGGATAGATGTTTGGTACGGTCATTTTCTCTAACAGACCACTTAAGGTGGAAAATTCCAAAACACGAAATTGCTAAGCACACCCTAAGCTTCTCCTGCGAATGTTACTGGCAATGTGCTTGCTAATGTGTACTTTGACTATGAATGAAGTTTCAACTCTTTCAACCAAAAAAGAGCTTAATCATGACCACACTGCCATTCTTAAACCTACAACTTCAGAGATACTACCACCCGAAAGAAACCAGTCCACAATATCTAAGAGTCCTTTCACCGGGGGACCACCTATGGAAAGGGGGTAAAGGGGTTAAAGTCACGAATCTCTTGCACCAAACCCCCAGAGCTCATCGAACGGATTGATCGACCCCAAACCCCTGATCAAGACGGTTAAAGCTCTTCAAGTGCCCGAATGACGGGAGGAGAAAACGGACCGCTCGACGAGACAGAGGCGGCCCCGTTCTCCCCCCCCCCCCCCCCCCCCCCCCCCCCCCCCCCCCCAAAACCCGGAGCAAGGGCGGGGGCCCAACAAAGGTGGCAGGGGTCTGAACTTTAAACCGTCCTTCTCTTCTCTCATCGCCGCTGGGCTATGGGGGCGGGGGAGCAATTTCATTATTTTTAATTATGGAGAGTCCCGGGGGGAGGGCCACTTTGACCGGCTAAGTGCCAGTGGGCGCAGCGTGGGGCTGGAGGGGGGGGGGGGGGAGGAGGAGGGGGTGGGTGGCAAGGTGCAGCGAGGTGGAACGGTGGGCGTTTCTGTGCGCGTTTTCTCCGGTGTCTGCACACCGCTGTTATGTTTGGTGAGTTGTTGTGTTTGGTCGTTCTATAACGTGTAGGTCTGTCTGAATGTCTGACCGTCTGTCTGTCTGTCTGTCTTGATTAGTTCATCGCACGGGATACAGCCCTGATGTGGCCTTTGCGGTCGGCTGGGCTATAAGCAACATTATCTTATCTCGCACGGGATGAATCTGATGTGAACTGGTTTCAAGTGGTAAGATTCTCTCTCTCTCTCTCTCTCTCTCTCTCTCTTGAGAGTGTGTTGGGTTGTGGAGATATATATATTATATATTATAAAATATATTATATATATATATATATATATATATTGTAATGAGTCGGCCGACTGTTCTCGGGCATTTCGGCAAATTAAGGGTAGTTTTGTGGTTGTTGAGAGCAAGTTCCTTGGGGTCATTCAAGTGTGCAAATCGGCATCACCAGAGGGGGGATACCCAGTCGTATACTGAAGGAGGGGCGAGTTACTGGGGAGTGTTTCGCATGTCCCGAGAGGATAGTGAAAGGCGTTGCCAACCTGCGGGTCTGGGTTAGAGGAGTGTCAGTTGACCCTGGCTGGTATTCACTGGGTTCTCAGTGGGCCTGAAGGAAGGCGATGTTGTCAGGTGAGTCAGCGGTCGGTGGCGTCAGCTGAGGCAGAGTACGCGACATTCAGTCGTCCTTGTTTGATGGCATGACTGGAAGGCTGCGGACCATGAGTGGTTTGCGCTTGTAGTCTTTAGAGATAGTAAATACTTTGAAGCATCAGTCATGGCTGGTAGAGATGTCAGGCTGTTAGTACAGTGGGTAGCTTCGGGGCATCGAAAAGAGTGTGAATAGGAGGTTATGCATTCCCACTGGGTGCCCCAGTCTTTGTTGGCGCTTACAGTGTTGTGTGTGTGTATGTGTAGGTGATGGGATTCCATTGAGGGAATAAACAAACTTGGGAAATGTATTGGTACAAATGTGTGATGTGGTGTTGCCGTGATTACATTGGTAGCAGCCAGTAAAACTCGGTTCTCTCTTTTCTTGAGAACGACTATAAGGTGCTTGGGGAAAACCAGGCAGTGTGCACCCCCTACTCATTAAGGGAACGTGAACTCGCCCGTCTTGTGAGGGCTAGAAAAACAGCGTGAAGCCGAGTTAGTGTGCTTCTTTGTTGTTTGGGTTGGGGACCGTAAGGACCATGGAGGTTGCTGTAGCCTCGGCTGCCGACGACGCGGAAGAATTGTCTCCGTGTGGGGGGTCGGTCGACCAGCAGCCGTGTAACCTGTGGAGCCTCGCAGGGAGTGCCAGCAACGGTGGGGTGTTTGCAGCAGAGAAGACTGTGGGAGGGCCGACAGGAGGCCTTTCGTGGAGAGGGCGAAGTACGGTTAGAGTCCGGGCGACTCGGTGTGATGGGGGGCGCGCGACTCAAGCTAACGTTGCCAGCGTCCCCCAACTGGGACTTTGGCAATCGGGAGGACACAACGGTTGTGCAGACTCGCTCGTAGTCGCCACAGTGGGTGGGATGAGAGGCACTGACCGGTCAACCAGGCGGAATGCTGGCAGTTATGGCCGTTTATTTGCTCTTAAGGTTATTAGTGTTGCAAACCGCATAGTGTGGAATAATGTTTCCTGGCTAAGTAAGAATAACTGAAGACCCGGGATGGCTTTATGAACAGTGTCTGTATGCGGTTTACATAGTTCGTATGCTACAGATCGTTGTGTTGTGTAGAGACGGGGTGGGGGCGGAGCGTCAAGTTGAATAATGATGCTTATTTTTCTAAGAAATTTGTTATTGGATATCCGTCACCTTTGTGCGGGCCGATGTGCAGTGACCGAGGTGCGTGTGCCTATGCGAGAGTGCATTTTGGTTGAGAACGCGTAAATACTTTCTGTCTATAACCCCCGGCATCCCTGAATATGAAACTTCCGGCTAGCGAGGGTTAGCTAAGAGTTGAGTGCGTGGGGGGGGGGGGGAGGAGATAGTTGTCTTCATGTTAGTGGGCCTCAGCTTTTAGAGTCAAACCTGGAGGAGCCATGGATAATATGATATAGTATGTTGTGCGTGTGCGGGTGGAGATGTGTGGAGTGTGTGTGTGTCTGTCTGTGTGGTGTTTGAGGGGAGTGTATTGTTGTTCTGTGGGTGCGTGGTTGGTGGGGTGGGAGTGTGTGCATTTACTACTGTTATTGTTGCGATGCTGACGAAGCCTTATACAGGCGCGACAAGCTTCGTTTTATAACACCAATGAAGAGTGTGTGGTTTGTGTGCTGCATCTATCTCTTTTTCTGTGTTGTGACTGGCCCGTTTCTGGATCCGCAGTGCACCACACATCACTGAGTGTTTGTCCAGCCTACTCCAGGGTTTATCTTCCTTTAATTTATATATAATGATTATATAATACTTATATATATATATCTCTTATATATATATCTATATATAAGATATCTATATATTCTCTTTATGTGTGTGTGTGTGTGTGTTGTGAGTGTGGTGTGTGTGTGTGTGTTGTCAACCTCGGGTGCTGTCCGATGGAGGAAGGACTAGGCAACATGCCCCAAACACACTCCCGCTTGCTTACGATCTCATTCAAACTATCATGCCTTCGTCACATCCCACCACTAGTAAAGTCTATACCTTTACTACAATGATCATAGAACGAAAACCTCAAGGGGGGGCCCTATGGAATCAAATGAAATACAATAAAACCTTTCTCGCTTCCGGAAACTTCACACCTCATTTATCTACAACATCATTAAAACTAACGGGTCTAACAGATTTCTACTTTACTGGCCAGGTGATCTTAATATTCACGAATCATGTCTTTTCTTTTCTTTTATTTTTCTTTTCACTGTTCTTTCACAACACGACAAAACTGCCGGCACTGGTGTTGGTCTGATGGGCCTGGTCAGGTGAGACTGTTGGCGTTGGTTGTGGTTTGACTTGGCGAAGTGCCGCTGCAGGTCTGAGGTTCGAACCCCGGTTCGGGTGGAACAGTGACTATTCAAACATCGATCAGTTTCCTTTTCTTTCTTCTGCATTACACGATTGCCCACTCTCTCTCCTCGCTCTCTCTCTTCTAGTTGTCTCCTATCAAATGGACTGGTTGCTTTTCTTTTCTTTTTTTCTTTTCTTTTCTTTTCTTTTCATAAAAATTCGCAACTCTCCCTCCTCTTCTACACTCTCATCATCCTGCCTCTGCAGACTTATCTTCATGCTAATCTCTCACTTGGTTCTTCTTCTTCTCCCTCATCTCTCTCTCCTTGCCTTCTCTCCTGCAGAGCTCCACTCAGAACCTCTCTCTCCCTTCTCTCTGTTCGTTTCCCCCTCGTTCTTGCCGTTCTTCCTTCCCATCTTTCTTATTCGTCTCCGATCTGTCGAAAACGGCCGAGTACCATTGGTCGGTTTATTTTTACCCGCCTGGGACACCCGAAGTTCCCCCTCTAATCCATTGGAAGTTTTTATTTTTCCCATCATGCCAGGTCACGCTACACCCTATTCTGTGGTGGTCAATTGGTCATTTATTGATTAGCCAGATTTCACCCCCACCACCGCACACACTTCCCTTCCCCCCTTTCTCTTGACTGGCGCCGGGTGACTTAAGTCGTGGACACTGGCACTCTAAAGTGGCTGCTGAGTCTGGGTAGGCGCCATGCCGTCTGAGTAACAATGACGCTGGTTCCACCAAGTGGCTAGCTGACGCCTGAGCTCGGCCCTGCGACTCGTCTCACACTAGACAAGCGAGGCGTCGGTCAAAAGGCTTCAGTAGTTGGGTGGGGGGACCGTCTCGGTGTGAATGAAACCTCTCCCTAAAGCTTTTAATTGGCCGGAATCGAAATATGGGCGGTGTACGTGGCGCCCTCGAATGTTTGAGTTGGACTATGTCCGAACAAACTGGTGGCGACCTCCCCCAAGTGGGTTGTTTCCCCTTTTTCGTCCGTGACAATTTCCCCTGGCAAACGACCATGCTCCGCATTGTCTCAAAAACAACGGTGCAAAAAGGACCACAACCGGATTTGCTGCCACCCTCAGCTACCGCGCAAGTTTGGGAAAATACTTTACAACCACGGTTTATACTTATAAAATTTATCATTAGTGAATACCCTCCACTGAGTTATCATTGACGTGCGCTCTCGGTTATTTCAACTCCTTTTATAACGACCTCTTGCGCACTTAGGCGATTCCATACTGCAGATTTGCATATCTTCTCTTCACATTTTCTTATGAAACGCACAATATATAGGCTCACGATCCCTGGACACTTCACTGAGGGCTCTCCATCCTCACTTATTGCAAATAATGCATTCACTACACACGCGACTGTATGCTCCAAGGTAACTACATACAAGAACACGTCTCACAAAGAAAATCTGCACAAGGTCTCACACACACCAACACTATGACCCCATAGCCCATGGACTGAAACGCATATCCAATCAACATAACTGTCGTCTAACACCAATTATCAAAAAGCACCGGCTATGACTGTCTTCCTCTTGAGGTTGCAGCTTGCTAGACTACAGGCTCTTTAATAGTCAGCCTCGACTTCGTCGACCGGGACTGTACTGCACTCGATACCTGTAGGGCTGCAGTGCCATCGCCCAACGCAGACTCTGCTGTTTTTCAACTGCGCCTCCTGCAGGAATATGAGTGGTGTTGATCCGTCTCGCCACGAACTCTTTTCCATACAAGTATTTGTGGCATTTTGCACGGCCCACACGACCGTTAACCACTCCTTCTCCAACCGTTGCGTACCCTTCTTTCACATTTGTCAACTTCTGCGTAGATATTCACAGGATACTTCGACCCCATCGTGCTCTGCAAACATACTGCCACTTATCCCACCGCCTGCTGATGATCTGTCCGCCACAAAAAATGGTTTGGGACATATTGGTTTGCTTCAAGTTGGGACGGGAACCTAATCTTTCCAACACGTCTGCAGTGCTTGCTCTGCAGGTTGACCACCTCGACCACTGCCGTTTCCCTGCCTTGACCCCCATCACTGAGAGGACTCGTGATTGCCGCCAAGTTGGGACAAACTCCGATAGAACCCAATAAAACACCTAGCAGACTCCTGACTTTGTTTTGGTCTTTGGTCTCTCTGAATTCCTCCTCTTCTCACCTTTCCTCTTTCCGGCCTGCTTTGGTGTCGCCTCCGAAACAAAACTAGAAAACTCCAGGTTGGAAAAGCCAACCTGGCACTTTGTTGGTTGGCTGTGGAGATTGGCCTTTCTATGTCTCAACCTCTCCAAGAGTGTCCTAGCTGCTCTCATATGCTCCTCCCATGTCTCGGCTGCTCTCGGAATGTCCATCATGAAATTCACCCAACCCCTTTCCATTCCCGTCAATCGCTTCTCATCATTCGAAGGAAAAGACCGCAGGTGCGTTGACCCTCCCAAAAGGGAGTCGTACTCGCCCACTGGTTATAGGCCCCATAGGAGTGGGAGGCGTGGGAAAAACTGCTGTGACTTCTTTGTGTCCTCACGCAAGGCTCATTTGCCAGTAACCCTTGCTCAGATCGATCCTGGGGTGAAATACTGGCTCTTGCTTTGTTGGGTCTGAGAAGCGAACAGGTCTTTCCATGTGGGTAATGACTCTGCATCGTACCTTGGTGGACAATGTTCAGCCGTCTATAGTGACACAGAATCGATGCTCACCTGCTTTATCTCACTAAGACGACGGGAGCACTATATGCTGATTTGGACGTTTCAATCACCCCAAGGTCCAACACATCACACACACATTTTCTACCTCCTCCTCGATCACTTGCTTGGTGGCATATGGGATCGGGTAGGCTTTCACAATGTACCGGGTTTCTGTGATGAGTTAACTCCACCGTATACCATGTCTCTAGAGTTGCCTGCCAGGTTATCAGTCAGGGCGCCTATATTGTTTCTAGGAGCCCACTAACGTCCTCCTGTTCTCCGCCTCCTGCTCTAGCCCTTATACAGTGACAAATCCTGTTATGACAATTCTCCTGGGAAACTCAGGCAACAATCTCCCTTCTTTGCTGGGTCTCCTTCGCCTTCCATAATGATTGCTGCTGCGCCTAATGTGCTGAGTCTCACGCTGAATATATTTGCGGAGTCGTAGTAGATGAGCATGGAAAAAGTTTTGATTCCCATTCACATCGATTCGGTAGTCCTGATCTACCTTTTCAATGATTGGTGAAGGGGTTCCTTCCAATGCAATCAGAGGGCTTGCTTGTGATCCGTGGGAGGGAAGCTAGACGTCGTAGTTAACAGGGACTTGATCTCCCGCTTGGGAATTGCCTTCCTTACCCTTCCAGTCCTTCTGCTTTCTGGACACGACCCTATAGCCTGCCTGCAAAACTCTCCCCTTGCGACCTTAATGTCTCTCGAGCCTATTGCGTCAATAAGTCTTCCACATACTGAAATGTGGTTTTGACTTCTTCGGACACCTGTTCTCCGGACCACGCCTCTTTGAGAATTGCACAACCGGGTCCCGAAACTGTCCGCCCATACAGCAGCTCCCTAAACATGGCGCGAAAGCTGTGCTTTCTGAGGGGCTTTCTGTAGGCAAACAGTGGCCGAGGGAATGCAATGTAGCTAGCGGTTCAATAGCTGGCCTTTCTCACAGAGCTTCTTTAAGCTGCCTTCAGACACCGTTGAATCTTTCCACCACAAGCCACGCATTGGGATGGTATGGGGGTAAGTGAGTCTGTGTGCAAGCTGTGTGATCCTTAGCAGCAGTTGACTCCCTCATCAAATGAGGTGAACTGTGACCCCCTGTTGTCACTGAGATTTTGACTTTTTGGAAATTTGTGCGCTGCAACCCCCGCGAGAGGAAAGATGTCTACCCCGCCTTCAGCGACCTGTTGGCGTATCTACGCCTTTCAAATGCAACCGCTTCTGGTATTCTGGTCGCGTAGTCCACCAGCGTCACCAACATACCTGTGCCCGCCTTTGGAACAGGGCCGCGAACGATTGGGCCAATCAGATTCAACCAGCCACTCTCTGAACGGGGTTGTATTCTTTGTGTCAATATTAAAGGGGGATGTTTAAGAGGCGCCTCCCCTCTTCACCCCTTTGGGGCTGACCTTTGACACACAGCACATTGACCATGCAGAACCGCTTTTATGTTTGCATTGCTCTCCTTGGCCAATGCAAAGTTCATCAACGAACTCGGTTAGCTGTTTTTGTGGTGCCGAGATGACCGCCCTGAGCGACTCGTGAACCACTGACAAGACAGTGTCACCGAAGACACGCTGGTACCTCCTAAAACTGAGTGGTCACCCGTACCCTGGTTCTTTATTCCCTTGGTGAACACTCGGTACAACAGCCCCGGCTTTCACAAGAAATTCTGACTCACCTCCCTCTACCTCCTGTTTTCTCTCCTCTGCCCATCTCCAGACTTTTTCCCCACGAGCGAAGGGTCTTGTTCCTGTGCAGCCTAACTAACTCGTCAGGCGACACGTCTTGCCCGACTTCCTTCCTGGAAACAACTAACGGTTTAACAACCTTTTCCTCCTTCTTGCTCCGTGTTTGGAACAGCTTTGCCCTGTAGCAGTGGTAACAATCAGGATCCCTGGATCCCTTGCATGGATGATTTCCAATTGAATCAAATGTGTGAAGGGGTTTCTCCTTCACCAAGGAGGACAACTCGCCTGAGAACAGCAGTAAGGGGTAACGTACTCTATCTTAGCAACTGGGGGGAACTACCCTCACAGTGCCATCGATTAGGAGTCCAGAGGTCCTGGATTGCCCTGTCAAATCCTTTATCGACCAGCGTTGTTCGTTACTACCCGGCAATGAACAACCAGTGTTCGGACTACATCTACACTTCCTTCAAACCCTTGCTGGCAATCCACCCCTTCTTCCATGGTAAACGACCACTCAGCCTTCCTAGTTGCCCTCCATCCCTGACACTGACTGCTGTCCAGTGCTAGCATAAGATGCACTCCACCTCTTCGACTGAAATCCTTTTGGTTCCACTGCAGGGCGTTTCCCTTGACGACCCTTATCCACCTCTTGCCAAGGGCTGCTGTTTGGAAACTCATGCGACAATCCTCGCACCATGTCCCTTTCTTGTGACAAATGATGAAACCACCTAAATGTCTTTGCCCTTTCCTTCTGCCCACCACCTGGGGTTTGCAGACTTTTGCGAAAACTCTCCTAGTCTCCTTGCACTTTCCTCTTCTCACCTGTGCCTATAGCACCTGTTTCTCTGCCACCTTAGTGCCCAAAACGCTGCTCTTATACCACCTCTGCGGAACTTCAACAATCACTGCTGATCTCTGGCTGTCTCTCTTTCAAATGTATGGTTAACTCAGGGCCCGCACTGGGTCAAAATCTGTTCCTTTCATAACTAGGCTCTTTCAATTCAACGAAACTCCTTCTTCGTACCACTCAATCTAACATTTCTCGAAATAGTGATCTAGAACGTGCACCAAATGAAGTGTACCGTGTTCCCCCTGCTTGCATCTAGCCTGAACGAAAATTTCCTTTCTGAAATCCTTTTCTGTGAGTTCTCAAATCCCTTCATTAAAGCCTCCTTCACTAGCCCCCAAATAGACTGTTGTTCTGCTGGTAACGCAGTGAAAATCTGCAATGCCCTTACCCGTCAATACCGCTGCCAAAAATGATGCCACTCTTCGGAGGCCAACCCCTCTGGACTGGTGCAAACGTTTTGAAACGGACTGAATGTATTGCATCAATCGAATCGGTCCCTTCCGGAATTTTGGCAACTTGGGTCGGGGAGCATATGCTACGCACAGAGTCAACTGGAAAGTGAACTACCATCATCGGTGGTCTCCTCTGTATTTCTAACTTTCTCTAACTCTAATTGAACCTTTACTCTTTCCGTTTCTGCTTCCGTCGTTTGTTTCCCTGCGACCTTCCTTTAGCCTTTCTGTTTCCGGCGCTTTCCCTAGCTTTCATTCTTTCTGTTTCCTGCGGTTTCCTTATTTCTTTCTGTTTTCCTGCGCTTCCTGATTAGCTGAATCCTGAATCTTTCTGTTTCTTTCTTTCTCTACTGCGACCGTCAGTCTTTCCGCGCGTTCATCCTTTCCATCTTTTGTTGGTTTTCAACGAACGCAACCACGCAACTCATTCCTGAGTAAGCCTAAACCTAAATCACGAGCGACCGCTCACAAGTTGTACAAATAGGGGTGTTCTTTTTTCTTCCGCCATTGTATTCTTTCGCTTTTTTTTTTTTTTTGAACAAGATTTTTATTTACGACAGCCCAATGGTGGTTTCCGAACGAGGTAGTGACGTAATATGCACAATCTATGAATGATAATATTGCTTGGGACCAACGTAATTAAGTTTTTATCTAAGACGCCTAGGCGCTGACCCACTATGAGAGCGAATATAGGCCAATCTCTGTGCGCACTGAGTACTCTGGGGCTGAAATGCCACGCTTGTCTTAATATCTTGGAAGCAATGCCAAAGCCTAGTATTTAAACTCTGTGGGAACATACCGTAAAGACAACCCCTCTTGGCTTCGGATTCCAAACACTAGGATCCCCCAGCATCCTCTCTGAGAAGATGAAACAATTATAATAAATAAATGGGCCAGAATATCCTGGCAAGCTCGCAATAAAATTGTCAACCTGGGGGGTTGATTGTCGATGGAGAGGGAAGGAAGGCAGGACAGACTAGCGCACAGCCCAAACCCATCACAGCTTGCTTACGCTCTCATTCATATTATCATGCATTCGTTACATCAAAACCACTAGAAAAGTCTATACTTTACGGTACAATGATCATAGAAACGAAACATAAGGCATTTATGGAATCAATGAAATAAAAACTTCTCTCTTTCCGGAACTTCACCAAAATCATTTTATTCAACATCATTAACTAAAACCGGGTATAAATATTATAATTATAAAACAGATTTGATACTTTACCTGGCCAGGGTGGTGAATTTAACTCTTCCCCGAAGCACTGTCTTTTCTTTTCTTTTCTTTTTCCTTGTCACGTGTCCCTTTCAAAACGACACAACTGCCGGCATGGTGGTTGGTTGATGGCGCTGGTCAGGTGACTTGAGGGAGGGACTGTTGGCGTTGGTCTGTGGTTCTGCTTGGCGAAAGTGCGCTGCCAGGTATGAGGTCGAACCCCCGGCTTAGGGTAGAACAGTGATATCAACTCGATGTTCTCCTTTCATTCTTCTAGCATTAACGCACTTGCACTCTCTCCTTACTCTCTCTCTTCTAGTCTGCTCTTATCAAAAGGACCATGGTTTGCTTTTTTTTCTTTTTTTCTTTTCTTTCTTTTCTTCTTCTAAAATTAGCAATCTCTCTCTTTCCCCATCCTCTCCTCAGTCTTCCTCTGGCAGACTATCTCATGCTTATCTCTCACCTTGGTTTCCTCTTCTCCTCCTCCCCTTCATCTCTCTCGCTCTCTGCCCTTTCTCCTTGCAGAGGCGCTCCATCAGAACCTTCTCTCCTCTCTCTTGTTCGTTCTCCCCCCTCGTACTGCCGTTCTCTCCTCTCACATCTATCTTATTCGTCCCGATCTGTCGAAAAGGGCGGAGGCGAGTTCCATTGGTCGGTTATTTTTACCGCCCTGCCAGATAACCGAACTTTATCCCCTCTACTTCCATTGGATGTTCCCTCATGGCCAGTCACGGCCTACACACCTTCTCTCTGTGGTGGTCAATTGGTATTATCGAGATAATTAGCCGTTTCACCCCCCACCTCACCACTACTTCCCCCCCTTTCCTACCTTGACTGGCGCCGTTTGTGTCCGTGTTGACTTAAGTCGTGGGACATGGTCACATCTAAAGTGGCCTAGCTTGAGTTCTGGGTAGGCGCCCATGGACGTTCTGAGGTAACCCTGAGTGGTTCCACAAAAGTGGCTAGATGAGCTGAAGCTCGGCCCTGCGACTCGTCCGCTAGGACATCGAGGCGTCGGTCTCTCACAACGGCCTTCGTCAGGTCCTGGGGGGTGGGTTCGGACGTCTCGGTTGAAACTCTCCACTACGCTTAATTGGCCGATCCGAACTTATGGGCCCGGTTAGTGATGGGCGCCCCTAGAAATGTTTGTGTGAGTTTGGACTTATGTCCGAAAACAACAAACTGGCTGGGCCCCCCAAGTTGGGTTTGGGTTTCCCTTATTTCCGTCGTGGACTGTGTGTGTGTGTTCCCTGCATTGCACTTGTTTTGCCCACTACTTAATTTGCTCAGAATTATATATAATATATTATTATATATATAACTATATTATATATATATATATATATATATAGCTGAACATTACATTATATATATGGTTGAAAGACTGGGCGAAAGGCATGTGTTTCGGCTGTGATGTGTGCCTTAAACATATATAAAGCGACACCAGAGAGATGCGTGAGAGAAGAGAGAGAGAGGAGACGAGAGAGTTGACGTCTTTTGGACCATTGAACTTCAGGTGCTAGTGCTCAGAACTACGTTTTTACGAAAGTGCGTGAAAAGTAGTAAGAAGTTCGGAGCGGGCAGCCGAAATTATCCGAGCTTTTCTGTAATTATCTATAGATTCCTTAAAGTGGTCGAGTTTTCTTTGTTGTTCTTCAATATAAATAAATATATTATATATATATATATATATATTATATTATATATATTATTTATATATTATATATATACATTACATACCTACATACCCACACACACCACACCCACACCCACACACACACACACACACACACACACAAACCCCCCACACGCTCAATCCCTTTTTTTTTTCCTTTTTCTTTTCCTTTCTCTCCTTCTTTTTAAACTTTACTTTTCCTTTTTTCATATCTGAGGAGAGACGCACTGGAGGAGAGATTAGAGGGGAAGAGAGCGCGCGAGAGAGCGCGAGAGAGAGACGGAAGAGAGAGACGAAGAGGAGTGATTCGGGAGCGGGGGAGGAGAGGTGTGGAGGCGCGTGGGCGGAAGAGGAGAGATGAGGAGAGGGTGAGAGAGCGGAGAGGAGCGAGCTGAGATGGAGGAGAGAGACAGAGACGAGAGAGAGAGAGAAGAGACTCAAAGACTCACGACGCACGACTCAAAACTTTATTATCAAGGATAGAGCTTTTACGGCAGTTGCCTTATTCTTCCAATCTGTCCTTGCTATTTCTAAACATTCAATAAACAAAA
>CM031612.1:27115134-27132634 GCA_018398815.1 Conus ventricosus | reverse complement strand
AAAACATGCTGAATATTAATGTAATGTAATGTAATGTAATACTATGTAATGTAATGTGTGTGTGTGTGTGTGTGTGTGTGTGTGTGTGGTGTGTGGGTGTGTTTGCGAGTGTGCGTGTGTGCGCGCGCGTGCACTTGCATTTTGTATATTAGAGATTCATCATATGTCATTGAGTGATTTTAATTATGTGAGATATTTGTGACTTCTTTATTTCTTGCTTAATATTTATGAAGTTTGCCTCTATTTTCTTTCTATCTTTGGCATGAATACAGCTGTTTATTGTAGTTTATGCTTTTATTCACACTTTGTAGGCGCTTTGAGCTCATCAGAGATGGGGCGCATATAAAATTTCATTATTATTATTATTATTATTATTATTATTCACGCCCATCACTACGGCAGAGGGACACGAACACGTTTTTCTTTGTTAGTAATGGTATTTATAAACCACACACACACGATTATGCAGTGTAAAGCGTAGCATTCATTGATGCTTATTTCCAGTCTTATTTCGTTTATATATCCGTTCATCCATATTTTGAGTCATGCCCTCGTTTCCTTTTTGATTTGCCTTTCTATATATATATATATATATATATATATATATATATATATATATATATATATATATATATATATATATATTGTACTACTCCCACGCCTGCATATGTGTGGGGTATACAATGTACTGCTACACATACGAGAGTGAACGATGGTATTGAAAGGGGTGAATGGAAGTTGTTGATTTTTTGTTCATGGTGTGGATATTGCACACATTCTTTTCTGTATTTTCCTCTACGAATTTCGTCTTGTTTTGAGAATGTCTTCATGGAGAACAGCATATTTTGCTTATTCAATGTATCATCTCAAGATAAACTTTTAACTTGACTTTACACACACCTCTATGAGAGTTTGTCAATTTAGAAGAGGGGTATAAACGAGTGCAGTGTTATAATTTGTGTGTTATCATATTGATAACCGATCCTACTCTGTCTTACTCACTCTTCTGTCTGTCTGTCTGTCTGTCTGTCTGTCTGTCTTCTCTCTCTCTCTCTCTCTCTCTCTCTCTCTCTCTTCTCTCTCTCTCTCTCTCTCTCTCTCTCTCTCTCTCTCTCTCTCTCTCTCCGCTGTTCTTCTCTCTCCCGTGGTGTTCTTCTCCTCTCCCATGGTGTTGTTCTCCCCTCAGTGTATATAGGGATGGACACCAAGGATATCCCTTTGGCCATGCCTCTGTCCATGTTGCTTCTCTACCACCTTGTTCACAAGTACACTGGATTCCCCTCTCGCTACATTTTCCCACACCCTAGCATTTACAAACATCCCTACTAAATTGCTTAGCAAACAACCACTTCGCACCAAATGGAAATCGAAAATTCGCGCCGACTCCAGGAGCCACTTTCACACAGTAATTATCCCATAGAAGCTGCGACAATGACGTCCACACGCATTCAACAAGCCAGACAAAGCATCGACACAGTGCCCCACAGAATTACTATCTGAACAAGCCCAAGACTCCTGTTTTTCAAGGTCTGTTTACAAAGCAACTTCAGCTGACTGCATCTTTAGCACCCACTCAATGCTCTGAGGTCCTAGTGGATAAATTTTCCTCCCTTTCGCTGGGGAAGTTCGAACTGGGGAGGGACCCTAACTACCTTAAGTGCCATCTATCACCTGACCACTTCAACCTTCTTGACACAGTTCGACCGTATGCGCTAGGTGAGGGCGTACTGCTAATCGGTCCATTACGTATTTCTGCACTATGCGCGGAATTCTTTTCCACTACAGCGCTTAAGGCCCTTTGTGATAACTTTCGCTCCCTTGACAAAAAAGAAATTAAGATAATCAAAGTTGTGATTTCTTGTGTGTGTGTGTGTTGTGTGTGTGTGTGTGTGTGTGTGTGTGTGTGTGTTGTGTGTGTTGTGTGTGTACTGAAAATGTGGATGCCTTTTCACCACAACGGTCGACGAAGATGAAAAATAAAAGGAGATAGGTTTTAGTGCCATTAGCCAGGACAGACTTCAAATTATACAGATTTTGCGCTTTTTTGTTTTGTTTTTCGGCGAATTTGTCCCCCCCGCCGCCCCCCCCCCCCCCCCAAACAAAAAGAAGAAAAAAAAATCGACGTGCTTGAACCTGAGAACGAATTGAATTACCGCACTGGATTGTTATACTATCATGATGGACACGGTTTTTTCAATTTTTTTTTTTTTTTTTTTTTTTTGCGCGTGTCTTTTTCGTTTTGTTTTTTGAAGGAATTTAGCACAGACGCACAAAGCCCGCTACTCTGTGGTAGCATACACTGGTGGAGTTCTCTTAACTTACACGCGGGTATTAGGGCCGAAGAGTTGCAGGAGGACAGGTCCAAGGTCTGGGGTTCTGCTCCAGTAAGGGCACAGTGGGAGAGGGGAGGAGGGGGGGGGATGCCCAAAATATAAGGGGGGGGGGGGGGGGGGGTTGGGGTGTGTGTGTGGGGGGGGGGGGGGACAAAACCCGGACTCCCCCTCCACGTACCCCCACCCCCTCCCCCACCCCAGCACACACACTTCGTCTGACTCTGCGCATACTGTCCATGTTCATGGCCGAGGTCTTATGACTGAGGTTTTACAACAATGTGCCTGCGTAAGCAGACGGCAGCGGGAGGCACGACTAGATTTAATATCCCCTCCACAACCATCAAAAGAATCAACCAGTGTGTCCAAAAGTAATAGGATAAGCCATACAGATCAAATTTTCGGTACTTAACCAGAAGGTTTATGAATAGAGGCTATTGGAGGGGATTTTATTTGAAAATCGAAGTCTTTTCTCTCATTTTTTTCCGTTCTGAAGAAAAAAAAGGGGGGGGGGGGGGGGGGGGGGAGAAAAGAGAGGCTGGAGTTTGAAACAGATGAAAAGAGATGAGGGCCATACGCTTATTCCGCTTAAGCGAGATGTGATTGGTTCGGGTGACATCTGGTTTAATGTTGCTGCTGGGGGGTTGCCGGATTATTATTACGTGGAAGATGAAACAACTTTGCCTGGAGCCGCTAAGTGTCGAAGTCATATGACGGATGACACCTGCTTCTCCCCTGCTCTCCCCCTCCCCTCCCTCCCCCCCCCCACACCACCCCCAAACCTTACCCCCTCTTCCCCCCCCCCCCCCTCCCATCTTCCCCACCACACAAATACCACACACACACACACCCCAACACACACACAACCCTGGTAATGGTTTGGCCGGGGGCATTTTTGTGAAAGGGCAGTCAGAGGGACGTCACAAAAAAGAAGGGAAAGAAAAGGCGACAGGGGAAAAAAAGAAGAGGGTAGGTGAGGGAAAAGGGGGGGGGGGGGAGAAGAGGGGAAAGGGCGCAGGGGGGGGGGCGAAGGGGAAGAAGTGCTGTGGGGGGGGGGGTGAGGGGTTGAGGGGGGGGGGGGGGGGGGGGGGGAAAGAGATGGGCGACCTGCGAGCTCCAGCGAGCAAAAAATCAAACAGGGGTGAGGGTCAGTTATTGGTGGCTTATCTTCGCCTGAGGAATAAACTTTAACTGCGCCCTCGTCATTGATTCCCGATTATTTTTTTCTTTATGGATCCAAAAGCTAAAAAAAACAAAATTAATGGGGACTGTTATTTTGAGGCCAGGGCTGTGTTTTTTAAAGGGGGATGCGCCCAGGGCCCTTAAAGCCTTCAAGCCCCCACCCCTCCTTTTTTCCATCCCTTCCCCCCTTCCTCTTTTCCTTTTCACTCCCCCCCCCCCCCTTTCCCTTCCCCCCCACCGCCACCTCGGGGCCCCATTTTCTCTCTTTGTTTTCGGAAGGACGACCCGTGTTCTCCCCCCGTGCGGCAATGAAATTGACAATATTTTGATAACGTCACCCCTTTTTCCTGTGGGGTTTTTAAGCGGTTGCTTCGTCATGCGACAACTTGAGACGCCCCGGGTTTCTCCTGTCCCTTCTGTCCCGCCTGTCCGCCCTGTCCCCCCCGACCCCCCCTCCTCCTCCTCCCCCCCCCTGTTCCCGGGAAGGCCCCCAGACGTTGGTGAAAAAGGGTTTTCTGGTGATTGAAGAGGCGATGGAAAGGTTTTAAAAGAAGATTGAAATAAAAAGCCCCTAGTCGTTTGAAAAGGGTATTAAAGTTTCACTAGCAGGGGAGAGTGGCGTCGGGTTAGACAGAGACAGAGAGGAGGATAGAAAGAGAGAGAGAGAAGAGAGGGGGGGGGGGGGAGGAGGGAAGAAAGGAGGAATGGGGGGGGTGGGGGGTGGAATTTGGGCGTACAAGGGGAATTAATCCAAAAAGAGGATGGAATGGGAAAGGGGTAGGTGATGTGGTGTGTGTGTGTGTGTGGGGGGTGTGTTGTGTGTTTTGTGTGGTGGTGCGCGCGCGCGCGCGTGCGTGCGTGCGTGCGTTTTGGGTGTTTTTGTGTGTGTGTGTGTGAGAGGGAGAGAGAGGAGGAGAGAGGGGAAAAGGGGTGTGTGTGTTTTTGGGTAGGGGGGGGGCGGGGGGCCGAAAAGGCGAGAGAAGGCGATGGGGGAGGGGGAGGGAGGGGGGGGGGGGGGGGGGGTGGGGGAGGCACACAGGTTCTTCCTTTTTGAGAAAAAGACGGCGACGTAAGTCGTAAATAACAAAGGAAGAAGTGGAGAGTGCGAAAATCACAACCCACACACCACACACACACACAACGCAACCCACAAGCGCGCGACGCCGCACGAGTACACACACCACCACACACACACACCAAAACCCCAAACCACACAACCAACACACCACACACAACAACACACACGACGCCGCACGCACGCCGCACGCACACACACAGGGAGAGAGGAGAGAGAGGAGATGGAGGGAGGAGAGAGGGAGATCTGAATGAAAAAGGGGTGGCGGAGAAATGGATGATCGTTTAGTACTTCATGTATAATGGGTCAATGTAAGAATGAAGACAGAGAAGTGTTAAAGATGGAGTTGGGAGAAAGAGAGGGGAAAAAAAAGAGTCAGGAAAAGGATCTAGGGGGAATAGTTTAAAAAGAAAGGAGTGAGAAAAAAAGTGGAGGAAAAAAAAAAAAAGAGTTAAAATCTTAAAAGAAGACGAAAGGGATCAGCAGGAAAGGGAGAAGATTTACAGATTCACTTAAAATTTTTTTGCTTGGTTGCTTGGGGATGTGGGGGGATAATTTACAAAGTAAAACACATCTCATGGTTTTCTCCGAAAAGCATATCCATGCTAAAAACGATCTTTAACACATTGGGTTTAGAGTTAGTTAAGCCTTTCCTCTTTAAGGCTCGCATTTCCGTTAAAAAATCAAACCCCCTTTCCCCACTCTTTTTTATGAATTTATGAACTTAATTGCCAACTCATCAAAACGAAAGTAGTACATGGGTTGAACATTGATAAAAATGGTCGATACTCTCTTACAATCAGCCTTCCCTTTTTTTTTTTTTTTAGAAGAAAGAGTGGAAAAAAATCGAAAAAAGAAAATGGAAAAGGATGAAGGAAGAGGACGAGGAAAGGGGAAAGGGGAAGGAAAAGGACAAAGAGGGGGAGGAGGAAGAGGAGGGGGAAAAAGAGGAAGAGGAAGAAGAAGGAGGAGGACGAGGGGAATGAGGAGGAGGTGGGGGAGGGGAGGAGGAGGAAAGGGGGAGGAGCAGAAGAAGAAAGAGAAGAAAAGAAGAAGAAGAAGAAGAAAAAAAGTACGAACAAAAAGGGAAAGGAAAAACCAACTCAAAATAGCACAAGACAATGCAAAAGGGGGATTCAATGAAAACACCCTTTAAATACAAACCCCAGGGTGGGGGGGGGGGGGGGGGGGGGGGGGGGGCCCGAAAAAAAAAAAAAAAAAAAAAAGAAAGAAAAAGCCCCCGATATGAAATGTGTTTGCTAAAAACGTTTATTAGCAAAAAGCAATCAGGCCCCAAAAACTTTTCATGAAGCTAGACCCTTTAAAAAAATGCATTTGAGTTTTTTAAAAATTAAAAATTGGGGAGAGGAGGAGAGAGAGGAGAGGAGGAGAGAGAGGAGAGAGAAGAGAGGGGAAAAAGAGAGGGGAAGAGAGGAAGAGAGAAGGAGAGGAAGAGAGGGGGAGAGGAGAGAGAGAGAGTGCGATGTTTATTTGTAAGGCCAAGCCCCCTTTGGAGAGGAAGAGAGAGAGGGGGAGAGGAAGGGAGAGGAGAGGAGAGAGAGAGAGCTGTTAGTGTGAGATAAAAAATTTCGGCCGTGACGTTCTCCCGGGAAACATAAGCAAAAATGCGGACAGCGGAAAAAAAAAAGGATGTTTGAGGGAAAGAGATGGGAAACGGTGGGGAAGGGTTAAAAAAAGAAAAAAAAAGGGAGGGAAAAAAGGGCCAAAAAAAAAGAGGGGGAAAAGGGGAAAGGAAAGGGGGAAACAGGAACGCAAGGAAAAAGAGGGGAAATGGGGAAAGGAAAGGGGAAAAAGGAAGCAAGAAAAAGAGGGGAAAAGGGGGTGGAAAGGGGGGAAAAAAGGGAAAGCAAGAGAAAAAAGAGGGGAAAGGGGAATGGGAAAGGGGAAACAGGAACGCAAAAGAAAAAATGGAGCGGAAAAAGGGGAAAAAAATGGAAAAGAGAAAAACAGGAAATAAAAAGAAAACAAAGGGGAGAGGAGAGAGAGGAGAGGAGAGGGAGAGAGAGAGAGGAGGAGGGGGTGAAGGGGAGAGAGAGAGAGAAGGGGAAATGGGCGGTGGGGAACAAAATTGGAAAGAAGGAAGGAAAACGGGGGGGAAAAAGAGTAAAAAACCAGGCGGTGGGTTTTGGGGGGGGGGGGGGGGGGGGGGGGGGGGGAAAAAATGGAAGGGGGAAAGGGGAAAAAGGAAAATGAAAAGTGGGGGGAAAATAGAAAGGAAGGGAATGAAGAGCTAGGACGTGGGGGGGGGTGGGGGGGGCGTAGAAAAAAAGTTGAAGGGATAACGGGGGGAAAAAGGGGGAAAGGTGGAGATGGGGAACAGGGGGGAACATAAAAAGGCAAAAAGAGTGAAAGGAAAAAAATGGAAAAGGGATGAACATGAAAAAAAACAACACCCCCAAAACACACACACACACACACACACACACACCACACAAAAAAAAACCCCCAACACACACACACAACCCCAAAACCCCACCACACACACACACACACACACACACAACCCAACCCCAAAAACACACCACACACAACACCACAACACAACCACCAACACACACACACACACACCCACACACACACACACAACACACCCAACCCAAAAACAACCACACACACACAACACCAACACACACACACACCACACACACAACAACCACACACACACAAAACACACACACACACACACACACACCCACATGTGGGGCAGGGGAAAAAAAACCCCAGAGGCGGTCCCCCCCAATGTCGATTTGACGGGTCGCTTGTCTGATCCCTTTAACCCCTTTTTCCCTGTTTTTACTAAAATTCGGGATTCTGAGCCAAGGCTTTACGTAAACTTTTAAAGTCTGAAATCTGTCTGTTTTGAAACAGTTTCTTTTCTCTGGGATCCAAAAAAAAAAAAAAAAGTGATTGTGGTTTTAAAAACTGAAACGTGTTTTTCTTTTTTTTTTTCGTTTTAAAATATTTTCCCAAGACCTTTCCGTATGAAAAGTATTTGTTTTATGCAGAAAACGAAAGTAAGAGAAAATACGGTCAGCAGCTCGCTTTCGCTAATGGAGTTTGTTTGGCATTCACTATTCCGTAGTTGATTAAAACTCTGAGTTGCCCCCCGTTCAGGAGTGAGTGTCTGTCCACCAACCCCCCCTTTTCTAAAACTGTGACACCGAGCCTTTTCGTCCCCCGTTGGCGGAACGTTTGAACCTGTGCGGCCGACCAGTCGTGTCGAACGGACGGAGTGCTTCACGTGTTTTTTAAAAACCTTTTTAGTTTGATCCCCCATGCCGTTCAAAGGGGGCTGTACAATTGAATACGAAGCTTTTTTCGAAATTTAGATTTTTTAATTTTATGGTTTGACATTCCAAAGAATCTGGCCCTTTGGGACGATTCAATCAAATGTTTCATCTCCGAATCGGGGCAGTCTGACCGCCTTCGGACGACGCCATTTTCCTTTGTCATGGGTGTTGGCTCAATGCTGAGCGTTGATTGGTTGGGGGATACTAACTGTCCCCTTTCGAAATTTGATCCGGTGTATCTCGAACGGTTGGGTTGACGGATGCCCAAGTCCCTTTAGATGTCGTTTACGTGACAGACGCTACGTTTGGGTCGGGTTCGACCCGGTTTCTTCCGAAACGTAGGGGTGTGTGTCAGCCGTTAAGAGCGTCGAAATCACGTTCGAAGCAAAACCACGGTGCTTGACATTTCGGCAAAGCCGTGTGCTCAATGCTGGCGTTGATTGGTTGGGGTACTAACTGTCCCTTTTGAATAGATCACGGGTATCTCGAACGGTCGGGTTCGACTGGATGCCGAGTCCGTTTCAGTGTACGTTTACTGTGACAGACGTACGTTGGGATCGGGTTCGACCGGTGCTTCGAAGGTACGGGCGGGGAGGCTCGTGTGTCAGCCGCTTAAGAGCGTCGAATTATCACGTTCGAAGCACACACACGGTGCTTGACATGCAGGCAAAGCCACTGTGCCAGAAGAAGGTCAGTGGAGAACAAGAAGCTGGCATACATGGTCACCCGAGAGGACAGACCAGCGAACCGAACTATTCTCTCGCTCGGACATGGTCAATTACGTGCGCGAGCAAATAAGACTCTGACGAAGGATAATAGCTGGAAAACTAAGGTGAGTTATGGTCCTTTGCCCTCTACATTCTTGCGAAATCTTGTATGGAAGTTGGGCACTGGTGTGACATTTTTTCTTCACTGACTTTAAAAGGGTTTAAAGAGAACAAGACCTTTAAGCGTCATCTCCAGTTTATTTGCTGGAAAGATGGGAAACAGAATTCAGTATTGTTGAAAAACATCGTTCGTTCTTTCTTTCTTTCTTTCTTTCTGTCTTTCACCATGTTCTGCTCATTCTGAATTGGTTTACTTCTGCACGAGGAGCAGACGGTGGTGAAGATGCTATGGGGTAAGTGAGAGTGGAAAGAAGAGGGTAGGGGTGGTGTCAAGGGAATGGGGTGGGTGGGGTAGGCATAACAGTGGAGTGGGTAGGTGGTGGATGCATAACTCCTTAATCGATGGCGGCAGATGTGTTGTCAATGCCCACGTATTCGAGAAGATGAACCTCTAATAGAGAGAAAGACGTAGTCAATACCTCTGGGTGGAATTATGACTTCGCATGAACTTATGAAAAAATTGACGAAAATAGTTCGAAAATCCGGTGAATATACTGTGAAAGACTGTTCCTTTAATACGAATATTGCGTTATTTAGCACTGGCAGCTTTTATGAACGTTTTTTCGGTGGTAGCTATCCTTAGGATGAAATGTAATTTTATATGGACAGTGGAAATGATTTGCACAAATAAATCATTTAGAAAGAGGCGCTTTCCCCGTCGAGTGGTTCTAATACTGTAAAAAGGAGATGATAACAGTCCCGACAACTATTGTGATATAGCACTTAAAAGTATAATCCGCAAGCTACATATACTCATATTCTAAATCATGAAATAACCAATTTACAAAACGGTCAGTGGCAAAGCAAAACAAAAAAAGGGGAGAAAAAAAAAAAAAAAAACGAAAAAAACAACAACAAAAAATCGAAAAATTGCTTTCAGTGCTAATTGTAGTACCACGGATCATAATTATTTCAATATTGATTACACTGGTAGCAAAATGCTTATTGCGTAACAAAATTAAACTTTATGTAGTCTTTGTAGACTTTTGAAAGGCTAATCTGTTGTTTAAGATTGAATATTTTGTGTCATGTTTTACAGAGAAATGGTGAGGTGTGGAGAGTTGCTCATGCGTTCAGAATGAGTATACATACATTTTGTTGTTCATGCGGCATAAACAAGGATTACTTCTGAGCCCACAGATGTTTTCATCGTACATACATGATTTAGCAGTTGAAGTATTCAGAAAAGGAAAATATAGTGCACAGTATGCACTAAGTGCCACTGAAGTAGGTTTAATTGCTCTTTGCCGATGACGTTTCTTTTTTTTTTTTTTTTCGTCCAGCACAATTTTAGGTAAACCAAATTAGTCTAAAGCATTTGAAGAGGACGTTGACCAATTATGCCTGTCAACACACTTGAATATAACAATTCTGTATTTTGAACAGTAGGTATCTAGGCATGAAAATGGACGTACGGTAATGTAGAAGTGTCTTATGCTCTTCAGTGTTTTAGAATGCCATTTACAACTCGATCAACTTTGACAAATAATGGAAATGAATCATGTCGAATAGAGAAAAATAGGTGTCTTCTTTCAGTTCTAAGATTGTTGCTTAAATCCAACTCAAATAGTGGACATCTGCTTTGGAAAAAAAAAAAAAAAAAACACTCAAAGGTAGAGAATACCCAGATGCTGAGACATGGGATCTAATGCAGATTAAAAAAATTACCACTATATGTTTCCTGAGTGTTTCAATTCACGCATCCAACAAAATGTTATACGGTGACCCCGGTAGATGTATCTTTTGTTCATAGGAACTGGTTGTCATGTACGTTAGGAACTGGCTGAAACATTTCAGCATCCCTGAATGCGCACTTTGTAGACAGTTATGCGAGGTCAGGTCGAGGGAGGCTGGACTATGTCAGAGAAAACTGGGCTCATCGTTTAAGAATGGTTTTCATAGAAAACGGGTTTAGAACTGTATGGTTGTCCCTAGAGATATGGCACTCACAGAGTTTCATTTAACAATTTACAGATCGGTAGATGTCATGTTGCAAACGGAATTGGCTTTCTGGCGTGGAATGTAAGGATGAGTACAACTGGTGTTGCTCATTCAAACATGTTTTTCAAGCATTTTCCATGATCAGAGATGAATTGCGTAGTATTCTTCTTTTATATATATATATATATACAGAATTACATGGCGATGTTTGTCTTTTAATCCAAAGAGAAATGTATTGTATGAATTTATTGTTGCAGATTTAGACGGAAGATTCTGGTTTTAAATGCGAACAGGAAATGGCTTTGTTCTGAAACATTCGGATATCAATCGCATTGCTTAATGTTTGGGTTCTTTGAATATAATGTGAACTCTTCCAGCAAAACATAACTGAAAGACAGTCTAACTTGCACACCATTGTCAAACGATGAAGTAATTATACAATCTACTTTATAAAAAAATCATCACAGATGCGTGGAACTTTAGATCTTAAAAGGAATTTTTTATTATTTTTTATTAAAGGTTCGACCATGTTTTTATAGAAGAGAAGATAACGTCTATTTTGCTTGTTTTCAGAGGGTTGAATTGCTCCATTCCTGGTTTTCTAGATATACATGTGGTTGACAGAGAATGTAATTATAGCTTGGAAATATCCAATTATGATCAATTTTTAAGGCAAAACACAGCTTTTTTTACGACATTTGTGCATGATACTTCATTTATCATATAGGAAATGTATTAAAGATGTTTCTGTTGTCATCCCTCCCTCTATCCCCGTCCCACCCCCCCCCCCCACCCCCTTCCTACGCCCCTTCCGTCCTACACCCCGCCTTGTCACAACGAACATTTTAGCAATGACAATATATTTCCAAGTGTCAAAGTGTCAAGTGTCGTTTCTCCCTCTCTCGCTCTTGAAGACTGACTCTCCTCTCTTTGCTCCACCCCCGGAGCTACCCCCCCTCCCCCCTCCCCCCCCCTCCCCCCCCCCCCCCCCCCCCCCTCCCCCCCCCCCTCTCCTCCCCCATTCCTCTACCCCCTCCTCCCCCTCCCCCCTCCCTCCCAGTCCCCCCCCCCCCACCCATCTCCCTTCCACACCCGTTTTCTCGACATTTTCTCGTCCATTTCCCTTCTATCCCCTCCATCCCCTTCCTACCCTAACCATCCTCCTTTCCCCTTTCTTAATGTCTGTTTCTGTTCCTCCCCTCTCAAGCTGTCAATGCAACGCGACAGTAGTCAATATCCTTTCATCGAAGCAGTTGTTCCTCTGAGCGAGCGAAGAGGCAATCACACGCCCGCCAGCGTCAACACCCTAGACCTATTACTTCCCCTGGGCAGGCGTGACGCATGAAGTGGTGGGGTTGGCTTTGTGGGGGGGGGGGGGGGGTGGGGGGGGGGGGGGGGGGGGGGGGGAAGAACGGGGTAGGGGGGATCTGGAAGGAGGTATTGGATCGAAGGGCGTGAGGGACAGGAAAAACGGGTAGGGGATGAAGTGAGGGAAAAGCAGAAAGTGTGGGGATAGGAGGAGGGGGGGAGGGGGGATGGAGGAGGGGATACGTTGTTGCTGAGTAGGAGTCTGTTAGCGTTTTGAACGTTCGAAGGAAGAGAGACGAGAGGTGATTTTGAAAGAGAGAGAGAGAGAAGAGAGGAGAGAGAGAGAGAGAGAGAGCTGACTTTTATTTCTTTTGATTTTATTTAAATTTTATGACTGTTTCACATTGAGAGTCAAATGCAGTTGTGCACATTAAGTTCCCGCCCTTTCTTGCACACACACACACACACACACACACACACACACACACACACACACACACACACACACACAATCGCACGCGCGCGCACACAGGCACACACACGCACACACACACACACACGCGCATACACACACACACACACACACACACACACACACAACACACACACACACACACACACACACACACACACAGTCAGAGAGAGAAGAGAGAGAGAGAGAGGCGTCAGTTCTACAACGCACAGTCTGGGAAAGATGATGGGCACCGCTAAACTTTCGCGTTTACCTCTGAAATGCTATGATAAACACAGTCCAAGTGGCAACAAACTCCGTGGCTTCTCATGTCTCTTGCGTAATACCTCTAATCCCTAACGCGGAAAAGATGATTTGATGTAAATGCATACTTCAATAAAAGGATTGCGTAATTCACGGTCAAGAAATAGGTTAATGCTAAAACAACAACAACAACAACCCAGTTATGTGAGAAGAAAACAAAAGCAGGCTAACAGGTCCTCCGTCATTAAAACAAACGACTTGACAGATTCATAGAAAAATAGGTTCAGTTATAAAGATTTTCGACACATTACGTTGTCATAAATAGATCAACGAAGGCAGCTTTAAAAAAACAACAAACAACAACAACAACAAAAACCCAGAAAGTAAGTACATTATTTAGGACTTATCGCTGATATATCGACGTGTTTAGTCAGAGTGGAGTCTTCAGAGCAGAATTAACGCAAACAAATTAACATGAAATTACAATGATTTTCCCCAGACTTCCCAGACTCTTTCATGCCGGCCAAGAATTCGTTAATTTCCCCATTGGGCCTGTGCGTATGCGTGCGCTGGTGCGTGCGCGCGCTCATGCGTGGTTTGGCGTGTGTGTGTGTGTGGTGTGGGTGGTGTGTGTGTGTGTGTGTGTGTGTGTGTGTGTGTTACTCCTTTTCGAAGGCAATAGGGGTGGAATGGGCTTTAACGTTAATTGCAAGCTATGTTATCATCATCATCATCATCATCATCATCATCATCACATCATCATCAATATCAACGTCATCGTCATCATTATTATCATTATCATCATAATCATCATCGTCATCATCATCATCATTATTAATGTTTTTTCCTTTATGATTATGATCATAATTACTTTAAATTATTGTAATTATTGTTATATTATTATTATTAATAATATTATTATTATCATTATTAATATATTATTATTATTTTCAATATCATTATTATAATTATTATTCATACATGCATTCACACACAGAAACATCGGCTTACAAAGTCTCAACCGAAGGACTCGGAGGGGTTCTTGGAGTCTGCACATATGTTGACATAAAAAAGGAAAATAATCTTCTCTAACCTTGCTCTCTCAAGCCGGAATTGATCCAAGAAAACTGGATGAAGAGTTCAATGCTTTACTCACTAGACCAAGATGCCCCTCCCCCCCCCCACCCCACCCCCCACCCCTGTCCTCCCCACCGCTCCTCACGCAGCAAGTCAGCTACAAAACCGGTAGTCAGCAAACTTCCCCGGCCAGTTACCGAACACCGGAAGTGGCCTGGAAACGGCCGGAAATGCGCAAATAGACCGGCGCAGAGACCTAGCAAGAATAGGAGGCGATACTTCTGAGGTGGTCATCGAATATAAGTGAAGATAAATCAAAAAAAAAAAAAAAAATGCGAGCAAGTAGCATAAAAGAACATTTTAGACCTGCGCAAAGGACAGGTCCGTGGAGGATGGGGAAAAAAAAACATTCTAAGAATGTAATCCGTCACACAAAGAAATCACCCCAAGTGATCCCCATCCTTTCTCTTCATCCACCCTCCCCGTCGTCGTCGAATGAGCTTCGTGACCCTCACGACGACTCCGGGGCCTTCGCCCCGATTTCAATTTCCCCGCTCCACCTCCAACGAGACGGGGGCCCTGGCCAGGCCTCTGGCTAATAAAGCCGTCTCCATCTTTAATTTCACATAATTTTCTGGAGCGACGAAGTTTTTGACACGGGCCCATTACGCCAGATTGATACTTGGAATTGGGGGGTGGGGTGGGTGGGTGGGGGTGTGTGCTGTGGCCGCGTGGGGGTGAGGTTGGGGGGATGAGGGGGGAGGGAGGGAAGGCGGGGGGGGGGGGGGGGGGGGGAGAGCGTTTTGGGCCACTCTGTGGGGAGCGACAAACGTGCTGTCCCCAAATAACATCTGTCTTAATTACGGGCTCACTCACTCTCAGTTCCTCCGATCCTCTCTACGAGGGGTGTTGTGTCGGGGGGGGGGGGGGGGGGGGGGGGGGGGGGGGGGGGGGGGGGGGGGGGGGGGGGGGGGGATGGGGAGGGGGGGGGGGGTGGGGGGGGGGGGGAGGCTGCGTATAGCCGAGGTGCGGGGTGGGCAAAGCAGTTTTCCAACGTCCCCCTCCTCCCCCTCCTCCCCTCTCCTCGCCGCCTCTCTCAACCCTTCTCTTCCACACCCTCCTCTCCCTCCCTCCCCCTTGCAGTCCTCACTCCCTTCCTCCCACCTTCTCCAACACTCCCAGAGAGAGAGAGAGGGGAGAGAGAGAAGAGAGAGAATGCGTGATGAAAAGTTTAGCCATTAGGCTTGAAGGGCAGCCGTCAACTGTTTGGATGAGGTGGCTGTTTTGGTTGGGGGAGTGGGGATGGGGGTGTGGGTGGGGATGAGGGCCGAAGAGTGGCAGGATGGGCGGGGAAGTGGGTGGGTGGGTGGGGGGGATGGGGGTGTGTGTGTGTTGTGTTTGCCCAGCGATATGTTGTTGGAGAACTTGACACGCGCAACCTGCTGTTTGGGAGAGCATGGCCCGCACCCCCCACCCCTCCCCTCTCCTCCCCATTCCCGCCCCACCCCACCACCCATCTCGCTCCTCCCACTCCTTCCACTCCCTATACTTCGTCCCCCCGACTCCCTCTTCCCTTTCCGTCTCCTCCCTTTACTCCACACATACACTCTCTCTCCTCCCCTCCAACATAATTACCCCACATAACCCCAGGGCTAGAACATTTGGTGTGCATGCTTAAAATGTTTCAGTTCTCAAGGTCGGGATGAAGGTAAAAATCCTTTCTTTTTATCATTTACTTATTCATTTATCAACGTATTTATGTACCTACTCACAAATTTATTTACTCACTTATTTTTGCGGAGCCTTCACCGCGATTTTTCTCCTGCAATATCCATAAAAATCCTGTGTTGTTTTCTGGTGTTGTTTCGCCATTGTTACAACAGCTGGTAGAGTTCTAAACGAGGTTACTCTCGCAGCAAGATATTGACCCTGACCCATGAAGTGAATAAAAGAATATATTTTTTTCCGAGTGAAAGAATTGGAAATAAAGTTGCGTTATGAGAGCTTTTGCGATTTAGTGTGTGTGTGTGTGTGTGTGTGTGTGTGTGTGTGTTGTGTGTGTGTGGTGTGTGTGTGTGTGTGAGCGTGCGTGCGTGCGCACGCACGTGCGTGGCGTGTGTGTGTGTGCGCGTGCGTATGTGTGTGGCATGAGTATGTGTGTGCATGTGTGTGTGCGCGCGCGCGCATGTGTGTGTGTGTGTGTGTGTGTGTGTGTGTGTGTGTGTGTGGTGTGTGTTGTTTTATGTGTATGTGCGTGTGTTGTGGGAGGATGTTTTGTAGGTACTCGCGCGCAACACGCACATTCGGGCGAGATGTATGTGTATAGTTTTTCACATTGCTATATAACCCCTAGTCTACCCCTAGCACTTTTTGTGAATGGGTTTGAAAACGTGACACATTCATTCATTCATTCATTCATTCATTCTCTCTCTCTCTCTCCTCACTCTCTCTCTCTCCTCTCTCTCTCTCTCTTTTATTTGTGGGGGAAGAAGGGAGAGAGTCGAGAGGGGATATCATCGACCTTACTTCCTTTAATCTACGCATGATGTATGCGTGGGGCTGCACATTTGTCGAATACTGTACATCTCGACGCCATTCATCATATTTAATTCTTACTAAGTATACACAGTTTGTTGGTGTGCCGTGCGGTTTGTAAACTGTTGGACGGACAAGCTCATCTCCATTCAGAAGTCAGTGCGGTCTGCAGTGCCACATCACAGAAGACACTAACAAATATTCCAGTGGCTCATTCTGTCTTTCGTTGAAGAATCACGTTAACTTTAATTTTGGTTGACGCAGGCTCACAGTTAATTTTTTTTGTGTGGCTTTTTTATGTGTTTGTTTTGCTCATCCCTTTCTTTCTGTGGTTTTGTAGGATTTTTTTTTCAACTTTAGAGGAAGAAGGGATGAGTGGAATTGAGGTGAGTGAGTAGATGATGTAGGACTTCACACATGAGTAAACACAGTGCGAACAGAATGTACGGTCATTTCAAACAAAGACGACGACGACAAAGAACAACAACAACAACAACAACAACAACACAACAACAAACAAACAGAAAACAAAAAACGAGTAAACACTGTTTAAATATGTTTAATTAAGTAAAAAGATTACGAATCAGGCAGAATAAAGAACAGACAGTTCATTAGATTTAAAAGAAATATGAAGAACGAAGGGGAAAAAAAAAAAGAAGTTGGCAGATAAGAAAAATAAAGAAAGGAAGAGTGGAAGAGGAAACGAAGATCGACAGTCTATATCAAGAATAATAACAACATTATTATATGGGAGGGGAAAAAACGAGAGTTTCTTCCCAAACTCGTCTCTCGCCAGACCTTCATCCTCTACCAGCCTCACGTCACGACTCTCCATCGCTCTCCACCACTCTCCACAACTCTTCTTCCTCTTCCTCCCCTCCTCCTCCTCCTCCTCGACTCTCCCAAAACTTTCTTCCTGCCCCCACCAATACTAACCCTTCCCCCACCCCACCCCACCTATCCACTCACTCTTCAAACCTCATACCGCCCCTCCCTCCTCCCCCCCCCCACGCCGCAACCCCCCCCCCCCCCCCCCCGCCTTTCCAAACCAAACCCCTACCCTCCCCTCTCCCCCCCCCCCCCCCAGCCCCCCACTCTCAAAACTTTCCGGCCTTTTAGAGGGTCAGCCATCTTTTTCA
>CM031612.1:27095134-27102634 GCA_018398815.1 Conus ventricosus | reverse complement strand
CTTCCTCACCCTCTCCTCATGTTTCTGTCGTCATTCCCCAAGTGTTTGTATCCCCCCCCCCCCCCCCCCACACACACACACCCTTAACATAGGGACACAGAAAGTCCACAAAACCACGCGTATTTCTGCTATCCTGCCGTCCTCATCACTGTGTGGCATAGATGCATTTATAAGCCCCAAATCCTAGTAAAGACGCACACACACACACACACACACACACACAACACACAACACACACACACACACACACCACACGCACGCACGCACGCACGCACACACACACACACACACACACACACACACACACACACACACACACACACACACACACACATGCACTTTTTTGTTTTGTTTTGTTTTGTTTTGCTTTGTTTTGAGACAGGAGATTTAGAAATGGTGGGGGGGGGAACATCTCCATCTGTGTTTCTTTCCTACCAACATCATCATCAGTAACATTTAGCTTCTGTTTGGTGTGTGAAGATAAGTGCCAGCTTCTTGCATTTACCTTGTGTTTGGTGTATAAACATACATGATTTCGAATTCAAATTCAAATTTCATTTTCTTTCATCCTGCACCAGCAACTTAGTAAATAAAATAAATGTCTTGTGCCATGTTCGATTCTTCTGAGATGGAAGAGTGTGAGTTGGGTACGCTGCACCTCATAACGTTATTTTAACTTTATTCACACGTTCCACAACCGTATTGCTTTATAGGATTTAATTTATGATCCGAAGTAAAGGCCCATGCAAGCAACACACTCGGGTCATGTCTAACCTGCAGCGAGCAAACACAAACAGGTTTGCAGTAAAGTTCATGGATGGCAAACTGGAACGCTATATTAAAATTCTCAACTTCCTGTTTCGGCCTCTAATTTCCGGCTGTCCTGTAAACTTTAGCCTATCGCTGAGTGTTGAGAGATGATCCGGGACGTGAATTAAATCAGCCTCACACAGCCAAAACGCCGCCTACACATAAAGAAGGAGGGGCGAAACATTCAATCATCGCACGTGCTAGTGAGAGCCCGTCCGCTTATCTTGTATTGAACTTGTGATGAGAAGGCCTCGCTCCTGTTTATGTGGGGATGAGGGGAAGAGGGAGGGGGGTGATCTCTGACTCATTTCCACATTTCTTTTTCTCTTCTGCCGAGCTTGACCTTATAAGAACAATAATAAAGCGGTACAATTTAATGATAATATGTTCGATCCATGACAAATCTTTATCTGTCTGCTTGTCTATCAATTTTCAGCGATTTCTGTTTTTCTGCCCTATTTTTTTTTTCTTTTATCTTGTCTTTCATTACACAATAACGCCATCACCATGGAACTCATTGCAGGACCTTGTGTGCAGCCACTCTTGGTCTGGCACTGCCTCAGCTCTGATGCAGGCAATCTACAGCAAGCAGCTAGCATCACATTGTCCTGAGGCAGTATACCAGAGAGAGCACTGCTCTGTTGCCATGTCACTTTGATCTCCATCCATTCAAACGGCACAGTTACTACATGAACTCGACCTCACCCCGCACGCAAACCCTGACCACACGTCTTTTCTAGCCTCCAGCGTCAGAGAAGAGCAAGATTGGAGTGTTGGGGGGGGGGGGGGGGGGGGGGGCGGCGATGGGAGCCGGCGATGGGAGCCGGCGATGACTCAAAGGGGGACGACGACAACCTCACAAGGGGCGGACAACCTCGGACCGTGTCGCTTCGCAGTGAGGGTGAGGATTGGACATGTCTTAGCTGTCCCCTAAGTCAGATTCACCCCTCTGGCGGTAGATCTGTCCTGCACTGACCGGACCCTTCCACAAGGATACTCCTCCTACACGTGCCGGATTAACAGTTGTGGCCCGAGGTGGGGGATGGGGGGTGAGAGAGATGGTTGGTGGGTAGGGGTGAGGTTGTGGGGAGGTGTTAGGTAGATGAAGTCGTTTGATCACGTAGGAGCGAGGTGACGTAACAGTATGCGGCGGACATGCATACATACACACAGACAACATACACACACACACACACGCGCGCGTGCGCGCGCGCACGTGCGCATACACACACACATACGCATGCACACGCGCACGCGCACGCGCGCGCACGCACGCACACACACACACACGCACACACGCGCGCGTGCACAGACACGCACACACACGCGCGCGCACACACACACACACATACCACACACGCACACGCAACCGCACACACACACACACACACACACACACAGCACACACACACACACACACCACACACAACACACACACACACACACACACACACACACACACACACACACACACACACACACACACACACACACAGGCACGCGCGCGCACACACACACACGCTCACACATACACACACACCACACACACACACACACACACACACACACACACACACACACAACACTCACACACACACACACACACACACACACACACACACACACACACACACACACACACACACACACACCACACGCACACACACACACACATGCAAGTGGGCGCGCGCGCGCACACACACACACACACACACACACACACACACACACACACACACACACACACACACACACACACACACACACACACACATACACACACACACACATTTGTTATTCCAGTACATTTCAGTGTTAACGACTATTGAGAGAAAAGGAAAAAGACAAACAAAAGCATCTGAAAAGAAACTATTCCGAAAGGCTAATTAATGGCCGTAGGTGCAGTGAATTGACAGTAGTGCAGTGAATTGACAGTAGTGCAGTGAATTGACAGTAGTGCAGTGAATTGACAGTAGTGCAGTGAATTGACAGCGTCTAGGGTGCGGTATGAAGGAAGTTTAATGGGAGAAAATGTAGACACCTTCGTCCACATCAACAGCAGCTCGTTAGTGTCTTCATTCTTTTCTTTCGAATCACACTCGAACCGACCCATTGCAACTCACAACACACAACAATAACAGCAATAAACACGAGGCAATACGAGAAAGGCACAAACTGAACAACAAAAATCATGCAACACTATGTGACGTTTCATCAAGCATGTTCAACAGAGGTTCAAACGAGCGAAAGAGTGCAAGCATTGATTAATATGCAAGGATATGATGTAAACCATTCAAATCAACCCAAGATGGCTATCAAATGTTCATTACGCAATTGTAAGATTATACGTTCAAAAATGGGTCTTGGTGATCCAGAATATTGGAATGTAATCCCTTCAGCACGTAGATATGATAAAGAATAAAGGTACACGGATTTACAACCAAAAATATGTGAAAGGCGTCCGTGTTGCTCACGGCAAAGAGCGAAAACAGGTCTTGACAACCGACAACGTAATGATATTGTTCACACAACACATCGGTAGTATCAAGACTTCAGACGCAACCAGCCGCCGTGGCGAAGTGGCTAGCGTCGCGAACTCCCGGCTGGGAGGTCGTGGGTTCGAATCCCATCAGAAGTCATGTGGGTTTTTCTGCCCCGACCGGCTCCTACCCAGAGTTGAGTTGCTGCGGACTCAGTTGGGAAGACTGGGACCACACAGTCGAGTTTCATCCACTTAATGGATGCGTTTCTGAGAGTGTTGCTCAAATTTCCTGACCAACACTGCAGGTGCCTGTATCTCTCGGGCCTGGTTGACGCCGGGATATATTATGAAAGGAAGCGTGGAGTACAGCCCTGTCATGTAGTCTCAGACCGAAATGGAAATCCGTAGCATCATCTTAATCATCCTCGTTGTCATCGATCAGCATAACAAAAAATGTCCCAAATTCTGTGGCCCTTCATGCCCTGCTCTCATGGTGACCTCAATTTCGATGTCCTCTCCACGTCTGTGGCCTTGGTTTGGTTCCGTCGGGGTCACCGGTATCGGCGAGTCCATGGGGGCTGTCGTTGGACGGACGTGGTGGCGCCCTCCGGAGGGAGAGCTCACTCACGCCGGCTCCGCGACTAAGCAATTATTGTCGTCAGTAGGGGGCTTAGTAGGTGGTGTCCTGCGTATGTTAGATCAGAACAGGCGCCACTGAACACCACCGAAGTGACTCGGCAGTAGTGCAGTGTCTCCTCCGGTGGGTTGCCTCTTGACGACTTGACATTGACTGCTCCCTGTGGATTGCCGGTGCCGGGGCTGCGGCGGGGCCGACCGGGCTGTGGCTGTGGACGGGGTGTCGGAATGGGCGGCGTGGGTGCACTGCCTCTGAGGTGGCGCAGAGGTTGGGACAGCAAAAAAAAAAAAAAAAAAAAAAAAAAAAAGATTCAGACGCAAGAATTTGAAAATTAAGCATTAAAAAAAAAGCTCCCCTTTCCTAACGGCAGGAGCTATGGATAATGAAAATGGAATTAATTACCACATATATATCACAAAGCCAGCAAAATAGGCCTCCCATTTGCTAACGGCAAGAGCGTGGACAGTCATACTGAAATTGATTAAACATACAATTTTCAACCGTCAAGGCCCAGTTGGAAAATATGCAGTGTTATCAAATCATCACTTTGGTCTTGTAGCAATTACACAAGTATATGACCAAACAACAACAACACACACACACACACACACACACACACACACACACACACACACACACATCGGGAGCCACAAATCTTTTGTTTCGTGTCCACAGTTCAAACATATAGATTAGAAAGGATAAACAGCACTGAGTAGCCAACCAACAGTAAATCTGTTTTATTTCTGTGATAAGCAGAGCACTACACCCACCTCAGGACAGTGCGTGCCGCGGCTTCTCACCTTTCACCCGTTATACCTCTGGCCAGCAAGACATGACTGTCATTTTCAGCCCAGTGTTAATACACCAAACAAACAAACGCTCACAAATTGATCTTTGCAACTAACAAATAAACACAATAAACACACAAATTGATAAACAAACAAAGGAACACACATGCAGACAAAAAACAACAACAACAACAAACAAACTTACTAACCATACAGTAGCTACGTTAACTGAGAAGCTCAAAATTGCCACGTGAACATACAATCAATCAAACAAACAAACAGAATCCAAATAACTGACTGTATAACAACACAACAAGACCGTTCAATCTATCAAACAATCAAACAATTAAACAGCCTCACATAACACTGCCGATGTGACTGGGCGGCAGTGCAGCGTCTCCTCCGGTGGGTTGCCTCTTGACGACTTGACATTGACTGCTCCCCGTCGATTGCCGCCACCGGGCTTGCAGGGGACACGCATGCTATGTGTAACGTGTCATCCATACCAACAGCCTAAAGTTGGTGATAGGATTTTACGTGTGTGCAAGATGTTATGCGTGCGTTCTCACACAGAACCTCAGTTTACAGTCTCATTTGAAGGACTGTATGGGGAAATGGAGTCAGAACCAATGTTAACTCCGAGAAATAAATCCCTCTGTACCGAAACGGCCCGGCGGAGATTCGAACCCGCTACCCTAGGATCACCAAGATTACGAGTCCGGCGTTCGACCACTGAGCTATTTCGGCCCCCATGAATCATTTGAGTTGACCGCCGTGCCGCTTGGTCTTTTCAACATAGTCCTGCCTGTCTCGCCAGCCAGCAAGGGAGGCGTTCACAGGCCAGTTAGTCGAGTGTTCGAACACAGGAACCTGTACCGCGTGCTTGAAACTTAATCCACTGATCATGATCGAAGACGGAAAGTCTTCTAACTAATGTATTCTAATGTCAATAAATCGATTACTTAAGACAGTCTCTGTGATGATGTTGAAATGACAGATTTCGGTTTCAGTCTTATTAGACGCTGGTCCGTTCTCGTCTGCAGTTACTTCCATAAATGATGGTGGAAACTACAATTCCAGTTTTGAAGTTATTTAAAAAATGGGGTTTGAAAAATCAAACGTGAGTACATGACACTTTAACTTCCATCTGCTGATACAATTTCATCAAATAAAATACTATGTCTGACTTGAGTGTGAGTAATGCGCAGCAAAGCATTCAGCCAAGCATCAGCAATACCTGTACGTTCACGAAACACTTGAACAGCAAACTCAGCGTGTATACATGTACCGCAATCAGCCCAGTAACTGACAGGTCTTACCGCCAGGACACAGCGATATTATAGGCCTCCTTAGCTTCTTGCATTAAGGTTTTACCACGGACCCCCCCCCCCTCCCCCCCCCCCTCTACAAGAACCGAGAGTACTTTACAATGGGAATGAAGAAATGCTGTCTGTGTGTCTGTCTGTGTGTCTGTCTGTATGTGTGTCCGTCCGTGGTCAAAATGTGTTCCACTCGCTCCAGACAAAACTTCTGAGCCGATTTTTCTGACAATTTGTAAGTAGTTCATTATGGGTCACGGATGATGCCCGATGTTTCATTTTACCAGAATATCCGTTACTAACGGCTATGAATGATAATTTAAAGAAATCAACTCCGATAATGGAAATAACCACCACACTGTCGAGATTTTTCTTCCACTAACTGGAAATTGTCTCGCCTGTCTGTCACTGTACTGGGAGTACGTTTATATGCTTTGCGTCTTGTTTTTTTTTCCCCCACAGGCATGCCTAGGCCGCTTTGGAACCGTTAAAAGTATCTAACGTGAACGACATCATCTACTGCATTGCAGGACTCCCATAGCTGCCCCCAGTACCCTAACTGCTATTCCAAACCACGCGTCAGTCTGACAACCGGAGCGGACCACCATGGCTAAGTGGCTGGTTCTAGAAGGGAGCAGAAGACCTCCAAAACAAACCCTTCACATTGATCTTATAGCAAAGGTGAAACATCGCCAGGGTCAACGCCGTAGAAAATGATGTCCAAGTTTGTGGAAATCAACCCGTCAAAAGGCTCAAGCGCTCCTTCAGAAAAAACAACAACAACAACGCCATCAACGGCATTACATGCCCCTTCATGGCTATCTTCCCGTAGTCTTTACTCTTCCAAAGCAAGCCGTCCAAATCAGTCATGGTCAAGTGTCTGGGCCTGTGGAGTACATCTCTCTCTCTCTCTCTCTCTCTCTCTCTCTCTCTCTCTCTCTCTCCTCTCTCTCTCTCTCTCTCTCTCTCTCTCTCTCTGCTTTAGTTTTGCTAATTGCAAGAGCAATAGACGAGTGTATAGAGCATTTTGCCCTCAGTCTTGTGGCTGTCTGAGTTGATCCTCAGCAAAACATGATTTGTAAAGAACGAGATGATGTTTTTCGACGTGTAGAGCAGACGGTGGTTGAATGAATCCTTCTGTGTGTGTCCAGGCAGTTAGAAGACAAGACGTGCGCTTTAAAATGTTCCTGTAATCTTTGTCTTCCTAAAGTAGAACCAGAAAAATTACCCAGCATGCAACGGACACAGGATGGACACTGCCCATCGTCCCGCCCTAACTGCCCAAAGAACAACTAGTGATGAACACGCAACAGCATAGAACCAGTAGTGTGCGCTGAACACATTCTTGAAGCACTCCATCCTGTAATCAGACAAAGGCAGTTCCTTCTCTTCACCTCCACTGCTAATTTTCAGCAGACTACATGTTTATAAACAAACAAGATAACCATTTTTGCGTGCGTGTGT
>CM031612.1:27087634-27092634 GCA_018398815.1 Conus ventricosus | reverse complement strand
CGTGATGTGTGGTGGTGCGTGCGTGTGTGTGCGTGTGTGTGGTGTGTGTGTGGTGTGTGTGTGTGTGTGTGTGTGGTGTGTGTGTGGTGTGTGTGTGTGTGTGTGTGTGTGTGTGTGTGTGTGTGTGTGTGTGTGGTGTGGTGTGTGTGTGTGTGTGTGGTGTGTGTGGTGGTGTGTGTGTGTGTGTGTGTGTGTGTGTGGTGTGTGTGTGTGTGTGTGTGGTGCGTGCGTGTCGTCGTGCGTGGTGTGTGTGTGTGTGTGTGTGGTGTGTGTGTGTGGTGTGTGGTGTGTGGTGTGTGTGTGTGTGTGTGTGTGGTGTGTGGTGTGTGTGTGTGTGTGTGTGTGGTGCAGTGCGTGCGTGTAGTGTGTGTGTGTGTGTGTGTTGTGTGTGTGTGGTGGTGGTGTGCGTTGTGTGTGGTGTGTGTGTGTGTGTGTGTGTGTGTGTGTGTGGTGTGTGTGTGTTGTTGTGTGTGTGTGTGTGTGTGTGTGTGTGTGTGTGTGTGTGTGTGTGTGTGTGTGTGTGTGTGTGTGTGATGTGTGTGTGTGTGTGTGTGGTGTTGTGTGTGTGTGTGTGTGTGTGTGTGTGGTGTGTGTGTGGTGGTGTGAGTGTGTGTGTGTGTGTGTGTGTGTGTGGTGTGTGTGTGCAGTGTGTGCAGTGTGTGTTGTGTGTGTGGTGTGTGTGTGAGTGTGTGCATTGTGTGTGTGTGTGTGGTGTGTGTGTTGTTGTGTCGTGTGTGTGTGTGTGTGTGTGTGTGTGTGTGTGGTGTGTGTGTGTGTGTGTTGTGTGTGTGTGTGTGTACTCATGTCTTTTGTTGGTCTGTCCATCCACCGACTGGCTGGCTGCTGGCTGGCTGGCTGGCTGGCTGGCTAGCTGACAGGCGTTCTCCGTTCATGAAAATGTACTTCTGACCCCCCCCCCCCCCCCCCCCTCGTCCCTGTGCCACCGTCCCCTCACTCGTTTTAATCATCGAGTCATTCAAACACACACACACACACACACACACACACACACACACACACACACACACACCACACACACACACACACGCTCTGGCATACTCTCGTACAGACATACACATACATCACACTCACAATAATAAGATGATCCCATGCATACACATATGCGTATATACCCACCCATGCGCATTTCTCACACAGACACACGCATCACACACTCAAGCACGCTTGCATAGACACACAGTTATGCACAAAAGCACACGAGCAGGCACGCAAGCGCACGCACGCTTGCACATATATACACAAAATACGCGCAAGCACGCGCGCTCACACACACACACACACACAGACAAACACATACATACACACAACACAAAGAGCACACGAGCATGTGCACACGCTCACACGAACATACACGAACGCGCGCGCCACGTACACACACACACACACACACACACACACACACACACACACACACACACACACCACACACACACACTCGTCTAAATCACTTAATGTGGAAAGACGTTAAATTGAAGACACAACAACACACACACCACACACACACACACACACACACACACACACACACACACACACACCAATACACAAGCGCGCGCGCACACACACACACACACACACAACACACACACACACACACACACACACACACCACACACACACACACACACACACACACACTACACGCACGCACGCACGCACGCAGCAGGCAGTCACCCGGCAGGCAGGCAGCAGCAGGCAGGCACCAGGCACGCACGCACGCACGCACGCACACACACACACCCCACACACACAGTTTTTCTTCTGTTTTTAATTCTTCTTTTCCTTTCCGGAAAAAGCGTTGGAAACCATGTTCAGCAACCCACCTTTCCTGTGACGTTATCTGACATTTTAGCACACGATTTACTCGCCCCTTCTGCTTGTTTACGAGTTGTTCTAATATAGTTTGTAAACCATCGTCGATAAGATCCCCCGCCCCCCCGACCTGCCCCCCCCCCTCCCTCCCACTCCCCGCCCCATACTATCCAGGACCACCTCTCCCTCCCCACCCCCACCCCAACCCCCTTACCCCTACCCACCCTCTACACTAACGATGTCGTAAAAACTGCTTCTCGCAATCAGCCCTCGTCTCAGGTTCTTAACACAAGCCACACGGAGTAGCAGTGACATAACCCGTTTTTAATGTTGTTCACGAAGCGACAAATGGACTTTATCGGCACCCAGGCCCTGTCGTGGAACCCCAGCCGAGAGCAGGGGCGGGGGGGGGGGGGAGTTGGGGGGTAGGGGGTAGGGGCTTGGGATGGAGCGGGAGAGGGAGGGAGTGGGGGGGTGGCCAAGAAGGAAGGAAGAAGATGGAGGTTATATTAGGAATGGAGATAGTCGAGGAGTGGGGGGGGGAGGGACGAGGGGGGTGGTGTGGTGGTGGTGGCGCAGGGTGGTAGGGTGGGGAGGGGGCGCAGGGAGAGTTTCTTGGGGGAAGTTGAAACAATGCTGGTGATTGTACAGCTAGGAGCAATCTAACTGCTCGGGCTGGAACCGGAGGTGCCAGTACTAAAGAGGAAAATGGGGGTAGGGGTGGGGGGGGGGGAGGGAGGAGGGAGGGTGGGGATGAGGTGGGGAATGGGGGGGGGTAAGGGTTGGGGGGGCAGGGGGGGGGGGGCGGGGGGAGGGCGGGGCTAGTTAAGTTATCAGCTGGTGTGTTGTGTTGAGATGGGGAGGTGTGGAGTGATAGAGCATTAGGTTTATGTCGCCATGTTTAAGGGTTGGCGAGTCGTGACAGGGGGTGGCGGTGAGTGGGTGGGTAGGGGGAGTGGTGGGTTTGTGTGTGTGTGTGGGGGGGGGGGGGGGGGAGATGGAAAGTGGATGGGGGGGGTAGAAGGAGGGAGTGTGAGGACGTAGGGTTGGGGGTGAGTGGATGGATTGGAGTGGCACAGACGCTGGTAAGGAAGGGAGAAGATGTTAGAAGAAGTGCTGTCCTTTTAACCGATTGAGTTAAACACCACCACCACCACCACCACCACCCGCATCAACACCACCACCGCCACCACTATCACCACCACCACCACCACCACCGCCACCGCCACCACCACCACTAGCACCACCAACATCAACACCACCACCACCACCACTACCACCACCGCCACCGCCACCATCACCACTAACAGCACCAGCATCAACACCGCCATCACCACCACTGTCACCACCACCACCATCACCACACCACTACCTCCACCGCCACCACCACCGCCACCACCACCACCACCACCACCACTGACAAAAACAACAACAACAACAACAACAACATCAGCAACAACGACAACAACAGCAGCTCGTAGTATGATGACGCGATATTGGCTCGTGGTTGTAGGAACTGCGTAGAGAAGGACTGAAAGGCAACTTGGGAGCTGCGTACTTCATTTGTTTGCACGAGAGTGAGAGAAGACAGTGAACCATGGTGATGAGATGCTGACAGACTGGAGGGATGGAAACCGTGTGGTATTCGTTCATCATGATTCACAAAATCGTTCGAGAGCATGGGAAGCTTTGCGCTAATACATTAAGATTGTTGGATGTAAACTCCACATGCTAATGTTCACATACCGCTGCTAGTTTGGTGAGAGGGTGAATCTCGAATCCGTCGCCAGTAACTGCTGGGTTTGTATTGGTCGCTTTAGGCGATTTTGGGCTCGAGGAATCCCTTTCTTTCTGTTGAAAACTTACCGCTGACCTGTGACAGCGCTGACCTGTGACGTGACCTATGACCTTAAAGGTCTACTTTAGAGATTTCGATAATTTGTTATAAAAACAGGTCTACATGTCATATAACTACAGTATAGTATTCATTTTTCAAAAAAAGTCGCCGGAAGAATTTAATAGATAAAAAACGAGTTTTGCACACCTGTTCAAACCCCCCAAGGTAGACCGAAAACCGTGACGGTCACTTGATGGACTGGCCGTCAGCCGCGACCTTCACAACAAGCCAACGCCAAGTGAAATCAACACGAGTTGCGATCCCCCACAGCCTAAAAGTCACGAGGGGGTGGCAGATATTGTGCTGTAGGCGTGTGCAGCAGCTCAGCAGGAGACGGATATTCTTTGCACACATTTCCATCTGATCCCGATACTCGAAATAAGTGGATTCGGTTGGGCAACCATGCCGGGCCACTAAGTTATTTTTACCACGTCAGTTCCAGCTGGACCACGGAAACGAGCTGTTCCGACAATTGCCGAGCCCGTTCGAGTGGATCAAAAACTTCGTCTGCATTGTGCGCGTATACTTTGAAGGCGGAGTGGTAAGCTCGTACAGATGAGTACGATAGTCGCACGTTTATTCTGTTCTTACCTATGGACAGATCACACTTGTTAAATTGAATGAACACGTTAAGGTTTGAGGAAGGAGAATCTCCGCTCGCCGTCCACGCGTGATCGCATCAAGAAGTCAGTCGGTAGCCTCCCTCGAGACTTCGGTAAAGTCCGTACGCCTTCGGAATGATGTGTTCGGGCGTCCAGCTGGAACTGAATAGCTCGTTTCCGTGGTCCAGCTGGAACTGACGTGGTAAAAAGAACTTAGCGTTCAAACTGATAAGGTAAAGGCCTTGCAGAAACATCCTCAGAGTTACATTGGCTGTCGCAATCATAGTCACTGCTTTTACATGATAAATTAAATACCGATCGGGATGTGCAAGAACCATCAGAATCGCTTTCTGTCGCCGTTGGCTTGTTGTGTAGGTCGCGGCTGACGGCCAGTCCATCATGTGACATCCAAGAGTAGTTAAGCCATGCCAAGATTTAGTTGATTACCTCCCGTTTTCCTGATTACAGGTGAAAATGTCCACTTTCGCGGATCGATTTCGTGTGATCGGGAGAGAATCGGATGTTTGTTTTACCAATTTTATCAAACATTTCATATTTCTGCATAAGCTGACCAATTATCGAAAACCTCTAAAGTAGACCTTTAACCGTGTGAGATTTGCATACTGCTTTTTTTTTTCTTCTACACGGGGAGTTGTAATATACTGCGT
>CM031612.1:27077634-27080134 GCA_018398815.1 Conus ventricosus | reverse complement strand
CGTCTGTCTCAGAGAGAATGGTGTGCGCGTGGATCAGTCATTTGGAGTTGCAGCGCCAGTTGTAGCTAAAGAGCCGCCCGAGACTTTGCTGTGTTGCTGCAGGTGAAGTCTCGGTCATGATGTCTGTGGGTGCCGACGCACTCTTTGCCGTGCGGCGCCTCCGTTCTTCAGCTGGGCCTCTCTCTCTGCTCTGCTTGCTTGATGCGGTGTCGTATATAATACTGTCGCTCATAAATCGTGTCGCAGCGGACAGTATTTCCCGGGAAATACTGCATTTTATGGACAGCTACAATATTCTATAGGACATTTTTCGTGAAAAGTTGTCGGCGACAATTTTTTCCAGCAAATATTGTCGCTGCAACAGTATTTCACGTGAAATGCTGTCGCTGCGATACAATTCCACGGCGACAGTATTATATACGACACCGGCCCTGATGGTGGACCGCCAGCTGACCAGGCCTGGAACTGCTGTCCCTAGGTCTGCTGGCTCGAGGCTGCTTGTCCTAAGGTCGTACTTGCAGACATCCTTGTAGCGTAGGGCTTTGGGTCTGAAGCCGGTGGCCGGCTCGCTGTACAGCATGTCTATTGAGATGCGACCGTCGTCCAGGCGGCTGACGGGGCCAAGACAGCGCAGGCATCCCTGTGTCAGCATGGCGAACATGGTAGGCATCCCTGCCTGGGCCATGACGTCCTTGTTGGTGATGCGGTCCTGCCAAGTGATGCCAGGAGTCTTCTGAGGCAGCGCAGGATGAAGGCGTTCAGTCTGCGTTCTTGAGTACAGAGTTCATCCTTCGCTTCCGCAGAGAAGAGTGCTCACCACTCAGGCTTAGTACACTTTCATCTTGGTGTTTGACGTCAGCATGGTGTTGCCCCAGACTCTCTTCGCTAGACGGGCCATCGCTGTTGCTGCCTTGCTGATTCGCACGTTTATCTCGGCGTCCAGAGAGAGGTTGCTGGAGATGGTGGACCCAGGTAAGTGGAGTCGTCGACCACTTCGAGCGTGTGATCGCCGATGGAAACGTGGGGAGTTCTGCTGACGTCTTGGCCCCCGATGTTTGTTTTCTTCAAGCTGATAGTGAGGCCGAACTCGGTGCAGGCATCAGCGAAGCAGGTGATGAGCCGTTGTGGAGCTTGGTCAGTGTGGGCAGTGAGGGCGGCGTCGTCTGCGAAAAGTTTCTTCCTGAAACTTACAGAAAAAAAAAATGAAATAAAATAAACAAATGACAAAACTCTTGTCAGGACAAATAAACATTCAAAACGGTGAAAACAAAGCACGAAGAAACAAGTCACTTTTCTCACATCTCTGTCCCAAAACATTCATTCAATCGACCGTCTTTGGATGGCCAATCAGGTCCTGATAGCCACATGCTGTGCCTAGATTCTCGTGTTTTCTTTCTTTCTTTCTTTCCTTTATTTGGTCTCATTTTTCCTGCTCTCTCAGTGGCATTCCCACACAACGCTCTTTTCAGCCACCTTATCGTATGAACAAACAAACCCCTACCTATTCGGCCTGCCGCGGCCCCAGAGGACACGTATTCACGTGGGCCGTTAAACCCATTGGAATGGGCGACAGCGTTTACACAGAAGTTCAAAGATTACGATTGTTCGACGTTCAATGTTTTCGTTTGAACGGGATGAAAAACGTTTTTGTGCTTGCTAACGTTGCGACCTTTTCAGCTAATTGAATGCACCCATATACTTTCGTTCGGGGCGTGCGTGCGTGCGTGCGTGCGTGTGTGTGGTGTGTGTGTGTGTGTGTGTGGTGTCGTGTGCGTGTGTGTGTGTGGTGTGTGTGTTATTTTGATTGTTTTATTCATTATTACTGATTGACCGCGGCGTCTTATTCAGCCAAACACTTGACATAATACATATCGATCTCAATATCATAAACGCTAACGTAATATGGTTGTTTCAGAAACCCAACTCCCGGCTTTTACAATGATTATCCACCATCGGCAACATAACACAACACTTTATACTTCTTGACTACAGATGATTGAAGAAATTGCCTTTGCTCGGCGGGCAGGTTGCCCATTCACTACCTGTCCAACACAACCAAATCACCTGCCCTGGGGAAAAGTCGCGCATTCGTTAGTGTCTTTCCATTAGAAATCCTTTGCTGACAGTATAAGGAGCATCGAATTCTCTCCTGCACAGTAGAGCCATTTGTAATGCCTACCTAGAATCGACTTTCATCTTTTGGATGATTCATCTGCAGAGCCGACCTAACTGGGTATTAGTCTACGCATAATACCTACCAGAGCCGATTTCCCTGAATGAACCTCATCAGTAGAACCAAGCATGGCTGGGTTTTAGTCTTCCAGGCATCCTTCGCTGATAGTACAACATCGAATTATGTCTTGCAAACAGAACCATGTGTTACGCATATCTAGAATCGACTTTCATCTCCTACACGACTCTCATCAACAGAACTTCGATCTGGTTGGGTACTAATCCATCCATGTTACATACACTACAGTCCACATTCATCTTCTGGATG
>CM031612.1:27065134-27075134 GCA_018398815.1 Conus ventricosus | reverse complement strand
TGTATAACCAGTGTGTGTGGTGTGGGGGGGGGGGGGGGGGGGGGGAGGGGGGGGGGGCTGGAAGTAAAAGAACTTCCAGAACAAGGACCGAAGAAAGATCCTCAGAGGTAGAAAGCCGACGAAAAGAAAAAATATAAGAAAGTGATCGTTGTCAAAGAGAATGCCAGAAAAAAGGAAATTACTAGCACGAAACTCGCAGAAGGCGCCGGAGCTAGGCGCCGGAGCTATTTCTATTTGCAGAGCTCCCAGCATCCACATTGGGTGTTTCATAAAACGGCCGTAGAAGGATGTGTTCATATGGACATAAAGCTACGAAAATACAACAGAAAAGAACGATATGAAAACATACAAACAAACAAGCAAAAGCACCGTGATGAACTTCAGTTTGTCAACGATGTTCAGCTCCAGTGCGATTACCGTAAGATTCGAAACATTCTTTCACTTTTCTCAGTCCTCGTCGTTTTCAGCCAGTTCTTGAGCGCCAGTGCCAGTGATCTTTCTGGTCAGAAGAATTTTTCTTCACTCCCAAGGGATCAGGCAGGCTCTCTCTCTCTCTCTTTTCTCTCTCTCTCTATCTCTCTCTCTCTCTCTCTCTCTCTCTCTCTCTCTCTCTTTTCTCTCCCCTCTCTCTCTCTCTCTCTCTTTGTTAAGCAGGCTCGGGACAATATGTTGGAAAAGAAAACAACAGCAGAAGCAACCACAAAACCTACCCCCTAATCCCCACACGTGTTACTTATTATCCTCATAAATAAAGACATAAAATTCTCTGTCTCTGTCCTCTATCTCTCTCTCTCCCTCTCTTACCCCTTCTCTCTCTTTTCTCTCTCTCTCTCTCTCTCTCTCTCTCTCTCTCTCTCTCTCTCCTCTCTCTCTCTCTCTCTCTCTCTTTACGATTTCATCAATAGCAGTACACCAAGACTTTTTGTTGCACTACTGAATAACCGAACAGCAGAAGCACCAGAGCAGCTGTCGTTGTGCATCATTTGCCGGATTCCCGAGAGTCAGCCTCTCTTGTATGTTATTGTATAGATTTTCCATCACGCATCTTGCCATTAAAGTTACCCATTGGCAGCTTCTGTCAGGAGATGGCCTGCCCGTCACGACCCACTGGGCTACAAACAGGATCGTAAACTGACACGGAGCGGGTCGCGCTGCAGTCACTTGGCGAACAAATTGGTCTGTTTCATTGACAGACGCAGGAATATGTGACGGAACGGAATGGTTTTTTTCTCGAGCTAGTCCAACGTATAGGGATGGATGGATGCCTGTGTTTTTTGTCATTAATAGTCATTGTTTTTTTGTTTTTTTTTGGTTTTGTTTGATGGGTGGCCGTGAGGGTTGGAGAGTCGTTGTAGTTGAGTTGGCGAAGCTGGGTGGTTGGTGGTACGTGTGGATGTGGAGAGAGATTGTGACTGAGGTGTGTGTGTGTGTGTGTGTGTGTGTGTGTGTGGTGTGTGTGTGTGTGTGTGTGTGTGTGTGTGTGTGTGTGTGTGTGTGTGTGTGTGTGTGTGTGTGTGTGTATTTTTAAGAAATCCGTACTTACATTAACGACTGAGCAGGATTAAAGGGTTTAAAGGTTGATGGAAAACCTGGCCCTTATGCCTTCCTTCTCCATAGATAGCTCTGAAAGAAAAGGCTCACTGATGGCTCCGTATTAGAAAACGTCAGACAGTGGTGCAGGTTTTGTTATTCCTTCGCTCAGAATAGAAAAGTCATATTATTTAGGCAAAGGTGTTTCAATATTTACGTCTGAATTATACGCAATAACGCAAGCTCTAGAATTCATTTGTGATCTACCTTATTCCACTCACAACATCTTACTATGTGTTGATTCAAAATCAGTTTTACAAACGCTCAAGCAAAATAGCTGCAACGGTCGTAACAATATTGTCTTTGAAATTAAGCATTTAATTCATTTGTATTGCTATAAAAGGTATTGGTACTGACTTTTGCTGGGTGCCATCTCATTCTGGGGTCTTTTGGAATGAGGTTAATAATAATAATGAATATTTCTATAGCGCAAATCCTAAATTAGCTCTAAGCGCTTTACAATACAAGGACTAACGAAAACACGCACGCACACACACACACACACACACACACACATGTCATTCTGTCTAAGATCAGTTAGGTGGATAGACGTTAAATTAAAGAACGAACGAACACACACCCCACATACACACACACACACACACGTGCGCGCGCGCGCGCGCGCGCGCACACACACGCACACAACACACACACACACACACACCACACACACACACATACACACACACACACACACGCACAAACCGCATACTCAGGCACGGGGAAGCAGATACGTACAGCACACACCGGGAAAGCAGACACGCACAACCACTCACGCTCACCTTCGCACACACGCACTAACATAAAATGACATCTGTGTATGACGGGTAAAAAGATGAGTTTTTAGTTTCGTTTTAAAAAGTGGAAAAAAAAGAGTCACAGTGCCTGATGTCGTGTGGAAGAGAATTCAAGTTTTAGGAGCCAGGAAGGAGAAGGAATGATCCCCTTCTTTTGCATTTGAATCTGGGAGGAACCAGGAGCAACGAGTCAGAAGACGAGCGTAGGGTTCTAGCTGGGCAGTATAAGTTTAGAAGGTCAGACAGTGTCACGGACGAAAAAGAAAAACCGAGGTCGTGGTCAGTCGCCAGCCAGTTTGTTTGGACATAAGCTCCAACTCAAATATCCTGGTGTCCAGGCAGACGACTTAAGGTGTCGCGTCATCCAATTAGGCACAGCGGAGAGGCTCACGGTGACAGCACCGGTCTGGCAGACGGACTGAGTAGCTTAGCCGACGTCTCTATAGGTCTGGCCAGACGGGTCTCGGCGCCTGGGTCAGACTGATCGGCCAATTTGCATGACCAGCGCCACAAGTTTAGTCGGACGTCGCCGGTTGAAGTAGGAAGGGGGAAGGTATTGTGTGGTGGGGGTAAAATCAAGCTAATTAATTAAATGACCCATTGACCACCACAGAGAGCAAGGCTAGTAGATGTGACTGACGATTTGAATGTCCAATGGAAGTAGAGGGAGGTAACCTCAGTAGAAGGCGGGAAAATACTGACCAATGGTACTCACCCTTTGACACATGGGATGATAATAAGAAAGCGATGCGTGGAGTGAAGGGGAAAGGAAGACAGAGAGAGAGAGAGGAAGAGGTTCTGGGTGTAGGCTCTGCACGAGAGAAAGGCAGGGAGATGAGAGGAGTAGTGAATAGAACCGAGCTGAAGCATTAGCACCAGATAGAGTCTGCAGAGGAAGGACTAAGGAGAGATGTGAGAGAGGGAGTTGCTAACTGATGAAGAGAAAAAAAAGAAAAGGTAAAAAGAAAAGAAAAGACACAACCATGTCCATTTGATAGAGCAGACTAGAAGAGAGAGAGAGAGACGAGAGAGAGGAGAGAGAGAGAGAGAGAGAGAGGAGAGAGAGAGAGAGAGAGAGTGCAATGCGTTAATGCAGGAAGAAAGAAAGGAGAACAGATCGATGTCTGATAGTCACTGTTCAATCTGAACCGGGGTTCGACCTCATACTTGGCCGCGCCACTTTCATCAGCAGTCCAACCTGACTAATGCCAGCGGTCTAAACCTGACCAGTGCCAGCAGTCCAACCTGACCAGTGCCAGCAGTCTAACCTGACCAGTGCCAGCAGTTGTGTTGTGCTTGTGAAAGTGACAGTGAAAGAAACAAAGAAAAAAAAAGGAAAGAAAAGACAGTGATTCGTGAATAGTTTAAGATCACCTGGCCAGGTAAAGTAGAAATCTGTTTATACCTGGGTTAGTTAATGATGATTTAGATAAATGGTTTTGTGAAGTTCAAGGAAAGAGAGAATGTTTTATTTTGTTTGACTCCATATGCATTGTGTTTCTTTCCATGATTATGTGTAGTAAAGTTATAGACTTTACTAGTGGTTTGATGTGACGAATGCATGATATATGAATGAGATTGTAAGCAAGCTGGAGTGTGTTTGGGCTGTGCGCTAGTCCTTCCTCCACTGACATACCCTGAGGTTGACAGACAGATAGGCTGGGAGTTCCAGATTTAACAGCATTGAAACAGAGGCATGCGATTTTATATGTCACCCTGGCTTTGACCGGCAACCAGTGAAGTCTGCGTAATAATAGTTGAGGGTGCTCTTGAAGGGAGCTTTGAGGATTAGTCTAGCTGCGCAGTTTTGAACGTGCTGAAGTTTTTTGGTGAGGTAGTCGGGAAGGCCTGCTAGTAGAGAATTACAATAATCGAGACGCGAAAGCACGAGAGAAGTGGTGAGAGTTTTGGTTGCTTCAGTGGTAAGGAGATGTCGCATAGCACCTATACGTCTAATTTCCAGAAAGCATATTTTACAGACATGGTTCACCTGTGTCTTCATATCAAGACCGCTGTTGATAAAGACACCAAGGTTTTTAACCTTACTGAGAAGGGAATAACAGTACTGCAGATCAGAAGTGAAGAATTTACAGAAAGAGCGGGTGTTTTTGCTCCTGGTAAGTTGAACAGTAAGGCTTCAGTTTTGTCATGGTTAGCTGAAGTTTGTTTTCAGCCATCCAGTCCCGAACGACGGACACACATTCGACAATTCGCCCTTCATCTGGTCGAGATCAGAGGCACTTCCCGAGGTCTCAGCTGGGTGTCGTCGGCAAACATCTGGTGAGGACAGGGGTGAGTTTCAGGATCTGAGAAAGAGGATGCGTGTACATTACAAGAGTACAGGTCCAGGACGGAGCCCTGTGGAACCCCAGATTCCAGCTTGGCTAGACGAGATCTGACGTTGTTGACAACGACTGATGGTGTCTATCTGACAGGTAGGACTTGAACCATTGAAGGGCTGTTCCTGTAATGCCGAAATAGTGCTGCAGACGTTGCACAAGAATTGGAGTGATCAATTGTGTCGAAAGCAGCGGATAGATCGAGTAGAGCAAGGATAGAGACCTTTTGTTCATCGGCAAGCGACAAGGAGATCATTTACAACGAGCGAAGAGCAGTTTCGGTACTGTGACCGGCACGATAGGCAGACTGAAAGGGATTTTGAAGACAGTAATCTCGAGATGGGACAGGAGCTGTGAGAGAACAACTCTCTCTATGAGTTTGGAAACAAAGGAAGATTTGAGACTGGACGGTAGTTTTTCAACTGATTTGGGTCCATACCAGCCTTTTTCAGTAAAGGCCTGACAAGAGCGAGCTTGTGTTCCTTTGGAAACTCACCAGACTGAACAGACTCATTGACAAGACGGGTAGAAGGGGAATGAAGAGATCCGAGTTCTCAAACAGAAGTGACGTGGGTATCGGATCCAGTTCACAAGTTTTGTGGGGCATGTCTTTCAGGATCTTACTCACTGTGTCTTCAGACACTGGTGAAAAGAAAGCAAGGGGTGTTTCAACATCAGGACAGGTTGTGGGAACATGAGAAGTCTGCATGCTGTCAATGTTCTGTCTGATTAATTGGATTTTGCTGTTGAAAAAGTCACTGAACGATTGGGCCAGTTCTGTATGAGGAATGTTGCTAGGGAGGGGGGACGTGTTGATCTTTCCCAGCAGAGAGTTGGTTATCGCAAACAGTTCTTTACAAGTCTGACTTTCATTGATTTTGGACGAATAGAAATCTTGTTTTGCTTCAAGAAGTAAACATTTTACTTCATCCTTCTTATGTGTGAAAATCTGCTTGTGTACTGTGAGACCAGTCTTCCGCCAGGCACGCTCCGCACATCGACGAGCACGCTTGGCTTCATGCAGCACTGGAGTGAACCACGGTTTAGCTTTCTTGTTGGTGGGCACACGTTTAGGGTTCTCTGGGCATGTCTATCAAGCAATGCACTGAGACGTGTGTTATAATCACTGACTGTAATGTCACAGGTGTCGGACAGAGTATTCTCAAGATCAGACCTAAAACGATGATCTGTCAATGGCACGAATATTCCTGCGCTGAACTACTGTGGAGGGGAATACAGGCTTTTTAATATTAAGTTCACAAACAACTGACATGTGATCAGAGGTGAGGTAGTGGGAGACACTAGTCGACTGAACAATGGGGTCAGACTGACTGTCAACAACCAGTCAATGATATGACCTGACCTGTGTGTGGGTTCAGTCACAAGCTGTTAGAGCTGCTAAACGAGGAGCTTTCAATAACTCTGACTTGGTTTCAAATGAGAAACTGGCATTATCAACAGATGAAATGTACTCCTTGTTGGAAAAATCCACGTGTACTAGTCCATCTGCTTCTAGATCTAAAGTCTTGACATATAGTAGACCTATAATTAGTTTACTGTACAAAATACGACTAAACTCGTGGAAAGCTAAGTACGCAAAAGTTAATTGTATTTGCAATCTTAAACTAACAATTCATCACATACTATTAGAATGCCCAATTTTGCTTGCTAGATACCGAATGAATAATATGGAGTTTTTTTCTGAAGTATGACAACATAAGGGACATTTTGAATGATGAAGAAATTGACATTATTTTGATTGCAAAAGTTATTCTATCCACACCTATTGGAAGATTACTTTGAAGTTTTATTTCACTTGTTCTTATTTTTGAAGGGAGGGGGTGACTTTTGCATGGTGTCTAAAATCACTATCCTTGTGAACAGACATTAAACTGAATATTCATTCATTCATTCTCCATAGATAAGAGTAATAAAAACGTTAAAGGTCATCCCATTGATAATATGTTACTGTTAATACATAAGCCCCCGTATAAAGGGAAGGGGACGCGAACACGAATTCATCGAGTGTTCTGCGTGCTTTAAAATTCTTTCAAAGGAGTAGTCAGTAGAACCAGCGAGAGACACGTTGTTTCGTTCAGTGAAGAGCTCGTCAGGAGTACTACTGGATCGTGGTTTTCAGCTTACGTGAGAAGCATTGTCCATATAAACAGACTGGAAATTCCCCACGGAAAATGGTGCATCATCCTGCCCATAAGAACAGCGTCTCTCGGAATGAAAAGATGAGCGATTAATGAAGGGCAAAGAAAGAATTTTGATTTAAACAGCAGACTCCAAACTGCTCGAGAAAGTCAAAGGTGGGAATGTAAAAGACACAACCCATGGAAGAAAGCAACGGGGATTAAAATCCACAGGGATTAACACTTACCTTTGCGAAATCATAGCTTATGTTTGCGTGAAAAAAAGCATATCTCTTGGTCTGTTCGTCTGTCTGCCTGTCTGTCTTTCCTTTGTGTATGTATGTATGTATGTATGTATGTATGCATGCATGCATGCATGCATGCATGCATGTATGTATGTATGTATGTATGTATGTATGTATGTATGTATGTATGTATGTATGTATGTATGCATGCATGCATGTATGTATGTATGTATGTGTGTATGTATATATATGCATGTATATTATATATATATATATATATATAATATATATATATATATTATATATATATATATATATACATATATATATATATATATATATATATATATATATATATATATATATATATATATTGTGTGTGTGTGTGTGTGTGTGTGTGAGTGTGTGTGTGTGTGTGTGTGTGTGTGTGTGTGTGTGTGTGTGTGTGTGTGTGTCTGTGTGTGTGTCTGTAGTGTGTGTGAGTGTGTGTGTGTGTGTGTGTGTGTTGTGTGTGTGTGGTGTGTGTGTGTGTGTGTGTGTGTGTGTGTGTGTGTAATTTTATTTCCATCTACATTCGTAATAAGGTAATCTATAAAGAGATTGACAAAAGTCCACATTACTATCTGTGTCACTTTTTCTGCTTTCATGACTGTATTTTCAGTACAGATGATACTTGCTGGCAGTTATTCCCTGTGAGAAAACAGCGCTACTCGTTCTGTATGTACCGGTGGTATCTGACATGGCCGATACTGTCATGTCTTGTACATATATGTATGAATACCAATGATGAATCTTGACTTTGGGATGTGTGTGTGTGTTGTGTGTGTGTGTGTGTGTGTGTGTGTGTGTGTGTGTGTGTGTGTGTGTGTGTGTGTTTGAAAAGTCTGTGAATATACAAATCGTGCTGAATACTTTTTTTCAGAAGACATGTAAACAAAAGCATCAATGTAATCTGTAGATAATAATACATTTAATGGCTGCTTTTTTTTCTTCGCCAAAGATCAAATCGATGGATGTTCACAGTGGAAAACAGTTCAGTATTGATCTTAAAAGAAAATGATCACGGTGCATAGGAGAAGTGTGCATGTAATTTGTATTGTAGTGCATTGTGTTCTGTTGTTGTGCATTGTACTGCCTTGCACAGCTTTGTGATGTCTTAGGCTTTTATCGTATTGAGGTGCGTGACATGGATAGTGATGTGATGTGATTTATTACACTGCCTGGCATTATGTTGTGTTGTGTGTAGCATTGCACCATATTGTTCCGGCTGCTGTTGCGTTCCGTCGCATGGTTATTGTATCGTGTTACTTTATGGTCACACAGATTTCTCCCCAGAGAGAATTGGGTTGCGTGGAGCGTCACGTGTGTATTGGAAACGACAGATGTTGTCGTCTTTAGACGCTAGAATGTTCCCATACGTCGGCAGAGTCGTAACGCGAACCGTCGCTAACGATAGGCTAAAAGAAACTAGTTCGTTCCTCTCAACAACAACAACAACAACAACAACAACAACAACAACAACAACAACAACAAATAAAAAAAGGAAATGGTACTGTTTAGCACAAGCAGTGGATTGTCAGCTTTATTTTACCACCACTACCACCACCCTCACTCCCTCCAACCAATTTCATTTATATCTTGGGTTATATTCAAGACCAATGTCATATAAGTTACACTATTTCTACGCAGGTTTCGGGTATTCCCATTGAACCTCACAACTTCCGGCGTACGCTTGGGGGTATTCCCATTGCAATTCGTAACTCGTTCTGTGTGAAAGGTCAGCATACAATGTATGTCTAGTTTTATTCACGAAACGCTCGCCTGAAATCTGTTTTCTCTTATCTGCCGGATTCGCACTGTCCGGATTGTTAAAGGCAAGGTGATTGCCATCCTCACAATCATCATCATCATCTTTAGGGCCTGAGATCCGGGTCAAACCCGCCTGACGGATTTTGCCCCCGGTAAATATCGGGAATGTTCATTCAGTTTTCGAGATCTCGATTGAACTTTACATTTCATTAACGTATTTTGTCCTTTTGTGGCGTTAACATCGATTTTCAAGTAGAAAAAAAAAGACTGAATCAGTTAATAATTTTTTTCATAGCTAATCTGACGTCAGATTTGTCCACGAAAAGGTTTGGTATCCGTTAGCGATGGTACTTCCTTCTCATGACACCACACCCGTCTAGCATGAGGCTGGAACCACAGGCCACAATACTGCAGAGTCTGGCTTGCTTGTTATCCCAGGGAGAGCGCGTGAAGCCACTTGGCTACCTTCGTTGCTGCATGTAAACACGTTGTCAGCACCTCTCACACTCACGCCTCGTTCTCTGTATCCCTCTTCTACCATCGACATACGCTCGATGCTCTCTCCTCTACCTACCCCTCCCCCCACCCCCTTCCTTCCCAACTATCCTCCTCTCGGCCATCCTCTCTCTCTCTCTCTCCTCTCTCTCTCTCTCTCTCTCTCTCTCTCTCTCTCTCTCTCTCTCTCTCCCCTCCTCCTATTATTATCCTACCCTGCTTCTGGGCGGCTTCTGTTGTCCCTTTCTGGTGGTCAAAGCTGTTCGTCTGTCCTCACCCGGCTGGTTCCTGGAGGTCTGCTTCAACAGTTCTCTGATACAGAAGGAGTGGTGCCAGAGAAAGCGGCCACCACATTCTCTCGTGGCACTCGGTGTAGTGGAGCCAGCTTTACTTATTATAATCAGTTGGGGGGGGGGGGGGGGGGGGGGGGGGGGGGGGGGGGGGGGGTGAGCGTGGTTTTCGGGGGGAGGGGTGTGATGTGAATTTCACCCCCACCACCCCACGCCCCACCCCACCCATCATCCCCCCCCCCCCCCCCCCCCTGCCCCGGGGTACCGGCATTAAAGCTCCTTTTCGTAATCCTTCTA
>CM031612.1:27062453-27065034 GCA_018398815.1 Conus ventricosus | reverse complement strand
GAGAACAGATTGATGTTGATAGTCACTGTTCCACCTTAACCGGGGTTCGACCTCTACCTGGCAGCGTCACTTCGTCAAGCAGAACCACAGACCAACGCCAGTGCAGCAGTCTACCTGACAGCGCCAGCAGACCAAGACCAGTGCCAGCAGTTGTGTCGTGCTTGTAAAATGACAGTGAAAGAAAAAAAAAAAAAGAAAAGAAAAGACAGTGATCGTGAATAGTTAAGATCACCTGGCCAGGTAAAGTAGAAATCTATTATGCCCGGGTTAGTTAATGATGTTTTAGATAAATGATTTTGTGAAGTTCAGGAAAGAGAGAATGTTTATTTTGTTTGATTCCATATGCATTGATGGTTTGTTCTATGAACATGTGTAGTAAAGTTATAGACTTTACTAGTGGTTTGATGTGACGAATGCATGATATATGAATGAGATCGTAAGCAAGCTGTGAGTGTGTTTGGGCTGTGCGCTAGTCCTTCCTCCACTGACATCACCCGAGGTTGACAATTTCCCGTTTCCCGTCCAGTGAGCCGGTTTAGCTATCGACGCCTTGATTAGACGACTCGTACACGTCGTGGAGTTTCTCCCTTTCCTTCGTGTTGGCTGGTTCGGTCGGTGGATGGATCGAAATATTCAAAGGTTTGGACAATACTAAACCACACACGCGCGCACGCGCGCACGCACTCACGCGCGTGCGCGCACACACACACACACACACACACACACACACACACACACACACACACACACACACACACACACACAAGCACACACGCGCGCGCGTGCGTGCGCACACACACACACACACACACACACACACACACACACACACACACACACACACACACACACTTTTCCTTTCCTCGCAAAGGTGGTTGGGCCTTAATCTTCTCTGCTACTGGATTTGAGGTCAATGTCACTGGCCATGCGACATTGATGTGCTCTCTCTCTCTCTCTCTCTCTCTCTCTCTCTCTCTCTCTCTCTCATCCTCTCTCTCTCTCACTCTCTTCTCTTGGTTCTTGGCCACCTGTTTTCAGTTAGCGACCAAAAGCTTCATGAAAACATCCAATCTGTTCTTATCCGTTGCCCTTTATCGACTGGGTCAAATTAGGTATCGACGCCGTAATCAGACGATTCATGAAAAGGCCGTGGATTATCTCACTTTCATCTGGGGGTTTATCCATGGATGGGTCGAATACTGTCAAGGTTCGAATGTTTCCACAATCTCATCTCATCCCCCATCCATCTCCCACAGCTACACCCCACCTTCTTCCTGACTGCTCCGTTGTTCTTTTTATCTCTTCTTCTTTTTAGAACTTCATGCTTGACTGTGTTGCTTGGCTGAATGGTCCTGGGTATTTCGTACCACTGACAGTGAGTTAAGGTCCTGGAAAACGAATTACTCTCTCTCTTCTCTCTCCCTCCCTCCCCCCCCCCTCCTCTCTCTCTCTCTCTCCTCAATCTCTCTCTCTCTCTCTCTACTCTTCTCTCTCTCTCCCTCTCTCTCTTTACCCGTTTCTTCACCTCTAAACCTTAACTTTGGACAGTGAAAATTGTCGGTATTGAACTCATTGATGACATTTTTTTTTTCAATTTCAACTTTACAATAAAGTGAAAATTGTTAGGGTTTACCTGAACGGCGATGGCAATTTTGTGCAGGATTCTTGTACTGTCAGAACTCTGCTAAAGAATTTGGCGGTGAGCTATCAATTACATTTTGAATCTGCTGAAGAAAACAAAGCATAATGAATAACGACCAACACGATAAAGAACTTTTTTTGTGTGTAAACTCTCAGGTTTGTCTTCCTTTCTTTAAAACAGGAACAACGGTATCTGTTATCACCGACGTCTCAAAGTTTACACCAAAGACAGTCTCGCCTCCACAACCTTTTTTTTTTCACGCTTGATTATGGTAACAATGGCTTTACAACGAGCAGGACCTTCCAGGTCTCTCTCTCTCTCTCTCTCTCTCTCTCTCTCTCTCTCTCTCTCTTCTCTCTCTCCTCTCTTCAACTGGCCACCGTAAGCAGCGCCGATGAAGACGTCCGATATTTGCATATCTGAGGGCCCACCCTTTCCCCGACTGACCTGATTTAGCTTTTAACGCTCTGATTCAACGACCGTGAAAAGATCGTGGATTCTCTCCGTGTCATCCAGGGTTGTCTGGCCCGGTCTGAGGGTTGGACGAACAGTCAAAGCTTCATGCTCTGATAGCATCTGCCCACGCTCCACCACCCCCCCCCCCCCCCCCCCCCCCCCCCCCCCCCCCCCCGCCCCCCCCCCCTCCGCACCTCACCGCCTCACCGCCCCTGTCCCTCCCTTCTTTCATCCTTCACCTTCCCTCTGACCTCTCTCTCTCTCTCTCTCTCTCTCTCTCTCTCTCTCTCTCTCTCTCTCCATGTACTTTTTTTTTGTTATACCTCCAATCTCAACTTTTCCTGAGTGAAAAAATGTTAGTATTTGGCTCAGTGATTCCAACTTTTCAAGACCTCTGCTTGCCTACAACTCCACAAATGTAGACAAAGTGCAACAGGCCTATGTTCCCCATAGAAGCGTATTTTCTTATAGTGTTAATTTTCT
>CM031612.1:27049953-27057453 GCA_018398815.1 Conus ventricosus | reverse complement strand
ATCAAATGTCTGAAACTTCTATTGGAGTTAGACAGGGACGTCTCATGTCCTAGGCTATTTTCAATTTTCATATTCCACTTCGTAAGACATATGAATGAAACCGTAACCATGGAGTTGGTTTACTTTCAGGCATTTCTAAATGATTTATGTTACTGTTTGCTGATGATGTATCATAGTCGTCAACTACACCAAGCGGCCTACAAAATCAGCTGAAAGTAGTAAAGACTTTGTTATGATGATAGGAAATCACGCATTGTATAAAACACTAAAACATTAAGATCAGGCAGCCTATAAAACAAACAAACAAACCCACAGACAATGCATGGTGATTGTGAGTCAGTTTGAGAAAAAGTGATGACAGTGTGAAATAACAGGAGAATGGAGGCTCCACTGTTAAAAAAAAACAAAAAACAAACAAACAAAAAAAAAAAAACAAAAAAAAAGTTGAAAATTGGAGGTTGGAGGACAAAAAAGGGAAAAAAAGATGATATGAAATCATCTGTAAATCTCAGCAAAACCGAAAGGTCCGTAGGAAAGCATGAAAAATGGTTTTGCCATGGTGACAGGCTAGAAACTGCAAATAGTTAACGGCTATCAAGGGTTTAATTTCACTACAATGATTAGCGTAAAAGAGGGTGCTGTGCATTTCACGTCTAAAGGTAAAATGGCAGTAATTCAGCTCAGCAAAATCTGTCAAAAACACAGGAAAATTATACCAGAATCCAACCTGTCTTGTTGTATGCCTCTGTGCTGTGGAGTTTACCCAGATCAGAACACTGAAAAGAAGTACACATCTTGGGAAAACAAAGATTTCGGAGTGTTCTGGGCAGGACTCCAAACAAATTGATACAAGTATTTTTGGCCAGATATTTTGATTCCGACGTTGCATGTTTCTGATTCTAATGTAGACGTTGACAGATAAATGTGGATGGAAAGGTCGCCTCACAAACCCACATCTGATGTTAAAATTTGACAGATCTGTTGAACGGTGATGGGCCTCAGATGTGTTTGACGGGTTTTGATCTTATTTGGTTACAACAAGGTATCGGAGAGGTAACTATGTTCCTAAATTTATTTTATACAGAGCCTTATTGATACATTCACCCAAGAATGGGTTGGAGTAATACACGATCGTGAGAAATGTGAAAGTTATACAGATTTTAAGTTTATCACCGATAAAAAGTGATATCTTTTATTATGAAACTACGTTGTTGTATGCTGAACAAGATTGAATTCACTTCCACTGAACAGCAACCGGCAGCATCACAGTAACACAGAAAAGGATTAAACTTGTCCATTTTGCCGGGATCAGGTCGAGAACGAACAACACTTCTTTTTTTTTTTTTTCATTTCAAAGCTCCCACTACTAAGACCTTAGAAATAAATGTCTCAAAGAATCCGCCAGTTATCCATTTCATGGCTTCTTTAAGACAGCCAATGCCATGCATAGACAGAATCTATCCAGGAATATTTTCCATATGATATACAGAACGAAAGTGCTAATTCTTTAGATAGTAAATTATCATAAACAGCTACCATCACATTTATTTTCCTTTAAAATTGTCACACCGCTTTGTATTGCACGCAATTTGTATATTCTTTAACTGTCAACACTTATGTCGTCATGTCCCGCTCCGCCCCCCCCCCCCCCCCCCCCCTCCACCATCACCTGTACCCCACCCTCTCCCCTTTCTGCTTGTATCTTTGTACCTTGTATTGTGGCACAAGGCCGATGTACATCAAGTTTCCGTGATCTCTCCCTCTTGTGTGTGTGTGTGTGTGTGTGTGTGTGTGTGTGTGTGTGTGTGTGTGTGTGTGTGTGTGTGTGTATTCCTGAAAAAGTTAGGCATTTTTCATCTGATACAACATTTCAGGAAAGATTTTAAGGTAGTTTTAGCGTGTATAGAAAATCTGCGTTCATGAGTGTGTGTGTGTGTGTGTGTGTGTGTGTGTGTGTGTGTGTGTGTGCGTCTATGAGTGCGCGAGCGCATGCGCATGTGTGTGTATGTGTGTGTGTGTGTGTGTGTGTGTGTGTGTGTGTGTGTGTGTGTATGTGTGTGTGTGTGTGTTGTGCGTGTGGTGTGTGTGTGTGTGTGTGTGTGTGTGTATGTATGTGTGTGCGCGTGTGTGTGCGTGCTCGCGTGTGTCTGTATATGCGTGCGTGGGTGCGTGTGGGTGTGCGTGCGTGCGCGCCGGCGCGCGCATGTGTGTGTGTGTGTGTGTGTGTGTGTGTGTGTGTGTGTGTGTGTGTGTGTGTGTGTGTGTGTGTGCTCGCACCCGCGCGCACAGCACATAAAGCGTTCCCCGAATTTTTTTATTTTTTTTTAAATCAGAAGCAACAGTAGCTGTCACCACAGAAACCACAGATCTGCAAAACTACACACAGAGCTCCATTCTATGAGTAACCTCACAGCAAACATTAACCATACATGAGACCACCACCAGAGTTGAGTTCCACGGCAGTGCTTTTAACAGCAAGACTTTCAGCGATAAGTCTGAAACCGCACACAGGAAACAGTTTCTTCAATCAGTCTCCACGACCATCTTTGTTTACATCGAACAAGACGCAGGTGAAAATTCCGTTCTCCGTCTTTGGATAAAAGTGACAATTGTCAATATCAAAATAAATAAATAAATAACCGAGGCGTTTCATCCATACCCCCCTCTTGAGCTGCTGACCGCACGTGTTAATAAAAATGTCCAATATTTACATGTCTGATCGGATGAGCCGAATTAGCTATTGAGGCCTTGATCAGACGAGTCGTGAAAAGGCCATGGATGCTCTCCCTTTCATCCGGGGCTCGCTGGTGGGTTCGTTGTGCTGGTCGAACAGTTAAGCGCTTGTCACAAGTTTTCCTTTATCATCATTGTTTTTCAGATCATTGTTATTAGGGCGTTTGATAGTAGACGTGATGTTCGTGATACGAACCATCTGTGGGGAACGGATTTTCACGGCTTAGAAAGCCTTTCTGTCCGTCCACTCGGCAGTTACACGGGTATCTGATTCAGTTCAGTGTAGGTTGAGGCGGTGGAAGGATAAGGTCGGGTTCTGGCTTTCCTAATGCTGTGGCCTACATACAGTGAAACTCTTTTGACAATGTACCTCTCCTCTGGCCACAAGGGTATGGCGCTTAACTGGTCAACCTTTATCTCTCACAGGGTTAATCCTCCGTTTCATATAACTTAGTCTTCCATTAAATAATGATATATTGTCCTTGGGATATTCTGCCGCGCTGTTATATTTGAGGCAGACAAAATTTGGTCTTGTTCAGCAAAATGTTTAATGTCATCAACATCCAGTGGAAGAATTCATGACGGTATTTGTGCGGCCAGCTTTTTACATTTTCGTATCTATTTCTTTTGGATTTTTTATAGAATTCCTAGTGTAAATAATAATGATGATAATGATAATAATAATAATAATGATGATAACAATAACGATAATAATAATAATCATAGTAATAACAAGGAGAAGAAGGAGAAGAAGAAGAAGAAGAAGAAGAAGAAGAAGAAGAAGAAAATGATAACAATAACAACAATATGTCTTGCAGCTGTGGCAGGGAGCGAAAGAACCAAGGAAACAAACTGCTTCTTCCCCCAGCCAGCGCAGATTGAGAGAGTCAGGTCCCCAGCGAAATCATCAGTGCCTGATGAGCTGACGTCGTGTCGGCAGATGCTAGTTTGCTGTCGTTTTATCTCCCTTTCCCCAGACTCTCCACTGTTCGCCTGGAATCTCGTCAAACAGCTTGTCGAAACGGAGCAGTCTGGAGAGAGAAAGGACCGCGTGTGTGTGTGTGTGTGGAGAGAGAGAGAGAGAGAGAGAGAGAGAGAGAGAGAGAGCCTCTGGCTTAAGGCCTGTCAATCTGAGGCCTATAAATCTCACTTGCGGAGTGGGGATAGATGTGAATTTAAAACCCATTCCGTTGGCTCAACTGGTCGTCTTCTTCTCCTTCCTCAAGCGTTTTTCTTTCCCCACAAGGCTCTGTGTGTGTGTGTGTGTGTGTGTGTGTGTGATTCTTTTTCTCTCCTATCCTCGCCACTGGGTTTTGATGTAACGGAATTGTATCGGTTCGCCCCGACGATACGTTAAAAGCGAGTGCCGATGATGACCCTGAGTGCATACGTGCCTGCATATGCATGCATGCATGTGTGTTTGCACGCGCGCGTGCGCGCGCGCGCGTGCGCGCGCGCGCGTGCGTGTATGTGCGTTTATGGGAGAGAGAGAGAGAGAGGGGGGGGGAGAGAGAGAGAGAGGCAGAGAGAGACAGAGACAGAGAGAGGCAGAGAGAGACAGAGACAGAGAGAGACAAACCGAGACAGAGACAGAGAAAGAAAGCAAGAGAGAGAGAGAGAGACGGGTAGGGAGGGATGATGACAGGCGGCAGGAGAGGGGAAAGGGGAAGGGGAGGGGGGGGGGGGGGGGTGGTGGCGGGGAAGGAGCTTGGTTCCGTTGTAATTCTCGCCCATTTTCACCTTCTCCCGACAGTGCTGTCAAAGACGGGGGGGGGAGTAGCTCGCCTTTTCTCCCATCTTTAAAAGACAGCCAGCCCTGCCCTGCCCTGCCGCTGATCACGGCCAGCCCGACCACACTATCTAATCGCCCCCCTCCCCCTTCCCCCTCCCTCCCCCTCCTTCCACCCCCCCCCCCCCCCCAAGTCCTGACAATGGGCCCAAACGACCGGAACAGCTCCTGCCAGCCAGCTAAACACGCGGCTTATGGATCACTTCTTCTAGACCCCGGTGGCTAAAGGAAGCTGGCCACTGGGCTCATTGACAGCGCCTCTAACGGCGGTGAAAGCGGACCCGAGAAAGGCCACCTCCCAGCCCAGGAAGGTGTGAAAGGCCGGTGTTCTGATGCTTGAACCTGCTTGCTTCTCAGGCCTCCTGACATATCATCGCTCCCCACCCTCGCCTCCTCTCTCTCTCTCTCGACTGACAAAAGATCCGCCATGATGAACGCGGGGGGAGGAAAATGGCGGGCAAAGTACTTCCGGTGTTCTAACGGCTGGGCAGAATGAATGAATGAATGAATGTATGAAGGGTTGGTGAGACCTCCCTGGTCCCCATCAGGGAAGTAGCGAATCGATTTCAACGCTTACGGGTTTTTGGTGCTTTTTTTTTTCTTCTCTCCTCTCCCTCCTCCTTCCCTGTCAATGATTAATGCTTACGTTCAATAGCTTCAGCTCACCGAGTTTCCTCTCCGCCGTCAACCGATTCTGGGTGGATGGATTGTGACGGGTGGCGGGTGGTGGGTCCCCAAACGACATGACGTGTGAAGAAACACACTGGCCGGCAAGGTTTGGCGGGTGGATGGGAGGGAGGGAGGGAGGGAGGTCTGGAGTGGGAAGGAGGGGTTTGGGGGGGGGGGGGGGGGGAGAGCTTTGATTACCTTCCACTCTATTGCCTCCCCACTTTATGACAAGCGGTTATGAACACGCTACGCTCTTTGCTGCCTGGCCGGTCCATTGTGGGTCCAGCCGCTGCGGCCGTTTCATGGTTCAATCTACAGTGAAGAAGTTTGTCAACGACTTCAATCTGATTATTAACCTCGCTCGCCGTGGCGGCCCCGGAACTCAATATTGCTCCCTTTCGTTGTGGGCGGCTCATAACCCCCGTTCATGATCAGACCTTTCGTAGAGGGCAGGCTCGTTAATGGGTGCACACTCGGGGTTGAAAAATCAAGGGATTTGAAAGGCAAGGAAGACAGAAGGTTGGGGGTAAAAAAAAAAAAGGAAACAAGAGGCACCCAGGACTGATAATGGTGAGGTGAGGCGAAGCACGGAAGAGAGCTTGACGGACGAGCGTAGCAAATCGGCGGTAGCTTGATTGGCACTTTAAAAGAACCCGATACAGGTGTTGACGCTCTTGCTGACCTTCTCAATCAAGCCCCCCCCCCCTCCTCCTCCCCCGCTTCCCTTCCCCCATTCCTCCCCACTACACCACTCCCCCCCCCCCCCCCCACCACCCTCAACGGCTGCTCCCTCCCTTCCGGCTTTCCACCCGCCACAAAACTCCTTTCACCCTGCCCAGGAAGAAAAGACACCTCATTCTAGAACGTTCTTTGCAAAGACCTTTGACAGGGCCTTCCAGTGCCAGACCGTTTTGTCCCCGGGTCGGGTCGGTGGGTCGGTTAGTGGTGCCAAGCAATTCTGGTCCAGCAACACTCTCTGCTCTGGAAGGGCGGCTGACTGACTGACTGACTGACAGTTGCAGCTTCCGAGGTCCACGGTGGGCAGGGCATGGGATAGGGTGGAGGGGGGGGGGGGTGTCAGGGGGGATGTGGAAAGGGGGACAGTAAAGAGAGGAAAGAGGCAGGACCCCCGAGGGATGGAGGGGGGGGGGGTTAGGGCGGGGAGAGACCAAAGAAAGGCAGAAATGGGGGTGAGGGAGTAAATTAATACATAGGTAAACAGAGACAATCTGGTGGTAAAAACGTGGAAATCTGGGGCTGAGAGAGAGAGAGGAGAGAGAGAGAGAGAGAGAGAGAGAGAGAGAGAAGGGGATAAAAAGAAGAAACGGTTCAAGAGGCCAGGGTGGGGGAGGAGAGGGGGGGGGGGGGGGAGAGAAAAAGAGGGAAGGGAAGAGAGGAGGGTGGGGTGGGGCGTTATGGGAAGTCTGCCTGTCCACCTGACGGCGTCATAATGGCTGTGTGTGTGTGTGTGTGTGTGTGTGTGTGTGTGTGTGTGTGTGTGTGTGTGTGTGTGTGTGTGTGTGTGTGTGTGTGCGCGCGTGCGTGTGTGTGTGTGTGTGTGTGTGTGTGTGTGTGTGTTTATTGCACTGGGCTTATCTGAGTGGTAAAAGCCAGACTGTGGTCTCCCCCCCCCCCCTCCCCCGTAAATCCACGTTTTCTTTTACATGCTAAATATCTTTGTGACTGGAAAAATATTTGAAATAATCAATACCTTTTAGATCTTTAATATGGGAAAAAAATCAATGTTTAACACCGAGATTCTCGAAAACGATCGAATCTACAAAAGGAACTGTCGAGGAAGAAGTCCAAGAAAGTCGCTGCAGAATAATCTAATTTTGTTTGAATGATAATTTAGGCATCAAAATGGCATGCATAGACTTTACATTCTTTCTGTAAATCATGGCTACATTTAACAAGCATTTGAAATTTCAGTATATATCTAGTTCGCAGTTTGTATAAATATTTTTTTATCAATATCTGTCTACCTACGTGTCTGTGTATGTATTTCTGAACCTATTTGCATCAATCGTGTGTGTGTGTTTGTGTGTGTGTGTGTGTGTGTGTGTGTGTGTGTGTGTGTGTGTGTGTGTGTGTGTGTGTGTGTGTGTGTAGATAAAAAGATAGAGATCTGTCTGTCTATCTATCTGTCGATTAATAGATAGATAATTAGCTTTTTCTGTCTGTCTATCTACCTACCTATCTATTTACCTATCAATCTACCTACCTACCTACCTGCCTATCTATCTTCTGTCAGTCTCATACACACAATTATACACATATCACTCTAATTTCCCTCCCCCCCCCCCCCC
>CM031612.1:27035328-27042828 GCA_018398815.1 Conus ventricosus | reverse complement strand
GGAGTAACGGGTGAACTGTCACGTCCGCCACGGAGATTTTTTTCCCCGCGCTTTTTTCCTTTTTGATTATTTTTTGTTTGTTTGTTTGTTATCTGTCAGCAAGATTGTGGAAAAATCACTGCTATGATTTTATCCAAATTTGGTGGATCGTAGCTCAGGAAAGAATTCATTCAATGTTGGTGCGAATCCGGATCGAAATGTGAGTCCAGGATCCGCTCAACAAGATGATTACAAACTGTCCACTGAGCTTGAAGAACGTAGTTACTCCTAATGATTTGCTTACTCTCAGGGAAGTAACACAGTCCCACAGAATAATGCAACTTTACAGTGACAGAAACGCTGACACATCGGATTTTCCGTTCGTTGTCGAAAACACACCGGGTAGCAACTCTGTTAATTCGTACCTGCTACACTTCCCTCACTGTGATAAAGAAAATGTTGTGTGGCTGAGGCTTGAGCTTTCGCAAGCGCCTTTCGGGTCTAAACATGAAGTTACGGGTATTTAAGAACCGTGATTGTTCCCACGAAACGTGTGGTGATGGGAAATCCTGATTTGATGTACTGCAAGTGCGAAAGGGTTAATTGTCAGGATCCATGTTTTGAAGGGGGTCATGCCATTGGTCCCAAGGTCCGTTGGTCCCAAGGTCCGTTGGTCCCAAGGTCTCAAGATCCGTTGGTCCCTAGGTCCCAAGGTCCGTTGGTCCCAAGGTCCGTTGGTCCCAAGGTCCGTTGGTCCCAAGGTCCGTTGGTCCCAAAGTCAATAAATCTGTGTAATATACAGTAATATGTGGCTATCTTGAAAACACAGTTGAGAGAGAGAGAGAGAGAGAGAGAGGAGAGAGAGAGAAAAAGAAGAGAGAGAGAGAGAGAGAGAGAGAGGAGAGAGAGAGAGAGAGAGAGAGAGAGAGAGACAGACAGACAGACAGACAGACAGTTTCCTTTTACTGGATCCAATGGAACTTGGGACCAACGGGCCTTGGGACCAACGGACCTTGGACCAATGAACCTTGGGAACAGCGAACCTTGGGACAATGAACCTTGGGACAATGAACCTTGGGACCAATGAACTTGGAACGGACCTTGGGACAATGAACCTTGGGAACACGAACCTTGGGACCAACGAACCTTGGGACCAAGAACCTTGGGACCAACGAACCTTGGGACCAACGAACCTTGGGACCAATGAACCTTGGGACCAACGAACCTTGGGACCAACGAACCTTGGGACCAACGACCTTGGGACCGAACGAACCTGGGACCAATGAACCTTGGGACCAACGAACCTTGGGACCAATGAACCTTGGGACCAACGACCTTGGGACCAACGGACCTTGGGACCAACGGACCTTGGGACCAACGAACCTTGGGACCAACGAACCTTGGGACCAAGAACCTTGGGACCAACGAACCTTGGGACCAACGGACTGGACCATGACTTGGGACCAACGGACCTTGGGACCAATGAACCTTGGGACCAACGGACCTGGACATACTTGGGACCAACGAACCTTGGGACCAACGAACCTTGGGACCAATGAACCTTGGGACCAACGGACCTTGGGACCAATGAACCTTGGGACCAACGAACCTTGGGACCAACGAACCTTGGGACCAATGGACCTTGGGACCAATGAACCTTGGGACCAACGAACCTTGGGACCAACGAACCTTGGGACCAACGGACCTTGGGACCAACGAACCTTGGGACCAATGACACTCTCGGACCAATAAACCCTGGGACCAATGAACCTTGGGACCAATGACACGCTCCCGTTCTGAATGCTGTATCGCGCATTTCGCAAGTGTGAACCAGATGAGACCTGTCGTCTTTCCAGCGGTCAACATAGACGTCGATTCATTCCAGCATTTTTTTTCTTTCGACAGACCGAAAGGTTTTGTTTTGATTCTCACGATTAAGGGATCCTGCATATCTGACCTCTACGCTGGTGATGCTAAGGTTGCTGGCAGAACTGTTCAAAGGGAACTGACTTTCGGTAAATAACAATCAAATGCATTCGGTTTTCGGTTGAATCATCTGTTGAGACCAGAACTTCCTCTGAGAAACGATGAAGCATTTTCTGCTGGGAGAGTGAATTTGATATTCTGGAATATGAAATTACCTTCTCTACCTCTCCATTCCTTTTTTTTTTGTCCCCACCGCCAGCCACCCCGCCTTCTCCTTCTATCCCGCACATGCCTTCCCCGCGCCCTTCTTCTCACCATTCTTGAGCAGCTCGGTCATTGACAGAGTTCTTAATGTTTGGTTTTGCTTTGGTATGGAAAATCAGAACACCGGTATTTGAAGCTCTTAATGTTTGTTCTACTTTGTTTTGAAAAATGAGAACACGGTGCTGGGATTTTTGTGTTTTGTTGTTGTTGTTGTTGTTGTTGTTTTGTTGTTGTTGTTGTTGTTGTCTTTTGCCACATTTTGTGTCATTCGATACACATATACATGCATACATATTGGAAGGAGCAAAAAGCACAATGGGATGAAATCAAGTAGCACTTTCACTCATATTTAGGCATGTGATTAATACAAACGGCCACATGGATATCTGCCTACATCTCCGTAATTGTGGCGCGGTGGTTAGCGTCGCGGATTAGGGCAGGGAGGTTATGGGTTCGATTCCTATCACGCGTTCGACCCCGATCGGCTCATACCAAGAGTTGGGTTCGCTTTGGGCTAAAATGGAAACAGGTGGAACCACAGTCGCGTTTCATCCACTTCATACATGCGTTTTCTCACTCTCTCTCTCTAATTTCATGACCTACACTGCAAGTCTCTGTATTCCTCGGTTCGGGACTGGTCGATGCCGCAGTACGTTTATAAAGTGTTGCCGTATACAACCCTTTAATGTAGTCTCTGCTGAAGTAGAACTGACATCACCTTCCTCATTCTCATCCTCATCGATCAGTATGGAAAAGAAAGTGTCTCAATTCTGTGTCCCTTCAAAGCTTGCTGTCTTGGTGACCTCTCTTCGATTTCATCTCCATGCGTCTGCCCTTGGTGAGATCGTATTGAGGTCATCATCATCAGCAAGGTCATAGAGACTGTCGTGGGACGGACCTGGTAGTGACGCCCTCTGGGGAGACAATGGGGGTGAAAAGATGGGGATGGAGAGGGGCGTTAAAATGTAAATATGAAGCCTTACACTGGCAGAATATTAGGACCACCAAATTGAAAAGAAAATGAAGTGAAAATGAAACCATTGGTTGCGCCTGTCTGAGCCGATTTCTGTCTCCATGAAAGCAGTCCTTTAGGTCGACTTTCAGGTCCACTGAAAAAAAATACATTGATTGTATGACCAGTTTAACACGACATAGATATCAGATGGAGATTCATTCACATAAACTCTGGAGTAATTTCATATTCATACAACTCTGGGGTAATTTCACCACACTGCAGAAAGAAAGCAAAATCAATGCTCTCCCCCTAAACTCCCTCCACTTACCACCCCCCACCCCTTTCTCCTTCTCCTTTCCCTAAAAACAGACAACGGAGGGCAGACTAGGAAAGGGAAGAACATAAGCACATAACCTGAAAATGAAAGAACTCAGCGAGAAATCAATATGAAATTATATTTGGCCCTGTGGTTTAAGCTTCCAGAGAGGATGCTCGGGAGATAACGAAAAAAAAGAATTCTAGCGGAAAATGCTCATTTCTCTCGTTCAATAATCCAAGCATAGTCAGTCGCATCAGCACTAACAGCAACTAAGCTAAGTAAGAATTGTGCAGAACACGCCTTTATTTGGATCTCCTTGGAGATTCGATCTCCCACTGTTCATCAAATAAACGAAACGTAAAACAACCATGTAGTTGGAAAAACAAGTGCAGGCATGCAATGTCTTTTATATTGTCGTGTGTGTGTGTGTGTGTGTGTGTGTGTGTGTGTGTGTTTAAGTGCCATTTCTAATGTAAAACAAATGCAGGTTTCTAAACAAATACAGTTTTCTATCGTCAAGTCGGGGCCCTCCTGTAATAATCACACGCACCTTGTTTAAAACATCAACTAGCTTTGGTGAAACCATTACAGGTCTGTTTATTTGGGAAAAAGAAGGGGGGCAAGGGGGGGGGGGCCCAGGGGTGGGATAAGAATGATCCTGCGTATTAAATCACAGACACCGGAAGCATTTCCCCCCAAGTACTGTTCGTCCCATCTCCCGCCCCACAGAACCACTTAAACGTTCACTTGGAATCTCCCCATCCAGACCTAACCCCCACCCGCCTGTCTTCACCACCATTTATCAGCAGGAAGTGGGAATCCCGTCAGTTTCTTCTACCAATCAGTGGGCGTTCTTTGGTGCATGGGGGGAAAACAAGCATAACGTCTGAACAGAAATAGAAAAGAATGATGTTCTCTTTGATTTTCAGCCATTAAAGACAACATCCATCTGTTTGTATTGAAGATGAACTGGATTTCAAATGGAACGACGCTGAATCCAGACTAGGTTGTTTGAACTTGTAATAATCAGCGACCTCATTCACCAAAGTCTGTAACCCACCTCGCCATTGGTACCTGCTAAGACCGTCATTCGCCTGGTGGGGTGGATGGACCTGAAAGGAGGAGGAAACCCATAGACAACAGCCCAGGACACATGGTCAAGCCTGAATCGTTTCTCAAGAATCAGGCCATTAGCAACAGTCCCGGGCAAGAGACGTCCGGGCACTTTCACAGAGAGAGGAGAGAGAGAGAGAGAGAACGTCGTTAGTAAAATCGCTTTTACGACTGCCGTTTGCCGATCGAAAATGTGCATTTTGCGTTAAGGAAGCTGGAGAGTTGACGGCCATTAGGCAGGGCCTGAGGAGGAAGCGGGCACTTGAAACCTGGGGTCCCCAAGGTGGGGATTAGCTTATGTGAAGTGGCACCCCGCCACCTTCCCCCTGCCGCTGAACACAGGGCGCACGACGGATGCACGTGCACTACGAGCCAGGCCATCACCACCCATGTCAAGCTTGAGTTTTATTCTTTATACACACACATACACACACACACACACACACACATCGTGGATTGGCTGAGAGAGAAGAGGGCATGTGGAGCACTGTAATACATTTTGTTTTTTGTCTTCTTGCAGTTTAGAGTGTTAGAATCGTGTGTGAGGAACGAGCATATTTTTTTTGTTTGTTTTTACATGTTTTTGTGATTCTGAAACGCTGAGACTTCAAGGCGTCAGAGATTTATAGTACTGAGGATTGCGAAAATGTTTTCTTGAAGGGATGTTACACTATAAAACACCAAAGGTAAACCCCCCTTAACAGACTATAAATACTCCCGTGCCATAAAAAATCAACCAAGGGAAGTTACCCTATTAGGGTTTTCAACAGGAAGCCTTTGCTCAAGATCCCAAAAGATCACTTGGCTTTGAAAAGGAGCCTCTGTGAATTATCATGGTCGGATTCGTTCAAATAATACACGCGCTAACTTGTGTGTTCATTTGGCATTTGAATTGAATTTCAACAATTTTCGGATTAAATTCATCATAATCATTGACGGAAAGAAATCGCAACGGAGATGAACCATTTTTGAAGGCAAATGAGTGCTAGTATTTCCTGCTTAGAGTGGTTCTGTCGAACTGTACCGATTCCAGTGGCAGTACCAGCACTGCACCGCCGGCTCTCCGACTGGGACACAAATTCGACAGTGAAATCCAACAGTTTGACTGGGAGTCGCTGTTCCTTTAGGCTGTCAGTCTCGCGCGTGGTCTTTGGAGAAATCAATCAACATGAATCTACTGCAATGTTAGGAATTCGATGCCTGTTCAGTTTCGTATGCTGTTTAACTTTCATGTTGGGCTTGGCACGTGAATATCAGCAGTGCCGTCTGTTCATTAGTTCATGGCGTTTAAAACAAACAGGCACTTAAGGGTTAGTGATCCACACACACTCACACACGCACACGCACACACAACACACTTTTTTTATATTATTTTATTTTTTTATATTTTATATATATATATATATATATATATATATATATATATATATATTATATATATATAATATATATAATATGTGTGTGTGTGTGTGTGTGTGTGTGTGTGTGTGTGTGTGTGTGTGTGCAGAGAGAGAGAGAGAGAGAGATAACATGATCAATCAACACTCGTGGATGGCCCAGGTTGTGTTTTGGTCATGAACGAGAAACAGCTGAACACTATGTATAATGTCCTCTCTTTAAAGTAGTCCCTGCAAACACAGTTTTAAATCTGACTCCAACTAATGTTCAAGTTGACAATCTCTTGAAAGGTAATCATGATTTTCAGGCAGATATAAATATGTTGATGCTTGAGACGTATACAAATCCATTTCTGATTCTAATCGATTCAGATGAATAGAATGCGCGCGCGTGTGCGTGTGTGTGTGTGTGTGTGTGTGTGTGTGTGTGTGTGTGTGTGTGTGTGTGTGTGTGTGTGTGTTGGAGTGTGGGGGTATGACTCTCACTAGTGTTGTGAATAAATGGTTTAGACAGTTTTGCTTTCAAACGTACAACGTAATTGCAATGGGAAGACTCGTCCTTTCTATTTCATTATTGTTTTTCCTTCCATCTTTCTTCTTCTTGTTATCTATTCATTTATTTATCAGTCTACTTTCTGCTTGGTTCAATAGAACATTGTATGATGGAAATGAAGCCAAAACTATGTCGTTTTTGTTTCAGGTTTGGTCCTTGTCTGCCACTTGACTTGCCAACTGGCAGTGTAATACATATCTCAGAGCACAATACAAAGTCTAAGCTCGTTTTTGCTCTTTCCATGGATAAAATGTCATGCTATCATTTTTTCCCCATGAATTTCTGTTTAAACCAAAATATGCAAACAACTAAAATCCAGCATTTTATCAGACGTGAGCATGTCGTGAATTTTAAAAAAACAATACCAAAAAAACAAAACAAAAAAAAAACGTGCGAAACAGGGTTCGAAAACTGTTCGTACCCAAGATTGTCGGACAACAAAACAGGAAATACCAACAAGACTTACTGGAAGCGCCTTTCAGCATGAAATCCAATTTCTTGACTTGTATGATAGTGGCTTTATCATCGTAACTCATGTCAAGAACTCTCAGTCTTTGTCTGTCTTTGTCTGTCTGTCTCTGTCTGTCTGTCTCTCTTTTTCTCTCTCTCTCTCTCTCTCTCTCTCTCTCTATATATATATATATATATATATATATATAATAATAATAATGAATACTTATATAGCGCCTATTCTCGGCTAGAGGCCAAGCTCTAAGCGCTTTACAATCAACACTCGTCTAAACAACGGGCTGCCTACCTGGGTAGTGCCGACTGAAGAGCTGCCAGCTGGCGCTTCATTCAGTCGTTTCCCGTGTCATCCAGTCAGTATCGTTCAATATCGATCACTCATTTTCCTTACTTCCTTCATTCTTTCCATTTCTCACGCAGGGTGCATGCTATGTGTAACGTGTCATCCATACCAACGGCCAAACTGGCCTACTCTTCCGAAACTTGGTGATGGGATTTTACGTGTGTGTAAGATGTTATGCATGCG
>CM031612.1:27022828-27025328 GCA_018398815.1 Conus ventricosus | reverse complement strand
CACCCCACTCTGTACATGATGCTTCTCACACAAGCACTCACCAAACTAACCTCTTCGTGTCTCCCAGTATGGCACAGCTTTCACTGCTCAAGACTCGCACTGACTGAACTGCTGTGTGTCGGTTAAGAGACAACTTTTTCCACTTGACTGTGATCGACACTGTTAAAGATTACCCGCTCTACTGGTTTTTGCAAGGCAAAGTCCCAAAGCTGTAAATCTCTTTGATGGAGCAGATGGAGGGAAGGATCGAAGAGGGATGAGAGTGAGGGTGGACGTAGGGGCAGTTGAGGGAAGATTTAGGTGTTGAGAGCGAGGGAAAATGGGGGGGGGGGGGGGGGAAGGGTTTAGACATACATGTGTGTGTGTGTGTGTGTGTGTGTGTTGTGTGTGTGTTTGTGTGTGGTGTGTGTGTGTGGTGTGTGGTGTGTGTGTGTGTGTGTGTGTGTGTGTGTAAGCAAAGAGCGAGCGAGACAGACAGACAGACTGACAGATGGACAGACAGACAGACAGGCAGAGGCATGCAGAGAACTAATAAATGCTGCTTCTAGGTCACTTTCGCCCCGAAACTAGTTGAGGCGAAAGTGACCTAGAAGCAGCATTTATTAGTTCTCTGCCAAGTAAGACTTCAATAACCAAAAAATAACGACCCTACAAACATACATACTGTGTAGGATTATCCGTTTTCATTACTAATCTACTAAACTTTTCAGATTTCAGTTTTTGCTTAATCCTATGTTTTTCTTGATCATTTTCAATAACATCATTTTCCGCAAACATTCTTCAAATGAGTCTCTGTCTTTCATGTGAAATAAAACTACAGTCTTTAACTGTTCTCTAAAGTCTTTTAAAACCGAGTTATATTTTTGACATAAAATCCACACACTTATCCCAGCATGTCTTCCACTGAAAGCCAGTTTTGACAAAGTATTTCTTTTTTTAACTATGTCTCTTTCTGCCGAACAGTCATCTATAATAAATAGTGTCTGCGTTCCTTTAAACAGTTTATAAAAGTATTCTAACCACTCACTCAATTTATTGCTAGGATCAACTAAATATATGTTATCATCTGTCCATATAAACCTTCTATCATGATATGCTTTGTTAAATTCAAGCGTTGGACAGAAAATCACAATATAATCAAAATTATAGCGATAAACTGTTTGTAATAGGTCGAGGACAAATATTGTTTTTCCACAACCAGTCTGTCCACAAATCAATGAACAATGAGGGGGTTTTGTCATAAAGTTTAACTGCTCCATAGTTTTATACTAGAATTTAATCTAATCCAGTTATTGTTTTTATCATGCTCTCTGTCAAAACTTGTTCAGTATAATAAAATCCTATAAGGTCTAAATGTGTAAGATTAATCCAATTCAGTGCTGTAAGATTGTTTCTATTTAGACTAATATTGATTTTGTCACTGGTTGTAACGACCTTAATCCCCCCACCGTCGTAAAGAACGACGACAGTAACTTTAAGACTGTCAACGTCTAAGTTTTGCCAGCTAATTAGAATTCCTTTTAGAAGGACGTCACTAACGCCCACAACCCCATCCCTCTCCACATCTTTTAAGACAGAAATTTCAAATATCACTGTGAACGTGTCTCCTAATTTCATTTGCGGAATGAACTGTAATTTTGTAGAAGCATCTTTTAAAACTGATTCTCTTCTGTGGAGGATGTACTGTTTATTCCCATACGGCTTTATTTCAGTCTCTTTTCGACTATTGTCCTCTGGCATAAGACTTATATGTAAAGGACCTGAGTTGAATGCTTTTCTGAAATTTTTTTGATGGTTAAAAAATGTAAATGGGCTTATGAATTCAAATTTTATGTCCCATTCTAAATATGGTTCTAAGTGCCATTTGCTGTCAGGTTTTCGAACTATTTTATATTCATACTGCCCAGCATTATTTGCTTCTACATTGCGCAGTTGCTCTAGTTTAGGAAACTTTTTGTTGTCGCCAACCTCTTTGCGTTTATAATCACCATCTTTAGTGTACTCAAACCCATACAAAGTGCCTATCTCACCATTCTGTTCAAAGTCTGTAACGTCTGCAAGGTCTTTTAATTCTAAAGTTATACACCTCACAGGCGCTAATGTAACTCCTGGTTCTTCTGGCCCACGCAACATTTTTAGTACAGCTTATTATTTTATTTCTAAAACAATGTGCAGGTTATCACATTTCACGACTTTCCCTGTTTTGTCTGCAATTTTTATGTTAAATGATCCGACCCTCCCACAAACTAATCTTTTAAACTGTAAATTAGGGAATTGTATAATTTCATAATCGCAATATGCAGCTTTCCCTGATGGAAGAGCTCTTAAAACTGTTGAGGGCCTTCCATCATATAAGTTTTCATCAGTGCTTAGCTCATCAAATGACATAGAGTAATGAAGTAATGCAAGATCGAGCGATTTTCTCCTATAAAGTTTTGTTTGGGTAATCTAATTTATGACGCGATTGCAGTATCAAAAAGTACCCACTTTTCCAGCTGAA
>CM031612.1:27017800-27022728 GCA_018398815.1 Conus ventricosus | reverse complement strand
GGTTTTAGGAAAGATGAAGGATAAATTATCTGGAAAGGTGATCAAGGAGTTTGTTGGGTTAAGGTCAAAAATAACAGTATTTCGAGCCAGGAGAAAACCATAAGAAAGCAAAAGGGATATCTCGCAGCGTTGTGCAGTCAAACATATCGCATGACAACTATAAAGAAGCATTGTTTGACAATAAGACTTTCATCATGACAACGTAAAACTGCGATCTAATATACATGAGATCAACACAACTGTTGTAACAAAGAAGTCATTAGATAGAACAAACACAAAACGTGTGTTTGTTAATCCAGAGTTTTCATATGCAATAGGACATTGGAGGACGGCATAATTGTATACATTCTTCAGGTTTATATTTTTCATCAACTTTTATTATAAGATCAATTATAGCTTCATCCATTCATTTAAATCTTTCTCATGTTTGCTTGATGCGTTCGAATTTTTTTTATTATTTCAAGATATTCTTTTTCCCAATTTGGGGGTTTGAGTTGTAGGTGATCTGGATGATTTAGCATGCATTGATTAATCCTCGAAAATGTTCCCCTAATAGCATTACACGCATCAAATGATTCCCGTACCATTTTCAAGGTCTCTTCCTTTACCATTCTTGTTTCATTCTGCGCTTCCTTCTGAGCTTCCATTTTAAACTCAAATATATTTACGTAAATTAATTAAGCAACTGGAACTGTGTCTGGTGGGATTTATCTGCAGTTCTTCTTTCACAAAAGATCTTTGAGGAGCTGGTTGTTTTGTTGTGTCAGTTTCTCGTAAATAATACACGGGCGGATTCATTTTTACAATTCTTTTTATTTCATATGGATCAACGCTCCAAACCGGATCGGTTGCCCTGATTGCGAGTGTCCCCTTCTGCTTCCCCCGGTAAATAAAGGTACCTTACTTTCAAACCAAATGGTAATATTTTGCTGGGTGTACTGGAGTCTCCTTCAACAACATTTATGTTTTTCTTTTGATTGCTTTGTACTGGTTTTAGCCCTTTAAATTCTTCATTATTCATTGCGCGCAAACTGAGGGCAATCTTCTAACCCATTCTGTGTTGCGAGAATTGCAATCAGCTCTCTGTGATACTGGTAGGAAAAAAGTCTTTCAGCTAACTGTTTGTTAAAGTTTCGACTAAGCCTGTGATCTGTGAACTCCCGGAATGCCTCTTTTAATGGTAACTCTATGTTTCAACAATATTGATTCACTTGACTTTAAATTCTTTTCCATCATCGACTTGAATCATGCGAGGATAAGTTAAGGGCCCCGTTGGTATATCAGTTGTATGGCAACAGCAACAGCAGAAGTACTTTTTTGTGTAATGGTTCAGCTTCTTTGTATCTTGAAGCTATGTCAATGACTGTAAGTGCGTACTTAATCTTTTTCGTCTAATCGTATCAGAGGGTAAATATAGAAGGTCCATTTGATGGGTGTCGTTCGGTGTTGTGTTCACAAAGTGTGGTCTCTGTATTCGTTGGGTGCAGGTAAATAAATTTGCCAGATCGCTTGTTTAGATAACCATTCCTTCGCTGTTTGTTCACTGACTCCAGCTGCTTGGCTTAGCTTTTTTATGCTGTAATTCCCTTCCAATATCCTTTAGGCGAATATAGATTTTGTTCATTTTTTATTCAGCCAATATTATGCGCAACAAAATACACAACGGTCATGCCAAAGACAATAAACCCGATTTCTTGCATCTTTTGTTTTTCTGATGGCTGATAAAAGTCACTGAATTTTGGTGGGGGCAATGTTTCGATTGGTTGCCTGTTTACAGAGTAATATTCTTTTATTGCCTGATCAACATCTTTAATGTGTAAGCTGATGTCCCTGTTTTTTCAGAGTATCATTAATAAAATCTAACTGCTCAATTCTCTGCTTTTCATAGCGATCTTGTGCTGCGGCTAGTTGCTCCATAGCTTTGTTATGTCTTTTTCTCTCTCCGTCATCCCGTAGTTTACTAACGCGTAATTACTTCCACTAAAAGCAAGCGCATTCACCACAGCGCCGCCTATCATCATTACGAGTGAAGCCATTTTTTATAAATGTATTTTTTTCTTACATATTTATATTGTCTGGAATTATCCTTGCTTAACCAGAAAATCTTCGTAGCAAACGAAGCTGCAATGATAGCAATTAGCTTTGCTGAATCCTCAAAGCCTAGCTTGCCAAGATCTGCCGGTTTTATTTTTAACAGGCTTTTACCAAGCATTGTGTATCCTACACTTAGACCTCCAATAACAGCAGAATGGTATACAAGGTTGGCATAGTTTTTTCGGCGCTCATTTTAAAAAATAAAATAATTATAATTAATAAAAAACATGAACAGCGATGATCTACTACAGCTACAGGGCGGCCAACACTGTCTTGAACTTATGATTACAAATGACCAAGTTGATGACCAAGCTATTATGCCTAAAAAGGAAAGGCTGTATTCTTTGGCAGCATGTGGGAAAACAAAACAGTTCCTCTGAACTGAATTCAGCATAGAACAAAATTCAACAGATGTCGCCACAAGACCATTATAAAGTATCATAACAGGTATGAAGCGCAACTTGGATCAAGAATGGTGAAAGTGTAGGACAACGTTTCTTAGTTTGTACACTAAACTAGTCAGTAGATTTGCCCCCATTGATTCTGAACAAGACTTTATGTATGATTTAACGCAAGATCCAGTTTTAACAAAGTCATTAGAGTTCTCTAGGATGTGATTTATACTACAGATTTGGAACATTGTTATCGCCGTTAATCATGGGATTAATTTACTTTTAATATAGATTTTATTTCCCTTAAAAATGACCGAGCCAGAAAACAGCAGAATCAGGAAACGCTGAATCAGGAAACATTGAATCAGAAACATGAATCAGGTGGAGAATATAACCAGTAAAAGCCCCCTCATCCTGGACGCATTGCAGCAGGAAATAAATTAGCTGAGTGGAACAAACAAAAAAAATTACAGTTACAATCACAGAATATAGCTCATAATGAAAACATAAACGCCGCCAACGCCAACAGTTAATTCAATGCCAGCTCCAGAACAAGAACAAGTTAATTCAAGGGCGCCAAAGTCTTCATGGAATATTGAACTTAAACAGTTGTCATTTTTGGCGTCATTGCTGCTGCTGGGGGTGGTTATTACGGTTATAAAATATATAAACAACGCTGGCAAAAACAAGAGCCCAAAACAATCTCCACCACTAAATACCAAAGCTGAACACAACAGCACGCGCAAAACCGCCAACAACAAAGTTCATATTGATCATTTGTGATGCATATAATATTTTAAGAACTTAAATTTAAATTTTTTTGATAAAAATAGAACATGGCGTATTATAAAATGATGAAGTCAATAAATAAAGACATGGAGTCTATAAAAGACATTTCCATAGACCAGAATTGTAATCAATGTGGTTGCTTAGGATGTAAGAACTCATTAAGATCTATGCTGACCGATTTCGCGCAGAGGACGCTGAGCAAGACATCCTCGACGATGACGAGTTTTTTGAGGCGTGTGTGTACTATATTATACATTTACTATTTAAGATAAAACATAGATTGTCTTGTTTTTTTTTTGATAATTATAAGATAACTTAAATAAGAACTTAGTTGTACTTAGAGGATGACTTAATTACAATCTTGAGGTAACTTGAGTAAGAACTTGAGTAAGAACTTGGGATGACTTGAGGATGACTTGAGGATGACTTGAGTAAGAACTTGAGGATGACTTGAGGATGACTTGAGGACAACTTGAGGATGACTTGAGGATGACTTGAGGATGACTTAAGGATGACTTAAGTAAGAACTTAAGGATGACTGTGAGGATGACTTGAGATGACTTAAGGATTGACTTAAATAAGAACTTGTGGATGACTTAAGATACTTGAGGATGACTTAAGGATGACTAAGTAAGAACTTGTGGATGACTTAGGATGACTTGAGGGCAACTTGAGTAAGAACTAGAATGACTTGGGGTGACTTGAATGTGTGCATGCGCAGGGTGGGTGGTGGGGTGGGAGGTGTGCGGCGCCTTTGATTATTTATAAGAAACGAATGTTCAGAATATAATATATTTATTATCAGTAAAACAGCGAAACAACAACAATAACAATAACAACATTATATACAAGCACGATCGCACGCACACACGCACGCACGCGTACATTGAGACACACACACACACAGACACAGACACGCAAGCTGACAGCATTCCATTTGTCGCTTACTAGTAGGCAACCGCCCAACGCAAATCAGCCCGTGTCAAATTACACAAAATTACCTAGCCAGGGCAGCGACGCGTGCCAGTGATCCAAAAATCTAAGTGTAGCCCCTAATAATATGTAGCTACATCCTGTTGAGTATTTAATTCATCAAGAGCAGCTTTCAATTTGTTTCATTATCAATCAATGATTTTAATTTTGTCCTTATGTTTTACTCTTTCTTCTTAATTCACTCTTTGTCTTTATCTTTTGATAGCTGCAATAATGCTTCGTCTACATCATCACACTTAGCCATAGATTAAACAAACCTTCAGCTCAGGCGTACTCAATAAGACTGTCACAAGCTGTGAAAACACGGGCTGGTTTATGCAGCTCGCGCGGCGGGCGGCTGGCACGCGGGGCCACATGATTGCAGGTTGTACTCGTTACTACGCATGCCCAGTGGAGTTAGAGGAGAATAAGGTCGGGTTAACCTGGCCAGGTGAGCGCCCACCAACCCCCGTGCCCAGTGGAATTGAAGAGAGTGAGGTATGTAGAATTGTTTACAACGACACAGCTTGCGCGGTCCCGGCGAGTCAGCTGAGCGAACCAAGTCAATGTCGAGCAGGCCGCAAAGCGTGTCTGTGTTGTCACTACAGCGTACTGTCGGCAGGCTGGTTTTATCTCGCTGGGCTCAAGTACACTGTAATTAAGTGATCAGGTAACGGCCTA
>CM031612.1:27000300-27010300 GCA_018398815.1 Conus ventricosus | reverse complement strand
CTCTTCAAATGTCAAAACTGGTAGGGCAACAGACGTGACTGATCGAGATCGAAAACTTAGGGAAAGTATCATGTGTGCGCAACGTTTTCAGCGGTTGCACCATCCCTTCCCTCCCGTGGTCCCGTGGTCAGAACGTACGCTTGCAGAGCTGACGGTCGTGAGTTCGAATCTACTCGTGCAGTCAGGATTTGTTCGGTTTGAAATCCCTCTGTGTCCACCTAGCAGTAACATGAATACCTGATTCAGTCCAGGTAGGGTTAGAGATGGCGGAAAGAGAGGGATAGGTTCCGCTTTCCATCATACCGTGCCCGAGACATAGTGAATTTCCGACTCTTCACTCCCCCCCTACGGCCAATAAGCCACGGAAACAGAGAGAGAGAGAGAAAGAGAGAAAGAGACAGACAGTCAGACAGACAGACAGTCAGACTGATAGTCAAGTCAAGTCAAAAACACTTTATTATCTCCAAAGAGAAATTAAGAGTGGTCATAAAAACATGTCTATGGATCTATATTTAACAAAACTCACACCCAGCCATCCACCCTCCCTCCACCACCAAGCCACTCTCTCACACACACACACTCATGCATGATTATACAAACATGCTTTCTGAACCGGATCTCATCGATATACAGACAGAGTGATGACTACACTCACATACTTAGCTGAATAATTAAGTAGTGGGGGAAAACAAGTGCAGGTTAACAATTCTTCCATCATTATGATAATGACCTGGCAAAGATTTGGAGAGGGGGAAAATATCAAAAGGGGTAGGGGGGTTGTTGAAGAAGAAGAAGAAAATGTGTACTGTAAGTAGGAAACCTTTCACTAGCTGCATAAGGGAACCATCGCAATTCCTGTCAAAGGCACATCTTTATGTATCGCCTGCTCCTAGGCCTTTCGTCCGCTGGATCGGGCTCATCAGGGAGACACGGCTGATTGTGTCTGTTTTCTTGGCGTCAAATAGAGACACAGCACAGTCCGTAATTCTGTGGTGTTCTCATCACCAAGGGTTCAAAAAAAGAATCCAACAGCACCCCAAAGCAGCCAGCGAAAGGTAGTAGAATAAAACAAAATGACAGTGTAGAGTGGAAAAAAGTTGCTGAAAAACTAAAAACACTATGCAAACAGCGTAAAATGTAGGGGACAATCTTTGAGCCTATGCTTGAGGATCCATTTAAGGATGGAAGGGAGATCAAAAGATATGGAACAGTTGAGTGGTCAGCTCTGCTGTTCAATAACCCAAGCATTGTCAGCGGCTAAGAATTGTGCAGAACAACCGTTACTTGGATCTCCTAAGAGATGCAATCGCCCACCGATTGACCAAACAATACAGTGCTGAACAATTAAGTAGTGGGGGAAAACAAGTGCAGGTTAACAATTCTTCCATCATTATGATAATGACCTGGCAAAGATTTGGAGAGGGGGAAAATATCAAAAGGGGTAGGGGGGGGGGGGGGGTTGTTGAAGAAGAAGAAAATGTGTACTGTAAGTAGGAAAACCTTTCACTAGCTGCATAAGGGAACCATCGCAATTCCTGTCAAAGGCACATCTTTATGTATCGCCTGCTCCTAGGCCTTTCGTCCGCTGGATCGGACTCATCAGGGAGACACGGCTTACACACATACTTACACACACTTACACACATGCAAGCACGCAAGAGAGAGAGAGAGAGAGAGAGAGAGGAGAGAAGAGAGAGAGAGAGAGAGAGACGAAACGAAACGAAACGAAATTTTATCTAACCAGGGTAATGAGATAAGCAATATAAATGTTGTTTTTCTTTTTCACCCAGCCCTGAGAGAGAGAGAGAGAGAGAGAGAGAGAGAGAGAGAGCACGAACAGTCGGTTTTCACAGGATACAATGGAGTGGAGGGGAGACAACTTGGTCTGAAAAGATCTTCTTCCGCAGCCAAACGCTTCCCTTCGGCTCAGAATCGTTACATGGGGTGCTTGCTGATCAAGCCAACTACTCGTGGACTCCTGTGTCCTTTTGTGCACTCTGATGCCTTCTTGATCCCTGCTTTCTTAAAGATATATCAAGTGGCCAGGTAGACTGGCTAGAACTAATCAACTCGCACTCAGTAACCCTTGTTGAACTGTCACCAGGAACCGACTACGTATTCAAGAGCATTTAAACATCGCTATGGCTTTTTGTTTTGTTTTGTTTTGTTTTGTTTTGTTAATTCCCTCCCTTGGCGTTGATAAACTCGGTGCGTGTGTGTGTGTGTGTGTGTGTGTGAAGAAGCCCACTTTTGTGAATCCATTTCAAGTGATCGGACGCGATTCAAGTGTTGTCAAACACTTGTTATATCCGGCGCCAAGCTGACCAGGTTATCGTCAGGCTTCTTTAAAAAAAACAAAAAAACCTTTTAAATCTCTCCCTCGGCTGTTTAAGCACCACCCCCACCCCCGACCCCGACCCCTACCCCACCCTTCCCTCTTCATCCCTTCTTCCCCCTGAGGGGTCTGGCCTCTCTGCTGGCTTGCTCGACCACCAACCAACCAACCAACCAACCAACCCACCCACCCACCCACCCAACCCAACCAACCTGTCAAGCCAACGAGCCAACAACTGAAGAGTTGTCGCTGTCGAGTGCCGCCTCGTCTGCCTTTCTGCCCCCTCTCTTCCTTGGCCATTCATGGAAGGCCCCCGAGCGTTGTGCAAACAAACAACGCCTGCCGCAAAGCTACATGCAAACAAATTAATTTTCGCTTGTTATTCCCCGCCAAACAAGTGTCCGGGGTTGAGACCTACACAGAGAGGAGGGGATCTGATTTATGACGGAAAGATGGGCGCAGAGCGTGATCGGGTCCCCCGAGGCAAGGACTACCTCCGAGCGGCCTAATGCCCTTTCGATTGCTGTCACGCCAACAAAGGGGAGAATGGGACCGCCGGAGAAGGGAGAGAATAGGTACCAAAGTGCTCTCCCCTTTTCTTAAGCTCCCCGAGCACAGGAAGGGTGTGGGGGGCGCTCGCGGAAACGCTCGACACGACGACTGCCCTTGCATGTAATTCCCGAAAAGGACACAGAGGCAAAAGTTCGCGCCAGCTGCTCTGAAAAGCGAAATAGAGGGCGCTGGAGGTATTATGGTGACGACGGGGGCGGCCGGCCGGGGATGGGGATGATGCTTGCTTTGCTGGAGGAGAAGTGAAAGGAAGGATGGATGGGTGCAAGCTATGAGAGCAACAGCAGCCGAATGTGTCGCCTGGGTAATCGTTTCCAAGGTGAAAAGAGCCCCCCCCCCCACACCCCCATCCACCCCTACCCCCCCACCCCTACCCCCCCCCCCCCCCCCCCACCCCCACCCCCACCCCCACCACTCGTCTCTCCGCCTGCCAAACTTTGCTAGGACACCCATCCAAGGCGGAGATCTCCTGTCAGCCTTCAGGTTGCCTTTCTTTGCTCACCCCCATCCTCTGTCCCCTTGAACCCTCTCCCCCCCCCCCCTCCCCCCCCGCCGCCTCAGGACCCGGGCAGGTCGCCTTGTGTCCTGAGACGTCCCCGGAGGAGGCAGAGAGGTTGATTTATGTCAACCTCGGTGTAATGTCAGTGGAGGAAGGACTAGCGCACAGCCCAAACACACTCACAGCTTGCTTACAACCTCATTCATATATCATGCATTCGTCACATCAAACCACTAGTAAAGTCTATAACTTTACTATACATGATCATAGAAAGAACATCAATGCATATAGAATCAAACAAAATAAAACATTCTCTCTTTCCTTGAACTTCACAAAATCATTTATCTAAACATCATTAACTAACCCGGGTATAAACAGATTTCTACTCTACCGGGCCCCAGGTGATCTTAACTATTCACGAATCACTGTCTTTTCTTTTCTTTTCTTTTTCTTTTCACTGTCACTTTCACAACACGACACAACTGCCGGCACTGGTGTTGGTCTGATGGCGCCTGGTCAGGTGAGACTGTTGGCGTTGGTCTGTGGTTCTGCTTGGCGAAGTGACGCTGCCAGGTATGAGGTCGAACCCCCGGTTAGGGTAGAACAGTGACTATCAACATCGATCTGTTCTCCTTTCTTTTTTCCCTGCATTAACGCATTGCACTCTCTCTCTCTCTCTCTCTCTCTTCTAGTCTGCTCTTATCAAATGGACATGGTTGCTTTTCTTTTCCTTTTTCTTTTCTTTCTTTTCTTCTTCATGAATTAGCAACTCTTTCTCTCTCTCCACATCTCTCCTCAGTCCTTCCTCTGCAGACTATCTCATGCTAATCTCTCAACTTGGTTCTTTTCTCTCCTCATCTCTCTCTCTCTCTGCCCTTCTCTCCTGCAGAGCTCCACTCAGAACCTCTCTCTCCCTCTCTCTCTCTATTCGTTCTTCCCCTCGTTCTCTCCTCTCTTCATCTCTCTGCCTTTTTCCCTCGTGCAGAGACTACACCTAAAACCTCCTCATCTCTCTGTCTCTGTTCGTTCTCATCTCCCTGCCTTCCTGTAGGCGAGAGCCTACTCTCCCGAATTTCCCCCTCTCTCTCTCTCTGTCTGTTCGTTTTCCTCCCCCTTCTCTCTCCCTCACACATTCCTTTATCCTCTAACCCGTGTCCAAGGGCCAGTACCATTGGTCAGTATTTTTCCCCCTGACACCCTAAGTTATCCCCCTCTAATTCCATTGGATATTCACATCACGACAGTCCCGTCTACACGCCTTACTCTCTGTGGTGGTCAATTGGTCATTTAATTGATTAGCTAGATTTCACCCCCACCACACACTACCTTCCCCCCCCTTCCTACTTGACTGGCCCGTGTGGCTCAAGTCGTAGACACTGGTCAGTGTAAAGTGGCTAGATGAGTCTGGGTAGGCGCCAAGACGCGGGCTGGAAGACTACTCGAGACATTCTGCCAGACAGCTTAGTCCGTACGGCAGACAGTGCTGTCTCCACGAGAGCTAAAAATAGCCATTAATTGGCTGAGGCGACAGGTGAATGAGTCGGTCAGCTATTTAGTCCGTCTGGAAGGGTCGGACTGTCTCTGTGAAGGATGAGGATTAGCCTCCCCCTCTGCTCAAATTGGCTGAATCCGAACCATGGGGCCGTCCGCCTGACGCCCGAATATTTGCGTTAGAGCTTAAGTCCAACTGGGCTGGTGGCGATTGACCACGAATTTGGTTGATTTGAATTTGACCGTGACAATTTCCCCTTGCAAAAGACTATGCACCGCATTGTCTCAAAACAACGGTACAAAAAGACGACAACCGAATTTGCTGAACCACAGCTACACGTGCAAAGTTTGAAAAATACTTTACAACAACCGATTTACAAATTATAAAATATATCATTAGTGGATATCACTCCAATGAGTTATCATTGACGTGCGCTCTTGCGTTATTTCACTCATTTTATAACGACCTCTGTGCGCACTTATGCGATTCCCTACCTGCGGATTTGCCATCTCTCCTTTTCACAATTCTTATGAAAAGCACAAAAATAATATGATCGCGATCCATGACACTTCACTGAGGAATCTCGTCCTCACTTATTGCAAATAATGCATCACTACACAAGCGACTGTATGCTCCAAGCATAACTACTTCACATGAACAAGTCTCACAAAGAAAATATGAACAAGTCTCACACACAAAAAAAATATGAACATAGCCAACTGGGAATGAACCCATATCCAATCAACATAACTGGAATCAACACATATTATCAACAAAGCACCCCGGATATGACTGACTTCCTCTGAGTTGCAGCTTGCTAGACTACACGATTTAAATAGTCGGCTCCGACATTCTGTCGACCTGGAATGTACTGCACTCGGTACCTGTAGGGCTGCAGTGCCATTGCCCAACGCAGAACTCTGCTGTTTTTCAACTGCGCCTCCTGCAGGAATTTGAGTGGTTGATGATCCGTCTCGATCACGAACTCTTTCCCATACAAGTATTTGTGGAATTTCTGCACGGCCCACACAACAGCTAAACACTCCTTCTCTACTGTTGGCGTACCCTTCTTCACACTTTGTCAACTTCCTGCTAGCATATCTCACAGGAAACTCGACTCCTTCATGCTCCTGTAACAATACTGCACCTATCCCAAACCACCTGATGCATCTGTCCGCAACAAAAATGGTTTGGACATATCTGGTAGCTTCAAGATGGGACGGGAACCTAGTCTTTCCAACACCGTCTGCAGTGCTTGCTCTGCAGCGTCTGACCATTCGACCACTGCCGGTTTTCCCTGCCTTGACCAAATCACTGAGAGGACTCGTGATTGCAGCAAAATTTGGAACCAAACTCCCTGTAGAGGCCAATAAACCTAGCAGACTCCTGACTTCTGTTTTGGTCTTTGGTCTCTCTGAATTCATCATCTTCTCCACCTTTCCCCTTTCTGGCTGCTTTGTGTCGCCTCCGACAACAAACCTAGGAACTCCTACTGTCTAGCCCTTCATACAGTGACACATCCCTGTATGACTCTTCTGGAAACTTAGGCAACAAAATCTCCCCTTCTTCTGCTGGGTCTCCTTCACCTCATCAATGATTGCTGCTGCGCCTATGAAAATCATCAAAGACTCGGTCAGCCGTTTTACCGGTGCCGAGATGGACTCGCCATGAGCGACTCGTGACCCACTGACATGACAGTGTCACGATAACATGCTGGTACCTCTAACTGAGTGGTCACCTCACCTGTCTTCCCCTTGGTGAACACTCGGTACAACAGCCCGCCTTTCACAAGAAATTCTGTCTCACCTCCTCTAACCTCCTGTTTCTCTCCACCTCTTGCCAACTCCCAAGACTTCACGAGCGAAGGGTCTTGTTCCTGCGCTGCCCTAAACTCATCAGGCGACACGTCTATGCCTGACTTCCTTCCTGGAACAACTAACGGTTTAACAACCTTTTCCTCCTTCTTGCTCCGTGTCTGAACTGCTGCCCCTGTAGCAGTCAACAACTCAGGATCCCCTGGATCCCTTGCACCTGGAATATTTCCAATGATCAAATCATGAAGGGGTTTGTCCATTACCAACGCAGACAACTCGCCTGAGAAGTAAGGGGTACGTACTTCTATCTTAGCAACTGGAAACTCCCTCACAGTGCCATCGATTAGAGTACAGGTCTGGATTTGCCCTGTCAAATCCCCTTTATCGACCAGCGTTGTTCGTACTACACCGCATGAACAACCAGTGTCTCGTAACACTTTCACCCTCTGCTGGCCAATCACCCTTCTTCCACTGGTAACGAACCACTAGCCTAGTGCCCTCCATCCCTGACACTGACTGCTGTCCAGTGCTAGCCACAGGCTGCACTCCACCTCTTCAGACTGAATCCCTTTTGATTCCACTGCAGGTCGTTTCCTTGACGACCCTTATCCACCTCTTGCAAGGCTGCTGCCTTCTGGAACCTCATGCGACAGTCCCTCGCCACATGTCCCTTCTTGTGACAAATGAAACACTAATTTCCCTTTGCCCTTCCTTCTGCCCCACCACTGGGTTTGCAGACTTTGCAGAAAACTCTCCTAGTCTCCTTGCACTCTTCTCACCCGTGCCTAGCACCTGTTTCTCCTGCACCTTAGTGCCCAAACGTGCCTCTCTATACACCTCTGCGAACTTCAACAACTCTCCTGCTGTCTCTGGCTGTCTCTCTTTCAAATGTATGGTTAACTCAGGGCCGCAACCTGACAAAATCTGTTTCTTTCATAACTAGCTCTTTCAATTCAACGAACTCCTTCTTCGTACCACTCAACTCTAATTGTTGTTCAATAGGGGTGTTCTTTTCTTCCGCCGTTATATCTCTTTTTTTTTTTTTTTTTTAACAAGATTTTATTACTACGCAGCCAAACTGGTGGTTTCCGACACGAGTGACGTAATAGCACAATCCTATGAATGATAATATTAGCTTGGGACAACGTAATTAGTTTTTATAAGACGCCCCGCGCCTGACCCAAACTATGAGAGCGAATTATAGGAAATCTGTGCGAAATGAGTACTCTGGGGCTGAAATGCCAAGCCTAGTATTAACTATCTTGGAAGCCATGCCAAGCCTAGTATTTAACTATCTTGGGAACATACAGTAAGACAACCCTTGTCTTAGGATTACAACACTTGAATCCCACCCAGCTTCCTCTTGAGAAGTTGAACAATTATAATAAATGGGCAGAATATCCTGGCAAGCTCGCCAATAAATTGTCAACCTCGGTGTAATGTCAGTGGAGGAAGGAAATAGCGCACAGCCCAAACACACTCACAGCTTGCTTACAACCTCATTCATATATCATTTCATTCGTCACATCAAACCACTAGTAAAGTCTATAACTTTACTATACATGATCATAGAAAGAACATCAATGCATATAGAATCAAACAAAATAAAACATTCTCTCTTTCCTTGAACTTCACAAAATCATTTATCTAAAACATCATTAACTAACCCGGGGATAAACAGATTTCTACTCTACCTGGCCAGGTGATCTTAACTATTCACGATCACTGTCTTTTCTTTTCTTTTCTTTTTCTTTTCACTGTCACTTTCACAACACGACACAACTGCCGGCACTGGTGTTGGTTGATGGCGCCTGGTCAGGTGAGACTGTTGGCGTTGGTCTGTGGTTCTGCTTGGCGAAGTGACGCTGCCAGGTATGAGGTCGAACCCCGGTTAGGGTAGAACAGTGACTATCAACATCGATCTGTTCTCCTTTCTTTCTTCCTGCATTAACGCATTGCACTCTCTCTCTCTCTCTCTCTCTCTTCTAGTCTGCTCTTATCAAATGGACATGGTTGCTTTTCTTTTCCTTTTTCTTTTCTTTCTTTTCTTCTTCATGAATTAGAACTCTTTCTCTCTCTCCACATCTCTCCTCAGTCCTTCCTCTGCAGACTATCTCATGCTAATCTCTCAACTTGGTTCTTTTCTTCCTCATCTCTCTCTCATCTCTGCCCTTCTCTCCTGCAGAGCTCCACTCAGAACCTCTCTCTCCCCCTCTCTCTCTATTCGTTCTTCCCCTCGTTCTCCCTCTCTTCATCTCTCTGCCTTTTTCCCTCGTGCAGAGACTACACCTAAAACCCCCTCATCTCTCTGTCTCTGTTCGTTCTCATCTCCCTGCCTTCCCGTAGGCGAGAGCCTACTCTCCCGAACTTCCCCTCTCTCTCTCTCTGTCTGTCGTTTTCCTCCCCCTTCTCTCTCCCTCACACATTCCTTTATCCTCTAACCCCCTGTCCAGGGCCAGTACCATTGGTCAGTATTTTTACCCCCGACACCCTAAGTTATCTCCCTCTAATTCCATTGGATATTCACATCACGACAGTCCCGTCTACACGCCTTACTCTCTGTGGTGGTCAATTGGTCATTTAATTGATTAGCTAGATTTCACCCCACCACACACTACCTTCCCCCCCTTCCTACTTGACTGGCCCGTGTGGCTCAAGTCGTAGACACTGGTCAGTGTAAAGTGGCTAGATGAGTCTGGGTGGGCGCCAAGACGCGGGCTGGAAGACTACTCGAGACATTCTGCCAGACAGCTTAGTCCGTACGGCAGACAGTGCTGTCTCCACGAGAGCTAAAAATAGCCATTAATTGGCTGAGGCGACAGGTGAATGAGTCGGTCAGCTATTTAGTCCGTCTGGAAGGGTCGGACTGTCTCTGTGAAGGATGAGGATTAGCCTCCCCCTCTGCTCAAATTGGCTGAATCCGAACCATGGGGCCGTCCGCCTGACGCCCCGAATATTTGCGTTAGAGCTTAAGTCCAACTGGGCTGGTGGCGATTGACCACGAATTTGGTTGAGTTGAATTTTGACCGTGACAATTTATTTTCAATGAAGTCAACACGGAACACCTTGTGTTGTGTTCGTAGTCTCGCCTGCATTGAAGCATGTCGTAGGACAGAGAAGAATGGGGGATCGGGGGTTTGGGGAGAGGCGGGGGGGGGGGGGGGGGGGGGGGGGGGGAGGGGGGGGGGGGGGGGGGGGGGGGGGGCGGGGGGGGTGGAGTGAAGAATGGGAGGGGGGAGGGAGGTTTAGGGCTACGGAAGAGATAGGCGATGGGGTAAGGGTGGTGTAGG
>CM031612.1:26990300-26995300 GCA_018398815.1 Conus ventricosus | reverse complement strand
GCAGTGGTGGCAGTCTGGCAGTGGTGGCATTTTGACAGTTCGGCAGTTAGACAGTTTGGCAAGGGTAGCAGTATGGCAGTTTGACAGTGGCGCCAGTTTGGTAGTGTGTGTGTGTGTGTGTGTGTGTGTGTGTGTGTGTGTGTGTGTGTGTGTGTGTGTGTGTGTGAGAGAGAGAGAGAGAGAGAGAGAGAGAGAGAGAGAGAGAGAGAGAGAGACAGAGAGACAGAGAGAGAAAGACAGAGGAAAAGAGAGAGTGAGACAGACAGACACACAAACAGACAGACAGAAAACAACAAGCAGTCACCCAACTCCTTGAATCTGTGTGCATACAGTGTGTTCAAAACACGATCAGCAGAACTGTGGCAGAGAACCTAATTGTCCTTTAGGAGGAAGGCCCCCACACTCTCACGCCTACTTGATCTTTATGTCCATTCTTTCACCTCAGCCTTTGGGGTGCCTGTTGCGGTGGGTACCCTTATAGGACACGTGACTAGTCACCAACAATGATGACTTGTATTCTTTGTGGACGAGAAGGATCGGGGGTGGTAGGAGGGGGGGGGGGGTGGAGAGGTGCGTGTGGAGGTGGGGGTGGGGATGGGGGTGGGACGAGGTGTGCCTGAAAAAGCCATACACCAGGACCCTAATTACTTGTACGGGTTGTTTGCAAAGGTGAAATCCAGGAATCCAGCAGCAACTGCTATGAGCATAATGGCTTCAGGTCTTTTTTTGTTGTAGGTCATTTTTTCATTCAGCGTGCGTGTGACCGGTCGATGCACGCACAAACTATGAAGCAGTGTGGCATCAGTATGGTACTTTGTGGTGGTTCGTCATGAGATGTGATTTGGTTTAATGTGGCGCTGTACTGCGGTGCTGATGTGGTATGGAACAGTATCATGTGGTGTAGCACTCCTTGATGGGGCGTGGTGTTTAGAACAGTGACTGAAAGAACACGAAGTGTTGTGGGGAAAAAACAACAACCAAAAAAAAACAAACAAAAAAAAAACCAAAAAAAAAAAACCGGCGGTAATCCTTTTAGAGAAAGTGCCCGACCTTTTCACAAGTGCTTGCCTTTTTCTGTCGACTTCTCGTTGCTCAGTCTTGAGGTATCATTGTGTGTGTGTGACAAGTCACCACTGACTGACGAAGCAATGTGTTGGTGTGGGTACCTTTCGTTTTGCCTACCCTTTTATCCCGAAAGCCTGAACCTTTCCCCCACCAGTGTGAGTATTATCGGCTGCTGGTTGGCCTGCAGAATGGGATTAATTTTGCCTAATTTATCTTAAACGTCAACTTAACAAGTCGATGCTCAGTGAAAGTAAGCCGTGTTTTGAAACATGTTCTATACATACACACAATGCAGGAAGTAAGGAAATTGAGTAAATGATATTCAACGATATTGAATGCATGACACGGGAAACGACTGACTGAAGCGCTAGCTGGCACCTCTTCACTCGGCACTACCCAGGTAGGCAGCCCGTTGTGTAAACGAGTGTGGATTGTAAAGCGCTTAGAGCTTGGTCTCTAGCCGAGGATGGGCGCTATATAAGTATTCATAATAATGACAATGACAAGAAGAAGAAGAAGAAGAAAGAAGAAGAAGAAGAAGAGAAGACGAACACACATTTCCCCTTTAAAAAAAAATCATTTCAACGATGTTATCACACTGCTGCCATTGTTCTGTTCAGAGGTCAGCCTGAAGGCTGTTCCCACCTGTTCAGTATTCAAAGCTCATGCTGTGGATGTTTGTTTGTTTGTTTTTTGTATCGTATCATTTGCTTGTCATGAAGAGGCGATCAATCATCAATTATAAATTGCAAATCGGGTGGAGCTTTCAGCACCCAAAGGATGAACCCAAAATATGCGTGTGTCCCAAGTCAAAACGGGGTGGTAATGCTTTGTTTCTTGAACAGTTACAATTTCAGGTTTTTTAAATCTTGAATAAATATATGATGACGGAATTGGCTTTTGAGTAGTTACCCCATCCACTACACACCACACACACACACACACACACACACACACACACACACAACACACACACACACACACACACACGCACACACATGCACACACACACACACACAACACACACACACACACACACACACACACACACACAACACACATGCGCACACACACACACACACACACACACACACACAGCACGCACGCACGCACGCACGCGCGCACACACACACACACACACACACACACACACACACACACACACACACACACACACAACACACTGACTGACTGACTGACTGACAGACTGAAACCAATTTATTGTCAGATTAACTCATGGTTGTACACACACACACACCACACACACACACACACACACACACACACACACACACACACACACACACACGAAAAGAACAGAAATTACAGGAGAAATGGAACAAACCCAATTTTAGTTTTAAAAAAATATGCCGAGGGGAACTGACCTAAACCGAAATGAAAGTACGATAACAAAGTACCGAAACTAATGGAGCTAAAATAAATTGGTCTCGTTTTTTGTGGGCTGCTTTTGAAACCCTTGTACCGGGATAACATTCTATGGGTGTCATTACTTATGATTTAATTAGTATTGTTTTACAATCTTCATTCTGGGTCCTTTTTCAGTCAGTGCGCGAGATTGTGGTTGGGAGGGCAGAGTGATTATCGTTATGTGTGTAGAGGTGTGGTGCAGGTTTGCTGTTAGCGTGGTATTGACTGAGTGTGTGTGTGTGTGTGTGTTGTGTGTGTGTGGTGGGGGGGGGGGTGATGCTGTTTTGGAGTGGCGATTCGTTCATGCATCAACGTTTGCAGTATTGTCGTTTATGATTCAAGTATGCATCTATATTCTCTGTCACTGTCACTGTCACTGTCTCTCTCTCTCTCTCTCTCTCCTCTCCTCTCTCTCTCTCTCTCTCTCTCTCTCTCTCTCTCTGTGTTATGTGTGTGCGTGCGTGCGTGTGTGTGCGCGTATGTGTGTGCGTGTGTGTGTGTGTGTGTGTGTGTGTGTGTGTGTGTGTGTGTGTGTGTGTGTGTGTGTGTGTGTGTAAGAGAGAGAGAGAGAGTGTGTGGGTTTATGAGTGTGAGTGTGTGTGTGTGTGTGTGTGTGTGTGTGTGTGTGTGTGTGTGTGTGTGTGTGGTATATATCTGCAAATGCACCAGTACTTTCATGTTCTTTTTTGACATTTGGATATCCCGACAGACAGACAGACAGACAGACAGACAGACAGACAACAGACAGACAATCAACATTCCAGGAGAGAAGGGTTGGTAGTTGGTTAGTGTTGGTGCTTAAAAAGAAGGAGGAAACGAGAGACAAAAAGAATACATAAATAAATAAACATTCCACACCCAATCTCATTCGCCTCCCTAAAGCATGCACTTGTAGCCCAGCGTGTTCAAGCTAAGACTTCAAAAGCTCTGTGAAGGAAACGATGATGACTGTTCTTTCAGACAAATGTCCCAACACTTCCACACCTGCTTGACCTTAATGTCAACTTCTGTCACCTGGGTCTTTAGTTTAGAGCCCCTTGTTTCGCAGGTGACTAGTCACCAACACTAGTGACTTGTGTTCTGTCTCGATGAGAAGGATGAGTCTTCATCAAAGCTGGACACGAGAGACAAATTTATGAGGGGGTAAATTTAGTAGAAACTCCTAGAGACAAGAGAGTTGTTAGTGTAATGGGTGTAAGACTTTTAAGTCTGGCTCCTGTAAGACTTATAAGTCTGGCTCCTTTTTTTTTTTTTCGTGCCATGTGTCAGTGTTTGGAAGTAGGCGTGCTAATTATGGATTCATGTGGCATCGTGTGATGTAGTGTGGTGTTGGTTTGGTGTGTTCCAGTGTGATAAGATGTGGCGGTAGTTTTGTGTGGTATAGCAGGTATAGCATGTTTTGTTGCATTCTGTGTCGTTTTGAATATCTATTTTAAAGATCTGTGCTTAAGATTACGTGTGTTTGTTTTCGTGTTGTGTGTGTGTGTGTGTGTGTGTGTGTGTGTGTGTGTGTGTGTGTGTGTGTGTGTGTGTGTGTGTTTATTTGTAAATGTGTACCTACGTTTGAAATATGCAATAATGCGCACGCGCTCGCGTGTGTGTACACATATGCGTGAATTATACATGAATATGTGCACGCACATGCATGTGCATCTGTGTGGAGTATAAAATTGAGTGAGCACCAGCCGCCGTGGCGAAGTGGTTAGCGTCCCGGACTCCCGGCTGGGAGGTCGTGGGTTCGAATCCCATCAGAGTCATGTGGGTTTTTTCTGCCCCGACCGGCTCCTACCCAGAGTTGAGTTTGCTGCGGACTCAGTTGGGAAGACTGGGACCACACAGTCGAGTTTCATCCTCTTAATGGATGCGTTTCTGAGAGTGTTGCTCAAATTTCATGACCAACACTGCAGGTGCCTGTATCTCTCGGGCCTGGTTGACGCCAGGATATATTATGAAAGGAAGCGTAGAGTACAGCCCTGTCATGTAGTCTCAGACCGAAATGGAAATCCGTAGCATCATCTTAATCATCCTCATTCCCATTGATCAGCATTAAAAAAAAAGTCTCAAATTCTGTGGCCCTTCATGCCCTGCTCTCATGGTGACCTCAATTTCGATGTCCTCTCCGCGTCTGTGGCCTTGGTTTGCTTCCGTCGGGGTCACCGGTATCGGCGAGTCAATGGGGCCTGTCGTTGGACGGACGTGGTGGCGCCCTCCGGAGGGAGAGCTCACTCACGCCGGCTCCGCGACTAAGCAATTATTGTCGTCAGTAGGGGGCTTAGTAGGTGGTGTCCTGCGTATGTCAGATCAGAACAGGCGCCACTGAACACCACCGAAGTGACTCGGCAGCAGTGCAGTGTCTCCTCCGGTCGGTTGCCTCTTGACGACTTGACATTGACTGCTCCCTGTGGATTGCTGGTGCCGGGGCTGCGGCGGGGCCGACCGGGCTGTGGCTGTGGACGAGGTATCGGAATGAGCGGCGTGGGTGCACTGCCTCTGAGGTAGCGCAGAGG
>CM031612.1:26972800-26982800 GCA_018398815.1 Conus ventricosus | reverse complement strand
CTGCCGGGCCGTTAAACATGTACACGATGCGGAGGGGCAGCCCTCCCACTTGGACAGTCTGTGTACCGCATTCTTTTCTTCGAGTGGTGCTGGAGAAATGAACGGAGAAGGCTCAACATCAATCATAACTGATCTGGGCGAGTCATTTTTTTTTTTCCTTTTCAGATCCCGCCCCTACCCCCTTCCCCAGATTCCCTTCCTCTCTCTCATCCTCTCTCTCTCTCTCTGTCTCTCTCTCTCTCTCTCTCGTCTCTGTCTCTCTCTCTCTCTCTCTCTCTCTCTCTCTCTCTCTCCCACGCAGAACATAACGATACTCGCCCCATTCAACCAACAGTCGGAAAACCTTACAGTCCACTTATTTGCACAAGGTCTTAAGTGGAATTCTACGTGTCAAATTTGCGTACAGGCGATGTTCAGGGAGCGATCTTTGGTCCATGGCTGTGGGAACCTTCGGAGATAAGTGACTGTTAATTACGCATTAGCATTCGAACTTGAAACAGGTGCGATAGCTGAGTGGTTACTGCGTTGAATCTTCGATCTGTGGGTCGGATGTTCGAAGCTAGAGCACAGCCCGGTGGGTAAAAGCGTCGACAGTTGTTGTGTTTTTTTTCCGATTCTTCACATTAACATACAGAAGAATTTCTCGACAACCAGCCCCCCCCCCACCCCCCACCTCCTCCCACCTCCCAACCGCCCTTCCTCCCGCCCCCCGATCCTTAACCGTTGGATCTTTTTGTCAAGACAGAATGGGTGGATTCCTATGCGGTGTCAGTGAAAGGTTAAGTATTTGCATTTTAGCCTCCTCTCCTACATCGAAATTCCTTCATCCTCCGTCCCCTCCTCTCCCTCCCCCTACACACACACACACACACACACACACACACACACACACACACACACACACACACACACACACACACGCACACACTCCCCGCTAAATCTTCGCAAAGTCACTGTCATCACGAACGGAGGGAGAATTCGTTCGTCTGCGCTTGTCCCCATCCTTTATGTTATCTGTTCTATATCCTTATAACAATACTGGCTTTTGAAAGGAGTCTTTTGCTGGGTGGGACGCCTACTATAGATGAAAAGAAACATGGACCAGCAAGAAAGGCCCCATAGACCAGCCGCCCTGGCGATGTGGTTCGTGTCATAGACTCCTCGCTGGGAGGTTGAAGGTTTGACTCCTAGTAGGGCCTTTATGATCGTGAGATTTTCTTTCTGCCCCGACCGGCTACTTCCCAAAGTTGAGGTTGCTATGGGCTCATATGGGAAGAGTGGGACTACGCTTGAGTTTCATCTACTAAATGAATGCGTCTCTGAGACAGCTGCACAAATTTCCTGAGCGACACTGTAGGTAGCTGTACCTCGCGGGCCTCGTTGACGCCAGGATGTGTTATGAAAGTAAGCGTAGAGACCACTCCATGCAGTCTCAGCCCAGAATGGAAATCCGTAGCATCGTCATCATCATCTTCATCATCATCATCATCATCATCATCATCATCGATCAGCATAAAACAATTTATCAAATTCTGTGGCGCTTCATGCCCTGACCTCATGGTGCCCTCAGTCTCGAGTTACTCTCCACATGTATAGCTCTGCTGGGTTCTGTCTAGGTCGGCGGTATCGGCAAATTCACAGGGGCTGCCTTTTGCACGGACGTGGTGGTGCCCTCTGGAGAGAAAGCTCCCTAACGCTTAGCCTAGCGACTACGCCATCATTCTCCTCGTCAGTGAGGGACTTCCTTGGGAGTGTCTTGCGTATGCTGGATCAGAACAGGCAGGCACCACTGAACGCCACCGAGGTGATTCAGTAGCGGGGCTGGGTCTCCTCCGATGCGGTGTCTCGGGACGACTTGACATTGACTGCTGCTCCCAGTGGATTGTCGGTGCCGTGGCTGTGGAAAAACAGAGCAGGATGTGGTTGTGGATGGCGAGGGGGGGGGGGGGGGGCAGATTGAACGGTGTGGTGGGTACAATGCCACTGAAGTGGCACAGAAGATGAGAGAGCAAAAAAAAAAAAAAAGAGAGAGAGAGAGAGAGAAGAAAAAGAAAAGAAAAAAAGTCTATGCAAGAGCGCGAACTCCCATCAACGTCGCACAGATTCTGGATCAGCCCTTTGATCTAGAAAAATTTTTTTAAAAGGTTATTCTTTGGGCTACATTCCCAATTTTCACCTCATTTCATTCAAACCCGTTTCATATTTTTCGCTGCCATCTTGCTGAACAGACAATCTTTCCGCACTTGGATCCAAATCCTCACTACAAGTCCGCACCGACATTGTCAGGATTCGTTCGTCCACTTGCACCGCATTTTAATGCTTCACTGAGTTCAGAGACCTGTGAAAGCAACACAACTGCTGCAGCTGAGCAGCGCAGGATGATCAGGAAGACCAGCGTCAACAGATCTCCAGCTGCTGCCACCATCCCCTGTCCGTACTGTGATGGATCTTTCCGGGCGCAGATCGGCCTGACCAGCCATCTACGCACTCACCCCCCCCCCCCCCCCCCCCCCCCCCCCCCCCCCCCCCCATCCCAGGATGACTGGATGGTCTTCGTCGTCTCGACGGACAGCAAACAACAAACACAACACGAGTGCTGTTACCATCGGTTCGGTCTGGGGCAGTACACGAGTGCTGTTACCATCGGTTCGGTCTGGGGCAGTACTTGTGCTGAAAGACAAGCAAGCAAAACAAATAACCGTGAGTGAGAAACCATACAGTCCTTGGTGAAGGGACAAATAACAACGACGATGACGACAACGACAACAAAAATAGCGACAACACCCAATCATCAAAAGAGGGGAGTATTTTTAGAGGTGTTATTGTGGGAGATCACAGTTTTCGAACCCCCACCTCTCTCTCTCTCTCTCTCTCTCTCTCTCTCTCTCTCTCTCTCTCTCTCTCTCTCTCTCTCTGTATGTATGTATGATGTGTGTATGTACGTGCGCGCGTGCGTGTGCATACGTGCATGCATGCGTGCGTGCATGCGTGCGTGTGTGCGTTCCTGCGCGCGCGCGCGCGCATGTTGTGTGTGTGTGTGTGTGTGTGTGTGTGTGTGTGTGTGTGTGTGTGTGTGTGTGTGGTGTGTTCCCTTTTTTTAAACACAACCTGGAAATAACGTCAGTGATTTTTGTCCGTTTTGATGGAACATGGAAACAGATTCTACAACAAGGGAAACTGAACATACAAATTTAGAACAAACTCTTTCCAATTCGTCCAAACGTAAAATAAATTCCTTCAAAAGTAACAAAACACACCAACGAACGACAAACTCTTTACAGTCAGTCCTACTAAAAAAAAAAAAGGAAATAAAAACACTATCCAATTCGCCCAAGCAGAAAGAAATTCCCTCAACAGAAATGGAACGTATCCACGAACGACAAATTCTTTCCATTTCTTCCCAAATAGGGATTCCCTCACACTAGGAAAGGAAAACAATATGACCAACAAACCCCAATCCGCTGAAATTTCAAGGAATTCTTGCAAGAGGAATGGAACACACCAATTGACAATAAACTCTTTCATATCCATCCAGACTCCAATGAATTCCTACTGTCTCTCTCTCTCTCTCTCTCTCTCTCTCTCTCCTCTCTCTCTCTCTCTCTCTCTCTCTCTCTCTCTCTGTGGAAATCTTAACATGGAAACGAGTATTGTGCCCACAACTTTCTTACACCCTGTGCAATTTTAGAGGGTGAAGGAGTGCCGCAGTATGCACCTGTGTAATAATCCCCTCCTTATTCATCTTCTTACTGAATGCCGGTGTCGTATAATATCTGGGAACCGTGATATCTGGGAACGCGTTCCCAGATTTACCGTGATATCTGGGAACGCGTTCCCAGATTTCCTGAACTTCCAATCGTGAAATCTGGGGACTGCTGTGAAATCTGGGAACGTGACCAGAAGCAAGAATATTGTTGATCTTTGATTTTTCATGCAAATTTCTTTTGCAATCAAGCCAAGAAGGCCTCAATAGAAGGCCTCAGAAAAAAAAAAAATGTTTTTCATTCCTCTATTTTGTGAAAATTTTGTTGAAATTACGCAAAGAAGGCCTCAGAAAGAGAGTACTTTGTGAAAATCATGCTAAGAAATGAATGAAAAAAAAGTGACAAGAAGGCCAAAGATCTCAATTGCACCTAAATAAATTGTTTCCTACCTTATCTCGAAAATCCATTCATTTTTCGTTTTCTTTCTGCCCTTCCGAGCTCTGAAAGACCACGTTCCCAGATATCACGGGCCTTCCCAGATATCACAGTACATTTTGGGAACGCGTTCCCAAAAAAATCTGTGATATCTGGGAAGCCTTCCCAGATATCACGTTCCCAGATTTCACGCGACACCGGGATTTGAAGAGCTTTCTTCTCAGGTCTAACTTAACTGGCGAATGAGTTTCAAATGACATCATAGGCTCAATCATTTGACTTGTTCACAGATATTATGCTGTCAGTATCTTATTAGCCTGTGTTCTTTTGTTCATCCCAAAGTCGCGAATCAGACTGAACGACAAATACAGACATCATTTTCCTTTCCACCAAATGTAATGAAACAGCTCAGCAGAGCATTACACAGTTTTATTATCCTACCCCAACAACCCTGGTGATGACATCGGAAATAATCACCCCGAGAAAATAGGAAAAGAAGGACAACACCACCAGAGCAACGCTTCATATAAGAGGTTAATAATGTGTGAGTGGTTGATTCGCATGCATTTTATTGTCGTTGGTGTTTACTTTTTTTTCTTTACTATTATCTTTTCTTATTTTTTTCCTTGATTTTGTACATATTTGCGTTTATGTATATATGCGTGTGCAATGTATGTATGTGTGCATGAAAATATTTATGAATATGTATACGTGTGGGTGTGTATATTTTTGTGTGTTTTATTCAGTATAGTCACTTTAATAGTCTCCTGCCATTTCCTTTGTCACACATGTAATTAGAAGCATTTGAACATACTATAAGCACTAGCTTGTTGTTCAAATGTTGACATTCATTGTAAAGCTATGCGACTGCAAAGCAGGAAAAAAAATCATTTAAACCAATACCACCAGAACGACAAAACGTGAAGATGGACAGCGAAAAAGACTCATTGTGTGTTTCATGTCCGACGCTGCCAGGAATTGAACTTCGCAACACCCAACCGCAAACTCGGTGCTTTTACCACTGAGCCAACCAATCCGACCAACCCTGCTGATCCCGAACGTGCGGCAGCGGGCGGCTGAACTGACACAGACCAGCCACAGGTGCAAAGTGATTAAATGCTCCCCCTCTTGCTTGTTGTCCTCCGGTGAAAAAGAAAGAGGCCCGGCCAAATGTGAGCCCATTGTCCACGCGTGGTGAATGGCGCGGGCAGTCAGCCATGCAGGGAGGGGCGACGCTCTCTCACAGTAACAGCGGAAGTCATTCGCGACAAAAAAAAGGCAGTTTACGACTGCGTGCCCTTGTGAGCAGGGGTTGGGGGTCAGGGAGGAGCTGGGAGAGAAAAAAAAGGGCAGGGGAGTGAGAGGGACTGGTGGGAGGCATACAGGTGTTAAGTCGTAATCCTGATAAATGTGTTTTCATTGATGCGGCCACGATCGCCTGAAAACATAACAAGCGTAGCGAATAGGGTATGGTGTGGCGATCCTGTTCACGTCTGTCTGTCTGTCTGTGCGGCGATCCTGATCCTGTCAGCCTGTCTGTTTATCTGTCTGTCTGCCTGTCTGTCTCTGTCTCTGTCTCTCTCCGTCTTTGTCTGTCTGTCTGTCTTGTCTCCCCCTCCCCTCTCTCTCTCTCTCTCTCTCTCTCTCTCTCTCTCTCTCTCTCTCTCTCTCTCTCTCTCTCTCCCACCCCCCACTCTCTGGCATAAAAACTAACAGTTATGGTGTATCAGAAACGGTACGGCTCCATTTTGCCTTCATTGCGTTAACGTGTTATCACTGATCAACGTTACATTAAAACCATTTGAAGGACAATAAGTTGCCCCATATTGTTTCCTCGTCATGAAGCGTTTTGAAGCGTTCACGTCTGGCGGCAGAGTGTTTTAACTCTCCAATTCACATATTCTTGAAGACCGTTGGGACGCCACAGAAGACTTCGCAACCAGGTTCCTCCGCTCCTCCCGGTTCTCAGACGCTCTTTGGCAGTTGCTGAGTGTGAGGCCCGTTCATGCATTGATGTTGTCCTCCCAACTCTTCGTCTGTGTTCCGCTCTTTCTGCCTCCTCGGACTGTTCCTTCTTGAATGGTTTTGGTAATTCGTGTTGATCTTGGTACAAGACCATACCATCTCATCTTCGTTCTTTTCACTGTGGACAACAGGTCTCCGTATGGTTCAATGGCTGGTCTCACTCTGGTCTGACCATCAAGTTGGTAATGTGGTCTTTGTATGAGATGCCAAGGACCTTGAAGAAGCATCTCATGTCTAGTGCCTTCATCCTTCTCTCAAGTTCAGCTGCCAGAGTCCCATGTCTCACAGGCAAAGAGAAATATGGAAATGACCAGAGAGCGCATCAGTCTGATCTTGGAAATGACTGATGTTTCTGTCATTCCAGGTGGGTCTTAGTCTTGCTGCTGTCGTTTGCGCAACTCTGGACAGCACTTCAGGTTTTGTTCCCTCATCTGAAGCTATTGCCCCGAGGTACTTGAAGCTCTGAACTATCACTGGGTTGTTTTTTCTCTCCCTTGATTGCGATGTTAGCGCTGATGCCGTTGGTGTTGCTGGTCACCAGTGTTGTCTTGTCGGCGCTGTTCTCTTCAGTTGTACTTGTCATAGGAGGTGTCTCAGGTTATGACTCTTGCTTGCAAAGAGCCTGTCAGCGTTGATTGCTTAAGAGAAGGTCGTGACGGCTGAATTGTGTAAGTCTGCGGGTGGTTACTTCTTGACAGCAATACGTGCGTTTTTCTTTAAACATCAGTGCGAGTAATGACTTCTTAAAACGTCTGCAAGCGGGAACTTCTATAAAAGGAACACATGCGCAGTGATTTCTTAAGAGCAATTTGTTCAGTTCGAACTCCATTAAAGGACTCTTATGTGTAGTGACTCTTTCAGAGGAATTTATACGTGATGACTTCATAATCAAGAAGAATCTGTGAGAAGTCTGTAAGAGGTTCCTCCTTCATTAAGAGGAGTATGCGAGTAGTTACTCCTCAAGAAGAGTCTATGAGAGATGACTTCGGAAGAGGAGTGTATAAAAAGGGACTTAGGGCCAAGAATCTGTCAGCGGTTACAGCTTTAGAGGAGTCTATGAGTTGTGGTATCTTTACAGAGACTCCAAGTGATGACTCCTTGCGAGAAGTCTGAGTGGTGATTTCGTAAGAGGAATCTGTGAGTGGTGACATCTTAACAGTAGTCTGTGAGTGGTGATATCTTAACAGTAGTCTGTGAGTGGTGATACCGTGAAAGAAAATGTGACTGGTGACGTCTTAACAGTAGTCTGTGAGTGGTGCCATCTCAAGAGAAGTGTGTGAGTTGTGACTTCTTAAAGGAGTCTGTTAGTGGCGACTTCATAAAGAAGAGTCTGCGAGTGGTAACATCTTCAAAGGATCTAGTTGCATAGTGAGGCGACTGCACGCGGATATCTAAACAAATTTTAAATGTTAGTAATAGCGCGCCGCCAAAAAAAAAAAAAAAAAAGTGGACAAACGAATCTCAAGACAAACCACGACGCGTTTCGACCTCTCAGATCTTCTTCAGGCAAGACACAAATCACTCAGGACAACGAAAATGAACGAGCAATCATTTATCTTCATCCACTTCAGCGCAAGATGGGCGTTGTTGAAGATAAGTGATTGTTCGTTCATTTTCGTTGTCTTGAGTGTTTCGTATCTTGCCTGAAGAAGACCTAAGAGATCGAAACGCGTCGTGTTTTATCTTGTGATTCGTTTGTCTACGTTTTATTTTTGGCGGTGCGCTCTTACTAACATTGAAAATTTATCATGAAAGGAATCTGCGAGTGGTGACATCTTAAAAGAAGTCTGCAAGTGGTGACATCTTAAGGGTTGCGGGACGGGGTGGGGGTGGGGGGTGGGTAATGATACCGTGAAAAGACTCTGTGACCGGTGACAGCCTAACAGTAGTCTGTGAGTGGTGACATCTTAAGAGCAGTCCGTAGGTTGGTGAATCCTTAAGAGGACTCTGTGTGTGTTGACACCTAAACGGGAATTTGCGAGTGGTCAGCTTTAAAAGGAGCCTGTGAGTGGTGATTTTTTTAAAGAGGATATGTGAGTGACTTTTAAAGAAGAGTATGTGTGAAGTGAATTTTCAGAAGACTCTTTGTGATTTTTTTTAAGAAAAAAAGCCTGTAAGAGGGACTTTTTTTTTAAAGATGCGTTTGTGAGTTGTGACTTCTTTTTTTAAAAAGAGGAATCTCTAAAACGTTCCTTTTTCAGAGGACTGTATGACTGCTATGTTTTAAAAGGCGTCTGTGAGAGGTAACCTCTTGAGAGGAGTCTGTGAGTGGTGACTTCTTAAGAGGTGTCTGTGAGTGATGACTTCTTAAGAGGAGGAGTCTGTAAATGGTGACTTCTTGAGAGATGTCTGTGATTGGTGACTTCTCAAGAAGGTGTCTGTGAGTGGTGGACTTCTTAAGAGATGTGTGTGAGTGGTGACTTCTTAAGAGATGTGTGTGACTGGTGACCTCTTAAGAGATGTGTGTGACTGGTGACTACTTAAGAGATGTCGTGTGAGTGGTGACTTCTTAAAAGGTGTCTGTGAGTGGTAACTTGTTAGGAGGTGTCTGTGAGTGCTGATTTCTTTGGTCGAGAAATGTATGTGGGTAATGACTTTCTCAGAGAAGACGTGAACAGTGACTTTACAAAGGAATCTCTGAGCAAAGGGTACTTTGAGACATTCTGTGGGTGCTGACTTTTTGAGGAGAGTCCGTGTTTGACAAGTCCTTCATGGGACTCTGTGAGTGATGACTTCCTAAGAGGAGAGTGTGAGTGGTAGTACCGTGAGAGAAGTCTGAAAGTGTTGAATTTCTATAAAGAGGATGTATGGCCGGTGAGTCAAAGATCGTCTGTGACTAATTAAGAGGAGCTCATTACTTTTAAAGAGGAGCTGTGAGTGGTTGACTATTTAAGAGGAGCTCGTGAGTGGTGACTATTTAAGAGGAGTCTGCGAGTGGTCACTTCTTAAGAGGAGTCTGCGAGTGGTGACTTCTTAAGAGGAGCTGCGAGTGGTGACTTCTTAAGAGGAGTCTGCGAGTGATGACTTCTTAAGAGGAGTCTGCGAGTAGTGACTTCTTAAGAGGTGTCTGCGAGTGGTGACTTCTTAAGAGGTGTCTGCGAGTGGTGACTTCTTAAGAGATGTGTGTGAGTGGTGACTTCTTAAGAGGAGTCTGCGAGTGGTGACTTCTTAAGAGGAGTCTGCGAGTGGTGACTTCTTAAGAGGTGTCTGCGAGTGGTGACTTCTTAAGAGGTGTCTGCGAGTGGTGACTTCTTAAGAGATGTCTGTGACTGGTGACTTCTTAAGAGATGTGTGTGAGTGGTGACTTCTTAAGAGGATCTGCGAGGGTCATTTCTTAAGAGGAGTCTGCGAGTGGTCATTTCTTAAGAGGAGACTGCGAGTGGTCATTTCTAAGAGGAGACTGCGAGTGATCATTTCTTAAGAGGAGACTGCTGAGTGGTGCATCTTCTTAAGAGGGACGCATGGCATTTTGGAGACTGGTGACATTCTTAAGAGGAGAACTGTGAGTGGTGACTTCTTAGAGATCGCGAGGTGACTTCTTAAGAGAAACTGCGAGTGGTGACTTCTTAAGAAAAGGTGACTTTTCTGTGAGTAGTACTTGGAAGCATCTCAGATGCACCCAAAAATATCTGCAGAAACGCATTCATCATTCTAAAGCGCCGTTCACGATTCTGTCATCATTCTGTAAATGTTATTTTAAAAGCCTGATAGTGAAATGATTTTGGGTATTTGACGAAGTTTTGCACTGATTGTGAAATGCTAGATTGTAAGTTATCAGAAAATACAATGAATTTGGGAAGCTGCTTTGACAAGAATTTCGCTTCGGTCTGAGCCAG
>CM031612.1:26962800-26965300 GCA_018398815.1 Conus ventricosus | reverse complement strand
CCTTCTTACTCTTCTTGTCGGATTTCTATTCTTTTCTTTTCCTCTCTTTGTTTCTTATTTTCCATACCTCCCTCCCCTCCTCCCCTCTCTCTCTCTCTCCCCTCTCTCTCTTCTCTCTCTCTCTCTCTCTCTCCCTCTTCCATCTCTCTCCCTGTCTCTCTCTCTCTCCATCTCTCTCTCTCTCTCCTCTCTCTCTCTCTCTCTCTCTCCTCTCTCTCCTCTCTCTCTCTCTCAATTTAACAAATATGTGATGTTGGAAGTTGACTCAATTTTACGCAAATTGCAGTGATCATCCTGTGCCATTAATGTTTTTTTCAAAGGTTTTCGTAGGTGTTTATCCATGTATGCTTCATTGTATTTCTCTTCCTTTATCTCTGCCTTTCTTCCGCCAGTCGGTCGGTCATCGGTCGTTTTCTCTCTCTCTCTCTCTCTCTCTCTCTCTCTCTCTCTCTCATCTCTCTCTCCTCTCTCTCCTCTCTCTCTCTCTCTCTCTCTCTCTCTCCCCCACCTCTTGCCTTGATCATTTTTTCTCGTTGTTGTGGTTGTTGTTGGTGTGTGTGGTGGTGTTCATTGGTTTCTTTTTCTTCTTTCTTCTTTTTTGTCAAAAGTTCCCATGCAAGGAATTGTTCCATTTTTTCATGTATTTGTTTTGATTTGCTTTTTTTTTTTTACTATATATCGATTTTTTTTCTTGCCCAGAGGGCTGGATGTAAAAAATGTATTCATGCTTAATCCACTACCCTCTTAAAATAAAATTCGTTCGTTCGTTCGTTCGTTCGTTCTCTCCCTCCCTCCCTTCCTCCTTCCCTCACCTCTCTCTCTCTCTCTCTCTCTCTCCTCTCTCTCTCTCTCTCTCTCCTCCTCTCTCTCTCTCTCTCTCTCATTCGGGACGATTTCCTGAACACGATATTGAGATATTAAGCCAGCAGGAGGTGGGAAGGGGGGGGGGGGACAGAGAGAGAGAGAGAAGAGAGAGAGAAGAGAGAGAAGAGACAGACAGACAGACAGAGAGACAGACAGACAGACAGATAGACAGACAGACAGACAGACAGACAGACAGTTGTGCAAGCAACTATCCCACAATGGAAATAGTTTTTAAAATCATCAAGCATCTGGATTCGTTCGTCAGAACGTCGAAACAGATGTTCCACAAAGGGACTGGGAATGACTATAGTACAAAAGCTTTAGGAATGTTGACATTAAACGAAAATAATAGAATAATGCACAACCACAAAGAGTAATCACGAAGGATGTTAGATCAAACTTGTGGACTCCTGTACAGTAACTCAGAAATAATGGTATTCAGTCAAAGGTGGTTGGATGATCAATACACATCTGCATAGCTCAGGTCGTAGAAAGAGACGAAGGGGTTCTTGTTACTGTGGCGGCAATTTCGATTGGAAAGCTGTTCTGCCATGGTGTGAGGTCAGTAGATGACTTGGTCACTGGTCTTTCTGTATTGCTGTAGCATGAACTATCTGAGAGGCAGCTGCTATTATATTAGAAACTGTACTGAGCAAAGCAAGCACGGTGACACACGCACACACAACACACACACACACACACACACACACACACACACACACACACACACACACACACACACACACACAAGGAACGTTCACACACATACACATGAGGAAAACACTCGGGTTATTCTCTTATTCGGATGTTCCAGCGATGTAACCGAGTCATCGTCGTAGTTCCATTTTAGCACCAACTGTGTCGTCAATTTTATCAACATTCTTTTTTTTTTTTTAAATATGCTTTTCCCACGAATAGTATTGTGCTGTTTACAATTAAACAAAAAGTGCGTCTCATCCTCCCTAAAGAAACCACACGATGGACAAGGGTGACGATGAGGATGGCTCAGCATGGAACCATTTTTATGGCAGAGAGAGACAGAGAGACAGAGACAGAGAGGGAGAGAGAGAGAGAGAGAGAGAGAGGAGAGAGAGAGAGAGAGAGAGAGAGAGAAAAAGAGAGAGAGAGAGAGACTCAATCCACTTTACTGTCAAAAAAACCCACGATTTTCACAAGCTTGCGTGTTAAAAGGGCTAAGTAAAGACATAATATGGTTTGTCAGCTGCCGACTGTAAACCTCATAGCATGGGAGAGGAATGTGGAGGGGGGGGGGGGGGGGGGGGGGGGGGGGGGGAGGGGGGGGGGGGTCCAAAGGGGGATGGGGTGGGGGAGATGGGGGAAAAGTGGGGGGAGGATCTTCTTCGATGAGGGCAAAAAAAGACAGAATATTTTTGTCCTTTTTTTTTTGACCTGTTTTTTTGTGCAACGATGCGTTAAATTTTGTTTGTCGCGTGGCAAATGTATGCAAAGTGCTTTTTTGGTGATGTTTACATTTTTACATTATTATATTATTTTTGTTGTTCTTTTTGTTGCCTTTACTATTATGATTGTTCCATGAATGGATGAGGGGTTTGATGAGATTGATATGAGGATGATGATGATGATAATGATGATGATGATTGAGAGATATGATATG
>CM031612.1:26937800-26957800 GCA_018398815.1 Conus ventricosus | reverse complement strand
GTTCGGTGCTGATACCTACTCTCTACGTCCGGCGCATTCCACAATCAGCATAATGACATAGACCTCCAGCATGCATGTCAACGTTAGTAAACAAATCTTAAAATACATGTTAGCGAACCGCCAGGAGAAACGTGGACAAACGAGTCACAAGACGAAACACGACGCGTTTCGACCTCTTAGGTCTTCTTCAGGCAAGACGCAAACAAAGAGGACAATGAAAATGAACGAATTTGTCACTTAGCTTAGATCTCTTCAGCGCAAGGTATAGGTAGGCAGGCGTTGAATGAAAACGAGGCTGTTAGAAGGGAGATAATGTGTGAGTCAAGGTAGTAATGATGATAATTATATTACTGATATGAGTACTAATAAAGGTCAGAATATTGAAATAATAAATCAAGACAGGATTACTACTACTTTTGGTGATAAAGAAGACCTGAGGTCGAAACACGTCGTGTTTTGTCTTGTGACTCGTTTGTCCACGTTTCTCTTGGCGGTTCGCTAACATTTATTTAAGATTTGTTTAGATTTCCGCCTGCAGTCGTCTCACTTTTTGCGTTAGTAAACAAGCTTTTAAAAGATCTCACCGATCCCTGATAGTGTGTAGGATAAAAAAGATATCAATATTTGGAAATAGCGGCTATTAGGCCTAGTACCAAACAGGTATCCGCGGCGTATTCGCGTGTGAGTCTTTCCCCAGTTTCTATAGAGAACAGAAACCTCAGAGAGCGCTCTCTATTCTTAAAATCGATAAATCCACACGTCTATTTCATGGTCAGTATAGAGTCTAACTGACTAATAATATTAACTTCGGATCGAGATTCGACAGCAAACAACACATGACTTTACATTCCAGAACCGAAGACGTCCGCAAGCTTTTAAAGTGTTATCCTTTCATTTTTGCGTTTTGAAACGCAACTAAGTTTGAAGTCTTGTGACGAAATGCAGCAAGTCATTTTGACGTCACGTTGTCTTACGTAGGACTTGCATGTTTAGGCAAGAGAAAACAAGTTGATACAAATCTCTCCTCCGGAGCATATGTCTAGTTCTGTTTCCTAATTTTGCTGTGGTCCATCTACAAAATGGAACATAAACCCAGTAAGTACATAAATTACAGCTGACTGAACTTGAACGCTGTCCGCTGCAAGTGGAGATTGACCAGTTTGGAATATGCTGTTGTAGATGAATCAAATCAGTAAAACGGATGTCTTGTATTGTAGAACATTTCCTTTGAGTTTATGCTTTTCTCTCGACTGGAGGCCAGCCGTATTTCGGCTGTACGCGGACAGGCAACCCATTCGACCCTGATAAACCCCTGATTTTGTCCAGCTGGTTAGCCAGCGTGGACAGTTTTTCTTTCTTTCTTCTTTTTTCTTCTTCTTTTCTTTCTTCTACACCACATCTGGATAAGGCTTAATCGCAAATGAAACTTACTTCCAACTTTCCTTTGTGCCTCCCTGAATATTAGCATAACCTTGGGGATTCAATGCTCAACGCCCGTGATGGAAAAGGGAACGTAAAAGGCAAGGCGAAGAAGAGTCCTGACGTCACTAATTACGATGCAATGGCTATTCTTTAGCAGTTACAAGTTAAATCTTATGAAATATGTGTTGCCATTGAACAGAGAGGTACTAAGACTCACATGATTTATGGTGAAAATGGGGTCTATCCACTTTCAGTTTTAAATAACTAAAATATAAAGTTTTGGTGTGTATCATCATCTGATAATTCGGTGATTCAATCTCTCCAGCTATTAAAAATGTGTACGATTTGCATATAAAAGGTGTCTGTTTTTTGCCATGGTTTCATCACGTACAAAATCGTATAAATGACCATGGGTTTCATTGTATACGGATATTACGATACTCGAAGTTTTCAATCCGAGTCTTTGATTTATAAAATTAGAGATGATTCGCTCCGACAAAAAACACGAGGAGGAATATCGTCATGCCCTTGAAAACAACAGCAAATGCAAATGTTAACTTTACAGAGATTTTTTTTAAAGATCCATTTTGGAAAAGAAAAATCTGTATCACAGTTACCTCATAGTTATGTATTCGCATTCGTTAGGCTCAGATGCAGTAGTCATTGAAATTGAACGTAATTTAATAATCATTACTAATTCACCTCGCATTATCTCCCTGCCAACGGCCTCGTTTTCATTCAACGGCCGTCTTGCGCCGAACTCGAAAAGGTAAGTGATTGCATGGTCTTCATTTTCATTGTACTGAATGTTGTCTATCTTCCCTGAAGAAGACCTAAGATGTCGAAACGCGTCGTCATGTTTTGTCTTGTAATGTGTCTGCCCATGTTAACCGGCAGAGTTACTTAAAATTGCTTTTGAAATTAATATAGTTCGAAAAGTTTTCTTCTTTTCTTTTAAACCTCTAGCCCTTTATCGTGTTTGTATCGACGATAACGCGGGTTTTCAACGGACAGGAGTTCAAATTTGAAACTAGATTTTGCAAAACTTAAAGTCAGTGTGTATAATCGACTGCGTGATTTTTCACATTGTGTAAATTTCCTTCCGACTGGTCGAAAGAGCCGTCGTCGGTATTCACTTGCTTGTCAGAAGCTGAATAGGTGACGTCACTATGACTGCCCCCCCCCTGCACTCTGTGACCCGGATGTGTCATGTCCCAGAAGACCTTTCATAACACGTTATGACTCGATGTGTCATGATGTAAAAATTAGGCCAAAGGCCGGATGAGACGCTCAAAGCTTTTCAAACTAATTAATTAAATGTGAGAATAATGCAGAGAATAGTGTTGTTGTCTAGGCCGCTTGAAAGAAAGATAGTTTAAGGAGAGAGAGAGAGAGAGAGAGAGAGAGAGAGACAGAGACAGAGACAGAGAGAGACAGACAGACAGAGACAGCACATGCAAGAAGCACGAAAGACAAAACAAAACAAAGAAGAAAAAGAAAAGAAAAACAAAAGGAAAGAAAAGAAAAAGAAGGGAAGGAAAAAAAAAAAGACATAAAAAAGAAAGAAAACGACTTGACACGCTGTATCTCAACTTGCTGCTGAAGAGAGCACAGCAAAGCAGAGCAGAGCGGAGAGAGAGAGAGAGAAAGAGACACACACACACACACACACACACACACACACACACACTGAGAGAAAGAGATCGCTAGTACGTACCTCCACGCTTCACGACCCGAGTCGAGTCGAGCCGAGCCGAGCCGAGCCGGGCGGAGCCGAGCCCCGTGAGCCGTGAGGTGTCAGGTTCGGATCCCCTGAGGGCCCTGTGGCGGGGGCCATGGAGATAGCCCGAGGGACCCGCGCCTCTTCTTCTGCACTCGTTAAAACCCACTCCACCTCATCAGCGGAGGTCCTGGGGGCCCGTTATTTCATCGCACCAGGGGACCAGTTTCATCTTTATACCTTTTGGCTGCTCCGGGTGCCTGCTCTCTCTCTCTCTCTCTCTCTCTGTTTATTGCCAGCTTAATAATGCCCTCTCGTGGCCCCTCCACGCGTATGCATCGTTTTTCAGTATTGGATGGAATGAGTTTAACATCGTTTCGCGAGGGCTTGAGTGGTTCGTCGTGAGGTTTGTCTGGTGTAGTTTATGTGTCTTAAAACTACGAGAAACAAGGGTTGTTTTTTTGTTTTGTTTTTTGTAATATTATTTTTCAAATTTCATATTTGCTGCTTGTCTTACATACTGTCTGGGAAAACAGTTATTATTTTTAAAAGACACACACACACACACACACACACACACACACACACACACACACACACGCATGCATGCACGCATACACACACGCGCGCACGCACGCACGCACGCAAGCACACACACACACACACACACACACACACACACACACACACACACACACACACACACACACACACACAAGGAAAACAGTGAATATATATGTCTACTTACATCTGTCTATATGAATCAATCTATATATAGATAAAGACATGCATACGTACATGCATGCGTGCATGCATACATACATTCACTCGCTATTTATTCATGTTTACCTCATGGAAAAACAGGAGGGAAAAATCATCACTCGTGTCTGACATTGTTTCTGATCCAATCATACCAAAGAAAATAAGAAAAAGTCACGAACATAGTTAACATCCGTATGGGAGCACGCTGGCGTCGAAAGGTTTTCCACGGGGAAACAGCTCTCATCCTCGAGGAAAATTGCAAAAAGAGGAAAACCAGGTACTATTAGAGGATCACAGCTATTTTCCTCGTGATCATAACTGTTTTCCAAAGAGGATCATGATGTTTTCTCTTGTTTTCCCTGAGGATCACAGTTCTTTCCCTTGTTTTCCTTTGGACCATTGAAATAATTCTTCTTTTGCTAGGGATTCGGATTAGGATGTTTTATTCATATAGGCCTTGGCCCATTATGAAGAGGTGGGTGAACATAGTATATCACCTGAAACAAATAATCATGACTGTATGACATATCAAACACAAAGAATTTAGAACAAGAGGTAGCTGGGTTGTTGTTGTTGTTGTTGTTTTTGTTTTTTTGTTGTTGTAAATTTGAATGCCTTGTATAGAAACAAGGCCAACTTTCGAACAACGTCTGTTGAGACTGATGACATCAATTTTTTTTGCTGGATGAATTCAGTTCTAACATTCCTTAGGGTTGGACAGCAAAGAACAAAATGGGGTTTAATTTTCTTGAAACCCTTTACAAAACGGACACAGTAAATCATTGTCAACAACAGTGGCTTTGCATCTAATCTTATGAACTGCCAGTTCTGATATTCCAAATCTGAATTTAGTCATGACATACTTTAAGTGTCTGTCCATTTCTAAAGTTAAATAAATTTTCAAATAATGAAAATTCAAATTCTTTTGCTAGGGAAAACCAGGTGTGATGGAGAGGAAAACGTCGTTAACAGGGAAAACAGCTATGATTACTGTTGACCATGACAAGCGCAGATGGGGCAAGCAATATATATGTATACGTTCTTATACCTGTCGAGAAAAGGCGAACTTTCCAAGGAAGCAAGTGCTTCTCTCTCTCTCTCTCTCTCTCTCTCTCTCTCTCTCTCTCTCTCTCTCTCTCTCTCTCTCTCTCTCTCTCTCCCCCCCCCGACTGCCTGTCGTAGTTAATAAATTTCAAAAGATAAATGAACAGCCAGGCATGTAGACCAGTGGTTGTGTGTGTGTGTGTGTGTGTGTGTGTGTGTGTGTGTGTGTGTGTGTGCGCGTGCGCGTATGCACGTTATTGAGCAGCATACATCGACGCATGTATGTAGTACGCCGTTTGTCTTTTGAGAACGTTATATTTTCGTTCATGATTCGTGAATTGTGAGTATATGTTGTTTTTGAAAGTTTAGTTTAAATTCTGATTCACTAATTGGTAACTGTCCAGAAATAATGCACTAATTTGTTTCTTTTCCTCTAATTCAAGTGATGCACAGTGAACGCCATTAGCCTGGGGTATCGACGCCGGCTCCGTACAATGAGAAAACTCCGAGTGCTATTGAACACAAAACACCAGTTATGACAGACATAGAAATAGAGATAGAGAGCAGATCACTCTTCATCAGCATCACTTTCCTACCATGACCATAGAACAGGGAGCACCATGAACAAACCAATGATACCCACTGACGTAATTCCAGCCCAAATAAAAAAAAAAACAACAGGTCCAAGGGACGGTTAAAAGGGGGGTGGGGGGGGTGAGGGGGTGATGCCGTATCGCCCGAAGTCCTCACGTTGTCCTACCCGGACATCTCCGAGATGTTACCGGACAGTCTTTGTATCTTTGGCTTTTTTTGTGTTGCTTGTTGTTTTGTTTTAATCTCCCCCCCCCTTTTTTTTTTTTTTTGCCCCTTTCCTTAACTTTTCTTATTTCTTCGTGTGTGTTAGGGTTTAGTTTGTCTGACAAACCAGCGCTCCCACCCTGCTACTACATCAGCCCTGGGCACTGGACCACATCTCGAGCTAGCAGTTAACTGAAGCTGGTTTGACAGACTCCACCAGTCGGTAAATCGATCGGAATGAAAGGAAAGAAGGAAAGGAAGGAAAGAGGGAGGAGGAAACGAAAGGAAGGAAAGAAGAAAGAAAGAAAGAAAGAAGCAGAGGACAACGAGACCACACAGGAGGAGACAGGGAGACGACTGATGCAGATAAGACGAAAGAAAGGCCGAAAAAAACAACAACAACAAAAAAACAAGTACCCTCGACACCCCATATAACCCGGATTCCTTGTCTAGACACCAAGACACCCCCGAAAGCCGCATGAGTTGCCTAGGCCCTTTCAGGACTGAAAAATAACGTCGCCTTCCTGCGACTAGATTACAACAAGTGGAATATTTGAAAACCGAACGCTGCACTGATGACTTCAAGCAAACCCGCAGCCCGCGGTCAAATGAAGCGTTCATTCCCCAAGTGGGTGACTTTTTCCGCCCTGTCCTCTTTCTCCCCCCCCTCCTCCCCCCCCCCCCCCACCCCTACTCCTTACGCCCTACACCTCCCCCTTTCTGCAAGACTGAGAAAGTGTTTTGGGGGGGCCTTTTTGCGCCCTTCTACTATCGCCAGAAGAGACGTTTTTCCCCCACCCCCCCATCCCACACGACCCCCCCCCTTTCCTCCCCTCCTCGCGATCTGATTACAATCGTGCGTCGCTTTTTACAAAGGCGCACAGCGATGTCCTACCCCGTGAATCGCCCTGCCCAACGCTTTATCAAGCGCGCGCACGCTCCTCGCCCTGCTAGCTTTTTGCCCTCGAGGTTTTTAACATCCCAAAACAAATGTTCGCTTTTTATAGGTGTTGATGGCAGCTCTGTTTCGTCTTCTTCTTCATCTTCACTTCTCACTACTAAGCTATATCTTTACTATCTGTATGGGAGCATTTTTTTTTTCGTTTTTTTTTTAAAATCCAGTTTTTAATTCATTTTCTACTGCCCCCTCTCCCCTCGTCTCTTATCGTTCTTTTTCCCCTTTTCCTCTTTTTTTTTTCTTCCCCTTTTTCCATTCGTCCTTGGTAATCGCGTGAGCTTTCTTGAATGAGACTTGTTCTGACTGTCATATGTCTTGTCCTATCTATCTATCTATCTATCTAGATGTGTGTATGTATGTACCTCTGTCTCTCGCTTTCTCTCTCTCACTCTTCGTCTCTCTTCTCTCTCTCTCTTCTCACGTCACTCTCTCTCTCCTCTCTCTCTCTCTCTCTCCTCAAAGCAACATACCCTCCTCTACTTTCTCCTTTTTTCTCGCCTCCCCCTCCCCCGCACGCACCTTCTCTCTTTCGCCATTCCCTCCCCTCCCGTCCCTGTCCCTCTCTCATTCCCCATGTCCCAACCTTTAAACGGTCATTACGGCGAATACCACCCAGTTAATAAATGAATCATTGTTGTCATCTAATTATTTTATCATCATCATCATCCATCATCATCATCATCATCATCATTTATTTACTATGATGATGATGATGATGATGATGACCAATCTTGTTGTTTTCTTCTCTCGTTCTTGCTTCTCGTTATTATATCACTATAACAATTATAATAATTATAATTATAAAGGTCCGTCCATAAAGCCTATCCAATAAGAGTTTGTATGTAGTGCCAGTCCTTTGGTCAGTGTCCAAATTCCGAACGCTTTGCAACCCACGCTCTTGCGAATTACACAACAGGTTTTCTACCTGGTAGAGCCGACTGAAAGCTGGCTGCTGACGCTTCCTCAATTTGAGTTTGGTCGTGTACAAGTCATTCGTCAGCATCAAGTCATTCATTTTTATTCCTTCATTCTTCCATTTTTTTTGACGCTGGGTGTACGCTATATTAACATGTCACCACATTCCAACGACCAAACGGCCTTCTCTCCAAAACATTATGATGGGAATTTTACTGAGTGCAGTTGGAATGTGTGTATTCACGCCACAGAACTTTGATAAGTCCTTATAGAAGAGTTTTCGGAAAATGGATACAGGACCAATGTCAACTCCCCAAAGCTGGGTGAAGAGGGGGGGGGTGGGGGGAGGGGGGGGGGGGGGGTGGAGGGGGGGGGGGGGGGGGGGGGTTGGAGGGGGGGGGGGTGGGGGAGTGGGGGGGGCAGCGGGGAAGGAGAGGTGGCTGGGAGAGATGGCTAAGAGTGTGTACTGTGGAGGGGGAGGAGGTGGTAAGGGAGGTGTGAACAAGTTGGACTTAGAACAGTAAGGACAAGGCAAGGGGCGTTTGAAGAGAGGAGGACTGAGACAACATACCTGGTCATCTCTCTCTCATAACAGGTCAATCTTCACACATAACTGGTCATCTCTTCTCTCACTCTTCTCTCTCACTCTCTCCTTCGACTCGACGCTTCACCTTTCATCCCCTCTCTGCTCTCGTCCTCTCCTCTCTCCTCTCCTCTCTCACTATTTCTTTGGTATTACAACTTTGTACACATGCTGGTGATGTATATAAGAGCTATCCAAAAGTCATTCTCTCGGTGATTTTTAAACATTGATCTGTTAAAAACGGCAGCCTCCCGGATGCCGACCACCACACTCTTTTGGCTTGCATCAGGTCATATATTCAAAATCCAACTAGAATCGTCAAAGACATCTACCTACATTGCTGATCATATCTCACACAACAACAAAGCCATGTATCTAACATAACAGTGGGGCAACAAAAGCATAAGCGACCACTGTCTCATTTTGGTGCACTTTGGTTTCCCCCCCCCCACCCACCCCCTTGTAAACTTCAAAGCAACTGAATAAGGGCCACACAACCATTCAAATCGCTGAGCTTGTCAAAAATTTTCGTAGGAAAATTTTTCCTCGACTTAAGCTTAGCTCCTTTCTACAGTTTACTCATTACACATATCCAAATGAAGCGTATAATAACTGGTATAAATATCTTTTACTCGCAATCGTTGATAAACTTGCCCCCTTAGAGAAAAAGGTAAAACCACAGAGTACTTCCCAGCTGCTGACAAAAGACAATATTATATAAATGCAGTTTTGGACTAAGGGATCACTTAAACCCTCAAACAAAGTAGATAATATAAAAAGTCAGAGAAACAGAGTAACAAATCTAGTTTATAAATAACAAATCTGAGCATTTTAGAAACTGATAAACGCAAAACAGGATACAGCAAGCATAATCGTGCTGTTAATGAAATAACCTGACAAGACCGAGAAAGAAATCAGATAATACTTGCGACTATGTGGGCTGCTAACACTTCACAATAAACATTTCCTCAGGTAACTGAATCAGTACAAACGCTGCCATGACACATTTTTTAATCGATAAGACACTCCAGCTTTTCCTTCAATCGTTTTGGTCAAAAACGATTACATAATACAAGAGATTCAATATCTCCCCTTACTAGCTATTAATGAAGTGGTTCCTTAATTCAAACTTAAAATAAAAAAGCAATGGGTCCAGATAACTTAATGCTTCTATCCTCAAGCTTGTCTCTACCCTACATTGTTGGATACCCTTACGTATGTTTTATAACTGTGTATTGACAGAAAATGTCTTCCCATGTGGTCTAAAGCAGCAAAAGTGGGTTCCCATACCCAAATCAAGAGATCCTCACTGATTTTAAACAATTTTAGACCAATATCTCTTTTATCCGTTGTTCGAAACCTCTAAGATGCATGTTCACAAACCACCTTAACTAAACATATGGAACATCACAAACTGTTCCACCCATTTTCAGTTCAGGCTTTCGTCGAAATCACTCAAGCCACACGGCCTTAACACGCCTCTGGTGATACATGGCTATCATCCCCCCCCTCAACGAAATAAAACTCACTGTAACTGTTTCCTCGATTGAAGAAAGCGTTTGATCTTGTCGACCACAACATATATATTAAAAAAAAATGACTGCATATGTTCAAAATCCGGCAGTAGTCACCTTCTATCATACATTCTTGAAGGCAGGACCCCGCGTGTTTTACTTAAACGGTACATATTCCTCTGAAGGTAATATGAGCAGTGGCGTTCCACAAGGCCTGTCCTTTGGACACTTCTCTTCTGTATTGTTTATAAATGACCCTAACCGATTGCACATACTCACAATGATGTCAGCTGTGATCTGTTCGCTGATGATAGTTCTCTTCACTGTAGTGATACAAACATCATTCCTGTACAAATATCGTTACAACAAAGTATTACTGATGTCTTAGAATGGTGCAACCAAAACCGAATGGTCTTAATCCCGCACAAAACAAAATGTATGGTCCAAGCCATCGAGACAAGAAACATCAACGACAGCACTTATGTTGAGCCTAAAAAAGAGTGAAACCTTGATCGAGCGGTACCGAACACCGTGTCTTAGGGCGTGAATTCATTGATGAAACTTTTTAAAAGGCAAACACATATACATCAAGTTGCAAACAGTTGGCTCGCAATTTGTTTTATACTCATAAACTCGTTATTATGTTGAACCACAAACCGGAACTTATTTTTTGAAGCCCATTGCCTTTCTCACATCAACTAATGCGTCCACTGTTCTGGAGTGTTGCCCGGAGAAAATTCACATAAAAAAGATCAATCTATTGCATAGACGGGGAATCAAGCAGATTCTTCCCGACAAGTCTCTATCATCAAGGGGCAAGTCGCAAAAACAAATGATGTTACCACGCAGAGCCCAACTGACCTATAATAAGGCAGTAACTAATGTTTAAAGTTTCCAATCAAACATGGCGCCAACAATAAAAACTTGCTGATTATTTTATCCAAATGGCAACAACATGCGATATGAATTCAAATAATAATTACATTTTACCACGTTCCGCATTGATTTGTTCAAAACTAGTTTTGCAATTTTTGGTCCATCTGTGTGGAACTCTTCTTCTCCGTCTGTCAAAACATGTCAATCGCAGCCGTCCTTCAAATCAGCAGTACTTAAACATTTACTTGAACTAAAAAATCTAACCTTTTGATCATAGTCTCAAAGCCTACTTTTATGCTTGGCCTCTATATTAGCTAATGAACATGTGTGTTGTGTGTGTGTGTGTGTGTGTGTGTGTGTGTTGTGATGTGTGTGTGTGGTGTGGTGGTGGAGGTGGGTAATGCGCTGCGCGCGTGTATGTGTGGGCCTGTGCATGCATGTGAGGCGCGCGCGCGTAAGTGTCTGAACAGTGTTTGTGTAATTTGGTAATGAATTTTTTTTTTTAATACATAATATTATCTTATTACTATTGTTTTATTGTTAATATATAATGTAGCAATATTCTTCATTGTATTCTGTCACTATTAATATGTGCAAGTCTGTTTAGTTTGAAATGTTTAGAATAGCAAGGACAGATTGTAAGAATAGGCACTGCCTAAAATCTTCTCTTCTAATCCTTGAGTAAAAAAGTTTTTGAGTCTGATCCTTTATCTCTCACACACACACACACACACACACACACACACACACACACACACACACACACATACATGTACTCTCCTCTCTCTCTCTCTCTCTCCCTCTCTCTCCTCTCTCCTCCTCTCACACACTCTTTCTCTCGCTCGCTCTCTCTCCTTATGCTATGCTCTGTGATCTTGATAATCGAGGAAAGACCGACTTGGGCCACGCATGTTTAGCTCATGTTTTTAGACATGGATTTGGATTTATGTGTCTGAGCAAGGTGTGGGTGAATGTCAAGGAATTTTTGTGTGTCTTTCGCCGAGAATAATGGATAGAGATGGCACGAATGGACTGAACACGTGAATGAGAGTGAACAGGTTTTCTGTGTATAGAACTTTTTGTAATCCGTGTGGCTCTCTATCTGTATGTCTAATGCATGATCTTGGCAGCATTTAAAGTATGTTCTAACTAAGTTTTAGATTTGCATTTCTGACTTGCCAGTTTCACTACGTAAAGGTATAGAAACCATCAGCCAAAGACTTAATTTGTAACCAATGTAAAGTTTTGCTGACCCGAACACGAAATGCACTTACTTCTATGTAGTTCCAATCTACAATGCAAAAGAGAAAAGTTGCATAGCTCACAAGTTCCTTCTCATAATCCAATGTATCGTTTCTCTCTCTTGTTGCCTCACCGAACAGTAATACAGTCAGAAAATTAGCACTTTGTATTTAATCAAGCATTTAAAGCGTCGGCAGAATGCATAACTTGACTGCATATTTATTATTCTCTCTCTCGTCTCACTCTCCATTTCTCTCTCTCGTCTTCCCCTCAACTCTCTCACTCTCTCTCTCTCTCACGTCACACACACACACACACACAACACACACACACTACACACACACACACACACCCACACGACACAAACATACATCACTCCTCTCTCTCTCTCTCCTCACTCTCTCTCACACACACACACACACACACCACACACACACACCACACACACACACATACATACATGCACTCTCTCTCTCTCTCTCTCTCTCTCATCTCTCTCTCTCCCCTCTCTCTCTCACTCTCTCTCTCTCTCGCCCCCGCCCCCCACACACTTTACCAGCTTCTCTTCACTCATCCTCTCTCTCTCTCTCTCATCTCTCTCTCATCACTCTAATCTGACTCTCTCTCTCTCTCTCCTCCCTTCTCTCTCTCACACTCTCTCTCTGTGGCTCCAACATCATTTCGGTGTCCCATATACGCTCCCCAGCTAATAAATAATGATGTGTGACAACAACATGTGGAATGAGGAAAAGAGCCTGATAGGCTGGAAGCAGAGGAGGGGGACGGGGATTGATGGGAAAATGGCTTGGATGGTGGAGAAAGTGCACTGTGGGGAGGAGTAGAGGGTAGAAGAAAAGCGTGTGGTAGGGGGGGGGGAGAGTCATGAAGGACACAAAGAGGGTAAGTAAGGCACCGGTAGGGAGCGAAAAGAGAAAGAGAAGGAAGGATGTCGATGAGTAAGAAACATAATAACTATGTCTGATCGCCAACGCCTCTCCTCTGTTCTCTCTGTCTCACTGTCTCTGTCATGACTCTCTCTCTCTCTCTCTTCTCTCTCTCTCTCTCCTTTCACACTCTCTCTCTTATATGCAAACACACACACACACACACACACATACACACCCACACGAACGCGCGCGCGCGCTGCTGCACGTACTCGTGCTGTCTGTCTGTCTGACTTTCTAACTGTGTGTGTGTGTGTGTGTGTGTGTGTGTGTGTGTGTGTGTTGAGTTGTGTGTGTGTGTGTGTGTGCATGCATTGTGTGTGTGTGAGTGTGTTGTGTGTGTGTGTGGTTGTGAGTGTGTAGCAGTGTGTGTGTGTGTGTGTGTGTGTGTGAGTGTGTGTGTGTGTGTGTGCGTGTGTGTGGTGTCAGTGTGGTGTAAGTTGTGTCCGCCCCCCCCCCCCCCCCCCCCCCCGTCATAACATCGATCCCATCATCCTGTCTGTCCTGTCTGCTGTACTGTCTGTCTCCTCTCACACACTCACTCTCTCTCTCTCTCCTCACGCACACACACACACACGCGCGCGCGCGCACACACACACAACACACAACACACATACACACACACTACACATAAGGCACACGTCACACACACCCACACACAACACACACACACACACACAACCAGGCGGCGCCGCGCGCGCGCTCACCTTCACCATCACTCCTCACTACCACCCATACTTAACGCTAGTCACTATCAACACAGTTTAAGAGTGCACTTTCTTCAAAGATAGCTACCCCATTCGCACACAACGTCTATCGAAGATAAGGAGTGTAAACCTTCGCCGCCCTATCCCCACCTCGATGCAATCATTAAAAAAGGAAAATATCAAACTAATCTGAAAGAAAAAGAAGAAGAAAGAAAAGATAAAAAAAACCTACACGCCCGTCACCTCTGATATCATCAATGAACCTAAAGCACCAGACCTGATTCTAGATATTCGTTAGACAAAAAAGGTACACTATATCTAAGACTTTTATGTGTTCCATAAAAGAAAAAAAGGGAGGGGGGGGGGGGGGGGGCAGAAGTAATCTTTCAACTACACTGTGAGTGTGAGTGAGAACAGATTATACTTTTGGGAAGAAAAAAAAACCAGGAAAGACAAGAGAAAACGGGGAGAGAGCGAAAGAGGAAAGAGGGAGAAGAGAGAGAGAGAGAGAGAGAGAGAGAGAGAGAGAGAGAGAGAGAGAGAGAGACAGACAGACAGACAGACAGACAGAGAGAGAGAGAGAGAGAGGTGGGGATGGAGCGAGAAAGGGACAGAGAGGGAGACAGACAGGTAGACAGAGACAGAGACAAACAGAGAGTGGAGGAGGAGGAGGATGAAGTGCAAACATAGGGAGAGACAGAGACAGGGAGGGCGGGAAGGAAGGAGGGAGGGAGGGAGAAAATAGATAATAAAACAAAGAACGGGACGACGCTCCAAAACCACAGAAATTTTAAAGAAAAGAATAATGGACACAGAGAGAGAGAGAGAGAGAGAGAGAGAGAGAAGAGAGAGAGAGAGAGAGACGAACGGAATAAAGAGAAAAAAAAGACGCGAATAGAAAAGACAGCAGCAGGAAGCCAGAAGAATTGGGGATAAAAATGGAGAGAGAAAAAAAAAAAGAAAGAAAGAAAGAAAGAAAGAAAGAAAGAAAGAAAGAAATCTTAAAAAAAAAAAAAAAAAAAAAAAAGAAACGAAAAGAAGAGCAGCAACACTTGCAAGCAAGCAGTAACACAGGAAAGCCCTTAATACACCTGACAGAGCAAAAGGGAGATCGCCGGGAGGATCAGGCACAGAGAGATGGGGGGGGCGAGAAGGGGAAGTTGCCATAGATTTGTAAGACAAACGGTTATTATGTCGTCATTTCACACACCGTGTCAGCGAGGCCGCCATGAGGGGGGAGCACTCTGCGCCGCTCCGTACGCAGTTATCTTCATGCTTGTCTAAGTCTTTTCTTTGTGTGGCAGATACCGCAGCGCTCACGGAATAAAGAGGGACGAAGAAGAAGAAGATGGAAGGGGAAGTGAAGGGGGTAGGGAGGGGGGGGAGGGGGGGGGGAAGGAGAGGGAGGGGGGCGAAGCAGATGCCTTGGCTGCTCGCAACAACGACGTATAAAATCTGAACCCAAAGCGGAGGGCATCGCAACGACTGCGATTGCAATCATAACTTTTGTTGGAAGTGTGAAGATTTTTGTTGCGGCTGGATTTCTGTTTCGTGCTGGATTCTTTCTTTCTTTCTTTCTTCTTTCGTTCTTCCTGTCTTTCTTTCTTCCCTTCGTTTTTAAACCTAAAGCGATATGGATCACTGCCAGGACTTTGGGAGCGTAGAAGTTATTTGCGTTCCAGATCACAACAATTTGGAATCAGTATCTTTCTGACGCGCAGGTCGGTCCGTCGATTCGTCGCGTGCGGTATCTTTTTTGCATAGCGGCTTTGTTGGTCTAGAGCATAATACGCTTCACAATATAGACAAACGTTTCACCAGTATGAAACCATGTTCATTTTATGTTGTTTATAGGTCTAGCCCATCCGAACGCAGGGTCCGAATGAGGTCTGTAGCCGTGCCGAAATCGATTTTTATGTATGAATGTCAAAACACACGACCAGTTCATTTCATATAGGATAGAAGCGTCTGAAAACAGGATGTGGTATCTACAATTTTTTTAAAGATCAAATGAAAAATATTTACCTCTTTTAGAATCTCACTAATGACGTCGCATGGAATATCTCCGGACAAGGTATTGATGGAGTCTGCTGCGAAGACCTTATATCTTAGCTTCAGGCACAGACTCAAAAAGAACAAAGTTCATAGCGAGAGACTCATCACATGGTATGCACCAAGGAGCCTCCTCATCTCTTTGTTTTTGCTATGAATGTCACGCCATAGCAAAGACCTGATGCTATGGATGAATGTATCATTGGCCAGGTTTATCAAGACACAACCGATACAATGCTGCACTGCTTGCGACTCCTGCTGGCCCAGCCATCGAAGATTATGGAAATTCATGTCCCAGCTACAGTACCTTGGTTTGAATTCGACCAACAAAAAGACAGAATCTTTGGATGTTGTGCTTAAAATCAGGGTGTTTCGGAACATGACCTGACTCCTAGGAAGAGATGTGAACTTTGATTTGTATTTCAATGAAAAAAAAAAAGTAACTGAACAAAGGCTTGTTTCTGCTGTCTCTAGCTTTTGCAGTTTTGTGATCTGATGCTGGCGTGAGCTGCCAAATCGCCTGTTATGTTAAAATGAGGGGCCCGGAATAGCTCAGTGGTAGAGCGCCGGACTCGTAATCTTGGGCTGCGGGTTCAAAGCTCCGCCGGGCCGTTTCGGTACAGGGGGATTTTTCCCTCGGAGTTAACATTGGTTCTGACTCCATTTCCCATACAGTCCTTCGAATGAGACTATAAACCGAGGTTCCGTGTGTGAACGCACGCGTAACATCTTGCACACACGTAAAATCCCATCACCAACTTTCGAAAGAGAAGGCCAGTTTGGCCGTTGGTATGGGTGACGCGTTACACGTAGCAAGCACCTTCCGTGAAGTTGGAGTATGGCTGCCTTAATGGCGGGATTTAAAAAAAAAACGGTCATAAACACAAAGCTCCACTCCCTTTGTTGGGTAGATGGGATTAATCCTTGCTTTTCTATACAGGTGGTGTCCGCCGGAGTATCAGCCTGCGTACGCAGAGGAAGAAGAAGAAGAAGAAGTTAAAATGAGAAGAGGCGTCAAGCGAAAAAAAAAAAACGCAGAGGAGTATGAAAAGCGTCCCCACCTTCTGGAAGTTCTGGGCTAGTAACTTTCTCCTTTCTGTTATTCTCTTTCATCCCCCCCCCCTTCCTTTCTTTGTCCTTTCTGTTATTCTCTTTCACCCCCCCTTCCTTTCTTTGTCCTTTCTGTACAGTCCTCTAACGTTTGTTCATTCTCTTGTCTTTGTTTTGGAAACTTTTTGTTGTTGTCATAATTATGACATGACTGTTGTTGTTGTTGTTGTTGTTGTTGTTGTTGTTGTTGTTGTTGTTGCTGCTGCTGTTGTAGTTGTTGTTGTTGTTGTTGTTGTTGTTGTTGTTGTTGTTGCTGTTGTTGTTGTTGTTGTTGTTGTTGTGTCATTTGGTGAGGAGGCAGTGAAAACTACACACACTGTCCAGGGGGGTGGGGGGGGGGGGGCGCGTGGGGGAGGGGGGCACCGGCTGCCCATTCTGTAGCGTGTGTTTACCTGCATGATATCTTAATGTATTTACTGTTTCAATGTAATCTGTCATTTTCTCACTTCTTTTTATACCTGGGAACCAGAAATAAAGCGAAATGTCCGGTGCTCGCAGCTCGGCCTAACCCTGTTATCCTCCTTAAAAGGATCACGATGGTAAGCATCCCATTCTATTCTCTCTCTCTCTCTGTCTCTCTGTCTCTCTCTCTCTCTCTGTCTGTCTCTTTCTCTCTCTCTCTCTCTCTCTCTCTCTCTCTCTCTCTCTCTCTCTCTCTCTCTCTCTCTCTCTCGCTCTCTCTTTGTTCGGGATGTAACATTCTTTTTTGAGGATGTGACCTTTTTCGAGATAGGATCTTTCGTCCAGACAGACAGAACACACACACACACACACACACACACACACACACACACACACACACACACACACAAACACACACACGCACGCACACACACACACACACACCACACACACACACACACACACACACACACACACACACACACACACACACTGACACACACATGCAGAGAGACAGACAGATAGAGACAGACAGACAGAGAGACAAACAGAGACAGGCAAACAGACAGACAGAGACAAACAGACAGAGACAGACAGACAGACAGAGAGAAGGAATAAACTGGCAGACGTGAACAGAGGTGATCAAAGAGGAGGGGATGCAGCGTAGCGGTGCTGAAACGTGAGATAAGGACAGACAGAAAAATGGACAGAAACAGGAGACCCCAAACGCGACGGCACAGAGAGAGAGAGAGAGAGAGAGAGAGAGAGAGAGAGAGAGAGAGAGAGAGAGAGAGAGAGGAGAAAGAGAGAGAGAGAGAGAGAGAGAGAGAGAGACAGACAGACAGACAGACAGACAGACACGCACATTAACCCAACCAGTTTAACATCAGGCCGCAAAAAACGTCGACAAGCAATTGCCCACACTGCCTCGACACACAAAACACACATTCGCCGAACGGTGGAACGCCCACCCATCCACCCACCCCGAGCGAAAATGACCACCAACTTCGTCAAAACGATTCACGCAGAGAGAGAGAGAGAGAGGAGAGAGAGAGAGAGAGAGAGTATAGGCAAGGAGAGCGGTGGAAGGTGGGGCAGGGGCGTGGAGGGGGAGGGGGGCGAGGGTCCGGGTAGGAGGCACCGGAACCCTCAAGACTCAGACTGAGAATCGACATCGGAATCAGAATCAGAATCACTACCTCCCACAGAACGACTGATGAGTCAAGGGAGATGACTGTAATGAGACCGTCCCGAGCGGGTCTCATTAGCAATTTCTGGTGTTTTCATAGCCCGGGACACGGAAACACGGCGGAAAGGACGACCAGGATGGCCGAACGGGATAATTCCTCCCTGATTACAGAGCGGAGCAGCCTCCTCGCATGACAACCCGTTCCCCGCCCTTCCCTTTCGCCGAAACAACACGGGACCCCATGTGCCTCCCTGTCTCATCCCCCTTCTCTCTTTTTTTTTTTTTTTTTTTTTTGTGGTACTTTTTCTCTTTTTACTATTTTACAGTCTGCTGGTGAAATCTCTATGACGTGCTGCCCGACTTTTTTCTATGTAACTGTTGTACTCGTTTGACCCTTCGTGTGTGTGTGTGCGTGTGCGTGCGTGCGCGTGTGTGTGTGTGTGTGTGTGTGTGTGTGTGTGTGTGTGTGGTGTGTGTGTGTGTGTGTGTGTGTTTACCAGTACTACAGTACGTTCTTACCCTCATACCGCTTTTCTTCATAATGATTGTTTTTTCCATTTGTAACCAATCAATCGCTTTCCAGAGAGAGAGAGAGAGAGAGAGAGAGAGAGAGAGAGAGAGAGAGAGAGAGAGAGAGAGAGAGAGAGATTTTCCTCTTGTGCGTTCGATTCATTTCCATATTGTTTTTTCAAATGATAAAGAATCAATTACTTACAAGAAGAGAGAGAGAGAGAGAGAGAGAGAGAGAGAGAGAGAGAGAGAGATTCAGATGTTAAAATTCATATTTAGGCCATTGCCCCTAATGAAGGGGAGTAACTGAACAATCATTTCACACAAAGTTCTCTATACCCATTATAAATTCAGAACAATATTTTACGAGAGAGAGAGAGAGAGAGAGAGAGAGAGAGAGAGAGAGAGAGAGAGTACGCACATTGTATCCATTTTAGGTCACGACCCCACATGAAACGGTCTCGGTTTAATCAGCATGCTACATCTTGATTTTCGGACAAACACACTAAAAGGCAGAGCAGTCACAAGGGAAAACGCTTAAAACAGTTGTTTTTGTACAACAGCTCTGAATCTCGTGAAGTAAATAATTTCTTTACACCAGTTCCGAGTCTCTAAAAATCGTTATTTCAATGCACCGGTTCTGAATCTTGTAACAATGTCTTTCCACCAGTTTTGAGTCTGTTAAAAATGACTCTTGCTTCACACTGGTCCCAAATCTTACAAAGCGGTCATGTTTTTATAGCCGTCCTTGAATCTTATAAACCAGTTATATCTTTATACCCTGTCCTGAATCATGAAATGGTTTATTCCTTAATGTCGTTGTTGAAATTTATAGTGCTCTTCTTTGCTTCCACCAGTTCTAAAAAAAAAAAAAAAATGGTTATGACGTCACACCAGTACTGGATACAATAAATCAGTTACGTTATATTTGTGAACCAACTGGGTTTTTTTGTTTTGTTTGTTTGTTTGTTTGTTTTCTAACTTATTCTTCTGGACCTCCTTGGCTGCTTCGTCAGGTTCCTCTTGGATGTTTTCAGTGAGACAGGTTGAACCTGCTAAACAACAAGCAGACAGATACGAAAGACAGAAACAAACGAGCAAGGAAGTAAAACCAGCGAGGCGATCTCTGTGGGACAGGCAATGTTGATCGTTGTTTACACCTGCCCTTCGCGAATATTTTTCACTGTGTTTGGGCTGGACAGCAGATCAGAATTATGACACGAATGATAGTGTAGTATCAGTTGTGTAAAAC
>CM031612.1:26915300-26925300 GCA_018398815.1 Conus ventricosus | reverse complement strand
CACACACACACACACACACACACACACACACACACACACACACACACACACACACACACACATTGCAAGAGAGAGAGAGAGAGAGAGAGAGAGAGAGAGAGAGAGAGAGAGAGAGAGAGAGAGAGAGAGATGACAGACAGACAAGCAGACAGACGAACTGCATGAGAGAGAGAGAGAGGGCGAGAGAGAGAGAGAGAGAGAGAGAGAGAGAGAGAGAGAGAGAGAGAGAGAGAGAGAGAGAGAGAGAGAGAGAGAGAGAGAGAGGGGGGTGGTGGTGATAAAAAAAAAGGGTTAGTCTTCCTTCGGTGTCTGCAAACAAAGAATAAAACCTTTGTCTTCCAAATGACGTCGGGCCTTTATTCAGAACCAGTCTTTCTCCTTTGCCGCTTCCTCGTGGTTTTCTGTCTGAAGATACACAGATGCTGTTGCAGTCCGGTGTCGAAGCATCGCGTTACTGTGGCCAAATACACATGGAGAAAACGATGGCCAGATAAAAGCTTCCTTTGAAGAGAACTCGCTGTGCTTTCAAATATGTGTGTGTGTGTGTGTGGGTGTGTGTGTGTGTGTGTGTGTGTGTGTGTGTGTGTGTGTGTGTGTGTGTGTGTGTGTGTGTGTGTGTGTGTGTGTGTGTGTGTGTGTGTAATGAGTCGGCGCGAATGTCCCCCCAGTCTTTTTACTAGTTCGGATAATTTTGCTGATAGTAGGCATGAGTTCTCTTGACTTCTTCAAATGTTCGAACTCCAACACCACATGTGTGGATACCCTGAGTTTGACGTGGATGTGCGAGGGTACACTGGGGAGTGATTGGCGTATTCAGTGGGTGTTGACAAGTGAATATCAAGCTAGCATCCTAGACGACGAATGTATGGCACTCCCATTATTAAGGGCTGCTCATAATATTCTTCAGTGGAACCTACAGAGTGGACAGAGAGACGTGGAGTCCAGCTGTTGGGTTTCGCAGTCTCCGTACAGAGACCATTGGCCTGCAAGCGGCTCCCGCGGTCCGGTCACGTGTACCCATCCGGGGGGGGGGGGGGGGGGGGGGAGGGGGGGGGACTCCTTCGGGAAAGCTTCGTATGGGCAGTGAGTTGAAATGGGAAAACTGAGGCATTTGATCTTGGCTTGTAGAGAGGATTAGACTACAGGCACAAAGGGTGGTAAAGGGGAATCGAACATGAGTTAGAATGAGGTGGTATGCATTAACCATACGGTATCCAACGCTTCGTTGTATGTGTGTGTGTGTTGTGTGTGTGGTGTGTGTGTGTGTGTGTGTGTGTGTGTGTGTGTGTGTGTGTGTGTGGAGGGGGGGGGGGTACAGCGGTGATTCCATTGGATGTCAAAAATAACTCCGAGATTAACTTGCCGTCATATTTTCGCAACTATTAGTGAAGGTTTGTGACGTGTGCGGCTTGAATGACCAGTCGTTCTACTGACTGAACCGGGATGACTGGGGCAGTCACGGCGATATGGGGATGTATGTGTAAGCCAGTAGTTTCACTGGATGAGCTAGGATGATTCGGAGAATGATACGTAACAACTAACATTGAAGGCCATTGTAATTTGCATGTATGTTTGTAACCAGTACTTCCATTGGGTCTGAACCAGGGTAAGTCGGTTTGGCCGTCGTCTGGGAAACGCTGAAAAGACGCTCGAAAAAAAATAGTCAATATGTGACTGACATGCTAAAGAGCGAAATCATCCTGTTCTGTTGAGGTCACAGCTCAGAAGAATCATCCTGTTTTGTTGAGGTCGTAGCTCAGAAGAATCATCCTGTCTTGTTGAGGTCGTAGCTCAGAAGAATCATCCTGTTTTGTTGAGGTCGCAGCTCAGAACAATTATCCTGTCTTGTTGAGGTCATAGCTCAGAAGAATCATCCTGTCTTGTTGAGGTCGTAGCTCAGAAGAATCATCCTGTTTTCTTGAGGTCGTAGCTCAGAACAATCATCCTGTTTTGTTGAGGTCGTAGCTCAGAAGAATCATCCTGTCTTGTTGAGGTCGTAGCTCAGAAGAATCATCCTGTTTTGTTGAGGTCGTAGCTCAGAACAATTATCCTGTCTTGTTGAGGTCGTAGCTCAGAAGAATCATCCTGTTTTGTTGAGGTCGTAGCTCAGAAGAATCATCCTGTCTTGTTGAGGTCGTAGCTCAGAACAATCATCCTGTCTTGTTGACGTCATAGCTCAGAAGAATCATCCTGTCTTGTTGAGGTCATAGCTCAGAAGAATCATCCTGTTCTGTTGAGGTCATAGCTCAGAAGAATCCTCCTGTCTTGTTGAGGTCATAGCTCAGAAGAATCATCCTGTTCTGTTGACGTCATAGCTCAGAACAATCATCCTGTCTTGTTGACGTCATAGCTCAGAAGAATCATCCTGTCTTGTTGACGTCATAGCTCAGAAGAATCATCCTGTTCTGTTGAGGTCATAGCTCAGAACAATCATCCTGTCTTGTTGACGTCATACCTCAGAACAATCATCCTGTCTTGTTGAGGTCATAGCTCAGAAGAATCATCCTGTTCTGTTGAGGTCATAGCTCAGAACAATCATCCTGTCTTGTTGACGTCATAGCTCAGAACAACCATCCTGTTCTGTTGAGGTCATAGCTCAGAACAATCATCCTGTCTTGTTGAGGTCATAGCTCAGAACAACCATCCTGTTTTGTTGAGGTCGTAGCTTAGAGGAATCATCCTGTCTTGTTGAGGTCATAGCTCAGAAGAATCATCCTGTCTTGTTGAGGTCATAGCTCAGAAGATTGCAGCGAGATAGGGTCAAGACTAGAAGACGAAGTATCCGGGAGGTCTGCTGTAATCTCGTAAGCTGACAGCAAACTAGAGTCCAGGACACTTGACCAGAGAATTGTGTAAACCTGTGTGGAGGACAGAATGGAAGACAGCAAAGTGCGTCAATTCGCAAGGGGACCTAGCCAGGGAGCTTCCAGCCAACGAGGGTGTGTGTGTGTGTGTAGCAACGGAAGACCTGATAAAGAGGCCAGACAGGAACCCTTTGAGTGGAGAGGGCCAATTGTGATGGAGGATGGAGTCTGATGGATCCGATCCGATGGAGACGGCTACTGTGACTCTGCTAGTATCCTCCAAGCTGGGATTCGGGAGGAATGAGAAAACAGTGCGGGATCCTAAGGAAGATCAATGTGACTGACATGATCTAGACTGGTGAAAGAAGCGGACAGTTTAGACACAGGACACAACCGGCAAGTGCGGATGGTTTTGTTCCTGGCGTTATACGTGCACTTGACTAGACAGAATGTTGGAACGTTGTCTTTCCCAGACGGCTGCCCTTTGAGGGGAGAATAACTGAGATGAAGGGAATGCAGTCAGTGGATTATTTGTCTGCTGTTTACATTGTGTATGATAGAGATGATTGTGTCGTTATGTGACAGGAGGGGCCTCGAAGTATATCTTTAAATACTTTTACAAAACATATTATGAATGTACCGTCACCCCTGCGAGGACCCGATGTGAGTGATAGCGCGTGTGTGCCTATGCGAGAGCAGAATGTATATATGTAGTGTGTGTGTGTGAGTGTGTGGCGTGTGTGTGTGTGTGTGTGTGTGTGTGTGTGTGTGTGTGTGTGTGTGTGTGTGTGTGTGTGTGTGTGTGTGTGTGTGTGTGTGTGTACCCTACAAATAACAGACGGGAAAGGTTTTTCTTTCGGTAGATTTTCAGCTGCGGTTTTGTAGCCCGTTAGAAGACCCTCAAAATATAGTCATACCTGATATTAATGCTATCAAAAATACACCTTTCTGAAATCGGACGAAAGAGAAGTTTACTGCTTAAGAGGGTTTGTTTTTTTCCTTTCTCAAACGGACAGACCTAGCGACAAAATATGCAGTATTGCCCACAGTACCCTGCTCCACTCTTCTCTACGCGCGCGCAGGGCCAGACCAAAATACTGGCAGCACGCGTATCCATCACTGGCCCCTAAAGATTTCAGAGGTTGGTGGTATTCATCCATGAGCCTTGACAGACGACCTTCATTACCCTCTGCGCATAAAACTAGAGTGCCATGGCAAGTGCTCTAATATGAGTTTATCCTTTTCCACCCATCTTTCGAAATATCGAGCGTATTTTGCTTGTTTGTTTGCTTGTTTGTTTGTTTGTTTGTTTGTTTGTTTGTTTGTTTGTTTGTTTGTTTGTTTGTTTGCTTGTTTGTTTTTCATCGAAAGTCAGCAATAGATGACCACTTCACATTATGATCGTTTGAAAAAGGATACAAATATTACAGCTGAACTTTTGTTTCTCATGGAAAACAGGTTAGCCAGTGTGCTAAGCCCTGTATGGCCGGCACTTATCCCTGAGGATGATTCAAAGCAAGAGCATGGAAGGGGACAAATAAGATCATCTTTTGCGGCAGAGAAATGAGCTTGTTGTGCAGTTTGATTTGACAGTGATACAAAGTCAAATGAAGGGAGCTCTTCTTTTCAATATTTGAATTACTGGTTTATTGGCTAATCATTTATTTCATATATTTGAATTATTGGTTTACTGGTTAATCGTTTATTTCATGTCGCAAGCACCCTTTTTGACGAATGGTGTACCGTTACTCTTATGTCTGGCCTGTCATACATGTTAGAGAGAGAGAGAGAGAGAGAGAGAGAGAGAGAGAGGGAGAAACTTAATCTTGTTTTTGCACAGTCTTCATGCGTAAAAGAGAGAGAGAGAGGGGGGGGGGGGGGGGGGGGCATTGGGGTAAACATATCATATTTAACAATTGTTTTTGCACAGTGACCTCGTGAATAACAGGAGAAGAGAGAGGAGAGGAGGAGAGAGAGAGAGGAGAGAGAGAAGAGAGAGAGAGAGAGAGAGAGAGAGAGAGAGTGAGAGAGAGAGAGAGAGAGAGAGCGAGAGTGTGTGTGTGTCTGCGTGCGCGTGCGTGTGCATGTGTGTGTGTGTGTGTGTGTGTGTGTGTGTGTGTGTGTGTGTGTGTGTGTGTGTGTGTGTGTATGTGGTGTGTGTGTGTTTGGTGTGTGTGTGTGTGTGTGTGTGTGTGTGTGTGTGTGTGTGTGTGTGTGTGTGGCGTGTGTGTGTGTGTGTGTGCGCGCGGGCGCGCGCGCGCGCACACGCGCGCGTACTTATCACGAAAATGAGCTTCTGTTCAGGAGCGAGCGATAAAACAGTAAGGATGAAACAATCGGGATACATACAGTTAAGAAGCATGAACAAGACATCCACAGTCGTTGTACATCAAACCATCCACCCCCTCTCTTTGCAGCCCCTACCTTCTTCTCCTTACAAGCCCCCCCCCCCTCCCCCACCCAATCCTACACCTCTTCCTATGTTGCCATTTTTCAACTTTCCTACCTCACAGACGACTCTGGAATACTCATCGTGTCAATCGCCAGCAACTGTACAGAATTTAGTCGCCAAGTGAGGCGAATTGCAGGCGGACATCTAAAACAAACCTTTAAAAAAAAAAAAAAAAAAAAAAACCGCAAAAATAACTCTGCCAAACTACATAGACAAACGAATCACAAGAGAAAACACGACTCGTTTCGTTATCAATTTGACAAAGGTAAGTGATTGCTCGTTCATTTTCGTTGTCATGAGTGTTGCTATCTTGCCTTAGGAGGACCTTACAGGTCGAAACGCGTCGTGTTTTTGTCTTGTAATTCGTTTTGTCCATGTAGTTTGGCGGAGTTATCTTAACACTTTTCTTTTGGATGTACAGAATTTAGCCATGAGAGTTGAATTGAGGCATAATTGTATTAATATTGGTAAACGAAAAACACGAAGATGAAAAACAAAGGCAAAGTGTAAGCAGTCTTGTCCCCCAATTCAGCCTTCTCCGTTTAGAATGCTCTTTATAATGCTCTTAACAGACACAGAAATTAGGATGAATATTGGCTGTGAGGGTAAACGCTCAACACGAAAATATGTTCGGATTAAGACCAGTCTCTCTCTCTCTCTCTCTCTCTCCTCTCTTCTCTTCTTCTCTCTCTCTCTCCTCTCCCCTCTTTTCCTCTCTCTCTCTCTCTCTCTCTCTTCTCTCTCTCTCTCTTCTCTCTTTCCTTCTTCTTCTTCTTCTTCTTCTTCTTTCTTCCAAACGCAAAAGGACGGAGAACGAGAAACATTACCGTTCCTGCCCGTAGTCACTGTTTAGCTGACCTGTCACCACCCTACAGCCGCTTCCGGCTCCTGGACATCGCACCACCTGCTCGAGTCATCATCATCATCATCATCATCATCATCATCATCATCATCATCATCATCGCCATCATCATTAGCAGCAGCAGCAGCAGCAGCATCCTTGTCCTCGTCCCCAATATATACGAAGCCCGTTTTTAACTTCCTTCTCAATCTTTTTTTCTTTTTTCTTTTTCCTTCTCACAACAACCCTCACGTTCTTGGACACGTGCCACCTGTTGTGTGTGGTCGTGGGTTTGGCGACGACCTTGGAGCCCTTACAACCTGGGTGGTCAACTGTGATGGTGACTGGATGAAGGACTTACTAATAGGGGGGGGGGGGTGGATTGGGGGTGAAGGGTGGGTGGGAAAGAGGGAAAGGATGTGGAAGATGGGGGTGGGGGAGGGGTGGAGTTGGGATGAGTATTGTGAGGGGAAGAGAGGGACTGGATTGAAGGGGACAGCATCTGGGATAGTTCGGGGTCGGTGGCGTATAGCCTAGTAGCGGCGTCCGAAGTGATGAGACGGGTTGCAGGTGCGAGAGTGGGCGCACGTGTATGCATGCACGCTCACACACAGACTCTCTCTCTCTCTCTCTCTCTCTCTCTCTCTCTCTCTCTCTCTCTCTCTCTCTCTCTGACTAATCAACCTCTGGAACAGATTTTACGAAGTTGTAAATTGTACCCCAAAGAACGACTTCAAAACATTATATAATGGTGATGATGATGATGATGATAATGATGATGATGATGATGATGATGATGATGATGATGATGATGATGATGATGATTTAATGAAACAATTATATTCAATTATTTCAGTTTCCTTTTCTTCGCTAAATTGCTAGCCTGCCTTTTACTCTTGCCATTATTTTTGGCACCATATTGTTATTTTACCAAGAATCAGTCTCCCTCTCTCCCCCCCCCCCCCCCCCCCCCCCCCCCACCCGCCCACCCTCTCTCTCTCTCTAGTAACCATGTTTAATTTTCTTCCCATTTCTCCGGTGCACACAGCAAAGGCTGTTTGGTAGTCGGGGACGGCCATCCCAGGGGAATGGAGGTACGAAGCCGATCTATTACCACCAGAAGAACAAGTCAAGACTGGACAGCGAAAATGACGATTTGTTTTACGCAGGTCGCCAGCGGGATTCGATCATATAACAACTGACTGTGAACTCAATGCTCTATCCACTGAACCAGCCCGTTACGTGATGGTTGAGTTCTACGTCTTCACAGCAGATGCTTTCTAGGGACAGGCTGTGTGCTGAAGAAAGCTGCAACAAGCAGAGTCCGTTGTCTGGCGAACTTGGTAGCTGGCAGCCTTGACTGAGGTCTTTGTATGCGTTGCGGGGAAGGAGGCACACAGGACAGTCGCTTCCTTTGAGCAGAAGTCTGGGTCAGCATGTTCATTCGGAGGCAGTCGATGTTTTCTGTCTCTCGTAGTCAGTCGTGATGGTGGTGCGAGCAATCCCCTACTATATGGTAAAACTACAGCATCTGGATGCTACGCTTAGAAAGTGTGTGTGTGTGTGTGTGTGTGTGTGTGTTTTCTATATATGATGGTGCCCTTCTTGCGCGCTTAAATGTCTCCGCCAGATCAAAGATACAAAGCAGGCAGGAGCAGTATCTTCGCCCTTCGCTAGTTGGAGTTGCATTGCGCATGCTAAAGGCATTTACCACTTCCTGTTAACCTGATTGGCTCTGTGTCTGTCTCCTGTTCTTGGGCTGGCTGGCTGTTAACCACACTTCATAGCGGAAAGCGTCAAACTGTAAAGTTCGATGCACGCCACAAGGTGGTTCACGCTTCACCCTACATGGCGGAAAGTGCCAAACTGTAAAGGTCGATCCACGCCCCAGGGTGGTTCGTGTGCTGACAAAGACTGCAGACACGGTGCAGACAGGGAAGGGGGCCCACCTCGTTGTGCAGCGACAAAGAAGCCAGGATAACCAGTTTCCCGAAAGGTCCGTCTGTCGTGCCACTATCTGAACAACAGTAAAGCAGCTAGCCTAACTGTCACGGACAAAAAAAGGAAAACCGAAGTCGTGGTCAGTTGCCTGCCAGTTCAATTGGACATAAGTCCAAATTCAAACATCCTGGTGTCCAGGCAGACGACTTAAGGTGTCGCGTCAGCCAATTAGGCACAGCGGAGAGGCTCCACAGACTGAGTAGCTTGGCCGACGTCTCAATAGGTCTGGCCAGACGGGTCTCGGCGCCTGGGTCAGACTGAGACAGCCAATTTGCGACCAGCGCCCACAGTTAAGCCAGACGTCGCCGGTTGAAGTAGGAAGGGGGAAGGTATTGTGTGGTGGGGGTGAAATCAAGCTAATTAATTAAATGACCATTGACCACCACAAAGAGCAAGGCTGGTAGATGTGACTTTGACGAGTCGCATGTCCAATGGAATTAGAAGGGAGGTAACCTCGACAAGGCGGGAAAAATTCTGACCAATGGTACTCACCCTTTGACACATAGGATGAGGATAAGTAAGTGAGGGGAGAACCAGGGAGGGGAGAACGAAAAAAGACACAGAGAGAGGAAGAGGTTCTGAGAGTAGGCTCTGCAAAAGAGAAAAGCAGAGAGATGAGAGGAGGGAAGAGAACCGAGTTGAAGCATTAGCACCAGATAGAGTCTGCAGAGGAAGGACTAAGGAGAGATGTTGAGAGAGAGAGTTGCTAACTGATGAAGAGAAGAAAAAAGAAAAAGAAAAAGAAAAGAAAAGCAACCATGTCCATTTGATAGAGCAGACTAGAAGAGAGAGAGAGAGAGTGCAATGCGTTAATGCAGGAAGAAGGAAAGGAGAACAGATCGATGTCTGGTAGTCACTGTTCAATCTGAACCGGGGTTCGACCTCACACCTGACAGCGCCACTTTCATCAGCAGTAACCTGACCAGTGCCAGCAGTCCAACCTGACCAGTGCCGGCAGTCCAACCTGACCAGTGCCAGCAGTTGTGTTGTGCTTGTGAAAGTGACAGTGAAAAGAAACAAAGAAAAAAAAAGAAAAGAAAAGACAGTGATTCGTGAATAGTTTAAGATCACCTGGCCAGGTAAAGTGGAAAATCTATTTATACCCGGGTTAGTTATGATGATTTAGATGAATGGTTTTGTGAAGTTCAAGGAAAGAGAGAATGTTTTATTTTGTTTGACTCCATGCTCATTGATGTTTGTTTCTATGATTATGTGTAGTAAAGTTATAGACTCTACTAGTGGTTTGATGTGATGAATGCATGATATATGAATGAGATTGTAAGCAAGCTGTGAGTGTGTTTGGGCTGTGCGCTAGTCCTTCCTCCACTGACATACCCCGAGGTTGACACTAACAAGTTTCCCCAAAGGGCCGTTTCTTGTCACATCTTGGTCCTGGACAGGAAGAAATCAAAGCTATAGCTATTCCCTAACGACCTTGACCAAGGAAGTTAGTTATGGTCATTTGCCTACCGAGCATGTGCAATGTACACATAGCAAATAACACCCAGGAACAGAAACGCAGTTTCAAGATTCGCTCTGATTTCCGCGCTCAGCAGAAGAGGAGTGATAAGCTAGATGAAAATAACAGGTATCTGTCCTTTTTGGAGCGTGTTCAAGCGTGCGCTTGACTGGTATTTCAAATGTACAAATACTGCTCCTTTTCCTCGTTTCATTCAAACAGAAATGACATGTCATAATAATCTGAAGGGCTTGTAACCTTTTAAAATACTTTGAAACCGCTGCAACATCGATATCATGCTTAATTCCAGTTAGCGCTGGGTGGACCAGTCAGTGTTATGAAAGGTGAAAAAGTTTGTCATCTGTAAAATGTTTTGTCACCTGCGCGAGCGAACGGGGCACTAACCAATGTGAAGAGTGGGAAGACGAGGAGGTGGGGGAGCA
>CM031612.1:26907800-26910300 GCA_018398815.1 Conus ventricosus | reverse complement strand
AGTCATGTGGGTTTTTCTGCCCCGACCGGCTCCTACCCAGAGTTGAGTTTGCTGCGGACTCAGTTGGGAAGACTGGGACCACACAGTCGAGTTTCATCCACTTAATGGATGCGTTTCTGAGTGTTGCTCAAATTTCCTGACCAACACTGCAGGTGCCTGGATCTCTCGGGCCTGGTTGACGCCGGGATATATTATGAAAGGAAGCGTAGAGTACAGCCCTGTCATGTAGTCTCAGACCGAAATGGAAATCCGTAGCATCATCTTAATCATCCTCATTCTCATCGATCAGCATTAAAAAATAAAATAAAATAAAAATGTCTCAAGTTCTGTGGCCCTTCATGCCCTGCTCTCATGGTGACCTCAATTTCGATGTCCTCTCCACGTCTGTGGTCTTGGTTTGGTTCCGTCGGGGTCACCGGTATCGGCGAGTCCATGGGGGCTGTCGTTGGACGGACGTGGTGGCGCCCTCCGGAGGGAGAGCTCACTCACGATGGCTCCGCGACTAAGCAATTATTGTCGTCAGTAGGGGGCTTAGTAGGTGGTGTCCTGCATATGTTAGATCAGAACAGGCGCCACTGAACACCACCGAAGTGACTCGGCAGCAGTGCAGTGTCTCCTCCGGTGGGTTGCATCTTGACGACTTGACATTGACTGCTCCCTGTGGATTGCCGGTGCCGGGGCTGCGGCGGGGCCGACCGGACTGTTGCTGTGGACGGGGTGTCGGAATGAGCGGCGTGGGTGCACTGCCTATGAGGTGGCGCAGAGGTTGGGACAGCACAAAAAAAAAAAAAAAAAAAAAAAAGAAAGAAAAAAAAGGAAACCCCATCATGTGCCTCATGGTCCAATCGAATCAACAATAAGAAAAGGTTAGGAATTTAAGCACTAATCACCTATGGTCTGTCAAAGCGAAAACAACCATGCTTTTAAAATTACACTGTGGCCACACGTTTATATTTCACAATGTTTCTTTTTTCAAAATATCCACGTGTACTATTCAACCTGAAATTCATTTATGTTTCATATCCAGTCCATTCATACAGACAGATAGAAACAGAGACAGACAGAGAGATAGAGTGACGGAGAGTGAGACAGAGAAAGAGTGTATTTGTGTGTGTGTGTGTGTGTGTGTGTGTGTGTGTGTGTGTGTGTGTGTGTGTGTGTGTGTGTGTGTGTGTGTTGTTGTTGTTGTTATTCTGTTTAACGTCTGTTCACTAAAAGTGATATTAGACGATGGGAAAGGATGGGGGAAAGGGAAGGGGTGGGTAGAGTGGGAAGGAGTTGACTGCATGTTAAGTTTGATATGAACGTACGTGTGTATGTCGGTACTTGCATGGGTGTGTACAAGAGCTTAAGATACAATTATTGCATAGGGAAAATGGGTAAAATATTTCATAATTACCAAACAATGAGGATCAAAGCTATGGACATATGAAAACCAGTGAGGATCTACCAAATATGAGGGAGAAAAAAAAAACAAAAAAAAAACAACAACAAAAAACCGCATTAATCCTTTAACATCGAATTAGCAAATAACACACTAAGAAAGCAACAGCCAACACATGCATTTGCATGTCATTAAGGAAAAAAAAAAAAAAAAAAAAAAAAAAAAAAAAAAATATATATATATATATATATATATATATTATATATATATATATATATATATATATACGTACGTTGCATCCCCGTACTTGTGTACGTACGTGTATGTGTATGAGTGTGTGTATGTGTGTGTGTGTGTGTGAGAGAGAGAGAGAGAGAGAGAGAGAGAGAGAGAGAGAGAGAGAGAGAGAGAGAGAGAGAGAGAGAGAGACGCTGCGCGCGCGCGCGCGCGCACGTGTGTGTGTGTGTGTGTGTGTGTGTGTGTGTGTGTGTGGTGTGTGTGTGCGTGCGTGCGTGCGTGCGTGCGTGCGTGCGTGCGTGCGTGCGTGCGTGCGTGCATGCGTGCGTGCGTGCGTGCATACGTGTGTGCGTGCCTGTATGTGCATGTGTGTGTGTGTGTATAAAATGCGACATTACTATCACAAAAGTGGGGGTTTGGGATGATGGAAACTGAGTCAATCACAGGAATATACCAACTGGACAATTAATCAAACACTCCGAAAAAATGCGAAGTGAATAACTGTTCAAAACATTTTCAAGAGAAATGGAAGACTCGGATAAAAACTGTCGTCCCACTCTCAGAGATAGGCTACTAGTTCTTTGACTCTGGAGCAATGAACAAGTAAATGACTGATCGTTATTTCTCTTCCGCACATGCACTGGACATTTTTGCTGTATTTTGTGCGGAGTGCATTTAAACGAAACTTATACATCAGGCTGGAAACAGACCTCGGATAAGTTCCGGACAAGAACACTAAAAGAGGTAATATTTCCTCTGTTCTTGACATTTATGCAGTGCTAACTGTAGTGACACTTTAGATTTTTAAGTTTCTCGTCAAACATTTTGCATGACGCGTTTACTAAACAAGTGTAACCTTCTTGTAAATCTAACCGCATT
>CM031612.1:26892800-26900300 GCA_018398815.1 Conus ventricosus | reverse complement strand
TGACCAAAGTCTTGAGGAGCCGGAATAGCTCAGTTGGTAGAGCGCCTGACTCGTATCTCGGTGATCCTGGGGTTGCGGGTTCGAACCTCCGCCGGGGCGTTTCGGTGCAGGGGGATTTTTCCCTCGGAGTTAACATTGGTTCTGACTCCATTTCCCATACAGTCCTTCGAATGAGACTATAAACCGAGGGGGGGGGGGGTTTCGTGTGTGGAACGCACGCATAACATCTTGCACACACGTAAAATCCATCACCAACTTTCGGAAGAGTAGGCCAGTTTGGCCGTTGGTATGGATGACACGTTACACATAGCATGCACCCTGTGTGAGAAATGGAAAGAATGAAGGAAGTAAAGGAAAATGAGTGATCGCTATTGAACGATTACTGACTGGGATGACACGGGAAACGACTGAATGAAGCGCCAGCTGGCAGCTCTTCAGTCGGCGCTACCCAGGTAGGGCAGCCCGTTGTGTAACGAGTGTTGATTGTAAAGCGCTTAGAGCTTGGCCTCTAGCCGAAATAGGCGCTATATAAGTATTCATTAATTATTATTATTATTATTAAGATTCGACCTAGACTCCTGTACCACGGTGAGTCATCTTGTGGTCTGCCATAAAGATCGCGAACACACCCGACCTACAAACAAGTGAGCCTCTCTCACCCATTACGTGCCTCAGGATCCAGTCGAATCAACAAAGGAAAGGTTTGGAATTTAAGCACTAATCACGTAATATTATGGTCAGTCAAAGAGAAAACAACCATGCTTTTAAATCATACTGTGGCTACACGTCTATATTTCACAACCTTTCTTTTTCAGAATCTTTACCGATACTCCTCAACATGAAAATTCATACATGTTTCAAATCCGGTCCATTCATACGACGTTCTACAAGTCATGACAATATACACTACATCCTTTGTCATGACAAACACGTTTGGCTTTCAAGTATTAGTTGCAAAGCGAGACGACTGCAGGCGGAAATCTAAACAAATCTTAAATGAATGTTAGCGAACCGCCCAGAGAAACGTGGGCAAACGAATAAAACAACGAAAATTCACTTAGCTTTGATCGCTTCAGATCGCTTAGGGTTCAGCGCAAGGAAGTAGGCGTTCTTCCTTGCGCTGAACCCTAAGCGATCTGAAGCGATCAAAGCTAAGTGAATTTTCGTTGTTTTATTCGTTTATGTCTCACCTGAGGAAGACCTAAGAGGTCGAAACGCGTTGTGCTTTGTCTTGTGACTCGTTTGTCCACGTTCTCTGGGCGGTTCGCTAACATTTATTTAAGATTTTTTCAAGTATTAGTTCATTATATCCACTGGTGCCATTTTGCCACGCATGATTTCCATGGTCTCCGAAGACTTCGTGACTCGTTTAATGCCCAAGTGCAACGCTGAGACAAGAACAAGAGGAGAAAAAAAGAAAAAAAAAGACTGCGTGCTGCGTTTCCCACGGAAAGGACGGCCGTTACCATAGAAACGAAGGACCGATGAGGCTTCAGCCAGACAACCGGAAGCCGTCAAAAAGGACCTGACGTCTGGCAGAGGCTCCCTGACAGGTTTCCTGATGCCTGTGTTTTGGCACCACAACTTCACCATGGTCTCTGGTGGAAACAACAACAGGAGACAACTTGCTCATTAGCGATTCTAAGTGTCGGTGGATCACAAAGGGAGAGAGAGAGAGAGAGAGAGAGAGAGAGAGAGAGAGAGAGAGAGAGAGAGAGAGAGAGAGAGAGAGAGAGACAGACAGACAGATAGATAGATAGATAGATAGATAGATAGATAGATAGATAGATAGATAGATAGATAGATAGATAGATAGATAGACAGACAGATGAACCAGTCAAACACACGCCACACCCTTATGCTTAATTCATTTCACGCCCCAAACATCCGACATTTTCCTACAGTAACGTTTCAAACAGTCGCGATTATTGGATGGCACTGCTGCTGAGGCGATGTCCTGAACTAGGAGCCAGGGTCCAGCATCAGCAGCCGGCGGGGCACACTGTGTAGTACAATATGTGAATGCCAAAATTCTCTCTGCCAACACACATCTCCCAACAACTGCATGAAACCGCACGTCTCAGATGAAGGCAACAGAGGGCTACGTGGGGGCCACCCCGGTCGACCCACCCTCCTGTCGCGATAGCTGCAGAACAACTAAATAACCAATAAGTAGGGTCACTCGTTCTCCCGTGACGAAATGAATTACAGGCCCCTAACTCCAAACAAATGCTGCCCACAACACCAAATCGCCAAGCAGAAATGAGAATAGAACACATAACACACAAGGAGACGTCATCAAAAAACAAAGGATGTTTCATGCTTACCTGTACACCCTTACCTGACACATAATTATACACAGTAAGAACAACTGGGGAAACGAACACACACACAAATGAATGTATATTCCAGACTGGCACAGCCTTTCTGATCTTGAAGGTTGTGTTAGAAAAAAAAAAGAAAGAAAAGAAAAGAAACCCACAGGGACGCACCGAAACATATATACAGATAACCTCGGTTTGACTGGTATGAATGGAAACGGTCAATGAGGCAGGGACCAGTCAACCGAACAAGTAGTTGGGTGTCCACCATCACATGTGAAGTCAACACAGGGCGATTGGTGCGGTTCTCCCAGTCCACAGAACATCTTGATTGATAGCGTCGCGGACTCCCGGCTGGGAGGTCGTGGGTTCGAATCCCATCAGAGTCATGTGGGTTTTTCTGCCCCGACCGGCGCCTACCCAGAGTTGAGTTTGCTGCGGACTCAGTTGGGAAGACTGGGACCACACAGTCGAGTTTCATCCACTTAATGGATGCGTCTCTGAGAGTGTTGCTCAAATTTCCTGACCAACACTGCAGGTGCTTGTATCTCTCGGGCCTGGTTGACGCCGGGATATATTATGAAAGGAAGCGTAGAGTACAGCCCCGTCATGTAGTCTCAGACCGAAATGGAAATCCGTAGCATCATCTTAATCATCCTCATTCTCATTGATCAGCATTAATAAAAATGTCTCAAATTCTGTGGCCCTTCATGCCATGCTCTCATGGTGACCTCAATTTCGATGTCCTCTCCACGTCTGTGGCCTTGGTTTGGTTCTGTCGGGGTCACCGGTATCTGCGAGTCCATGGGGGCTGTCGTTGGACGGACGTGGTGGCGCCCTCCGGAGGGAGAGCTCACTCACGCCGGCTCCGCGTCTAAGCAATTATTGTCGTCAGTAGGGGGCGTAGTAGGTGGTGTCCTGCGTATGTTAGACCAGAAGAGGCGCCACTGAACATCACCGAAGTGACTCGGCGGCAGTGCAGTGTCTCCTCCGGTGGGTTGCCTCTAGACGACTTGAAATTGACTGCTCCCTGTGGATTGCTGGTGCCGGGCTGTGGCGGGGCCGACCGGGCTGTGGCTGTGGACGGGGTGTCGGAATGAGCGGCGTGGGTGCACTGCCTCTGAAGTGGCGCAGAGGTTGGGACAGCAAAAAAAAAATAAAAAAAATAAAAAAAAATAAAAGAGTACCTTGATTGATCTCCTGCCCAGGTAACGAGCACTATCGGAACCAACCCCACCAGCGTCACGACCAACTCAGAGGCGGCGGCAAGAGCGGAATGACAGGGTGATGGTCTCCAGTCTCTTAAGCGGCACACCTCCTCGACCTTTATCTGTCTGTCTATCTATCTATCTATCTATCTATCTATCTATCTATCTATCTATCTATCTATCTATCTAAGTCTGGTTCAATTCACTGCCATTAACGAGAATAAGATATTGAGAAACACTTTGCTGTGTACTCTTTTTTTTTTTTTTTGTCCGCCAACCTCCACTTTTTTTCTACAGTTTGTTTTGTTTCACGTTCTTTCATTTTCTTCTTTTTTCATTGTTTTTCTTTTATTTATTTTATTTATATATTTATTGTGGTTTCTCCATCCTCCCATTTTTCCCCACTTATTTTTGGTTTATCGACTCTCATTCACCCTGCAAATCTACTATGTTGTTTTACCGATGGACATTCTCATGTGAACTTAAGTATTTTCCTGTTTCATACAGAGCGTCAAGGTTTATTAATGTGCTAATGCTTGGTGTACTGACACGTTCATTCTCTTTATTGCAACAAAGAAAAAAAAATTAAGAGAAACAAGAAAGGACAGATAGATAGACAGACAATGAGAAAGAAAGAAAGAAAGAAAAAGAAAAAAAAAAGAAAGAAAGAAAGAAAGAAAGAAAGAAAGAAGAAAGAAAGAAAGAAAGAAAAGAAAGAAAGAAAGAAAGAATAGGAAGAAGGAATGGAAACAAAAACCAAAACCAAAAATTCGTAGCAGTGTAAAATACCTCCTCGAACTCACCACCAAGACAACTGTCACTTGCCTACACCAACCCTTACAAAAGGGACACCCAAATGACGACGAAACTCAGAACCTTGGGCACGTCAAGGTCAACACAGCTCACTCACGGGGGACGGACCTCATGGATGCAGCACGAAGCCCCACAACCATCAGCAACAAGCTGGGACTGGAACCAGGTCGAAACGAAGTCAACAACAAACTTGGCCCAAGTTTATGAACAATTCCAATAGCTCCTAACACGTCGCCCCCAAGAACAACATTTTAAAGGGAGAGAGCGACCACAGGGATTGGATGGCCCTGAATTGCGGGACAAGCCAATTAGCTGATCTCCGCCTTCGCTCAGAAATACATGAAAGAGAGTTGTGGGGAGGCAGCAAACCGATTGTCTTCCTGCCCCATCATCTCGTCATCATCTTAGACACACACACACGCGCGCGCGTGCGCGTGCGCGTGCGCGCACACACACACACACACACACACACACACACACACACACACACACACACACACACACACAAACACACACACACACACACACACACACACACACACACACACACACACACACACACACACACACACACACACACACACAAGTACACTTGCAACACACACGCACGCACGCGCGCACGCGCGCACACACACACATACACACACATACACACACACACACACACACACACACACACACACACACACACACACACACACACACAGGTAGACAGACAGACTGACAGGGATGCAGGCAGACAGGCAAGCAGGTAAGCAGGCATGCACACACACACACACACACACACACACACACACACACACACACACACACACACACACACACACACACACACACACACCTCTCTCTCTCTCCTCTCTCTCTCTCTCTCTCAGAGAGAGAGAGAGAAAGAGAGAGAGAGAGAGAAGAGAGAGAGAGAGAGAGAGAGAGAGAGAGAGAGAGAGAGAGAGAGAGGAAACAGACCGGCAGAAAGGCACTCAGACAGACAGACAGACAGAAACACAGAGAGCGACAGAGAGAAAATCCTCCTCTCTCTCTCTCTCTCTCTCTCTCTCTCTCTCTCTCTCCTCTCTCTCTCTCTCTCTCTCTCTGTGAAATAACCCAGATGAGAATGGGCACTGATAATCTCATCTTCTGCTGGTCTTCAGATTGTCGAACGGCTGGGAAAGTGAGTGAGCTGCCTGTGACTTATTTCCCTCCTTGGGCCGTCCAGGACAGACACCTGCTCACCTGTCGGTCAGGAAGAGGTCAGCCACAGTCTCTGCTGCAGGGGGAAATTTATCGGTCCTCGCCAGAGCTCTCTGGCAGCGATGTTCCAGCAAGACAGCCGCAGCAACATCAAAGAAATCATCAAAGAAATAAAGCAACACATACCCATGTGCACACACGCACGCACCACTCACGCACGCACGCACGCACACACACACATACACACACACACACACACACGCATGCACGCACCCACGCACGCACACACATACACACACACACACATACACACACACACACACACACACACACACACACACACACACACACACACACACACACACACACACACACACACACACACACACACACACACACACACACATGTTCATTTCTACTTTGTTTACTTGTTTTCTTCAATGAATAGATCTCCCCCCCCCACCACCCCCCACCCCCCCCCCCCCCCCCCCCCCACACACACACACCAACCCACCCTACCCCCAAACACACATACACCCTTGTTTTGTTTGTTCGTTTATTTGTTTTTTTTTGCGATCGTAAAAGTCGATTGGTCGCAATGCACGCGAATGGCATGTACACGTCTGATTTCTTACAGTTAAACGTTTATCCACACCTCCAAACCCTTCCTTCCTCGTCTTCCCCTTCCAACTCTCCTCGCCCTCTTCCTATCCCCAGTCAACCTCGTTTCTCCTCCCTGTCCCGTAATTACCCTCCTATAAACCTACAATCATGTGTTACGAAGAATTTCTTTGAAGACAATGGGGGCTCTCTTCTTAATCACCATCAGCAGCATCGTCATCCTCGCCGTCGTCATTTTCATTACAATCAGCAGCAACAGTAGCAGTAGCAGCAGCAGCGCCAAAAACAGCAGCAGCAGCAGCAGCAGCAGCAGTAGCAGCAGCAGCACCAGCACCAGCCGCTGCAGTCGTACTAGGGGTAGTAGTGGCAGCGACAATGTGAAGATATCATGATATAGAATGATTTACCGTCTGGTATAGTATGGACCTGCTTGATCTTTGTTAGTGCATGCGTGTGCGCACGCGCGCGCGCGCGCGCGCGTGTGTGTGTGCGATTGTGTGTGTGTGTGTGTGTGTGTGAGAGAGAGAGAGAGAGAGAGAGAGAGAGAGGGGGAGATACTGTGTGTGTGTGTGTGTGTGTGTGTGTGTGGTGTGTGTGTGTGTGTGTGTGTGTGTGTGTGTGTGTGTGTGTGTGTGTGTGTGTGTGTGTGTTTGGATTAATTTAGCGTCTGTTCACAACAATGGTGATATTAGACTAAAAATAAACCAATCAAAAAAAACCCCAAAAAACAAACAAACAAACAAACGAAAACAACAAAAACCCAACAAATTAAAACGTGCTGCGTAAGAGTTTGTGCCTGTGTTTGCGCGCGTGCGCGCGCGCGCGCGTGTGTCTGTGTGTGTGTGTGAGTGTGTGTGTGTGAGTGTGTGTGTGTGAGTGTGTGTGTAGTGTGTGTGTGTGGTGTGTTTGTGTACTGTGCGTATGCATGTGTGTGTAGAGGTGTGTGTGTGTGTGTGTGTGTGTGTGTGTGTGTGTGTGTGTGTGTGTGTGTGTGTGTGTGTGTGTGTGTGTGTGTGTGTGTGTGTGTGTGTGTGTGTGTGTGTGTGTGTGTGTGTGCGAGTGTGGCATGTGTGTTAGTGTGAATATGCACTTATGTGTGAAATGCTACATATGAACATTAATACAATAACTATAAATGATTTAATGTTTACAATAAATTTGCAAGTATAGTGCTGGATAAAACTGATGCAATTTGTATCATTTCTTCTCTGTAGATTATATCATTTAAAGATCCCATTTTGCTACATCTATCCCAGATATGTTGTATAACAGGGATAGCAATGGGCAATCAAAAAGAATATGTTCAATTGATATTGGATGACCACAAGCACATTCTACATTTTTTGAAA
>CM031612.1:26882800-26887800 GCA_018398815.1 Conus ventricosus | reverse complement strand
CCCCCCCTCCCCTACCCCCAAACCACCACTTCATTACTGCGCCCTCGAACAAACAGCCATTCATTACGGCCAACGCAACAGACCTTTAAACCATGAGTGTGCTCTTCTGTCAGTCCCCTGTCGTAGGGGGTTGGGGGGGGGGGGGGAGGAGGAGAGTGATGGTGGACCGAGGGAGGGGGGGAGGAGGTAGGGAGAGGAGGTGGGGAGGGGGGTGAGCAGGGTTGGGGAGAGGGGTGGTCTGGTCTGGTCTGGGACCGGGCGGGGTTGGCCATCGGTGTGGAGATCGCTTTGTCATTAGGCCTGTCCTGGGCCAAACACTGGCCGAGGCACTAAGTGACAAATGTTCCGCCTGTTCCCCTCTGTTGGGCCGGCGAGCGGGCAGTCAGGCAGGCAGCCGTCGACATGTATGGCGGAGTAGGACGAGTGGCGGGGGCAGGAGGGTGGTGAATGGATGGGTAGATGGGGTATAGGAGTGGGTGGGGGTGGGGTGGGGGTAGGGTTGGGGGGGGGGGGGGAGTGAGGACTTGGGTGTGACGTCAATGCGCTGACGATTTCGTTGTCTGTTTATTTACTGAGTGGTGGCTGTAGTAGGTAGCATCGACGTGAAAAGAATATACTCTGTTTTCAATTTTACTTGTTGATTTCAAACGAAGAAGAAGATAGAAGAAAGTTTGTTGTCGGGTCAGTTTAATTTAGAAAGAGAGGGGGTTAGTTACCGCCAAGGACATTGACGAACAAAGCACAGGACAAGACACGATGCATTTCGACCTCTTGGGTCTTCTTCAGGCAAAAAACCCCACACAGATCACATTTAACATTTAGGACAGTCCAAACAAAGAACGAAGAGTGACTTATCTGTTGTCCATGTGGTAGGAAGAATGGCCGCCAGACGTTTAAGTTCAGAACGTGTTGCGTCTATGAACTATTTAGAGTTACATGAAAAGCAGGTAAGATAGCATAAACATCTGAAAGGTAATTTAAGTGTCTGGAATATGACTATGACGCAGTGTACTCCTAGAAATGGCTATGGTACCCTGAGCACCTGAAACATAACTGGATAGGATTTCTGAAATACAGCCCTGAGTACCTTAGGCCAACGGCTGGAATTCATACACAATATTTGGTCTAAAGCTAAGATAAACTTGACTTCTGGAATACGGCTGAAGTACATCAGCAGTTCCAGAAAAAAAGCTGATGTAAACCTGTACTCTGGAATGAATTGTTGTAAACTGCATTGGGCCTCTGTAATATTGCTAAGGCCACGGTGTTTTAGGTCTCTGAATATTCCTAAGGTTCACTTGGCCTCTGGAATACTGCTAAAAGTAAGCTTACCTTAGATCTTCAGAATGCAGCTAAAAGACACTGTGCTTCTAGCATATAGCTCTGTTTGCCCTTTAGCGTATAGCCATTTGGTATCAGGTCATTTGGGGTGTCTAGATTATAACTGTGTGATACTGGGCCTGTGGATGACAGGTAGAGCTTATTGTGACTCTAAACTATGCAATATCTGAAAAGTGCATCACTTTCCTTGACATGAATCTCTCCATCACTGATAGTGGACTCTCCACTTCCATCCACTACAAACCTACGGACTCCCACTCTTATCTCGACTACAGATCGTCACATAATCCCAGTACCAAAACCAGCATACCCTATTCTCAGTTCTTGAGGCTCCGCAGACTCTGCTCTGAGAACTCTGTCTTTAACGTAAAAGCCCTTGAAATGAAACAGTTCTTCCTTGATCGCCACTACCCCGAAGACATCATTGACCGTGCTCTCCAGAAAGTCCAGCTCATCGCCCGTCCACAAGCTCTGGAACCCAAACCCCAGGAATCAACCAGAGACAGACCTGTTGTCAGCCTGCTGTACCACCCTTCTGTCCACCAGGTGCGCAAAATTCTCCAAACCAACTGGAACATCCTTCAGTCTTGTGCCCACTCAGCTAGAATTTTTTCCCAGCCCCCTCTAGTTGCCTACAAACGGACAAGAATATCCGTGACTTGCTTGTGCGTTCCAGTCTCCAGCCTCACAGACGTCAATCTTCTGTAGGCACAAGCCCATGCAATCTGCCCAACTGCAAGACCTGCCCCTTCATCTGCACTGCCATTGAAGTGAAAGGACCCAGTTCACGCATGACTGTCTCCAAATTCTTCAACTGCCAAACCACTAACTTGGTCTACATCATCCACTGCACCGTTTGTTCTAAACTTTACATCGGCGAGACCGGCCGCACTTTGACCGTCAGATTCAAGGAACACCTCGCTGACATTAAATACAACAGGGACAAACCAGTAGCCAAGCACTTCAACCTCCCCAGCCATTCCGCGCACAATGCAAGAGTGAAGGGCTTATGGCTCATGAAAACTAGTGACTCTAGAGACAGGAAGGATATGGAGTCTCACCTGATTCAAAAACTGGGCACCAGAAATCCAGCTGGTATCAATGAAAAAGCTTAGCAATTCTGTGTACTTTTTTTTTTTTTTTTTTTTTTTTTTTTTTTTTTTTTTTTTTTTTCCCCGAGACAATTCAGGTGGACAATGACTTATGATTCCCTTTACCCTTTAGTACTTACCTGTGCATGGTTGGTCTGCATCAGTGGCCTCTTCGTGACCGTAGAGCCTGGCGCCTACTGGAATGATCGTTTGAGAGCCTATATCTTTTGACAGGAGTTTCTGAGTAGGGTTAGCTCCCCAGTCTCCTGTCTTTTTGTTTTTTTTCTATTTTCTTTTATTTATTCATTTATTTTTCTTCTCACTTACTTTTGTATCTATCCCTCTCCTTCCTACCCTCCTTTGCCCCCAACTCTTCCCTCCCCCTCCTTTTTTTTTTTTTTTTTTTTTTTTTTTTTTTTTTTTTTTTTTTTTTTTTTTTTCCTACCCCCCTCTCCCCCTTTCCCTTCTTCTCCCTCACCTCCTCCGTCCTTGTTCCTTTTCTATCGTCCTCTGAAGGGCTCCTTCCCCCTTTCGTTCCTTCTCTTTACTTTCCATCTTACTTCCTTTCTCTCTACTTTCGACCTCTACTATTCTCCTCTCTCACCCCCCCCCACCCACCTCCCCCTGCCCTCCCTCATACTTCCACCCTTCCTTTAGGCCCCTCTTTTTGTCCTCTCTTTATGTCTCTCCTTTTCCCCCCGGCCCTCCCCTTTGCCCTCCCCTTTCCCCTCCCTCCCCTCCTTTTTCTTCCCCTTTTTATAAAAATTTTTTTTTTTTTTTTTTTTTTTTTTTTTTTTTTTTTTTTTTTTTTTTTTTTTTTAGTCTATCTGTATGTATATATATATATATATATATATGTATGTATATATATATATGTATATATATATATATATATGTATATATATGTTTATGTATGTATGTGTGTGTATGTATATATGTGTAGATTTTTTTTTTTTTTTTTTTTTTTTTTTTTTTTTTTTTTTTTTTTTTTTTTTTTCTTTTTTTGGTCATTGGGAGTGTTGTTAGCGCCTCTCATCATGACCGCATATCTATCTTTTGCGTTAATGCTCTTATTTTTGCCCTTTTTTTCTGTTGCGCCACCATAGCACCACCTACTTCCCTATGCTACACCCAGATGTCTTAATGTATGCCTTGTTTGTACATTTACCCATTTATTCCCCATTGTTACCCCCCCCCCCCCCCCCCCAGCGTGTGCGCTTATTGGCGTGTGTATGTGTGCGTGCGTGTTTGTTCGTGCGCATGCGCGCACTTGTGTGTGTGTGTGTGTGTGTGTGTGAGGCTTTGCCCGCGGGCAAGTGCTTTTTTTTTTTTTTTTTTTTTTTTTTTTTTTTTTTTTTTTTTTTTTTTTTTTTTTTCGTGTGTGTGGGGGGGTGAGCCTTGCAGCTCTTAGCTGCGTCTGGCTAGTGGGTTTTTTTCTCGGGGTTCTCCCGTTTTCCCTCTCACCCCTTGGTGCTTGGGTAGGGCAACCTACCCTTGGGTCAGACTTGGGTCGGATGCTTTAGGCGGCTGACCCCCTTCTCTCCCCCCCCCCCCCCCTCCCCTTGTCATTTAAAATGATTTTTCGAGTATATTGTATCTTATTTATTGTGCTTTCTCTTGTTCATTTCATTCATATGCAACACACCCACTACATACCATCACACCCCCTCCCCCCCCTCCACTCACTCTCCTTCCCCTCCTCTTCTCTCTCTTATTCTCCACTCTTCCTCTACTTCCATTCTCTCTCTGTCTCTCCCCTCTCTTTCTCCCCTCCCCCCCCCCTCTCTCTCTCTCTCTCTCTCTCTCTCTCTCCCTCTCTCCTTTTCCTCCTCCTCACTTTACTCTACCCTCTTTCCTCGTGCCCTATTCTTCGAACTCTACTCACCCTCTCTTCCACTGTCCCTCTGTCTACTTCATTCACCACTTTGGCTTCACAAGGGGAGTATTGTGCATGTTTATGTCTGTATTTTTTTTGTCGCTGAGGAAGGCATTTTGCCGAAAATCTTGTCCTGTTTTGTGTCGTGCATTAAATCGTCGTTACTTCACACTTTGTTTTGTGTGCTCTTCTGCGTTTTTGTCGTCTAAACTAAAAGTTAGGTATATTTGAACTAGTGAACTACGCAGGGTACGTTCGGCCCTCTCAGTACAGCCACTGAGCCCTGTGTATATAAAATATGTAGCCTCTTATTCCAACAGAACCAGGTCTATGGGCATCAGGGTTACATCACGTTTCAGCTAATCCCGTTTCGCTCGATCCTTGTTTTTGTGCGTCATTACGAGAGTTTCCTACCCGCCGCTGTAAGAATCTCAAGTGGAACATTTCATCCAAATACTAACTCAAAGCTTTGTCTTGAAGAATTTGTAGTGCATTTGAAAAAAAAATGACGGTACATAATGCGGAAAGACACTCCTTCAGACCTACAGAGACATTATCTTGTTTGAACTGAAGATGAATGAATTTTAGATGGCAGTAAACTGACTCAGAAACTTGTGATTTGAACGGTCGCTTTGTTGTTCGCCTCACTCCATCTTGTAGGGGGCCGGAATAGCTCAGTTGGTAGAGCGCCG
>CM031612.1:26860300-26862800 GCA_018398815.1 Conus ventricosus | reverse complement strand
GGCACTGTAGCATTCTTATTGTTATAACGTCTTATGCTTTGTGCGTTCACATAGTATTTTGGTGGAGTTTCGGTTTTTAGTTTGATATATTATTTTGACCCGGAAGTGGTTGTAAAATTCAGTTGAGTTGACCCCATGGGCTGCAAAGCAGACAGTTGTTCATTAAACAAATGAAACTGTATCATACGAAGTTTGTGTCGCTTCATTGGTGACCCCGACGTGAGTAGAAGCTCTTTATGAGTGACCAAGCTCTTCCATCTTTCTTATGAAAAAAGAAGAAGACGCTACGACCACTCGTAGTATGGAGCCTACGTCAGAAGCTATCCAGCAACTTGCTGACGCCATTCGTCAACAAACGCTCGCTCATGCAGCACAAGCAGTCCCTCCACCCCCTACAGTGGCCGCTGTTGCTTTCAAAGCCCCACCTTTTGGACAACTAATGCCAGTGCATGGTTTTTACGCCTGGAAGCTTCCTTTGCCACGCACACACCGCCCATTACAAATGACCTTACCAAATTCCATCATGTGGTTCAACTTTTAGACTCGGCTACTTCCAGGCGTGTCCAAGCAGTAATTGAACACCCCCCGGCTACTGAGAAATACAAGGCCCTCAAAGCAGCACTTTTAGATGCATACGAGGCAACACAGTTTCAAAAAGACACTGCACTGTTGAATATGCATGGTTTAAGGGATAGACGTCCTACAGAGCTACTTCAATACATGCGTTCACTCAACTCTGAACCCCAGACCCTGTTTCGTGCCCTTTTTCTTAACCAGCTTCCTCCTGAAGTTCGTCGTATATTAGCACAGACTCCCGAGGTTGATCTTGACACTCTTGCAAAAACTGCAGATCGTATTCTCGAAGTGGATTTGCCAGCACCAGCTTCTGTGGCAGCAACTTGTCAACAAGCTGACCCTGCTCTCGGGGATAGAGACGAACAGCAAATGCAATGGTGTCCATACACAAACATTCACAATTCATCTGCTGCTGAGTTGAATGCCTTAAATCGAGATTTCAAACCAAAGAACCGGCACACAATCAATCAAACACAGATGACCACCCTTCATTTACCCTGTGTAAATATCATTCAAGGTTTGGTGGCATGGCTAGGCGCTGTGAGACCACGGTGAATGGTAGGCCTTGTGCTATGGCTCCATCACAAACTCAGAGGAAACCACAACTCCAGAACAGACATGAAGGCTCAACATCACGGACTTTTGCAGTCAGTTCAAACGCTGCTGATACCATAGACACTCGAGCCCACACGGGATGGATGAATTACCTGTGGTGTTACTAGGTATTCGGACAACATGGAAAGAAGATCTGGATGCGGCTCCAGCTCTTTTCACCTATGGCACAAATCTCAGAGTACCTGGTGATTTTCTCCCTTCCCCATCTGCAGATAAGCTGATTCCTACCAGCGCTTTTGTCCAGGAACTCCAAGAGAACTTACAGAAGCTGGCTCCTCCGCCTCCTGGACATCATGGTTCGCCGACTACGTACGTGCCCCGCAATTTACAGTTTGCTGACCAAGTGTACGTTCGCGTTGACTCTCACAGAGGGCCTTTGGTAAGGCCCTATGATGGACCATTTCGTGTTCTTGCACGCTCGGACAAATACTTTGACATTTTGAAAAATGAGAAAATCAGCTCGAATTTCCATTGACAGACTCAAACCAGCCTACTCATCGCATTCAGAAGTCCTGCCTTCGACACCAGTTGCATCAAGACCTCCGCTGAAGACCGACAGTCCACGTTCTGAGTGTGATGCTCCTGTACAACCAGCAGGTGCCAAAGACACTGCAAGTGTTCCAGCCAAGGTTCAGCAAGACCAGTATCCTTTGCAATCTGACACTTATGAACCAATCGTTACAAAGCGTTCTGGTAGACTGGTGCAGAAACCGACGAGATATCGAACAGTCTATAAACTGAGTCGGTTTTGAAATGACTGATCCACTTACCTGAGAATGATAATCCTATTTTGGTTTTGGCATCCTGAAGTCATTCTTGGACATTCCTGATAACTGGGATTTTGCTTTTCTTTTCTTTTCTTTCCTTAAAGCATTGTGACGTTCTGGGGGGAGCCTTGTAGCATTCTTATTGTTATAAACGTCTTATGCTTTGTGCGTTCACATAGTATTTTGGTGGAGTTTCGGTTTTTAGTTTGATATATTATTTTGACCCGGAAGTGGTTGTAAAATTCAGTTGAGTTGACCCCATGGGCTGCAAAGCAGACAGTTGTTCATTAAACAAATGAAACTGTATCATACGAAGTTTGTGTCGCTTCAGCACAAATGCATCAGCTGGGGATGAGAACATTACGTGTGTGACCGTTTTTGATTACCCCGCCACATGGGCAGCCACACTCCGACTTCGGGGGATTTGGGAGACTGATAATGTTATGCTAGGAGCTTGTCACGACTGAAGACAATCCCCACATAACTATGCAGAGCATAACAACATTTTGATGTAGCCTTGGTGTTCTGGCCTATGTCAATTG
>CM031612.1:26847800-26855300 GCA_018398815.1 Conus ventricosus | reverse complement strand
ACAAGAAGCCAATCTGGTTTCACTAAGGAAATATTAATACAAAAAGGTGTCCTCCAAGGTAATACCCTTAGCCCAACCTTATTTAACATATTCATAAATGACATTGTCGGATATCTCAGAGACCATGATTCCCAAGAATTTCCGATCTAAAACAAGTCGAAATTCCGTGTCTTTTGTATGCAGATGATTTAGCTATCCTCTCGACTTCAAAACAGGGACTTCAGCGTAAATTAAACAGTTACACAACTACTGTTTAGACTGGGGAATGAAAATCAACACAGAGAAAACAAAGGTCGTTGTATTCACCAAATCAGATCCAAAGGTACCACTATTCTTCAATTGCGGTGAAAACATAATTGAAACAGTAGATCAATATAAATATCTTGGAGTCATTTTCCATAAAAACGGACATTTTACAGAAGCCCAAGAACACTTAGCAAGACAGGGGAATAAAGCCGCACATACCTTGAAGAGAACGTTTTATGGTCAAAATGTAAATATGAGAACAGTTACAACCCTATTTGACTCGTTAGTCTCTCCCATCTTCACATATGGGTCGGAGGTGTGGTTCCCACCTCTTACCAATACAAAGATGAAATATGTCAAGAAAAGAAAATGCAGCATTTGTTCAAAACCTGTCTTGCAAACAAATTCCCACATGAAACTGCACATATTAAATTCTGCAGGCAATTATTAAGAGTTATAGAAAAGCAATGACATTACCGGTTTTGGGCGAACTGGGGAGATTCCCGATTACTTTTAAAGTGATAACCCAGACTATCGCATTCTGGATACACATATTAGAGTCAGACCAAGACTCTTAACAACAACAGATTTATCAGTCAATGATCTCTCAAGGCACCGAAGAAAGCAAATGGACGAAGTTTATACGACAAACCTTGTCAACGATAGGATTACAGCATGTCTGGGAAAATCAGGGTACATTTAGTGTGACTCGCCTGAAGTTTCTGATCAATGCGAAGCTGGAAACGTTTTATATTGAGTTTTGGAAAGAAACAAAAGAATGAAAGCACATCCAAGCTCAAATTTTATGCCACAGTTACTACCGAATACAAACAGGCGGCTTATTTGGAGCAACACACTGATACAGATTGCAGACGAGCACTAACTAGATTACGAATAAGTGCCCATGACCTCCAAATTGAGAGGGGCCGTTATACCAACACTGACAGAGAAAACAGATTATGCACGACATGCCACGTCGTTGAGGACGAACTACATTTTCTCGATGACTGCAAATTATTTGACCAACAACGTTATGACCTGATGACGAGGATCATAAAAACTGATTTTCCACCACAGACTAACATGACAAAACCCTCGGAGCTTATGTTATTGGACTGCTTCCAACCTGTACTTGCCCAGTATATCCTGTTGTGTTTTTCTCTTCGGAGACAGAAAATTTAATCAGACTCTGATACACACTGTGCTTTTCTTTCTGCTACTAATGATGTTATGTTGCAAGACGTGACAACGCTAGGATTAGTTTAGTTCAGCTGAATGTCTGAACTTGATCATCTGTGCCCCACAAACCTCTGGTTTTCATATGGCAATAAAATATGTTCTTGTTCTTGTTCTTGTTCTTCTCAGCAAACTACCGGGAGGAGTGGAGGAAGCTGGTTGCGAAGTTTTCTGTGGCGCCTCAACGCTCTTTAAGACTCCGGGATAGGTCATAGGTGACAGGTTAAGGGTGATTCTCCAAGACGAGCTCTAATCTATCATTGACATGCTTGTTGCGTAAAGTTCGTCCATTTGTTTTCTTCGACGTCCTGAGAGATTATCGACTGACAGATCTTTAGTCGGTATGTGTCCTGGTCTCACTCTGATGTGTCTACCTATGGATTACCACCGTGACAGTAATTGGAATCTGGGCACAGTGACAGCAACAGTGGTAGCAGCAATGAGGGACCAAAGAAGCGGCACCCGTAGTGGTTGTAGCATCACTGACCTCCTCATACATTCGGGACATCAATGGGTGTGGTACCACCAGCAAAGAGGCTCTAGGGTGAACTGAGCGAGAGTGGTGTAAGTGCTAGGTGTTGATGGGGCGGTTGTCGCACCATAGCTTGAACACTGGGTGAACATGAGGAAGAGAGTGCGTGGCCTAGATCGCAAACAGTAACGCCTATGGCAAAATGCTGGCTTTCACTAGAAAACGGCTATCAACCTTCAGTAAAACAGGGTTAAGCTGTTATCCCTGACGATTACAACTGTTTTCCTCAAGATAATAGCTGGGTTTTTTTTCCTGTTTTGTTTTTCCTAGGGTTCATAAGTGTTCCAACGAAAACAGTTGTCACTGGTGGGTTTTTCCTAACGATAACGATAACAGTTGTTCTTGGCGTTCTTCCTAACGATAACAAAAACAGTTATTAATTGGCGTTATTCCTAATGGTTGCACCATTTCCCCCTATTTTCGCGAGGGAAAAAAACAGTTGTAATCGGGTAGGAAAACAACGACAATAGAGAAAACAGTTACGATCGTTGGGATCACAGCTGTTTCCCCACTTTCACAGACCCCATCTGTGAGCGTGTGGTGATACACACCGATCATAGCTGTTTTACCCGTTGGCGACGTTTTCTTCTGGATAACAAAGGATAACGGAAGTGTGCCCCAAGAAAAATAGGGAAAACAATTGTGATCTTCAACAAAGACAGGGAAAACAGATATCATCCTCAGCGATCGAAAACAGTTGTTTTCCTCAGGAAAACAGGGGAAAAACGGTGATTATCCACAGGGAAACGGGGGAAAAACAGTGATTATCCACATAGAGGGAAACGGGAGGGAAAACAGTGATTATCCTCAGGAAAACAGGGAGGAAAACAGTTATTATCCTCAGGGAAACTGGAAAAAAAAACAGTTATTATCCACAGGGAAACGGGGGAAAACAGTGATTATCCTTAGGTGAAAACAGAAAAAAAAATGTTCCTCAGGAAAAACAGAAAAGAAAAACAGTTGTTATCCTCAGGAAAAGCAGAAAAAACAATTATAATCCGCAGAAAAAACAACAACAGGGAAAACAATTATTATCCAGAGGAAGAACAGAAAAAACAGTTATGATCCTCAGGTAAAACAGATTATTATCCTCAGGAAAAGATGGAAAACTGGTGCAATCTTCAGGGAAAACAAGAAAAAACAAACAGTTATTATCCTCAGGGGAAAAAAAAAAAACAAGAAAAAAAAACCAGTTGCGATTCTTAGGAAAATAGTTGTAATGCACAGGATAGTAACTGTTTTTCCTCTTTTCGCTATTTTCCTCGAGGATCACAGCTGTTCTGCTGAGGAAGACAGGTCTAAGGGACTTCAGACGTTAGTATTCTCCCATATACGCCCCTTGATAACATTAAAACTGCGAAGAATGAATTATTCAGAATGCAAAGCAAGATTAGCAAACACTGTCAATGTTTTAGTGTTTTCTAACTTCCGCTCTGCTTGCAGCTGAGCTAAAAGTCAAACTCCCTCATTCTGCCGAGTTACAGTTGTTTTTGTTGTTTTTTCTTCTTCAGTTTCTGTTGATAGTTTTCCTATGTAAGCGGCTAGGGAGATTCTTTTCTTTCAACTGATGGAGGGAGATGAAGAGAGAGAGAGAGAGGAGAGAGAGGAGAGAGAGAGAGAGAGGAGGAGAGATGAGAGAGAGAGAGAGAGAGAGAGAGAGGGGGGGGGGAGGCAGGGACGGAGGGAGAGAGACAGACACAGAGACAGACAGACAGACAGACAGACAGACAGACAGAAGACGAAAGAAGAAGAAGAAGAAGAAGAAGAAAGAAAGAAAGAAAGAAAAAGAAAGAAAGAAAGAAGTAGAAGTAGAAGAAGAAGAATTTCGAAGTAGAAGAAGAAGAAGAAAGAAAGAAAGAAAGAAAGAAAGAAAGAAACAAACAAATGTAGAAGAAGAAGAAAGAAAGAAAAGAAAGAAAGAAAGAAAGAAAGAAAGAAAGAAAAAAAAGAAAAGAAAGAAAAAAAGAAAGAAAGAAAGTAGAAGAATTTCGAAGAAGAAAAAGAAGAAGAAGAAGAAGAGAAGAAGGAAGAAGAAGAATGTTTTATGGGGAGAATTAAACGGCAGGGGCAGTTAAGATTTCGTGGGCTGCCTATTTACCTTCGTACAGTCGTAGATGAAGCCCCCAGACCCCAACTTCCGGTTTGCTGCTGCTGCTGCTGCTGTGCTGCTGCCGTAGTAGGCAAATGCCCGCCACAATGGGCAGACAACTTCTTCATTTCCTGACAGTTACTTCCCTTGAACCCCTAAAATCCCGCGCTAATGTTCTTTGCCTAGGAACAGATGTCTCTCCTTCACAGTGCAAGAAGAAGAGGAAAGAAAGCAAGAAGGAACGAACAGAAAGAGGTCCACACTTTAACACACGTGCCGTGCAATGCTTTACGAGCACGCGGGAGAGGTGTCCTCAAGTATGGGTGCTATTTCAAATTTCCATCACCTTTCTTACCTTGTTCCAGCGCCGTTAACACGCAGACCCGAAGAATTGGGTCAGACACCTAAAGGCCTACCTTCACGAGCGGAGGCGCGCGTCAGTATAAACTGGAAGCGGCAGATTGGAGCAGCGGCCCTTCCGAGGGGTTGTATGTCATTTTCAAGCTCGAACAAGAAAGGCGGGGCGAGGGGGAAGTTCGTTGTGTAATTGTCTGCCTCTTGCTCTCGACATAAGTTATAATTAGGCGGACTGACAGATACAAACCTTCGCGTGCGTGTGTGTGGCTGACTCACGCGCATGTCGATAATTAAGTGAGATGGTGCGCATTTTTTAGAACTTCCTTCGTACTAAACTCTCTCTCGCTCTCGCTCTCTCTCTCTCTCTCTCTCTCTCTCTCTTCATGATTTCTTCATGACGCGGCACGAACAGAAAACCCGTTCTCTCTCTCTCTCTCTCTCTCTCTCTCTCTCTCTGGCGATTTTATTTTCTAATTACACAGCCAAAACTGAAAGAAAAACTGCCCACTCGCCTCTATGTCTTGCTGAGAATGCCTGATCCTCTGAAAGTCTGAAGGTTGGATGTTGGTCAATTCAGATTTCACGTTACATCCATCTAAGGCGATATGACAGACAGGGAGGAGAGGGGGTGTAGGGAGAGGAGAAGGGGAACAACCATAAGAGAAGAGTAGATGAGTGCCACGTTGCACTGGCACTGAAAGAAGAAGAAGAAGAAGAAGAAGAAGAAGAAGAAGAAGAAGAAAAAGAAGAAGAAGAAGAACAAGAACAAGAAAAAGAAGGAGGAGGAGGAGGAAAAGAAGAAGAAAAGAAGAAGAAGAATGAGAAGAAGAATGCGAAGAACATAACATTACAACAATGACAACAACATTAACAACAATGAAAACAAAATATCATCATCATCATCATCATCATCATCATTATCATCATCATCAACAACAACAACAACAACAACAACAACAACAACAACAAACAACAGCAAAAAACTGGCGGCAGTAAAACATGAAAAGGTGAGTAGCAAGAATACCCGATTTTTATGTTAGGTTACTCGGGATTCGAACATCCAACCTTCTAAGAGCGACCTCAGTGCTCTGACCAGCTGAACTGTTCGTACGCTCAAGACGTAAATACATCTGTACTGGCATTCATGATTCCTCTGATCACACAGTTACAGCCTGACGACTTTTCATAACCAGATGATGCTCACAATCGGATCATGGTACGTCGTCAGAGTGCAAGTCCGCTCTCGGGTCTGCATGAAGCTCAGTCCTGGAGCATGACCCGTGCACTGCCTTGCATGAACGTGAATGCGTCATAAGTAGATACAAAAAAACATGAGAGTGAGAGAGCTCTGTCACCGCTGTGGTGGACTCGTGCTACTTCATTTTCAGATAATGTCCTGGAGGTGCTGCCCCGTGTCTATTTTAAGACGGGAGTCCTAGGACGTTGCGAAAGCTCTGTCACTGTTGTAGATTTATGCTGCTTCCTTTTCTGATAATTTCCCGGAGGTGCTGCCCCCCTGTCTATTTTAAGACTAAGTTTAACATGCTGGGAATTTTTTCTGTTTTTTTTTTTTTTTTTTTTTTTTTTTTTGACAATATGGGGGCGTTTACTGTAGCGGCAGTTGAGTGTGAGATGCGAGCAAAAGTGAGGTCTACATAATAAGAATTGGGCCAGAAAGAATGACTTGACAAGAATTATTTCAAAGATGATCATGGAATCCAAATGATTATCATATCTTATCCCACTGATGCTTGAAGCTGCCAAGAGGTATAAGTTGTCAGGTTTTTCGTACTTTCACTTTGAGGACTCCCAGAATTCTTTGCGATTTCAGCAGACTTGGAAACAAAACTAGCTTGCCCGTCGCAACATGGGTTGTTAGGTAAGTCAAGGGCCGCAACTTTATGACAGTTCGTGTCATTAGGAATGTCTTGTTATATGCTTGTGATTGCCTTCAGTTACGTTTTTCCTACTTTCGACCCTATCTCATCGTTTCATACGCACCATCTGCGCTCACACTTTCGTCTTTTACCATTGTCTCCTTCCCCAAATATGAATATTGAAGGTAGAGAATTTCTCTCTCTCTCTCTCTCTGTCTCTCTCTCTCTCTCTCTCTCTCTCTCTCTCTCTCTCTCTCTCTCTCTCTCTCTCTCTCTCTCTCACTCTTCGCGCGTGTTAGATGGAATAAACTTCTCTCTCTCTCTCTCTCTTCTCTCTCTCTCTCTCTCTCTCTCTCTCTCTCTCTCTCTCTCTCTCTCTCTTCTCTCTCCTACCTCAATTGTTGGGTCAGCTAAACGTTCTGTTTCGTTTCCCTACTCTCAGTCCTAAAGCCCTGCAGCGGGTCTGGCATTCATGCTTTGGCAAATCGTATCAGGTTCTCCCTTCGCGTCACCAGCGACCCTCAACCGTTAAACCGGACCACCCACTTTTTAGGACAGGTGAAGAAGACATCTTCTTCTTCGCTTCTCTCTCTCTCTCTCTCTCTCTCTCTCTCTCTCTCAGGAGAGCGGGTAGGGGAGGGAAGAAATGAGAAGGTTGTGCCGGTCGGGTTTGGGGGGCCGGGGGTGGGGATGGGGGGGGGAAGGGTAATAGGGGGAAGGGAGAGTGGGAGGAAGGGGAAGGGAGGAGGACGGGAAAGGGATTTGGTGGGGGGGGGGGGGGGGGGGGAGAGGGGGGGAGAGAAGAAGAAGACAGAGTTTTATGAGGACAATAATATAAAGGATCTGCATGGCCGCTCAGGTGTCGGATAGTTGAAGATCGACTCCGGGACGGTTGGCGAGAAGGCGTGCATGTTGAAGTTTAGCATGCACGCTCACAACAAAGAACCTTCGTCTTCTCTCGTCACTTTTGACGCGGCAATGTACTGGGCTCTTGCTTTCCGTCCGTTGACTTTCAAAGCTGTGTGTGTGTGTGTGTGTGTGTGTGTGTGTGTGGTGTGTGTGTGTGTGTGTGTGTGTGTATAGAGGAAGGAGAGAGAGAGAGAGAGAGAGAGAGAGAGAGTGAGAGAAGAGAGAAGAGAGAGAGAGACTTCAGACTTCAGACT
>CM031612.1:26826590-26847700 GCA_018398815.1 Conus ventricosus | reverse complement strand
TTTGGAGTTGTGATTTTTTATATACCTTCAGACGTATTTTGACTGAACTGCAAGCGCCTTACCAAATGACAAACCATTTAATCCACACAACAGAATAGACATGAAGGCTTTTAAGGGATCTGTACGAATTCTATTACATCAAGACGGCTTTGACAAAAGTTGGATCATAATCATGGCTAGGCGACCTTTATTTTCGGGGCACGCACAGAAAGTATAACTATGACTGGCATCCTCCTTTCAAATCTTTTTTTTTTGGCACAACTGTTGAGCCCGGGTCCTTACAGCAAGAGCATAAAACAGCATGGACAACATTTATTTAGACACTTCTAAGGGCCTAACTAGAGCGGGAATAAAAACGAATAAACGACTCTATTCGTACTTACGTTTGGTGTTTGCTAGGGCGCAAGCACAGGCAAGATCGAGCATAACTGATCCTTCTACTGGCTTTGATGCACAAAAACAATACTTAGCAAATTAGAGGACGCCATTAATTCTACAGTTGATTTACCTTCAAGTATTCAAGGTACCAACATGTTTTACAATACGCAAGATCGAAAGTAGACTTTGCTGTTGGCACTGGTTTATACATGCTGCCTTCTGACCTCAGACTCCAGATAGGTACAATAATAAACTATAATAATGAAATTTCTTATAGCAGGCAATGAACAGAAGGTTGGGAAAAAACGACATAATTCTGGGCCAGTAATATTTACAAACAATAAAAGAACACCCAAGAATAAGTCATCCAATCCCCGCGGCCCAAAGCCCCAAAGTCATTGAAGACTCAGCAAAGCTCGCGGACTCTGTTCGCGATGACCATGAATATGAAAGACAGCACTTGTTCTTGGATTAACTGGCCTAGGATACTTGGTCTTTATCTTACTAAAAATTAACCCAACTATTAAGAGAACTAATGTCCATAAGTGCTCAGCCATAAAGCCAACTACTTTGCTTGCAGTAGACAAAAGCCAGCTAACAATACCCCCTAATATGCCAGGTAAAGAGTCTATAGCTTTACCAGCTAATTTTTTTAATAAATTCGCAAAATGATCAAGCTGTTTTTTTACCCATGATTTATCAGGCGGAGGCGATGGCGACGGAGGCACTAAACTTTGACCTCCACCGCCGCCTGTAATAGCCAACACTAGTGTGCTTATTGCAAATCCTAAGGCTGTTATAACGCTTGCTAATGTGACGCCTTGCTCTCTAAACAATGTTCTTATTCGTTCTGTAGTGTCGTGTCTTCATATAAAATTTTTTCGATAGTTTCTCTTATTCTATTCACTTGAGTTCGTAATTGGTCCCGGTTAGTAGTCGTCACTTCTAGTCTTGCTGATCTTTCTTGTTCAAGATTTTTAGTCTTTGGGTTATTCTTTCTTTAATATCAGGCCCTAAGTTGGCGTCATCAGCCTCAACGAGTTTTTCTTTTTCTCTTTTATATGCTCATCTAGTTCACCTAGTTTTGCTAAATTGTTTGTTAATTCGCCTTTGATGGTTCTTAAAATACGATCAAGGGCTAATAATTCTCGCATAGGCAATGGGGGAATCATTAATTGTTTTTAATGCTGTTTTTCTGAAAAACTGGTTTCTGCTTCTATTACATTTATTAATTCACCTGCTGATTGATTTAATTCTTTAAGTTCCATGTTTTGCATTTGGTTATCTGTCGGGAGTTCTTGCAGTGTGTTTTGAAGTTTAGAAACTGCCTCCCCCTTAATTTTGGCCTAACAAGACCAAGGCGATTTTGATCTTTCACACTGAGTCTATTTCTAATTGAACCCACGGCTAAAAACTTTTGATGGGTTTCTTTTTTATTTTGAAAGGTGAACAAGTTGTCCTTTGGGCGCTCCTCACAAAAAAAAATGACAAACTTTTAATTTTAAAAACATTTGGGGCTATAAATTCGGGGGTTCTTGGCCTAAACTTTGGTACAATTTTATTTAAAACCCTTAAATTTCTGGGTTTAAATTTATGCCCCATTGAGTGCATTGAAACGTGCTGGTCCCAAAAGGGGTCATTTCACTCATGTGTTTTCCCCGGATCAAAAAACAAATCTTCTTTTACTTTTAATTCCTGCCCTGTTTTTTTAAAAATTAATTTTTTTTTGGGTTCATAAAAATTTCACAAGCACATGGGGTCGAAACTTAACCCGCTAGAAGACTGAAAGAACCCCTTTTGGGGTGAAGGGAAAAAAGCGGGGCTATTACGTTCCAAAAAATCCATTACTTTGATTTTCAGATCAAAATTTTTATTTAAAAAATTTTCCCGACCTAGGAGCGGATGACGTGATTGGGGCCCGGCTCTGCGCGTCTTAAATTTCAAAATTTGCCCCTCGATTCAACCCAAACAGGGCCCCCAAAAAAGGGCAGTTTTACAGAAACCCGGGGGGGGCAAAACCCTTTAAAAAATTTTTATAAAAAATGAGGGGAAGAAATAATTTTTTTTTTACCAATTTCAACATATTTTTAACCTTTCTGTTATGGCTAACCGGGGGAAAGAAAGGGGGTTGGGCTTTGCGTTTTTAAGGGAAAAGAAAAGAAGAAGCAATTTAAAAAATAAAATAGGTGCCGCAGATACTAAAGACGGCAAAAAGTATGTGGCTGTAAATTTTGCGTTTGGAAATCGCTTTTCCATTCCCTTAGATTTTGAGTTGTTAAAAGCGCATGCCCCATACTTTCAAGGAGCATTAAAAGACAGATTGTCATATGAACTAACTTTTAACGAATACAAACGTGTTATCAGATCAACAGACACCGAAGCAATGTACAGCATTTCTGACATCTCGTTAGAGTTTGACGTTGTTAGCAACCCTAATTTAGCAAGGCTGATTGAGCACCAATATCAGTCAAAATTAGCAATATATTACGAAAGAGTGATTCATCATACAACATATCCTAGAAGCAGGCAGACACTATATGGAATTTTAGTTTTAGCGTCTCAGCAAGATCGCTTAAAGGTATTTTATTGCTGTGTGAAGATGAAGAACCATTCAAAAGAGGAAGTGAAAAGTTTTTTAATCCAAAAATAACGAAAGTGCAATGTTCGATTGAGGGCAGCCCTAACCAAATCTATGCTAGCGGGCTTAAACCTTATCAGCATTTTGATGAAATAAGAAAACTGTTTGGAGGTGGGAGGTGTAGAAATCCAACAGTTGACCTTGTGGCTAAAGATCTACACCTTCACAGCGTAAGACTTGATGATTATTTAACAACAAAATACGGTTTATGGATTGACCTAAGGTCAACGGAGGATAATCAGTTACATGGAAGCGGGAGAACTGTGAGAGACGTAATAAACATTCAAATTGATAAAGAAGAAGAAGCTGATAAACCGCTTAATGTACATTTGTTTTTAATATATGATGCGCAGCTGAATATTGAAAATAACAGATTAAAAGATATACAATACTAAATTATTTTTATTTTATAAAAAGCATGTCTGTTCAAGTTTATCCAAATGTGCCTACAGCGCCGCCAAAAGAAGAGATAGCAGGCAATTCTGCTGTTATAGAAACCCCTGAAGTAAAAACCTTCAGATTAACCAACATTACACAAATGCAGCAAGTACTAGAGCAAGACCTTTCAAAATACAGCAAAACCAAACGAAGGTATTCTGCTGTCTTTAATGCGTTACATATGTTAATACTGGAGCATCGACTATAAGTGCTCTATCAGCAGGAACGAGTGTTGGTCTCTTAGCAACAGGCATAGGCGCACCCGCAGCTTTACCTCTAGGAGGTTTGTCTTTAGCTCTCGGTGTGTGTTCATTAGCTGTAAGTGCGGCGGCAAAAAATTAAAAACTAAACTCAAAAGCACACAGCTATGGTTCAACTAATAACAGCTAAACTTAGCTCGTTCAAACTGACAATAAATAATAGCACTAGCTGACTCAAACATCACGGATGAAGAATTTAGTCGTTTACAGGCTGATTTTGATGACTACAAAAGACAAAAGTTTGATCTTCAAAGAAAGGCGAGGACAACTTTTTCTCAACAGCCAGACGCCGAGCAGATAAAAAAAGGAATGCTTAAAAAAAGTAAACGAAACATTAAACTCTGTTCTAAACAGCTCACAGTAACAACGCCAAAGGGTGTTTATACTTTAGTTTATGAGTCCAAACACAAAAAGACCGTCGATATTGGTTCTGATTAATTATTTTTTTTAATTTAAATAAATATTTTGGCTTAGAAAAGAAAGACAGCATGGCTAAGATATATGAAGGACAAGACGAATTGTTTGAAGGAATGCTCAGAGAGAGAGCGTTTATCAGAGGCACTGAATGATATTGATTTAGAAGTTATTGACCCAACAAACGTACAGGCAAGCGTTGTTCATGCTATTTCTCAGTTCCAAGTAAACTAACAATAGACCCGCCAGTTAAAGTAATGTTAGCTGTTTTAATCGACTATGTAACAATAAATGAAGAAAACCTAGAAGTCTGGGTCTCAACTAAACAGCAGACTATTCTTTCTCTGTAATGACTTAACACGAGGTTGGGCAGACGAACTGCTTACGCAGTTTGACGCTGCCGCTGAAGAAGCCAAAATGAGAGGCTCTGGTTGGTCAGAGGGCGAAGTCTTAGAGATTAGATTAAAACAGGCTAAGTATGCACCGATTGTAGGCAAGGCTTACATTCCGCTACCCCGAGAGTTGGTTTTAAAGAGAGCAGTTTTAAACATAAAGAATTCAGACGACAAATGTTTCATGTGGTGCGTTCTTGCAAGGCTGCATCATGTCCGCGAACACGCAGAAAAGAGTGACTAACTATCGGCAATACGCCAAAGATCTTAACTTCAATGGAATATCCTTTCCTGTTAGTGTAGACCAAATTGATCAGTTTGAAGAACAAAAACAAACCAATAACTGTTAATGTATACACATGGGATGAGGAAACAAATTTGGTGCCAATTAAAGTGTCCAAGAACAGTCCAACAATAGGCGAACCAGACAAAAATCATGTTGACTACTACTAATGTTTTCACCAGCGGGGCTACCCATTACACATTGATACGCACAATGAGTAGATTATTGAGTTATACTACAAACAAACATAGCAAACAAGAATTCTGCAGAAAGTTTTAACAAGAATTCCATCTGTGCAAGCTGCGAGTGAACATATAAAACATTGTAAAAGTTCTGTAGACTGTAATACAGAACTAATTACGCCCCCACCAGGATCTAAAGTTAGTTTTAAGAACTGGAAAAAAACTGCAACATTCTCCATACGTAGTTTACGCAGAACTTTGAATCACTCATTGTTCCTTATGAAGGGCCAGCGCCACAAAAACTTCGAAAAACAGTCTTAATGAGTAATCATCAGATTTGTTCATTTGCCTTCATTGTTGTCAGGTCGGATGGCGTTTATCAGAACCAGAATTATATAGAGGACCAGATGCTGCAGAAACATTCTTAAAACGCATGCAGCAAGTGCGTAATGACTGTTCTAATAATCTGAATTTATCTGAAATCATAATGACTCCTAAAGATCAACAGCAGTATGACTCAGCCACGCATTGTTGGATTTGCGGTTTAGAGCTAACGCCCAAGAGTGTAAACCCACAGTAAGAGACCATGATCACATTAGTGGGAAGTTAGAGGAGCGGCGCATAACAAATGCAATCTTCAACTAAAGTTTGAACCAAAGACATGGAAGCTGCCTGTATTCTTTCACAACTTGCGAGGTTATGACTCTCACCTTATAATGCAAGCAGTAACCAGCGCCTTCAGGGTAGCATGCATTGCACAGTCATCAGAAAAGTACATGTGTTTCACTTTAAATAACATGTCTTTCTACGACTCTATGCAGCACATGATGGGCTCATTAGAGGCACTGGCTATGTCCTTAAAGGCCTGCCCAATAACGGAAAAATATTTTGACTCAACTCTTGTTAGAAAGGGTGTTTACCTTATGAATACATGAACAGTTGGAAAGGTTTGACGAAGATACACTTCACCTAAAGGCGCGTTCTTTTCTAGTCTTAGAGGAAAGGGGGTCAGCGACTCCGATTACCAGCATGCTCAAGATGCTTGGCAAAAGTTAGATTGTTAAAACGATGGGAGACTATCACGACTCCTATTTAATGGCAGATGTATGTTTGTTGGCGGATATTTTTGAAAATTATAGAAAGACCTGCATGAAACATTACAGTTTGGATCCTGCGCATTACATTTCTGCGCCCGGGATGAGTTGGGATGCTTTCTTAAAGTTTACTGGAGTACAGATTGATTTATTGTCAGATTTACCAATGATTCAGATGATTGAAAACGGATTGCGTGGGGGAATTAGTATGGCGTCGCATCATTACTGTAAAGCAACAACAAATACTTAGACGACTATGATCCGAGTAAAAGGTCTAACTATCTTATGTATTTAGATGCAAACAATCTGTATGGATGGGCTATGGCGCAATCACTTCCATTACGCAACTTCAGATGTACACAGGTACAAATAATATTCAAAAGGCATTAAAGTGGTTGGGCAGTTAAACGCCTGATCAACAGCGTGGTTTCATTCTAGAAGTTGACTTAGAATATCCTAATAAACTCCATGACCTGCATAATGACTATCCATTAGCAGCAGAAAGTCTAAAGATGAATCCAAGAGAACCACCTAAACTTGTGCCTAATCTTCGAGGCAAAAAAAATTATGTCTGCCATTACAGACTTCTACAATTTTATTTGAGACATGGTTTGAAGCTAACAGCAGTTCATCGTATAATTGCTTTCGATCAAGAACAGTTCATGAAACCATACATCATGAAGAACACTGATCTCAGAACCAAATCCACAGATGCTTCAGAAAAAGACTTTTTCAAGCTAATGAACAACAGCTGTTTCGGAAAGATATGGAGAATCCGCACAAGCGCAAAGATGTCAGATTGGTCACCAAAGAGAATGAAGCAATTAAGCTGACTTCAAAACCTAATTATCAGGACTTCAGAAGATTTCATGATCAGCTTTTTGGCATAATGATGAAAAAAAGAAAGTCAAATTAGACAAACCTGTATTTATTGGGTTTACTGTTTTAGAATTATCAAAGCTTTTGATGTTAGAGTTTCTTTATGACTACTTTAAGCCCTCGTATCCTGAGTCCAGAGTACTTTACACAGATACAGACAGTTTTGTTATAGATATTCCTACTGAAGACATCTATAAAGACATGGAAATGGAAGTAGCTTAAAGGACATGCGGGATGGTACGATACATCTGATTATCCTAAAGATTCGCCTTTGCATTCAATTACTAACAAAAAGGTTTTAGGAAAGATGAAGGATGAATTATCTGGAAAGGTGATTAAGGAGTATGTTGGTTTAAGGTCGAAATGTACAGTATTTCGAGCCAGGAGAAAATCATTAAGAAAGCAAAGGGAATATCTCGCAGCGTTGTGCAGTCAAACATATCACATGACAACTACAAGAAGCATTGTTGGCAATAAGACTTTTCATCATGACAACGTAAAACTGCGATCTAATCTACATGAGATCAACAAACTGTTGTAACAAAGAAGTCATTAGATAGAACAAACACAAAACGGGTGTTTGTTAATCCAGAGTTTTCATATGCAATTGGGCACTGGGGAACCGTAAATTAATTAAAGCGGAACTGTGTCTGGCGGAATTATCTGCAGTTCTTCTTTCACAAAAGATCTTTGAGGAGCTGGTTGTTTTGTTGTGTCAGTTTCTGTAAATAATACACGGGCGGATTCATCTTTACAATTCTTTTTATTTCTATACGGGTCAACACTCCAAACTGGATCGGTTGCCCTAATGCGAGTGTCCCCTTCTGCTTCCCCGGTAAATAAAGGTACCTTACTTTCAAACCAAACGGTAATACTATTGCCGGATGAAGACTCTCCTTCAACAACATTTATTGTTTTTCTTTTGATTGCTTGTACTGGTTTTAGCCCTTTAAATTTCTTCATTATTCATTGCGCGCAAACTGGGGCAGTCTTCTAACCATTTCTGTGTTGCGAGAGTTGTCAATAAGCTCTCTGTGATACTGGTAGGAGAAAAGTCTTTCGGCTAACTGTTTGTTAAAGTTTTCAACTAAAGCCTGTGATCTGTGAACTCCGGAATGCCTCTTCTAATAGTAACTCTGTGTTTTAACAATAATTGATTCGCTTGGCCTTTAAACTCTTTCCATCATCGACTTGAATCATGCGAGGGAAAGTTAAAGGGCCTCGTTGGTATATCAGTTGTATGGCAACAGCAACAGCAGAAGCACTCTTTTGTGTTAATGGCTCCGCATCTTTGTATCTTGAAGCTATGTCAATGACTGTGAGTGCGTACTTAAATCTTTTTCGTCTAATCCTATCAGAGGGTAAATATAGAAGGTCCATTTGATGGGTGTCGTTCGGTATTGTATTGACAAAGTGTGGTCTCGTATTCGTCTAGGCGCTGGTAAATAAATTTGCCAAATCGCTTGTTTAGATAACCATTCTTTTGCTGTTTGTTCACTGACTCCAGCTGCTTGGCTTAGCTTTTTAATTGCTGTGATACCCTTCCAATATCCTTTGGGCGAATAATAGATTTGTTCATTTTTTATTCAGCAATATTATGTGCAACAAATACACGACGGTCATACCAACGACAATAAACGCGATTTCTTGCATCTTTTGTTTTTCTGATGGTTGATAAAAGTCACTGAATTTTGGTGGGGCAATGTCTGGACCGGTTTGCCTGTTACTAGATAATATTCTTTTATTGCTTGGTCAACATTTTAAATGTGTAAGCTGCATGCCCCTGTTCTTTCAGGGTGTCATTAATAAAAATCTAACTGCTCAAGTCTCTGCCTTTCATAGCGTCTTGTGCAGCTGCTAGTTGCTCCATAGCTTTGTTATGTCTTTTTCTCTCGCCGTCATCCCGCAGTTTACTAAATGCAAAATTACTTCCGCTAAAAGCAAGCGCATTCACACAGCGCCGCCTATCATTATTGCGAGTGAAGCCATTTTTTATAAATGTATTTTTTTTTATTTACATATTTTATACTGTCTGGAATTATCCTTGCTTGACTAGAAAATCTTTCGTAGCAAACGAAGCAGGCAATGATAGCAATCAGCTTTGCTGAATCCTCAAAGTCTAGTTTGCCAAGATCTGCTGGTTTAATTCTTAACAGGCTTTTACCAAGCATTGAGTATCCTACACTTAGTCCTCCAATAACAGCAGAATGGTATACAAGGTTAGCAACAGTTTTTTCGGTGCTCATTTTTATAAAATAAAATAATTATAATTATTAAAAACATGAACAGTGATGATCTCCTACAGCTACAAGGCAGCCTAAACCTTCCTGAACTTATGAATGACCAAGTTGATGACCAAGCTATTATGCCCAAAAAGGAGAGGCTGTATTCTTTGGCAGCATGTGGGAAAACAAAACAGTTCCTCGGAACTGAATTCAGCATTGAACAGATTCAACAGATGCCGCCGGCAAGACATTTTAAAGTATCATAACAGGTATGAAGCGCAGCTGGGGTCTAGAATGGTGAAAAGTGTGGGGCAAACGGTTCTTAGTTTGTACACTAAACTAGTCAGTAGATTTGCTCCCATTGATTCTGAACAAGATCTTACGTATGATTTAACGCAAGATCCAGTTTTAAACAAAGTCTTAGAGTCTCTAGGATGTGATCTATACTACAGATTTGGAACATTGTTATCGCCAGCGATCATGGGATTATAACTTTTAATCATATAGATTTTGTTTCCTTCAAAATGAACGAGCTGGAAATCATCAGAACCGAAAACACTGAATCAGGTGGAGAAAGTAACCAAGCTAGAAAATCAGCAGAAAACGCTGAATCAGGTGGAGACCATTAAAAATCCTGGGCGTGTTGAAGCAGGAAAAAAATTAGCAGAGTGGACAGACAAAAAACATTAATGTTACAGAATATACTCATGATGAAAACATAACACCGCCAACGCCAGAACAAGTTGATTCAATGCCAGCTATAAAAACTCCATGTGATACAAGGGCCCAAAGTCTTCATGGAATATTGAACTTAAAACTGTTGCCATTTTTGGCGCCATTGCTGCTGTTGGGGGCAGTTATTGCGGCTATAAATATATAACCGATGGCAACAGAAACAAAAGCAATCAAAAAAATCTGAGCCACTAAATGCAGAAAAGACACCAGCACGCCAAAACCGCCAATAACAAAGCATCATTTTGATCCATTTCAAATGGAATAATATTTTAATTTTTTTTATAAAAATAGATCATGGCGTATTATAAAATGATGGTGTCAATAAATAAAGACCTGGAGTCTATAAAAGACATTTCCATAGACCCGAATTGTAATCAATGCGGTTGCTTCGGATGCAAGACCTTCATTAAGATCTATGCAGAAAACGCTGAGCAAGACATCCTCAACGATGACGCGTTTTTTGAGGCGTGTGTGTACTATATTAGACATCTACTATTTAAGATAAAAACATAGAACGTATTTTTTTAATAATTATAAGATAACTTAATAAGAACTTGGTTGTACTTAAAGGATGACTTAATCAAGAACTTATTAAGAACTTGATCAGAACTTAATTAAAAACTTAATCAAGAACTTATTAAGAACTTGAAGTAACTTAATTAAAAACTTAATTAAAAACTTGGGGTGACTTAATTAAAAACTTGGGGTGACTTAATTAAGAACTTGGGGTGACTTGGGGGTGGGAGTGTGTGTGGGTGTACACAGAGCTTTATTATTTGTCATGTGTAACACCACTTGGCGCAAGACGTCTGAATAGACAGCCTTTGTATGTGAAGTGGTAGCGTAGACAGCAAAGCGACGAAGCAGCAAAAAAAAGTCTAATCTTCTCACTACTGATAACCTTTGACCGCTCTAGGGTGGAGCGCTAGATCTCTCAAACGGCTTGCCACTGTAACCTTTGAGCGCTCTAGGGTGGAGCGCTGGAAAACGGCTTGCTACTGTGACCTTTGACCGCTCAGGGTAAAGCGCTAAAGAAACGGCTTGCCACTGTAACCTTTAACTGCTCTAGGGTAGAGCGCTAAAGAAACGGCTTGCCACTGTGACCTTTGACCGCTCAGGGTGAAGCGCTGGTTCTCTCTCACTGCTGCGGACTTTGAGAGGAGTGTGTTTAGAGTTGAATTGGTTCTTGTACGGGAGTAGTCCAATAATTTCTATCTCCTCACTGCTTGAAAACATTAAATACAAATCCTTCCTCATAGAGTAGACTTCTATGAAAGAAAGACCAACTGTAGAAAACCTTTTAGCTATGGATTCAACAAACGAGCAATCTCTCTTAGTTTGCGAGAATATGAAGGGCCTGCCGCTCTCAACTCATCCAAAGCACTAACAAATTGTGCATGGTACTCAACATGCTCGTCAAGTATTGTCAGCTTAGAAATCTCCCACTGTCTTTGTTCTGCCATGATCAAAATATTATATAAACAAAACACAACCTGACAAAACCCAGTAAATATCTTCTCACTACCACACACACCTTCAATGACAATACAACCCGCGCTAACGACACCTGGCGCGCTGTCAACCTGAAATGAATACACCCCCCCCCCCCCCACCCCCACCCCTCACCTGGCAAAGCCCATCTCTGCTTTATTGATTTTTTGGTCGCTTGCTGTGCGCTGTGTGAACGAGGTCGTGCGTCCTCGCTAGCCGTAAATTTAAGCGATTAAGTTTCGGCCTCGTGTCAGCCTATCTGTTACACATAGTTTTGTAGTTGTAGTACATCCGTCATTGTATATTGAAGCATTTATATGAAGATAGTGCTGGCCACACACTACTCCTCTCCATACTGGTAGATGTACTAAGGTCTGCCTAACCCTATCTAGTTTGTTTGCCAGAACATTCAAAATCGCATTCAGTTGCATAAGGGCACACTTAAAGCGATTGAACTGGTTAGAATTAGAAAGTAGAAAAGTATACACATCTTAATACACAGATCAGCTTGCCCCATAAACACTGAATCTGTAGTTAACAATCAATCAAGTCACGAATCAGCCGTGTTTACCTTCGCCTTAAGAAATGAACGCCATGTTTTTTAAACGTGGCTTTAGCTGTCTCAAGCCAGCTCCCAACAATCAACGCGTAATGGATTGTTTTGCTTCGGCCAACTTTCAACAATGCAGCGCCATTTTTTAGATAAGGAACAATCTCATGGATAGCCAAACACGTATTAAAACTGGCTACATCTTGTTTCATTTCCTTAAACCAACAAACCTTTAGATAGTCTCTCCAGTTTCACAACATGCTTCGCCTACCTTCAAGACAAACTACCAGTTAAGCGCAATGAAGAACAGAGAAAGAGGCGGCTCTCGCTGTATAGCGAGGAACGTGTTAGCACACACCCGCTGTGCGGGCAGACATGTGAATAGTTGGCTTGCCTTCACTGACTGACTCAACTAATTCTTTCAACAAATACTCTAACATGCAGTTAAAGTAAAATTATGGCCTCGAATAACAAACCTGTTCTTCAGTAACGTTTTAGCCATTTTAAAATAACACAATTAAAACACAGTGGTCACACAGAGCGCAATCAAAACACAGCCTTCTTTGTGCAGTAGTCCAACAACAATGACAGCCCCGGTCGTGCCACGTCGACAGCCTCGATCTGATGTGACGACGTGGCAATCTAGACTTTTCCAATGTGGTGCAACCCAACTGAGTGTGCTTCGTTTACACAGGACAGGCTAGGTGCAAACTGCCGCGAGCCGTAAATTAAGTGATCGAGTTTCAGCCCCGTGTCTGCCTGTCTATGTACAAAGTTTGTAGTTGAAATTAGTCAGAAGAAGTGTGCCGATTTTATGGCATTTAATTGAGAGAGAAAGAGAAAGAGTGTGTGTGTGTGTGTTAGTGTGTGTGTTAGTGTGTCTGTGTGTGTGTGTGTGTGTGTGTGTGTGTGTGTGTGTTTGTGAGTGGGTGCATTTTTGTGTGTTTGTGCATGTGTGTGTGTAGTTTGAAGTCTTACTTGTCAGAGAACAGGGAAAGGGGCATTCTGGGTTACTTTCGCCCGAACTGAGTGAGGGCGGAAGTGGCCCAGAATGCCCCTTTCCCTGTTCTCTCATGGAAATAAGACACGTGCATAATCCATGTTGTGTAGAGAATATCACTCCCGAAGACGAAAGGTAGCTATCTTAATGGTGGGATTGAAAACGGGTCACATACGCAAAAAAAACTTGAACCGAACCTCAGTGCTATATATGAACCACGGGTAGAGATTTAGAAAAAAAAAAAGAAAAAAAAAAGTCTACTGCGTTCATTTGCTTGGCTTAACCTGGTCAAACCTCCAGAGATGGGAAAAGTCCTAGTTTAGAAGCTCCCGCCCCCTCCCTCCCCCCCCCCCCCCCCTCTCTCTCTCTCTCTTTTATGTCAACGTCATGGATTGGTGCTGTCATTGATGGATGGGCCCCTTTTTGGTGAGAGCGTGAATCAAGCAGACTGACTCAAAAGGGGCTTCTAAACTAGGACTTTCCTTTGGGTGACCCCTCATTGCACTCTTCCTATTAAAAAAAAAAGCAGGAAAAGGTGTGGGGGCGGGGGGGGGGGGGGGGGGGCTTCTTGGTCTAGACGCTACATTGTAATGAGAGAGAGAGAGAGAGAGAGAGAGAGAGAGAGAGAGAGAGAGAGAGAGAGAGAGAGAGAGAGAGAGGAACACGCTGACAGTTCACCGTCATCACTCGCCTGCCATTTTCGTTTCCATTAAGGCAGCGGCACATGTTGCCGAACGATCTTTCAGCGAGGTGGAGGTGGGAAGCAGTCTATCTGCTCCGCTGATATGTTCCGAGTTGGGAGGCAAGATTATGACAATTTGTATCAATTGCACACCTCCTGCAAGGCTTCCTAGCCCAGTTCCTCCCTCGACTCCACCACGGGACCCCAACTGTTTTCCTCCACGCCAAAGAGGTCTGCCACAGGGGAGGCGATAATTCCCTGGTAGCGCCAGAGTTATCTCCCGCCCGTTGTATATTTTGCCGGGGATTTTCTTTTTTCTTGGGTGGGGGTGGGGTGGGAGTGGGGTGGGGGTAGGGGTTGGTGTGGAGAAGCTGGAACGGGCAGGGGGGAGGGGAGGGGGGGGGGAAGGGGGGAGTTGGTAAGGGCAGGGGGGGGGGGGGGGGGGCGGGAGGGCTGTGAACCTGTTAAAAAATGTCATGCGGTAGATTGTGCGGTTATTTGCTGGCTGGATTTTTTTTTTTTTTTTTTTTTAAATAAATTCTCACTGGTAGAATGTTTTGACAATGCTGTGGGTCTTGAGTTTTGCGTTTCCTAGTCGACGATCCCCATGTCGTTACAATCTGAAACTTATGCCTCCGTGATAGTTCGGCAGAGCTCTACGTAGGCTATGCACCCCTCCGCCTCTCGGGATTCCCCACGCACCCACCCACCCACCCTACCTCAGTTCCTTCCTCCGTCTTCCGCTTTTTCAAGATTCCTCTCCCCCCCCCCCCCCTTCCCCATACAGTTCCTCCACCGTCCCGCCCTCCACCCCCCACCCCCCCCCCCCCCCCCCCCCCCCCCCCCCCCCCCCCCAGGCAGTCTCTCTCCACCTCTCTTCTCTTCTCGTCAGACTGTGGAGGGTCGATTACTGCACTAATCTCGCCTTGTCACAATTGAAGATTGGCAAACAACGAATGCTGGTCTCTCAGGGTAGAAACCCCTATCAGTTGAACTGAAAACCGCGAGAGTGGGATCACGAAAGAGGAAGAAAGAAGCGCTGGCAACGCGCGCACGTACGCACTTTCGCAGAGGCAACACACACACACACACACACACACACACACACACACACACACACACACACACACACACACACACACACACACACATATGCGCGCCCGCTCGCGCGCGTGCGCGCACGCACACATGCACGCACGCGCGCACACACACACACACACACACACACACACACACACACATTCACACATACGTCTACGCGCACACGAGCACGTGAGCACACACACACACACACACACACACACACACACACACACACACACACACCACACACAAACACAAACACACGCGCGCACACACACGCACACACATACACTCACACATACACACAAACACACTACGCGCGAGTGCGCCGTGCGCGTGTGCACGCTCACACACGCACACACACACACACACACACACACACACACACACCACACACACACACACACACACACACACACACACACACACGCACGCACGCACGCACGCACACACACACACACACACACACACACACACACACACACACACACACACACACACACACACACACACACACGCTAATAGACCCAATCAAAAGAACTCCTGCTGGCAGCAACATTGCTCAAACTCCAGGAACTGGCAAGCATTCCATCTGAATCCTCATGCTTTCTCAAGAACCTCTTCTGGAACTTGCACGTTGCGATCTCCCGTGTTTTGTGCTATACCCTAAGCAAACTACTACACTGCCATTTGAGCCGTTGGCCCATATTAATTTTCTGAATGAATGTTCCATGTGTGATGAACTGAGATTTTGTGCTACCCTAAGCAAACTACTGCACTGCCATTTGAGCCGTTGGCCCATATTAATTTTCTGAATGAATGTTCCATGTGTGATGAACTGAGATCTTGCCTCCTCATGTCTTGTTGCATGGCTTCATTTTTCATTTTCGAAAGGACAACGGCATACAGCTGATTAATTAAGAGAGAGCATTTTCAGTTTCCGAGTTCTGTACTACTAAAGTCAAACGCCCATCTTGCGCCGACTTTCACAAGATAAGTGATTGCTCGTTCTTTGTTTGCATTGTCCTGAATGTTTCTTTTTTTTTTTATTTCTTGCCTGAAGAAGGTCTAAGAGGTCGAAACGCGTCGTGTTTTCTTTTTGTAATTTGTTTGTCTCGTGTCATCCCTGAGGCAAATAAAAGTAGGCCTTGCTGAGGGTACCGGGTACTCCCGTTAAATTTTCACCCCAGATAAGAATGAAAATAATTTTTTTCTTTTTTAATGATGATGATGATAAACATAATAAACATAATGGACATGTTTTTCATAATATACACAAATAATAGTAAACACAATAATAGACACGCTACTAATACTACTGAGGCAAATAAAAGTAGGCCTTGCTGAGGGTACCGGGTACCCCCGTTAAATTTTCACCCCAGATAAGAATGAAAATAATAATTGTTTTTTTAAATGATGATGATGATAAACATGATAAACGTAATGGACATGTTTTTCATAATATACACAAATATTAGTAAACACAATAATAGACATGCTACTAACACTGCTAAACCTAATAGTTAACATAATGTTAAACACGGTACTAACAGTAATAATAGTAATAATGATAATAATCATCATCATAAAAATAATGATAATAATGATGATGATGATGATGATGATGATGATGATGATGATGATGATAATGAGAGCAATGACAATGATGATAATAATAATGATGATGATGATGATGCTAATGATGATGATAATAATAATAATAATTATTATTATTACTATAATATGATAATAATAATAACAATAATAATGATGATGATGATGATGATGATGTTCATGATGATGATGTTCATGATGATGATGGTAATGGTGATGATGATAGAAAATTATCATGAAAATGCAATGTTCTCCCGAAACAAAACAAAACAAAACAAAACATTAAACGAACAAAAAACGAACAAAACCCTGAATGAACAATCCGTAAAAGCAAACAGACACGGCAAGAATAGTTGGTGCTGGTGTCAACTCTAAACTGTGTGTATAGTCCGACAACCCAGTCTGGTGTCAGCTCTAAACTGTGTGTATAGTCTGACAACCCAGTCTGGTGTCAACTCTAAACTGTGTGTATAGTCCGACAACCCAGTCTGGTGTCAGCTCTAAACTGTGTGTATAGTCTGACAACCCAGTCTAGTGTCAGCTCTAAACTGTGTATATAGTCTGACAACCCAGTCGGCCAAATTAAAAAAGAAAAGATCTAGCTTATTATTCATTTCAAGAAGAGGGTGAAAATGCGAAGACCCTCCACAAAAAAACAACAACCAACAACAGGAGAATGGACTACGAAATCAGATTTTTAAAAACTATTATAGATGATAGTAGCCAAAAAAAGAAAAAAAGAAGAAAAAAAAGCGGGATCCAGGAAGTAGCAGAAAAGAGGAAATTGTTGGCATGGAATGTCTGGAAGGTAGTGCATACAGTTCATACTGCAAGAGCCTCCGGCATCCCCATGGGAATCAGAAAGGCGCGTCAAACATATCATTGTAGTCATTCCTTTTATTAGAACTGTGATTATGGATGTGACTTGATCCATATCCGTCATAAAACGTACTGATTAAAATGGAATGCTAATCATCGAAATATCGAAAAATGATCAGAAGACATCAAACTTTGTTAGACCTTTCTGTTCGTGATGTTCGTCAGGTTTCGAATTCAACTTTGTTAGACCTTTCTGTTCGTGATGTTCGTCAGGTTTCGAATTCAACTTTGTTAGACCTTTCTGTTCGTGATGTTCGTCAGGTTTCGAATTCAACTTTGTTAGACCTTTCTGTTCGTGATGTTCGTCAGGTTTCGAATTCAACTTTGTTAGACCTTTCTGTTCGTGATGTTCGTCAGGTTTCGAATTCAACTTTGTTAGACCTTTCTGTTCGTGATGTTCGTCAGGTTTCGAATTCAACTTTGTTAGACCTTTCTGTTCGTGATGTTCGTCAGGTTTCGAATTCAACTTTGTTAGACCTTTCTGTTCGTGATGTTCGTCAGGTTTCGAATTCAACTTTGTTAGACCTTTCTGTTCGTGATTTTCGTCAGGTTTCGAATTCGAATCCCGCTGCTGTCCGGTACGGGTTCTTCTCGTGCATTCCCGACCGTACTAAATGGGCAGTTTGGTGTGGTCGAAATTTGTCGTCTGCCTGAGCGAGCTTGCCGGTCCATAACTTTATTTATTTATTTATTTATTTTGTTGTCCCTCCTTCTGTTCCACCCTAGCAGCAATGCACCCATGCCGCTCATTCCGACACCCCGTCCACAGCCACAGCCCGATATCAGTCCCACCGCAGCCCCGGCACCGGCAATCCACAGGGAGCAGTCAATGTCAAGTCGTCAAGAGGCAACCCACCGGAGGAGACACTGCACAGCTGCCGAGTCACTTCGGTGGTGTCCAGTGACGCCTGTTCTGATCCAACATACGCAGGACACCACCTACTAAGCCCCCAACTGACGACAATAATTGCCTAGTCGCGGAGCCGGCGTGAGTGAGCTTTCCCTCCGGAGGGCGCCGCCACGTCCGTCCAACGACAGCCCCCCAAGACTCGCCGATCCCGGTGACCCCGGTAGAATCAAACGAAAGTCACAGACGTGGAGAGGACATCGAAACTGAGGTCACCATGAGATGGCATGAAGGGCCACAGAATTGAGACTTTTTTTTTAATGCTGATCGATGATAATGAGGATGATGAAGATGATGCTACGGATGTCCATTCCGGTCTGAGACTGCATAACAGGGCTGTACTCTACGCTTGCTTTCATAATACATCCCGGCGTCAACCGGGCGCCGGTCCCACAACTTCTCCCGGAGGTCCACTGCAAAAAGCCGCGTTTCGTATCGTAACGTGTCAAAGGTGGGGGCAGGACTGCAGAACGTGAGCCAGTGTCTGTGGACCAGTGCTGCTCGGCCACTCTTCCCTGGGACCGATCCACAGTCTGAAGGGCTGTGGACAGGAGCTTACGATGTCCTGTTCTCAGTCTGAAGATGGTGACCTGTTGTACAGATGTTCCCATCCTCGCCAGGCCCTGTCTGCAGACGCTGTCTCCACGTGTTAATGAAGAGGCTTTTGAGGAGGGTTCTGACTTCTTCTTCTTTTCTTTTTTTAATGTTTCGTGGGTAGCTTTTCGCTGCTTACTGCCGAACTTGAAGAGTTTGTCAGTTTCTTCATTGCCCATAGCACCATAGAAGGAGGGTCCTGATTGTTTCGTATGACATTCGGTGGCAGTTTTTACCTGTTTACTGCCGAGCTTGAAGAGTTGATCCGTTTCCTTATTGCCCACAACACCATAGTAGGAGGGGATCCACTGCAATTCCAGGATTGTCTTGGAGTCGAGTTTTGGAAGCTCTCTTCTTATTGCATCCTGGATGACACCACGGCAGGACAAAAATGGTATTTTCGCTGCTCCTTTTGAGGTGTTGTCATTCTGGTAGTAACCACGTAGTGCTAAATTAGCCCCCCAATCCGCGTTCTCTTGTGATGGTTATCCCCAGCCTGTCGTGTCTTTTGAGGCAGGTGGGGAGGATAAACCTGAACTTGACGGACTGTCCAGTCCTCCATCCGTTTTCAGGAAAAATTCAGCCAAGTCTCGTCTACATCCCTCTCCTCCCCCCCCCCCCCCTCCCACCCAACCTCCACCCTCCACCTCCTCCTTCTCTCTTTTCTAACGTACTTGTTCGTTTATTTGTTTATTTAGCTGTGGTCTTTACGCCTTATATGGTCTCCTGAATTTGGCAAGATGTGGCGTAGCGTTTAGTTGGAGAGTAGTCCGTCCGCAGTGACACCATCCTTTTAACGAAAAATCTCTTTCTGAATGTGCTTCGGTGACTGGTTTGTTCGCCACCATGTAGGTCAAGCGGGGAGAGCACAAAGTCTCTCGCCTCGCTTTCCGATTTTTCCCTTTGTCTGAGTCCCGTTTGCTAGCACTGGTCACTAGACAACCTCCGGGCACCATAGTCCTCCGCGGCGCAAGAGAATCGTTCAGTTGGCCGGGGCAGCTCTGTCAGGGTAAGAGGCATCGCCGCTCAGGTCAGAAAAAAAACTTTAGGGAGAGCTTGACAGTAGGTCTTTAGAAAAGAAACCACCCCTCAGACAAGTGTTTCGGCTCTGAACTCTTTACACTCTAAGGGGGCCGGTGTCGTATAATATCTGGGAACCGTGATATCTGGGAACGCGTTCCCAGATTTACTGTGAAATCTGGGAACGTCTCAGAGAATTGACTAAATGTGGCCTTCCTAGCAGATTTTGCAATCACGCCAAGAAGGTCTCAATAGAAGGCCTCAGAAAAAAAAGTTTTTCATTCCTCTATTTGGTGAAAATTTGTTGAAATTACGCAAAGAAGGCCTCAGAAAGAGAGTACTTTGTGAAAATCATGCCAAGAAATAAAAAATTTTTAAAGTGACCAGAAGGCCAAAGATCTCAATTGCACCTAAATAAATTGTTTCTTCTTCTTCTTCCTAAAATACTGGTTCACTCAAAAACGAGTAGGTCACCAGCGCGCAAAGTTTGTTTTATACTTTGCAAAGTCACCGTCCTGATGCCGGAGGACATTGAGCTTGCACTTGATTTCCTACCTTATCTCGAAAATCCATTCTTTTTTCGTCTTCTTTCTGCCCTTCTGAGCTCTGAAAGACCACGTTCCCAGATATCACGGGCCTTTCCATGTATCACAGTACGTTTTGGGAACGCGTTTCTAAAAAAAATCTGTGATATCTGGGAAGCCTTCCCAGATATCACGTTCCCAGATTTCACGCGACACAGGGCCGCATCCCAGATAGGTGTAGCAGACCTCTAGGCTTGATGCAAAGAGACAGCTGGGTGTTACTGACGAGTCCGAATCAGCGGACGAAAGTCGACACTGGACAAGCGATATAAGTTGCTCTGATTTCAAGACAAATATTGAAGGTCCCCCATATGCAACCAATGAGAGATTGATAATAATTTGTTTTCTAATGTCCTCCTCTTTTAACAATCATTTTCTTTCCCCAAAGTTCACGCCCTCTCTCTCTCCTCTCTCTCTCTCTCTCTCTCTCTCTCTCTCTCTCTCTCTCTCTCTTCTCTCTCTCTCTCTTCTCTGTCTCTCTCTCTCTCTCTCTCTCTCTCTCTCTCTCCTCTCTCTCTCTCTCTCTCTCTCTCTCTCTCTCTGAAACTATCAGCACCTGTTATATGTGAAACTCTTACCTACATATACAATTTATGCATTGATAAATGTCACTTTCCTGCTCAGTTCAAAGTTGCAAAAGTAATACCCATTTTCAAATCTGGAGACAAATCTGACCCATCGAACTATAGACCTATATCTATTTTGCCAGTTCTTTCCAAGCCCTTGGAAAAACACATAAATAAACATCTTTGCCACCATTTTGACTCTTCCAACCTACTAAATAAAAG
>CM031612.1:26806590-26816590 GCA_018398815.1 Conus ventricosus | reverse complement strand
TCCGAGTTAGGTGTTGGAAGTATGAGAGGAGTAATTCGCATGCCAGAGGGTGTTGACAAGTAGAGATCAAACTTGTATTCTAAGGAGAAGAATGTGTCTCACTCCATCAACGGCTTTCTCAGGAGAAGAACGTATTACACACCTCCACTGACGGCTATTCACAGGGTTCTTCAATGGACCTTTAAAGCGTGGACATAAAGACGTGGGGTCCAGCAGCAACAATAGTTGTTAGGCATCGCCCCGTCTTGGCTCAGCGACTTTAAAGCCTGCAAACGGCTCTCCAGGATCGGTCACGCATATTGAACCTCGTGGGTGTAAACACCTTCGGGAATGATTCAACCAATGAGATGGTTTGCACCTTACGGGCAGTAATCTGAAGTGAGTAACAAAGGCAGCGGGTCTTGGTTTGCTCTTGACACGACGGAAAATGAAGGGGGGGGGGGGGGGGGGGGGGGGAGGGGGGGGGGGAGGGGGGGTCCGAACATGAGTTAGATTGAGGTCATAGACATTCACCACACGGTATCCAGTTCTATTGGGAGTGTGTAGGGGATTCTTTTGGTTGGACGGAAATAACTCGACGCCTCACTGGTCAGATTTTCACAGTTATTAGTGTAAGTGATGCGTTTGAGCTGTATAACCAGTGATTCCACTGGCTGAACTCGAATGATCAGGGCAGTCAGGGTATTCTGGTGTGTGTGAGTCTGCCAGTAATCTAATCGGCTGATTAAGGGTGGATCGGAGATTGTTCGCCGAATTCCTCACACAACTACTATTCGAAGTCTTTGTGGTATTCGTGCGTGTGTATGACCAGTAATTCTACGGCTGAATCATAGTCATTCGGTTTGTCATTGTTTGGGAAAACGGTTGGTTAACAGTCGTGCGAGAAAAAAAAAAACGGTTTTAAGACGTAATTCACCAGTGGAGAGTGAAATCATTCTGTTCCTGCAGAGGGCGATCCTCAGAAGAAGAGTACAGCGAAGCAGAGTCAAGACTACAAGACTTGACGCATCCAAGAGATCTGCTGTGACCTCGAACACAAAACATTGCCCATCTAGGCGGAGGACAGCCAGGCACGTGAAACATTTTGGGGGTCTGGACATGGAGTTTTCAGCCAAAGACGGTGTCTATGGCGACGAAAGACCTGTTGGGGATGCCAGACTGGAACCCTTTCAGTGGAGAGGGCCAACTGCAGAGCAGGAGTCCGGGGACCTCGGTTCAAGGGAGACAGCTGCATTGCCTGTATCCTCCTAGCTAGCTGGGATTCGGCCAGATCGAGAGAATTGCGGAACAGTGCGATGTCTTCGGAGAGGTCCACATGACTGCGATGAGGTACCCTCATGAAAGAAAGAACTGAACAGTTCAGCCAAGGCAAGCTGCGAATTGTGTGTGTGTGTGTGTGTGTGTGTGTGTGTGTGCGTGCGTGCGTGTGTGTGTGTGTGTGTGTGTTGTGTGTGTGTGTGTGTGTGTGTGTGTGTGTGTGTGGTGTGTGTGTGAGTGCGTGTGTGTGTGTGCGTGCGTGCGTGCGTGTGTGCGTGCGTGCGTGCGTGCGTGCGTGCGTGCGTGTGTGTGTGTGTGTGTGTGTGTGTGTGTGTGTGTGTGTGTGTGTGTGTGTGTGTTCATAGAGATAGAATATTGAAATGTTGTTTTTCCGGGTAATCAAAAATAATTGAATTAAAGGGAATGCAATCACTGGATTCTTCTCTACGCTGTTTACATTTTGTATGATACATATGAATGTGTAGTGTAGTGACAGGCGGGGCTTCCTCGTCAAGTTTTAAATAAAATTTCTTTTTTTTCTAATAGTATTGATTTTGTCAGCTTTGTGAGAGTCTGAAGCGAGTGACAGGTTTGCTTTAGCATAATTATGCAAGAGCAGAATGTGCATGTGTAGAGTGTGAACGTTCCTGTCCATACCGCCACATATCCCTGTATATGATGATTGTATAGTAAGTAATAAGGAGGGGGCTCATCGGGAACCCTGTCACACTGACAGACAAACACATCAACAGATGCGGACGAAGACGTCACCTAATTGATGGACGTACGACACACAAGTAAGCACGTAACGAATAAATAGCAAAACAAACAAACACCCCCCCCCCCCCCAAAAAAAAAAAAAAATAATATAAAATAAAATAAAATAAAATAAAATAAAATAAAAATAATGATTAGGAGGATATTCATCATTGATGCATCTCAGTGACCCCTGACTACGATGACCTCTTAATGTAGGTCACGGTGACCTCTCAATTCCGAAGGTCATGGAGACCACAATGGCGTCCTATTTAATCTTTCATCGCAACACAATGCACAATATCCGGACAATCTTGAGGAGAGGACAAACACAAAATTGTTGTTGCTGTTTTATGTTCGCAATTGGATCGCATCAAAAATGCGAGAGAGCATTTAACATCTCTCTCTCTCTCTCTCTCTCTCTCTCTCTCTCTCTCTCTCTCTCTCTCTCCTCTCTCTCTCTCTCTGTGTGTGTGTGTGTGTGTGTGTGTGTGTGTGTGTGCGCGTGCGTGCGTGCGTGCGTGCGTGCGTGCGTGCGTGTGTGCGTGTATGTGTGTGTGTGTGTGAAGTCCAATCGTAGTGGAGCATTGTTCCCTTGCAGATTTCGTGCAGTGAGAACTAGTCTGGTTGTGCCCACCAAATATTTTGGAACGTCATCTGCAAACGTAACTTTCGAAGCTATTGGAACCACAATAATCGATCTCAGAAGTAACGATAGCCTAATTTCGGTCAACAACATACCCTTTGACCTGGATGTAAGTCACTTGACACTCATTCTAAGTAAAGGTCAGCTCTTCCGTGAGTTCGGATTGCCACATGTGTTGTAGCACTATCTTTGCGGGCCCTGGACTAACTCGACAGGAAAAGATCAAGATAATAGTTCCTCCCCGATGACCTTGACCGAACAACGCGCTTGGGTGTTCTCATTTTTGCTTCTTGCATGTAGAAAATAATGCTCATGGACATGAACGCAAATTCAAACTTCTCCATGGGGGCCGGAACAGCTCAGTTGGTAGAGCGCCGGACTCGTAATCCAAGGGCTGCGGGTTCGAATCTCCGCCGGGCCGTTTCGGTACAGGGGGATTTTTCCCTCGGAGTTAACATTAGTTCTGACTCCATTTCCCATAGTTCTGACTCCTTCGAATGAGACTATAAACCGAGGTTCCGTGTGTGGACGCACGCGTAACATCTTGCACACACGTAAACTCCCATCACCAACCACTTTCGGAAGAGAAGGCCAGCTTGGCCGTTGGTATGGATGACACGTTACACATAGCATGCACCTTCCCCGAAGATGGAGTATGGCTGCCCTAATGGCGGGATTAAAAACGGTCATACACACAAAACTCCACTCCATTTGTTGGGTAGATGGGATTAATACTTGCCTGTCCATATAGGGAGTGTCCGCAGGAGTATCAGCCTGCGTACGCAGAAGAAGAAGAAACTTCTCCATGTTTTCCGTGCTCAGCAGAAGAAAACTGATGAGCTGGACGAAAATAATAGGGATTCATAATTTTTGGAGCTTTTTCAAGAGTGTGTGCTCGACAGATTTTTTTTTTTTTTTTTTTTTTTTTGTGCTGTCCCAACCTCTGCGCTACCTCAGAGGCAGTGCACCCACGCCGCTCATTCCGACACCCCGTCCACAGCCATAGCCCGGCCGGCCCCGCCGCAGCCCCGGCACCAGCAATCCACAGGGAGCAGTCAATGTCAAGTCGTCATGAGGCAACCCACCGGAGGAGACACTGCACTGCTGCCGAGTCACTTCGGTGGTGTTCAGTGGCGCCTGTTCTGATCTAACATACGCAGGACACCACCTACTAAGCCCCCTACTGACGACAATAATTGCTCAGTCGCGGAGCCGGCGTGAGTGAGCTCTCCCTCCGGAGGGCGCCACCACGTCCGTCCAACGACAGCCACTCGCCGATACCGGTGACCCCGACGGAACCAAACAAGACCACAGACGCGGAGAGGACATCGAAACTGAGGTCACCATGAGAGCAGGGCATGAAGGGCCACAGAATTTGAGACTTTTTTTTTATGCTGATCAATGGGAATGAGGATGATTAAGATGATGCTACGGATTTCCATTTCGGTCTGAGACTACATGACAGGGCTGTACTCTACGCTTCCTTTCATAATATATCCTGGCGTCAACCAGGCCCGAGAGATACAGGCACCTGCAGTGTTGGTCAGGAAATTTGAGCAACACTCTCAGAAACGCATCCATTAAGTGGATGAAACTCGACTGTGTGGTCCCAGTCTTCCCAACTGAGTCCGCAGCAAACTCAACTCTGGGTTGGAGCCGGTCGGGGCAGAAAAAACCCACATGACTTTGATGGGATTCGAACCCACGACCTCCCAGCCGGGAGTCCGCGACGCTAACCACTTCGCCACGGCGGCTGGTCGACAGATATTTTAATTTATGGATACTGGTCATGTTTTGTTTTCGTTTCATTGGAACAAAATGAACATATCATGCATAAGCTATGGTGTTTTAATAAGCATGGAAATACTTTGAAACCAGTACAGCATCGATTCAGTGCTTAATTCCAGTTGATGCTGGGTGGGTCAGGTAGTGCCACAAGACACGTGTCCAAAGCTTTGTGAAGTAATTGTGCTTAATGCACAAGACACAACGGAGTGTTAAGGGGACTTCAGTGATATGAGACAACGTTCTTTGTTCTGAATGTATTTTTATGTGTGATTCAGGACCACCATGAAATACAATTTCGTTGCTGCGTCTGTCGCTTTGTTATGGCTGAAAAAAAAGTAAATTCCTCATTTACGTGTTTTTCAATCACCGTTGAAGAGAGCATTATCTGTTGCTCCAGACTTGAGTAGGTCGTTAGATCACACACACACACACACACATACACACACACACACACACACACACACACACACACACACACACACACACACACAGACACACACACACGCACGCACACACACACACACACACACACACACACACACACACACGCGCGCGCGCGCGCGCGCGCGCGCGCTCGCGCACGCACGCACGCACGCACGCACGCATGTACGCACGCACGCACGCACACCACAATGACTTAACACCAACACTGTAATAATCCGACCAAATAAGTCTCCGAATTATTTTCGTTCAACCAATGGAATCACTAGTGCACCCCTGTAAAGGCGGGGACATGCCAGTTTGCCGCGTGCCAGATTGCCGACACGTCCATACTGCAAGGCTCCCCCCTGGCGTAACCAGTGTCCCAGTCTACTCCAAAGCAGAATCGATGGTCTTTAGATTAGAGTAGGGCGAAGCCCGAGAGAGGACGAAGGACGAATGAACGAAGGCCGTTAGGCCAAGTCGTGCTCACACATTTAAGCCCGAAGGGCTGAGAGAGTGCTCAAAAGTCGGCAATCTGGCACGCGGCAAACTGGCACGTACCCGTAAAGGCACAACAAAGCGTTGGGTGCCGTGTGGTTAATGCATATCGTCTCATTCGAACTCATGTTCATTCCGCTAAACTACACCTTGCACCCACAGCCTGGATATCCCCGCAAGCGAGGACTTAATGCTTCAAGTATTTACTTCGATCCATGGCCCACAAGGTGCACACCAGCCAGCAGGTTGACGCCTTCCTGGATACACGTAAACTGTCCCCGAGAGCCGCTTGCAGGCTGAGGATCACTGAACCGAGAAGCCGACGTCCAGACCCTATTGTCACTCTCTACGCCCACTGGAGAGCCACTGAATAGCCGTTGGTGGAGGTGAGAGGCCTTCCTCTCGCACGACAGCTCGTTTGATGTCTACTGGTCACCACCCCACCCCCTGGATATGCGAATTACTGCCCAAGAATCTTTTCCTAATTTAACATCTAACTCGGGTCTCCTCTCACACACCTGGGTACAGGAGTTTGCACGGTTGAGGGGAAGACTCCAAGGAAATTAATCCCAACGTCAGCATAATATCCTGAATATGCTTAAGGGACTGAGAAAAAAAAAAAGAAAAAAAAACATTCGGCCTACTTATCACACAGCCTGTTCCTCAGCAAAGCTTGTATCTGCTAGCGCTAGCAGTCGATTCCGAATGATGTTGAGCTTCACTTCGCTGGCGTGGGTGATGAAACTTACACAGTGTGGTAGTTCTGGTGGTGTTGGAGATGATTTTGAGCTTCACTTCGCTGGCATGGGTGATGAAACTTACAGTGTGGTAGTTCTGGTAGTGTTGGAGATTTCCTTCAGTGAATGAATGGATGGCGTGGCGTGAGACACTCCTCGGTGTGCCAGATTGTGTTGCAGATGGTAGTTTGGGTATACGTTCCTGCATCTCCGCCATGATCCAAGAGTTCTGCAAGGGGGTGTTGTCGATCGATGCCTGCACCCTTCCCATACTTCAGCCATTTCACTGCGGCTGTGACTTCTTCAAAGAGGGTGGGTTTGACAGTGAAGTGACTGCAGGCGGAAATTCAAACACATTCCAAAAAAAATTGTTGCTGAGTCCACGAAACAATAGGGACAAACACACAGCAAGAGAAAACATGACTGAGTCCACCAAACAATAGGGATCAACACACAGCAAGAGAAAACATGACTGAGTCCACCAAACAATAGGGATCAACACACAGCAAGAGAAACCATGACTGAGTCCACCAAACAATAGGGATCAACACACAGCAAGAGAAACCATGACTGAGTCCACCAAACAATAGGGATCAACACACAGCAAGAGAAAACATGACTGAGTCCACCAAACAATAGGGATCAACACATAGCAAGAAAAAACATGACTGAGTCCACCAAACAATAGGGATCAACGCATAGCAAGAGAAAACATGACTGAGTCCACCAAACAATAGGGATCAACGCATAGCAAGAGAAACCATGACCTCTTAGGTCTCCTTCGGGTAAGATAAACAACGTTCAGGACAATGAAGACGAAGAGCGAGCAATCACTCAGCTTCTTCATATTCGGCACAACATGGACGTTGAATTCAACGCAGACATTTCAGGACAAGGCAAACGAAAAGCGAGCGGTCACTTACCTTCTCATATTCGGCGCCGGATGGGCGCTGACCAAAGTTTAGACATGCACGCACGCGTGCGCGCGCACACACGCAGAGAGAGAGAGAGAGAGAGAGAGAGAGAGAGAGAGAGAGAGAGAGAGAGAGAGAGAGAGACAGACAGACAGACAGACAGACAGACAGACACACACACACACACACACACACACACACACACACACACACACACACACACACACACACACACACACACACACACAGAGCAAAGCAGAGCTGAGCTGAGCTGAGCAGAGCATGCACAATCATAGACGCGCGCGCGTAGACGTAGGCACACACACACAAACACACACACACACACACACACACACACACACACACACACACCACACACACCACACACACACACACACACACACACACACACACACAACCACACACCACATGCTATAAAACAGGCATGAACCTCCATACCATCCGCTCGACTTCCAAACCACTCCCTCTGCAAGAAGAGGAAGCCCTTTTCTTCCCCGGAATACTTACCACTAATAAGCTTACATGTACTTAACGTTAGGCAGGTAGCTCTTTATTAGAAGGAAACTTTTTTTTTTTTCCCACGCGAGCGCATAGGGTCTTACGAGAGGAATGATGATACAACACCTGTAGGATGTAACCAGGAGAGCTAAAACGGCTCAACCTACCGACAGTCAGCTAACACGCTGGATGCTACAGCTGCATTAGGCATTCGTTAGTCTAACCAAACTACGGATTTGAAAAGCCCCTTTTCCTGTCCGACTCGTCTATTACTCTGAATTATGCGATCGAGAGACAAGGATTAGATGGAGGGACTGAGGTGGTGGGTGGTGGGTTGGAGGGAGGGAGGGGAGGGAGGGAGGTGGAGGACTGAGGGAAGAAGGTGGAAACGGGGAGAGGGAAAGATGGGGTGTGAAGAGAAAGTGGGAGGTTGAAGTTCGTGCTTTACTGGCGGGGGGGGGGGGGGGGGGGGGGGGGGGGGGGGGGGGGGGGGGGGGGGGGGGGGTGGGGGGGGTTGGGGGGGGAAATGGTGATGAGGTGGTAGGATATTTGATCGGTTTTTTTTTTTTTCTCTCTCCTGTCAGTATAGGTAACGAGTTGTCTTTTCTTGTCCCGCCAGCTCTTCTTGTCTCTATTTTCCTCCTCCCTTGTTTTCCTCCCTCCTCCCTTGGAAGCAATGTTGACACCCATGTGCCTTGAAGTGTAAGTGTGTTGCCGAATTCAAAGAAGAAAAAAAAAGGAAGAAAAAAATACGCGCACAGAGAATCTATCGACATAAAGCAGTTAAGGCTGATGACCATTACAACGTCATAGCATTGTAACTATTTTTCTTTCTTTCAAAATGTGATGATTTAAGATCTGTTGAAATGTTTTTTTGGTGCTTTGCAATAGCAGTAGATATTACGTTCTGTACTTTCAAAGAAAAAAGAAATCCAATATAATGTATTTCAATCATTTGGAATTGCCTGAGTGTTGTAGCACTCTGCAATAGCTAGCTGTGCGTTGGTTGTATGATATGTCCATTTTCTTAGGAGACGAGGCCTAAATGAATGAGAACATTATTTGCATGGATATTCTTTGCCTCTTGGGAGTCATGACCCATAACAGTAAAACATGTTAGAGAGAGAGAGAGAGAGAGAGAAGAGAGAGAGAAGAGAGAGAGAGAGAGAGACAGACAGACAGACAAACAGACAGAGAAGACAGAGAGAGAGAGAGACACAGAGAGACAGAGAGAAGAGAGACAGAGAGAGACAGAGACAGAGACAGAGAGAGACAGACAGACAGACAGACAGAGACAGAGAGAGAGCGAGAGAGAGAGAAGAGAGAGAGAGAGAGAGAGAGAGAGACAGAGACAGAGAGACAGACAGACAGACAGAGACACACACACACACAGAGAGAGAGAGAGAGAGAAGAGAGAGAGAGAGAGAGAGAGAGAGAGAGAGGACAGAGACAGAGACAGAGACAGAGACAGAGAGACAGAGAGAGAGATCGGTGCGATATCTCATCGCAGATTCCATCCAGTCGTGACTAACCTGGATGGGTCACGGTATAACGCGCGTGGAAGTAAACGGCCCAAGCAATCAGCCAGTCTGTGCTGGGAGAGATGCAGAGAGAAGGACGGAGGAGACTGGCTGATGATGGTGGGGGGATGGGGGATGGGAAAGAGAGGAAGGGCTGGAAGAGAGATGAGGCACTGAGAAGGGCGGGTAGGTGGGTGGGTGGGGGGGTGGGGGTGGGGGGGGGGTGGGTGGGGGGAGAAGCGGAGGATAGAAAATCATCAGGCACGGAGAAACATTGGCTTTCACGTACCCGTCCTGCAGTTGGGGGGGGGGGGGGGGGGGGGGGGGGGGGGGGGGGGGGGGGGGGGGGATGAAGACGGTGCAGGTATAGAACGCTATGATGACGACTACTGTCAAAAGATGTGTAAATCCTATAGCGGCTTTGTTTTGATTTGCTTGCCGTGAAAACGTGAAATTACACACACACACACACACACACACACACACACACACACACACACACACACACACACACACACACACACACACCACACACACACACAACGCACGCACGCGCACGCACGCACGCACGCACGCACGCACGCACGCAACGCACGCACGCACGCACACAACACACACACACACACACACACACAACAAACAACAACAACAACAACAACAACAAAGCAACAACAACAAAACAACAACAAAACCGGATTCAACTTTAAAAAAAACAAAAACGTTTATATTTATGTAAGTTCACCTTTGAAAATTTATCAGTGTTTTCCTTTCGTGTGTTCGTTTGCTTTATGCTTTATTCCGCAATTCCTTTTCTCGGTTTTTGTGGCCAGCGGTTGACCATACACTCCAGTCCCCCTGGGTGGTAAGTTTAGAGCACTGCCCCTTGTCTTGTTTACAGCTCCAGGTATCAGTGTAGCAGACCGAGGTTCCACAAGATAGCCG
>CM031612.1:26794090-26801590 GCA_018398815.1 Conus ventricosus | reverse complement strand
CGACCATGTCACGCCCTTCATTCGCCCCCTCTGCTCCATACGCCCACCATGTCACGCCCTTCATGCGAGCCCCCTCTGCCCCAATACGCCCACCATGTCACGCCCTTCATTCGCCCCCTCTGCTCCAATACGCCCACCATGTCCGCCTTCATTCGCCCCCTCTGCCCCAATACGCCCACCATGTCATGCCCTTCATCTGTGCCCCATCTGCCCCAATACACCCACCATGTCACGCCCCTTCATCTGTGCTCCGTCTGCCCCAATGCATCCACCATGTCACGCCCCTTCATCTGTGCCCCGTCTGCCCAGTACATCCACCATGTCATGCCCCTTCATCTGTGCCCCGTCTGCCCCAGTACATCCACCATGTCACGCCCCTTCATCTGTGCCCCGTCTGCCCAATACATCATACCATGTCACGCGCCCTTCATCTGTTCCTTGTCTGCCCCAATACACCCACCATGTCACGCCCCTTCATCTGTGCCCCGTCTGCCCCAATACATCATACCATGTCACGCCCCTTCATCTGTTCCTTGTCTGCCCCAATACACCCACCATGTCACGCCCCTTCATCTGTGCCCCGTCTGTCCCAATACATCCGCCATGTCACGCCCTTCAGCTGCGCCCTTCTCTCCAAGGACGCCCTCGACCTCCCATGTCACGCCCTGCATCGATGTCCCCCATACAAAACACAGCCCAACCCCACCTTTCCACTATCCCACCCTTACAAGGCGCTCAACCCCACCCCCACCCCACCCCGTAGTCCCACCCATTTCACGCCCTAAAATGGACGTACCTCCCCTCCCCCTCCCCCCTCTTTCCACAATCAAATATCATGATCTGAAATTCGCACCCACTACCCCCATCCCTGGGAAGCCCCAAAATCTGTATTTCCTGTACTCCTACCAATGTCACAACCTGCATCCGCGCCCCCTGCACCCCCCCCCCCACCACCCCCCACCCCTCATATAACACCCTGTATTCGCGCCCCCCGATCCCCACACCCATGTCAAGCCTGTATTTGCACTTCCCCTGCCCCCATACCCCCCCCCCCCCCCCCACACACACACACACACGCACTCATGCCACGCCCTGAATCTGCGACCGCCGTACCACCACCACCAGCGTCCTACGCTGTGTCTGCAATCCTCCGTGCCTGCCGTCATGTCTCACAGTACATCGGCGACACCTGTACCCCCAACCATGGCATGCCTTGCATTCACGACATACCATGGCACATACTTCCATCCACGTCCCCGCCCGTACCTGCACACGTCCTACCCTACATTTGTTCCTCCTCAACCCCCTCCCACGGATGCCCATACATGTCGTGCGCTCCGTCATACTCTCCTCCCTCTCCCCCTTACCTCCCCTTCCCGCCCCCCCCCCCCCCCCCCCCCCCCCCCCCCCCCTCCGTTCGCCCGTCCATGTCACATCGCGGACATCCAATTTCACCTATTCCAGTTTCACCTATTCCAGTTTCACCTATTCCAGTTTCACCTATTCCAATTTCATCTATTCCAGTTTCACCTATTCCAGTTTCACCTACGGTCTCAGGAAGGCCAATTTCACCTACTGTGATGTATCTTAAGAGTCAATTTCACCTACTGTGGTTTTTGCGCTGTACGAGGGACCGACCGACAGCCTACCAACGCATCAAGCATGGTTAGAAATACACGTGAAAGCAATGCCTTTGACCATCCAGAATTAATTGTCGCCCCCTCTTGTTTGTGCTGACAAATTCATGCTCCATGGTTGCAGAGACGCCAAATGAACCAGTGTGTACCAGTCGGTGAAGGGACTGAGTAAATTTCACATTTAAACCACTTGACAAAAGTACGAGTCAGTGAAGTTATGAGAAAAGACCGAGTCAATTTCACATTGAAAAATAAAACAAAGTGGGCAAGACATGCACAGAGAGAACAAGAAAAATACAGTTCACAGGTCCACAGGTCGTAGGTGAAATTTGACGGCTTGCCAACCCCGAGGTAGGTGAAATTGGACTTTTGGCAAATTCTGTAAAAAGGAGGGGAACAACTGAGTAGGTGAAACTGCACGGGTCAGGGACAGCCATCTTGCTAATTTGAATAACAAAGCGTAGGTGAAACTGGAATAGGTGAAATTGGACGCCCCATCCGTGCTCCCTCACTCCACCCCATTGTGCACCCACCCATGTAACGCCTGTCACACGCTCCCTCCAGCCCCGTACGACCACCTATGTGCATCCACGCTTCTACCACCCCGCCCCATCCTATTCCTTACGTCCATTCATTTGTCAAGCGCTGCATCCGTCCCCACCCCCTTTACCCCCCTCCAGCAGTTCGCCCACCTGCATCTGTGCTCCCTCCACCCCAATACACACGTGCGCACGACGCCTTGCATCCGTGCCCCACTGCCACAAGAAGACACGACTATCACGCCATTCATCCGCGCTCCCCTCTGCGCCAGTAAGCCCACCATTCAACGGCCTTCCTCCGCCACATCTGCTAAACATGCCCACCATGCCAGGCCCTCTACACGGACTCCCACCCCCCCCCCCCCCTACCCCCCGCCCCAATAAAACACCCACGTCACGCCCTTTATCCCCTCCTCCAATACGCCCACCACGTCACGCCCTTTATATGCTCTACCTCTGCCCCAATACGCCCACCATGTCACGCCCCCCCTTCATCTGCTCTGCTCTGCCCCAATACGCCCACCATGTCACGCCCGTCATCTGCTCTACCTCTGCCCCAATACGCCCACCATGTCACGCCCCCTTCATCTGCTCTGCTCTGCCCCAATACGCCCACCATGTCACGCCCGTCATCTGCTCTACCGCTGCCCCAATACGCCCACCATGTCACGCCCTACATCTGTTCCTCTGCCCCAATACGCCCACCATGTCACGCCCTATATCTGCTCTATCTCTGCCCCAATACGCCCACCATGTCACGCCCTATATCTGCTCTATCTCTGCCCCAATACGCCTACCATGTCACGCCCTTCATCTGCTCTACCTCTACCCCAATACGCCCATTGTCACTCCCGTCATCTGCTCTACCTCTACCCCAATACGCTCACCATGTCACGCCTTTCATTTGCTCTACCTCTGCCCCAATACGCCCACCATGTCACGCCTTTCATTTGCTCTACCTCTGCCCCAATACGCCCACCATGTCACGCCCTTCATCTGCTCTGCCTCTGCCCCAATACGCCCACCATGTCACGCCCTTCATCTGCTCTGCCTCTGCCCCAACACGCCACCATGTGACGCCCTTCATCTGCTCTACCTCTGCCCCAATACGCCCACCATATCACGCCCTTCATCTGCTCTACCTCTGCCCCAATGCGCCCACCATGTCACGCCCTTCATCTGCTCTACCTCTGCCCCAATACGCCCACCATGTCACGCCCTTCATCTGCTCTGCCTCTGCCCCAATACCCCACCATGTCACGCCTTTCATCTGCTCAATACGCCCACCATGTCACGCCCTATATCTGCTCTATCTCTGCCCCAATACGCCCACCATGTCACGCACTTCATCCACGCCCCTCTGCCTCAATACTTCCACCTTATTACACCTTTATCCCGGTCTCTTCTGCCCCAATACGCCCAAACATTTTACGCCCTTCATTTGCTCCCTCTGCCCCGATAAGAACCTAGGTCACACCCGTCATCCGCACCCCCTCCACTCCAATACGCCCACCATGTCACGCCCTTCGTACGCACCCCCAGTGCCACAGTAAAACATCAGCCATGTGGCACCCTTCATCTATGACCCTTCTGTCCCAATACGCCCACCATGTCGCACCCTTCATCTATGACCCTTCTGTCCCAATACGCCCACCATGTGGCACCCTTCATCTATGACCCTTCTGTCCCAATACGCCCACCATGTCGCACCCTTCATCTATGACCCTTCTGTCCCAATACGCCCACCATGTGGCACCCTTCATCTATGACCCTTCTGTCCCAATACGCCCACCATGTCGCACCCTTCATCTATGACCCTTCTGTCCCAATACGCCCACCATGTCGCACCCTTCATCTATGACCCTTCTGTCCCAATACGCCCACCATGTCGCACCCTTCATCTATGACCCTTCTGTCCCAATACGCCCACCATGTGGCGCCCTTCATCTATGACCCTTCTGTCCCAATACGCCCACCATGTCGCACCCTTCATCTATGACCCTTCTGTCCCAATACGCCCACCATGTCGCGCCCTTCATTTGCTTCCTCTGCCCCAATATGACACCCACGTCATATCCTTCATCCGCATCCACTCTGCCCCAACACGCCCACCATGTCACGCACTTCATCCGCGCCCCCTCTACCCCAGACAGACATACATACATGCATGCATACATACATACATACATACATACATACATACATACATACATACATACATACATGCATGCATGCATGCATGCATGCATGCATGCATACATACATACATACATACATACATACATACATACATACATACATACATACATACATACATACATACATTATCCAAAGGGAATTTTATGTTCCCGTAAGCTATCCCAGAAAAGGCTTGGACCTGTTCATCTGTCTTTCATACCTAATTTCCTTTACTTCGTCGACGAGTTCTTAAAGACTAAGAATGAATTGAAGAACAGCCCCCTTCAAAACTTAGAGAAATGTTTATTTTTCTCTCTATCTTTTTCTTCATTATTTTCTTCCTGAATTTCTTTCCTTCTTTCATTCATTCCTTCTTGTTTGTATCTTTTTTTTCTTCATTTTTTTTTCTTTCTTCCGTGTAGTCATCCTTTCTTGATATCTTTCTTTCTTTTGTTCGTTTTTTTTCTTTTGTTTTTGTTTTTTCGAACATCATTTTGTGTAAAGTGGGTGGGTTTTTTGTTGTTGTTGTTGTTGTTGTTGTTGTTTTCGTTTTTTTTTTTTTTGTTTTTTTGACGGATGTCACATGTTTCTGTCTTTGTAAACACGTAACGAATGTTAAGCTGGCCAGTTGTTCTTAGCACCTGAACCACTTCCTATCCACAGAAAAAAAAGAATACAAGAAAAGGTAGAAGAACGTCAGTGAAAGAAATGAGAAAGGAAGAGGAGGAGTGGGGGGGGGGGGGGGGAGAGGGGGAAAGGAGGAAACAGATCAGTCCAGAAATAGGAGGAGGCAGCAAGAAGCAGGAGAAGGAGGAGAAGGAGGGGGAAGAGGAGGAGGAGGACGAGGAAGAGGAGGACGAGGAGTAAAAACAAAGACGAAGCCGAAGAAATCCAAGAAGAAAAGGGAGAAGAGAGAGAAGTAGGAAGAAGGGGTGTGAGCAAAGAATGAAGAGAAGGAGGGGAAGCGAGAGAGGACACAACAAACAAACAAACAAACAAACAAACAAACAAACAAACAAACAAAGCGGTAGGGTAGTCTTACTCCGTTTAAGAAGAGAAATACCTCAGTGGATGACCTGATATTATTTTATCAATATGTGAGGTAATCATATCTCAGAGCAAGAATCAAATCTCATTTCGGAAGAAAACTAGACTAGAACATGTTCATCATGTTCTAGTAGTAGGTTAATTTTTCGACACCATCCCCTCTAGGATCTTATCTTTAAAAAGCAATAAAAAGGAAGAAAAACAGGGAGTGAAAAAAAAAAACATGGAATGGAAACGGGCCAGAAAGAAACAAGGCATTTCACAGTTCATCCTTCTGGCGTTGACACCGAGAAAGCTTCAAGCAGTGGTGGAAAAGTGTATCCAATTCCACCTGTTATCTCATTATCTACTTCAGACAGAGTCGAATATTATAGGAAACAAAACAAAAAAGAAGAAAAGAGGCAAACACAAATGGGATTTACACACAACAATTTGAGCATAGCCCAGAACTGATGATACCCGTAAGACAGGAGAGAAGAAAAGACAAAACAAAACAAAAAAAAAAAGGGGGGGGGGGGAGGAAACGTATGGAGAGAAGGAAGGAAGCAAAGAAAGAACGAAAGAAAGAGAGAAAGTCAGAAAGGAAGAGAAGAAAGAAGGAGGAGAAAAAGAAGTGATGAGAAGGAAGAGGAGAGACGACAAAAAAAAAATAACAACAACGACAACGACGACGACAACGACAACAACAGCAATAACAACAGCAGCAAAAGGAGCTCCCAACCTGTTGGTGAGAGGGAGGAAGGGAAAAAAGAAGGGGGTAGCGTGGGGTGGAAGGGTGCTGATAGTGAGTAAGCTGTGATGGTTTAGTACTATATAAAAAAAAACACCCTTCACACACACACACACACACACACACACACACACACACAGAGAGAGAAAGAAAGACAGACAGACAGAGTTTATTATTCTAAAAAATCCCACATCCAACCACAAAATGATTCTTGCAGCAGCAGCAGCAGCCAGCAGTAGTGGCAGCACATTTGTTCGAGGCCCTTGTGGCAGAAGAACCTCTCAAGAACCGATACCTTCGAACCCTTTTTGGTTCCAGACTCAGAAATCAAACCGCCTGCAGGGAAAGTCTTGACTAACACTCCCCTTCTCGACCCCTCTCCTCTCCTCTCCTCTCCTCTCCTCTCCTCTTCCCCTCCTTCCCACCCCACCCCCACCCCACCCCACCCCCACCCCACCCACCTCACCTCTGTACCTCGCGTCCCCACAGACTTCATTTCGCTGCTTCTATATGAATTTGACGACCCTTGCCTCGTCGAATCAGATCAATTACTCGCCCTGAAGAAGCTGACAAAAGCCAGCGACCTCTGCAGGGTGAAGAAGGAGTTAGTCCCCCTCCTCGGCATTCACTGCAAAACGTGCTAATCCCCCTTTCAAACATGGCGGAAATCACATCCCCCCCCCCCCCATCCCCCCATCCCCCTGCCTCTTCGGCCCGCCGCCAAGTTTGCACAGAAGGTCCCCGCAAGCTCGATCAAAAGCCTACAGAGGGTTAAAGCGAGTTTTTGTAGTGGGCTGCTTTCGGCTTTAATTAACCGAATCTGGCTCTCTCTCTCTCTCTCCATCTCCGCCCCCTCCCCCCTCCCGCCTCCTTTCTTTGCTCATTTCAGCCCCCCCCCCCTCCCCAACCCTCCCCACAGCCCCCCCCCCCCCCCCCCGGGCCTTCTTCTTCCTTCCTAACCCTGGCCCTTTGGCTGCCAGAGGCCTTCAGGGCCGTGATGCCAGACAATTAATCCCAGCACCCCGTGTCTATGTCTCGCGGGATCTCGCAGGACCTCGACTTCCGAGAGCCGCGGCGACCAGGGTGCCTCAGTCAACATGGCGTAATTGTGATGCGCGGGAGGGGCCCCGACTTCTCCTCGCCTCGTTTTTCCATTCCGTCATGTTCGTCTTCGCGCGGCTCCTCCGTCCGTCTTTAATGATTTCTTCTGGGCCCGGCTCTTCGGCCTTTTCAAGTGGCCTCTCTCCTGGCCGAAGGCTAATATTCTCCTCTCCCCCCCCCCCTCGTTTTTCCCCAGCTAGCAGCTAGTAGGCCAAGGAGGGGGTGGGGATGGGGAGGAGGGGGGAGGGGTGGACAGGCGGAGGGGGGG
>CM031612.1:26734090-26736590 GCA_018398815.1 Conus ventricosus | reverse complement strand
ATTCAAATCTCTCACATTTTGTAGGTGCGTTTCCAATTTTGCCAACTGCAATCAATTAATCTTTCTCGGCACCTTCTTTTAAAAACAATCATATCACCAAAAAACTTTGGGTTGAGCCAAAACAAAACCAAACCATATTCCATATTTCTTTCTAACTTTTGTTACCCCCCCATTTTTCTTACCTCTATTGCCCAAATTCTAACAGTTTCTATACGCTTTGCGGGGAAACCCTGTGATCTTGCATCTGAATTTTTTAACCAAATCGAAAAACATTTTAAAAAGGGAATTTCAAATGAAATCGGATACTAGCTGTTTCCCCATATACCAGATCTTTTGGTCTAAAACGACACCCCAAGAAATTTTTTGGGCAAAAAAAGGATTTTTTTCGAATGTACAACAGCGCACCAAACCCCCATATTTCAGCTCCATATTGCACCATCGGCTGAATTGCAAAAACATTTTCAAAAAAGTAAGGGAATCGTTAGGGGATAATGTAATTTTTTTAGTTTTCAAACAATGCGTTTTTTTGCTTTACTGACTAAATCTTTCCGGGAATAGACAAACTCAACGTGGGGAAAGAGTAATCCCAAGATTTATACGCATTAAAAACGGGTTTTAAGACCCATTGTATGCCCTTTTTCTCTTCTGCAAATACCCGCCCTTTCAAATAAAATTTATGTTACTTTTTGCTTTATTAACTTTGGGGTTGAAATGTAGCAAGTTTTTTTGCGGGGTTTTTAATTAGTTTGTAATCCAATTGCTGTCTCTAAACCCAAGACCACTCTCAGCTAAAAGCAGAATGAAAATTTCAAACATTCATTCATAAAATGTCACCGTCCCTTTCCCAAATGTATAACTTCTTGTGTTAATTCATTTAAATAAACGAGAACAAAACGGGGTACAAACATCGCCCTGTTTCAACCAGAAGTACAGTTTATTAATCTGTTAAACGCACCAGTTCCACTCGTGCCTTTACACTCAACAACTTCTTCATTTATACAGCTTTCCATGAATCCCATTTTTAAGCAAGAGGGGCCAAAAAATTTATTCTTTAACAGAATCAACGCCCTCGAATCAATAAATGGACATACATTTTTCGTTTTAAACAAAACTTTTTTCTGTAAAAATCCATCAGAGTATGATCAAATAAGTGTTTTTTTTAAAATCCGCTTGATATTCCCCAGTAATTTTATTTCTTCCACCCCTCTTGCAGCTCATTTAATAACACACTGTATAATTTGCTGCACACATTACAAACGAATTCCCGTAATTACCCGGATTTTGCATCCCCTTTTTATATAATGGAATCCTTAGATTCTGACCAACATTTAGGAATATCCCTTTATCAAATAAGATTGAAAACAAAAACCAAAAAAAACTAAAAACATTTTTGACTGGCAAGCTTTTTAAAAATTTTCACCAATAATCCCACTGGGCCGGCAGCTTACAGGTTTTACTTTTCTAAAAGCCAAAAAAATTTTTTTCTCTGGAAATGGGGCGATTTGATTGTCATCATAATTTTGTCTTTTTAGGAAACTGTCACCGACCTTTCTTTTTGGGGATCAAATTTTCCTTCCAGTAGATCTCTAAAATGAGGGAACCCATTCTAAACAATACATTCACGGGTTGTTTTCGTTTTCCCTTGAAATTTTGTGAATACATCCCAAAAATTTTTTTGGCTTTTTTCAGACTAAAGTAATCCCCCAACAGAGCATCTTTGAACTGTTTTCCTTTTCTTAAGAATGTTTAATTCCCCCCTGGCCCTTACAGTGGGACTCCAGAAGGTGGGTCAAAGAACGCCCGGAATTTCGTAAATAAATTTCGAGTTTTTCTTTTTTTAAAAATCGGCATTCGGTACTCCCATCCTCTTTTTTTCATGACCCGAAGAAAACTGTTTTTTATGCTCTCTCCGCCTTTTTCACACAACAATTAAAAAAACTAATGCCTCGCTACATTAATACAATCGACTAATTGCCCGCATACGCCTTTTTTGCTTTTTCATTAGAAAAAATGGGCATTTTTAAAAAACAATCAACATACTCTTTCCAGACAAATTTCTCAATCTCAGCGCCGTTTTTTACTTGTGACAGTTCTTGTATGACAAGACGGTGAGGTTCGTTCCACAGGTATGATCAACCAATTTTCTCAGATACGCACATCTCACCCAACTTGTTCGAAAACATGCAAAGGAAACAAAAAATAGTCGTTAACGCGCTCCATTTCACATTTGTTGTGTAGCACCTTGAAGGCGCCCTTAAAACACCCGTTTAAAATCACAGTTTCAGAGCAATCACAGATTGAGAAGTAGTTTCCCCTAATATTAGCACATACTTTTGTTTCGAACATGACTGGGCCACTTTTTTTTTGTCATCAAACACAGTTGTTTTTTTTCAAAATCATAGAGAAGTTTGAAACTCTCTATTTAGGTCCCGCCAAAATCACTACATTTCATCTTTTAAAAAAAAGAAAACAATCACCAAAAAATTTTCAAAACAAAGAA
>CM031612.1:26726590-26729090 GCA_018398815.1 Conus ventricosus | reverse complement strand
ACAAGTGGGATGGGGAGAGGGGAGATGGATGAGTCTCTTGGGAGACGTTTTTGCACAGATGGTGATCGGGCATCCAGGGGGGAGATTGCTTTGGAAAGAGGAAAGGGTTGAACGGGTTAAGAAGGTAGAGGAGGGCATGAGGGAGACAGGGATGCGGTGGGTGGGGTGGGGTGGGGTGGGACGAGTGGGGAGGTAACGGAGTGATGAAAGTCGCTCTGGTATTCCTTGTTCGTTTTGGTGCTTCACTGGATTGAACTGCGGCGGGCGGGAGGGGGCGGGGGGAAGATGCAGAAAAAAATAAAACAAACGTTGAATGGGTTCATTCATTCATCTATCTTGTACTAGCTGGGAAAGTAAACCTTATAGATAGCATTATATTCTGCACCCAGACGCCCCCACCCCCACCCCCTCCCCCCACCCTTCGAAGCTCTCCTCCCCCGCCACCGCTACCCCCAAGACAGAACTTTGCTAGGTATGTTGCCGGGACGGTCAAAGATGGGGAAGAAACGGGGTGGATGATAGTTCGGTGCGAGAGAAGAGAGGACAGCTTACAAGGTAGATGCCATTGTGAAAGGTGTGTGTGTGTGTGTGTGTGTGTGTGTGTGTGTGTGTGTGTGTGTGTGTGGTGTGCGTGCGTGCGTGCGTGCGTGCGTGCGTGCGTGCGTGCGCGCGCGTGTGTGTGTGTGTGTGTGTGTGTGTGTGTGTGTGTGCGAGCGCGCGCGTGCGCGTGCGCGTGTATGTGTGTTTCTGTGTGCGTGCGTGCGTGCGTACGTGCGTGCGTGCGTGCGTGCGTGCGTGCGTGCGTGCGTGTGTGTGTGTGTGTGTGTGTGTGTGTGTGTGTGTGTGTGTGTGTGTGTGTGTGTGTGTGCGTGCGTACGTGTGTGTATAGACGTGTATCTCTATGTGTGTCAGTATGCTTGCGTGCGTGAGTGTATGTGTGTGTGTGTGTGTGTGCGTGCGTGCGTGCGTGCGTGCGTGCGTGCGTGCGTGCGTGCGTGTGTGCGTGCGTGTGTGTGTGTGTGTGTGTGTGTGTGTGTGTGTGTGTGTGTGTGTGTGTGTGTGTGTGTGTGTTGTGTGTGTGTGAGTACATGCGTGCGTGCGTGTGCGCGCGCGCGCGCGTGTGTGTGTGTGTTTGCATGTGTGTGTGTGTTTGCGCGTGTGTGCGTGCGCGCGCGCTTGTATGTGCGCATGTTCGTATGTGTTTGTGTAAACACGCGCGCACGCGTATGGGTGTGTGTATATTGCGGGTAGAGAGGGAGTGCGCAGGAGAGTGGGTGAGATCAGGCAGGAACGGACGGGCGCCAGTTAGGGGAGGGGAGGCGAGGGGGGGGGGGGGGGGGGGTAAGATGTGAGTGGACAGGTGCGGGTCAAAATTGGGCTGGACGTGGTCAAGATGCCAGCAGCTAACGATCGGCACTGCGTCTCCCACTACCTCCCCAATCATTAGCCAGTCCGGCAGACCTTTACCCTCCCGCCCACCTTCATTACTGATTTATTCCTGTCTTTATCTCACCGATTTTTTTATTTTTTATTGTTTTACTATCACGCTCAGGCCTGGACGATCTGCATAACACCTTCAATCCATGAACTTGAGAAGAGAAAGGGAGACAGAGAGAGAGAGAGAGAGAGAGAGAGAGAGAGAGAGAGAGAGAGAGAGAGAGGGAGAGAGAGAGAGAGAGAGAGAGAGAGAGAGAAGAGAGAGAGAGAGAGAGATGTCACAGAGAGAGACAGAGACACAGAGAAGGGGATAGATGTCAGAGAGAGAGAGAGAGACAGACAGACAGACAGACAGACAGACAGACAGACAGACAGACAGACAGAGAGAGACAGAGACAGAGTGAAACAGACAGAGACAGAGAGATGTCAGAGTCAGAGAGAAAAGGGGAGCGAGAGATGGGGGCGACAGAGATAGCAGTCACACACACACACACACACACACACGCACACACAAGAACAAAAACAAGAACAATAATTATTTATTCCTTTTTCCCCTTTTTGGGGGTATGGAGGAAGGGTGAGTTTAAAGCAATAACAGGAAAAGGAAAACAAACAAGCCAAAATAAAACATAGACTGATAGTCAATGCTGACATAGACCAACAATTTACAACACTTGAGATAATCTTATATACTTTGACAATAGAAGCATTTGTTTTCGATTAGTAGAAGACATCATTTGACAAAAATTATAGACAGATTTTAGCGGGAGAAATCTTTTTGGCAAATACGTGTTGCGCAAAGTACCGTATGATGAACATTCCGTGATAAAATGAAAGTCATCACCTATTGCAGACATGCAACATTTATTACATAACCTTTCTTCTTTAGCAAAAGCAAATTGAGGATCTACTTCAATTGGTAATCTATGATTAGAACATCTAAATTTGATAAGAGGGTAAATATAAACATCTGGTAAGCTAGAAATATATTTCTCCTCCTAAAAATCATATATATATATATATATATATATATATATATATATATATATATATATATATATAT
>CM031612.1:26706590-26711590 GCA_018398815.1 Conus ventricosus | reverse complement strand
TGCTAACTAATGAAGAGAAAAAGAAAGAAAAGAAAAGGAAAAGAAAAGCAACCATGTCCATTTGATAGAGCAGACTAGAAGAGAGAGAGAGAGTGCAATGCGTTAATGCAGGAAGAAAGAAAGGAGAACAGATCGATGTTGATAGTCACTGTTCCATCTGAACCGGGGGTTCGACCTCATACCTGGCAGCGTCACTTCGTCAAGCAGAACCACAGACCAACGCCAGTGCCAGCAGTCTAACCTGACCAGGGCGAGCAGACCAACACCAGTGCCAGCAGTTGTGTCGTGCTTGTGAAAGTGACAGTGAAAAGAAAAAAAAAAGGAAAAGAAAAAGACAGTGATTCGTGAATAGTTAAGATCACCTGGCCAGGTAAAGTAGAAATCTATTTATACCCGGGTTAGTTAATGATGTTTTAGATAAATGATTTTGTGAAGTTCAGGAAAGAGAGAATGTTTTATTTTGTTTGATTCCATATGCATTGATGTTTCGTTCTATGATCATGTGTAGTAAAGTTATAGACTTTACTAGTGGTTTGATGTGACGAATGCATGATATATGAATGAGATCGTAAGCAAGCTGTGAGTTTTTTGGGCTGTGCGCTAGTCCTTCCTCCATCGACATCACCCGAGGTTGACAATTTATTGGCGAGCCTGCCAGGATATTCTGGCCCATTTATTATAATTGTTCAACTTCTCAGAGAGGAAGCTGGGTGGGATTCAAGTGTTGTAATCCTAAGACAAGGTGTTGTCTTACTGTATGTTCCCAAGATAGTTAAATACTAGGCTTGGCATTGCTTCCAAGATAGTTAATACTAGGCTTGGCATTTCAGCCCCAGAGTACTTATTTCGCACAGATTGCCTATAATTCGCTCTCATAGTTGGGTCAGGCGCTAGGCGTCTTATAAAAACTAATTACGTTGTCCCAAGCTAATATTATCATTCATAGGATTGTGCTATTACGTCACTCGTGTCGGTAACCACCAGTTTGGCTGTCGTAGTAGTAAAATCTTGTTAAAAAAAAAGAGATATAATGGCGGAAGAAAAGAACACCCCTATTGAACAACTCGTGAGCGTCGCTCGTGATTTAGGCTACTCGGGAGAAGAGTTGCGAGCATTCGTTGAAAACCAACAAAAGATGGAAAGGGATGAACGCGCGGAAAGACGCCGTGTCGCAGTAGAAATAGCAGAGCAGGGAAAAGCTAAAGAAACGCAGGAAACAGAAAGACTAAGGGAGGCGCAGGAAACAGAAAGACAAAGGGAAGCTCAGGAAACAGAAAGATTAAGGATTCAGGCTAATTAGGCTAGCGAAGCGCAGGAAACAGAAAGATTAAGGATCCAATTAGAGTTAGAGCGAGTGAAAATACAAAGGGAGACCACCGAGGATGGGAGTTCAGTTTCCAGTGACTCTGTGCGCAGTTACGCCCCCCGACCAAAGTTGCCAAAATTCTCTGAAGGAACCGATTCGATTGATGCATACATCAGTCGTTTCGAAACGTTTGCGACCAGTCAGTGTTGGCCTTCAGAAGAGTGGGCAGTCATTTTGTCAGCGCTATTGACTGGTAAGGCATTACAGATTTTCACTGCGTTACCGGCAGAACAACAATCTGATTTTGGTGCCGTGAAGGAGTCGTTGATGAAGGGATTTGACCTCAGAGAGGAAGGATTCAGAAAGAAATTTCGTTCAGCTAGATTGCAAGCAGGTGAAACGTACACTCAGTTTGGTGCACGTTTAGATCACTATTTTGATAAATGGTTAAAGTTGAGCGGTACGAAGAAGGAGTTCGCTGAATTGAAAGAGCTGGTTATGAAGGAACAGATTTTGTCAGGTTGCAGCCCTGAGTTAACCATACATTTGAAAGAGAGACAGCCAGAGACAGCAGGGGAGTTGTTGAAGTTCGCAGAGGTGTATAGAGAGGCACGTTTGGGCACTAAGGTGCAGGAGAAACAGGTGCCAGGCACAGGTGAGAAGAGTGCAAGGAGACTAGGGAGTTTTCTGCACAGTCTGCAAACCCAGTGGTGGGGCAGAAAGGAGGACAAAGGACAATAGGTGTTTCATTTGTCACAAGAAGGGACATGTGGCGAGGGATTGTCGCATGAGGTTCCAGAAGGCAGCAGCCTTGCAAGAGGTGGATAAGGGTCACCAGGGGAGACGACCTGCAGTGGAACCAAAAGGGATCCAATCTGAAGAGGGTGGAGTGCAGCCTATGGCTAGCACTGGACAGCAGTCAGTGTCAGGAATGGAGGGCACTAGGCTGAGTGGTTCGTTACCAGTGGAAGAAGGGTGGATTGGCCAGCAGAGGGTGAAAGTGTTACGAGACACTGGTTGTTCATGTGGTGTAGTTAGAACAACGCTGGTCGAGAAAGGGGATTTGACAGGGCAAATCCAGACCTGTACTCTAATCGATGGCACTGTGAGGGAGTTCCCAGTTGCCAAGATAGAAGTACGTACCCCTACTTCTCAGGCGAGTTGTCTGCGTTGGTGATGGAGAAACCCCTTCATGATTTGATCATTGGAAATATCCCAGGGGCAAGGGATCCAGGGGAACCTGAGTTGTTGACTGCTACAGGGGCAGCAGTTCAAACACGGAGCAAGAAGGAGGCAAAGGTTGATAAACCGTTAGTCGTTCCGGCAAGGAAGTCAGGCATAGATGTGTCGCCTGATGAGTTTAGGGCAGCGCAGGAACAAGACCCTTCGCTCGTGAAGTCTTGGGAGTTGGCAAGAGGTGGAGAGAAACAGGTGGTTAGAGGAGGTGAGACAGAATTTCTTGTGAAAGGCGGGCTGTTGTACCAAGTGTTCACCAAGGGGAAGACAGGTAAGGTGACAACTCAGTTAGAGGTACCAGCAGGTTATCGTGACACTGTCATGTCAGTGGGTCACGAGTCGCTAATGGCGGGTCATCTCGGCACCAGCAAAACAGCTGACCGAATCTTTGATGACTTTCATTGGCCAGGAGCAATGGCAGACATAAAGCGTTTCTGCATGTCATGTGACGTGTGTCAAAGGTCAGCCACAAGAGGGGTGAAGAGGAAGGCACCTCTTAAACAGCCTCCTTTAATTGACACACCATTCAGGAGGGTGGCTGTTGATCTGATTGGCCCAATCGCGCCCTGTTCCAAAGGTGGGCACAGGTATGAGACATGTAAGGTTGCAAAGGAAGGTTTGCAGGAGGCTAGGGTCGTTCAGAAGAAGCAATATGACAGGAAGGTGAGGAAGCAATCCCTCAAGGCGGGAGATCAAGTCCTGTTACTGCTTCCCACGGAGCACAACAAGCTGCTGATGCATTGGAAAGGACCATTCACCATCACTGAAAAGGTAGATCGGGATTACCGAATTGATGTGAATGGGAAACCAAAACTTTTCCATGCGAATTTTCTCCGCAAATATATTCAGCGTGAGACTCAGCACACAGGCGCAGCAGCAATCATTGATGAGGTGAAAGAGACCCAGCAGAAGAAGGCGAGATTTTGTTGCCTGAGTTTCCAGAAGAGTCATACAGGGATGTGTCACTGTATGAAGGGCTAGACAGTAGGAGTTCCTAGGTTTTGTTGTCGGAGGCGACACAAAGCAGCCAGAAAAGGGAAAGGTGGAGAAGATGATGAATTCAGAGAGACCAAAGACCAAAACAGAAGTCAGGAGTCTGCTAGGTTTTATTGGTTTCTATAGGGAGTTTGTTCCAAATTTCGCAGCAATCACGAGTCCTCTCAGTGATTTGGTCAAGGCAGGGAAACCGGCAGTGGTCGAGTGGTCAGACGCTGCAGAGCAAGCACTGCAGACGGTGTTGGAAAGACTAGGTTCCCGTCCCATCTTGAAGCTACCAGATATGTCCAAACCATTTTTGTTGCGTACAGATGCATCAGGTGGTGGGATAGGTGCAGTATTGTTGCAGGAACACGAAGGGGTCGAGTTTCCTGTGAGGTATGCTAGCAGGAAGTTGACAAAGTGTGAAGAAGGGTACGCAACTGTAGAGAAGGAGTGTTTAGCTGTCGTGTGGGCCGTGCAGAAGTTCCACAAATACTTGTATGGGAAAGAGTTCGTGATAGAGACAGATCATCAACCACTCAAATTCCTGCAGGAGGCGCAGTTGAAAAACAGCAGGGTTCTGCGTTGGGCAATGGCACTGCAGCCCTACAGGTATCAAGTGCAGTACATTCCAGGTCGACAGAATGTCGGAGCTGACTATTTAAGCCGTGTAGTCTAGCAAGCTGCAACTCAGAGGAAGTCAGTCATATCCGGGGTGCTTTGTTGATAATATGTGTTGATTACAGTTATGTTGATTGGATATGGGTTCGTTCCCAGTTGGCTATGGTTCATATTTTTTTTGTGTGTGAGACTTGTTCATATTTTCTTTGTGAGACTTGTTCATGTGAATGTAGTTATGCTTGGAGCATACAGTCGCTTGTGTAGTGATGCATTGTTTGCGATAAGTGAGGATGGAGATTCCTCAGTGAGGTGTCATGGATCGTGATCGTATTCGATTGTGCTTTTCATAATAATTGTGAAGAGAAGATGTGGCAAATCCGCAGGTAGGGGAATTGCATAGGTGCGCACAGAGGTCGTTATAAAATGAGTCGAAATAACGCAAGAGCGCACGTCAATGATAACTCATTGGAGTGGTATTCACTAATGATATATCTTATAATTTATAAACCGTTGTGGTAAAGTATTTTTCAAACTTTGCACGTGTAGCTGTGTGTCAGCAAATTCAGTTGTTGTCTTTTTTGTACAGTTGTTTTGAGACAATGCGGAGCATAGTCTTTTGCAAGGGGGAAATTGTCACGGACAAAAATAAAACAACCAAAGTCGTGGTCCGTCGCCAGCCAGGTTGTTCGGACATAAGCTCTAACTCAAATATTCTGGGCGCCAGGTAGACGGCCTCATGTGTCGGATCCAGCCAATTAAGCATAGCGGAGAGGCTCCACGGAGATGGTCTGTCCAGCCAGATGGACTAAGTAGCTGACCGACGCCTCGATGTCTGGTCAAACGAGTCTCGACGCCCGGA
>CM031612.1:26686590-26694090 GCA_018398815.1 Conus ventricosus | reverse complement strand
CATCTTCAGGCTGCGGAACGGGCCCCAACACGCCTGAACTATCACTCTTACCAGTTCAGGATCGGTAGCAGACCCAGTGCCATCCATTTGCCAGGACCGGCAGTAGGACAACAGCACATTACTGCAGGATGCCCTTGCATGAAGCTCTGAGACAACGATATGGACGGAGCAAAACATCAGGAGAGCGCATTCTACGGTGCCTTGAGGACCTACAGTCGCAGGCAGCATTAGTCAGGGGAGACTGGCGTACCCATTATAGAGTGTTCGAGAAGAAGAAGAGAAGAAGATAAGAAGAATATTGAAATACTGAGTCGTTGAAATAATGCAACCAACCCTTAGTTAAGTAACGAGCCTCGACTTACGCATCTTGGCAAGCAACGACAAGAACAACCAAACAATGAAAAGAGACAATGAAAAGGGGGAAAGACAAGTGTATAATTTATGAACTGGGTCCTCAGTCATTAACAGGAATTCAAAAGGAGGGGGGGGGGGGGGGGGGGGGGTTGGGGGGGGGGGGGGGGGGGGGGGGGGGGGGGGGGGGGGTGAGGGAGGGGGATGGAAGGAAGAGGACGACGTAAAAGGTATACACTAAATCTTTCGTGACGGCAATGGGGGACTTTTTTTTCCTCCCTTTGTTTGTTTGTTTGATTTACTTCAACTTCTTTTCGTGGTTTGCTTGTATATTTCCTGATCTTAGTCCTGTCTGGAGAAGGCCAGTCAGTCTTACTTCAGTGTTCGTTGCGTTTATTTCGGTGGTTCATTACTTCAACATTTTATTCTTATGCTTTAAGCTTCCGCCTGCGGGTTTTATTCGTTATTATGCTCCTGGGAAAACTTACGTTTATTCAAAGTGGATGGGATACCTTTTACTCGGGTTTGTTCTCCGCTGTGCAAGTAGCTTCCTTTATTGGGTTTTTTTTTTGTTTTTTTTTGTTTTTTTTTTTTTTGTTTTTTTGTTTTTTGTTTTTGTTTTAGTCTACAAGCAATAGAGACTTGGAAGATGTTCTTTGATTTTGATTGTTTTATTTTGTGGCGACTTATTTCTTTATGGCGCATCCCCCCCCCCCCACCCCCCACCCCCCACCCCCCCCCCCCCCCCCCACCCCCCTCCATTTTCCTTTTCTATCCTTAATAGTTTCTGTTTGGGAGTCCGTGGTATTGCTTAGTTTTCTCTCGTGGTGTTTCACAAAACACAGGATATTTTGATGGTTTTCTATTCTAGTGGGGGGGACGCCGCCGGGTAGGACTATTACAATCGAGACCATCCTAGTTCATGAGGACTTTTTTAATGTTGGAATTTAATAATGGGCAACTGTGGACAGGCATTAACAATGGCGCGATTCAAAACACAGAGAAACTGCGTTTGTTCTCATTTGTCGGCGAATGATTACTTTATATTTTTGATTTTTTAACGTCCGTGTTTTTTTTTAACTCCATCTCATTACCCAATCTCACACCCAAGCTCCTTTAGATATCCCTGCACAAGGCCCTCTTATTAATGATTGATTTCTTGTGCACGGGGCACTGTTCTTTTTCCCCGGATGTGTGTGTGTGGTGGGGGGGGGGGGGGGGGGGGGGGGGGGCATGGGGGGGGCGGAGGGGGGGGGGGGGGGGGGGAGCAGGGGGGGGCACCCTCAGTGGGGGGGGGGGCAGGGGGGCACATGGGGGCCGGGGGGGGGTGGGGGGGGGGCGGCCACATCAAGGGGGAGTGGCCCATCATGGGGGCGGGGGGGGGGGGGAGGGGGGGGGAATACTCATCATGGGGGGGGGGGCGTGGGGGGGGCATGCACATGGTCTTTTTGTTTACTTGTTTTTGTTTGTTTGGTATGGAAGACAAACAGGTGGAAATTTTGTGTTTGTGTGGGGGGGGGGGGAGGGCGCGGGGGCGGGGAGGGGAGGGGAGGGGAGGGCGCGGGGGCGGGGGGGGGGGGGCGGGGTTGTGGGGGGGGGGGTTTGTTGTGTTTATGATTGGGGGGGTGGGGGGGGGTGTTCTTGTTCGGCGTAGGGGGGGGGGGGGGTTCTTGCTTGTTTGTTTCTGTTCTGCTGAAGAAGACAAACAGGTGGTGTGAGGTTGGTATGCGCTAGCGTTTTGTTGGCATTTCCTTTTCCGTACTCTGTGCGGTCTTCGTCATTTGTTTTTCATGTTTTAACTTTCCGTTTTGCAGTCATTGTATTTTGAAAACATAACAAGGCAAACGCAGAACATACTCTCCGTTTGTGTATTGTGTATTATATGTACTTGTGTCCCACACTGGCTGGGGGTGGGGGGGGGGGGGGGGGGGGGGGGGGGGGGGGGGGGGGGGGGGGCGGGGGGGGGGCGGGGGGGGGGGGGGGTAGGGTGGGGGGTGGGGGGGGGGGGGGGGGGGGGGGGGGGGGGGGTGGGGGGGGGGGGAGGGGGCCCATGGCAGGGGGGGGGCGGGGGTGAGGGGGCGAGGGGGGGCGAGCCCGGGGGGGGGGGCCGGCGGGGGGGGCGCCCCTGGGGGGTGGTGGGGGGGGGGGCGGGCGGGGGGGGGGGGGGGGGGGGGGGGGGGGGGGGGCGCGGCGGGCGGGGGGGGGGGGGGGGGGGGGGGGGGGTCTGGGGGGGGGGGGGGGGGGGGGGGGGGGGGGCGGGGGGGCGTCCACACTAGTCGTTGGACTGACTGAGACCTGGCGTCTATTAGTGACGTCGTATACAGAGGTGTTGTGACAAAACCAAGGACCTGGTGGCTGAAGGTCAGTGCTGCGATGGCGACAGTGGTTTTCCTTTTCCTTCCTTTTCGTTTTCTATTTTTTTTTTAAACTCAATTACTATGTTTTGTATGTTGTTCGGTTTGGAAAATTCGGATTCATGGATCATGATTTGAAGAGGAGGAAGATGGTTGTTGAAATGATGCCGACGACCCCGACGATGATGATTGATGATGATGATGATTGATGATGATGATGATGTTGATGATGATTGATGATGTGGTAATGATGATGCTTAGGATGACGATGATATTGATGCAAAGTATTTCTTCATAATATTATTAATTGCATATAGTTCCTATCGGAGGTGGTTATCTTGTGATAGTCATACGTCGGGGATGGATTGGTGCGGATATGAGTTGGTCTATGTTGCAAGGATGAAAAACACATGTAAACAATGCATGCATTTATTTAGTTATATAGTTTTCTTATCGATTATTTTATATATAGTTATGTAAACAAATTATGGAAAAAAAAAATTCCACGATGTTGTACTTGAGGTGTCATTCGGGTTTCAAACTGTTTTGACAGATTAATGAAAACTTGTTTTTGGGGGACAGAGCTATCTTGACCATAAATGCCTCCATAATCGGCGGTATGTTTTAAAACAGGAAAGGCATAAGACAGCCATGGGCCATCCGCATGACTACATTTGGTTTGTTTTAATAGGTTTATACTCATAACGACTGATAATCTAGCTGCCAGCAAACAAAGACCACAGCTATAGTATCATGACGGTAAATGGGATACTCATAAAGAAGTAGAATCCCTTCCTCCCCTAACCCCCCCACCCCCCCGCCCAGTCCCATTACCCCCATCCGTCCCCTGGGAGATGCTTCCTCCCCCCCGACCCCCCTCCCCCCCTTTTCCCGGATAAAAAGATTGCTGCAATCAACATTATTGTCTCATTTCCCCAAGACGTCATCTATCTCTCTCTTATTACCCCTTCAAATTTCGCTAACAGATGGTTGTTTGTTTTTTCCTGAGACAAATCAGAATGGGTCAGGGAGCGTATTTGAATGATACATTAATTACTTAAAAGAAGAAAGTATAATACCGCCAACCTCGTGCCCAGGGCTTTACAGCGTAGAGGCGCAGTCCCCTGGCTGGTAGATCGGGGATCCTCAAGCTTTGCGCCTTGAAGGTTGTGTTGGATATACAGAAGTAGGTTGCCGCGAACCAACAAATAGCTAAGTGATATTTGATTGAAACTTGGAGTCCTAACCCGCACTGTCTTTTGGTGTACGTTTAGGGCCCCATATTATACCAGACAACCATGAGCTTGCTCACTGAAGTCGGAAAGTTGTCGGAGGAGGCCGGCTGGGGGAAAAGACCTCCTGCAGTGGGTGTCAAAGTACTAGGTGGAAGACTGACAAATACGCATCTTACCATGATGGCATGACACGCCAACGGTGGGGAAAAAACAGGTCAAGGCAAACATGCATGAGATTACACGTGTTTGTTAAAGACAGAGGAGAGAAAAGATCGCGGTCCTTGTTTCGGGTCACAGGTACCTCTATATTTCAGTGGACGAGTAGTAGCTGTGCTACAAGTGCGTACTCTCGAACGATCCCATCCCTTTCTCTTCCCCTCCCCCTCCATCAACCCCCTCCTCTAATCTCACCACCACCCTGCCCCCAGCTTCACGCCCATTATAAGTTTCCGACCCTCTCCACGTTCTCGTTACTAATGACAAATTTTGAGGGTATATATAAATAAAATACATAGATTGATAGATGATACATGTATAAATAGACATAGATAGATAGATAGATAGATAGATAGATAGATAGTTAGATGATCAGATAGATAGACGATTGATTGATTGATGATGATTGACTGGAAGTTTGATTGATTGATTGCTTGAGTGAGTGATTGATTGATTGATGATTGATTGATTGACGACGCGGATGTGATTGTTGGATTTGATTCGATGATTGATTGATTTGATTGATTGATTGATTGATTGCTTGATTGATTGATTGATTGATTGAATGATTGATTGATTGATGATTAAAGCATCGGGTCAAAGATTGTTCCCTACATTTATACTGTTTTCATAATGGATTTAGGTTTGTTTTTCAGCAACTGATTTCTGACCACTCTTTCTTTTCGTTGTACTTTCCTACCCGTCGCTGACTGTACTTTGGGGTGCTGATAGATTCCGATCTTTTTTTAACCTTGGTGCGTTACTACCACAGAATTGTAGGACTGTGGTATTACCTCCATTTGATTGCTCAAGAGAGCACAGACACACAATCAGCTGCGCTCCTTGGACGAGTCGATCCAGCGGAACGAAAGGCTCGGAGCAGACGGTTGAGGATAAGGATCTTGCCTTCAGGATTGGGTAACGATGGTCCCATATGGTGATGGAATAGGATATTATGTATAGTTGATAGAGAAAAGGATCTTTTATTTATTTGTTCCTGGTTTTTTCGTTCCTTTTTCTTTCTTTCCCCATCCCCCCTTCCCCTTCCCCCCTCTTTTTTTTTTTTGGTAAAATCTTTGCTAAGTCATTAATGTAATGACGGAGGTTGACGTACTTTTTTCCTACTTTCAATTGCCACGACCAAATTAAGCAAGTTGTCATCTTATCTAGATTGATTTGATAGATAGATAGATAGAATAGATTAGTAGTATAGATAGTTATGTTTTTATTTATGTATGTTTGTTGCAGATAGATAGCTACATAGATATAAATGTTGTGTAGTGTGTGTGTGTGTGTGTGTTGTGAATGTGTGTGTGTGTGTGTGTGTGTGTGTGTGTGTGTGTGTGTGGACAGCTAGTAATCAATTCCTTGCAATGGATATACAGCCTGTTTACAAGTCCATCTGACCGCGCGGGTGCCGAACAAAATCATTGCTGACCGGTTCTGGGGGAGTCCTATTATCTAGACCTCCTAATGTAGATAAAGATCCTTCTGTCCTTCTCTCATGTCAGTGTGTTGCAGGCATGATGATCTTACATACAGACAGATGTGCAACAAGGAAGAGTGCCACTGATCAGAACAACAACAAAACAACAACAGCAAAAAACAGCACAAACTACACATATACGCTGACATAGAGATTTGAAGCAGCCGGGGGGGGGGGGGGTGAGGGGGGTGATTGGTGGTCGTGTGTGGGACAGTCGGTAGAGTGCGAGAAATAGGTACGGATGGGCACAGATGGAGCCTTAGGGATGGGGGGGTCGGGGGTGGAAAATAACGCATTCATGCAGTGAGGGGAGAGAGAGATGTAGAGCTGGGAGAGAGAGAAGAGAGAGAGAGGTGACGGAGAAGAGTGGAGAGAGAGAATAGAGAGAGGAGAGTAGAGGTATGAGAAAGAGAGTGAGAAGAGAGACAGAGATGAGAGACTGACAGTCAGACAGACTGACCGACACAGAGACACAGAGGGCTAACAGAAGACAGACAGTCAAAGTACAGAGAAAGAAAGAGACAGATTGAAGAGAAAGACAGTGATAGAGAGAGAGACTGAGACAGACAGAAAGGACAGGACACAAGAGGCAGAGAGATAGACAGACAGACAAAGACAGAGGAAAGAGAAAGACAGAGAGAGACTGACAGACAGACAGAACAGACAACGACCAAGGAGTGAGAGAGACAGACAGAAACAGACAACGACCAAGAAGGGAGATGGAGAGTGAGAGAGTCAGAGCGGTCAGAGAGACAGACGGACAGGAGTGCCAGACAGACAGACAGACAGAAAGTAAGAAGAGGGTTAGGAGAGAAGGAGAGACGGCAACGATGGCACAGCTTACGGCGAGGATAGGGGGTCGGTGGGGGGATCGGGGGAGTGGGGGGATGGAGACTGGTGGGGGGAGAGACGGGGGCGGGGCAAACGAGACCACGGCGCTCGCAGCACGCCGCAAACGACCACACGAAGAAACACAAATTGTGACAGAGACGCGGGGGATAAACTGCAAAGGACGTCATTTTTTTCCTAGACAAACCCGAGAAACATGCTTGAGATGGTTGCATTAATTCCTAACCGATGGCAATCGTACTGGGGAAAAATACTGAACAAAAACCATCAAATAAAAAAGAAAAAAGGCGGAAAGAGGAACTGGCTGGAGGATGTAAAGGGAATGATGGGACAATGGTTACGTGAACATAAGCGAAGAGAGAGAGAGAGAGAGAGAGAGATGAGAGGAGAGAGGAGAGAGAGAGAGAGAGAGAAGAGTTGAGTATGAGAGAGAGAGAGTGTAGAGATGGAGAGAGAGAGAGAGAGAGAGAGAGAAATCACTGTGAATGATTAGAAGAGATTGAGAGATTAATTCGAGTGAAAATGATGAAAAACTCTAAAATCCAAATATTAATTGGCCTGTTATAGGAAATGAACGTATTTTTCTGATGCATTTTGACCTCTGCGACCATGTTTTCTTTGTTTTTAGTATGTTTGCTTGTTTCTTTGTTTCTTTGTTTGTTAGGGGGTTAACAATGGGCCTGAAGGTAGATATACGATTTTTTTTTTTCTTTTTAATGGCCTTTGAATTTGTCTCCCGACTATCTATTGTCTCCTTTTCTCTCCGTCTCCTCCCATCTTCTCTTCTCTCCTTCTCTCTCTTCTTCTCCTCTCTCTCTCTCTCTCTTCTTATCTCTCTATCTCTCTCTCTCTCGTTGTACATGCTTGCTTGTACCAAGACTCATTTTCTTCTTCTTCTCTATTAATCATCATCATCTATCATCTTCTTTTCTTTTCTTCTTCTTCTTCTCTTCTTCTTCTTTTCTTCTTCTTCTTCTTCTCCTCCTCCTCCTCTCTCCTCCTCCTCTTC
>CM031612.1:26666590-26671590 GCA_018398815.1 Conus ventricosus | reverse complement strand
AGACAACAAAGTCCTGCAAGTGAAGTCTAGGAAGAAGTGAAGTCCAGGAGGAATTGAAGTCCAGGAAGAAGTGAAGTCCAGAAGGAAGTGAAGTCCAGGAAGAAGTGAAGTCCAGGAGGAAGTGAAGTGAAGTCCAGGAGGAAGTGGAGTCCAGGAGGAAGTGAAGTCCTCGAGGAAGTGAAGTCCAGGAAGAAGAGAAGTCCAGGAAAAGAGAAGACCAGGAAGAAGTGAAGTCCAGCAGAAGTGAAGACCAGGAAGAAGTGAAGTCCAGGAAGAAGTGCAGTCCAGGAGGAAGTGATGTCCAGGAGGAAGTGAAGTCCAGGAGGAAGTGAAGTCCAGGAAGAAGTGATGTCCAGGAAGAAGTGAAGTCCAGGAGGAAGTGATGTCCAGGAAGAAGTGATGTCCAGGAGGAAGTGAAGTCCAGGAAGAAGTGATGTCCAGGAGGAAGTGAAGTCCAGGAAGAAGTGAAGTCAAGGAGGAAGTGCAGTCCAGGAAGAAGTGATGTCCAGGAGGAAGTGAAGTCCAGGAGGAAGTGATGTCCAGGAAGAAGTGATGTCCAGGAGGAAGTGAAGTCCAGCAGGAAGTGATGTCCAGGAAGAAGTGAAGTCGAGGAAGAAGTGAAGTCCAGGAAGAAGTGAAGTCAAGGAGGAAGTGCAGTCCAGGAAGAAGTGATGTCCAGGAGGAAGGGAAGACCAGGAAGAAGTGATGTCCAGGAAGAAGTGATGTCCAGGAAGAAGTGAAGTCCAGGAGGAAGGGAAGCCAGGAAGAAATGAAGTCCAGGAGGAAGTGATGTCCAGGAAGAAGTGAAGTCCAGGAGGAAGTGAAGACCAGGAAGAAGTGAAGTCCAGGAAGAAGTGGTGTCCAGGAAGAAGTGAAGTCCAGGAGGAAGGGAAGACCAGGAAGAAGTGAAGTCCAGAGGAAGTGAAGTCCAGGAGGAAGTGAAGTCCAGGAAGAAGTGAAGTCCAGGAAGAAGTAAAGTCCAGGAGGAAGTGAAGTCCAGGAAGAAGTGAAGCCCAGGAAGAAGTGCAGTCCAGAGGAAGTGCAGTCCAGAAGAAGTGAAGTCCAGGAAGAAGTGAAGCCCAGGAAGAAGTGAAGTCCAGGCGGAAGTGCAGTCCTGGAGGAAGTGCAGTCATGAGAAAGTGCAGTCCAGGAGGAAGTGAAGTCCAGGAGGAAGTGAAGCCCAGGAGGAAGTGCAGTCCAGGAAGAAGAGAAGTCAGAGGAAATAAGTCCAGGAGGAAGTGAAGACCTGAAAGAAATGAAGTCTTAGATGTAGCGAAATCCTGGATGAAGCAATGTCTTACAGGAAATGAAGTCCTGGATGAAGCAATGTCTTTACAGGAAATGAAGTCCTGCATGAAGCAATGTCTTACAGGAAATGAAGTCCTGCATGAAGCAATGTCTTAAATGAAGTGAAATTCTGGATGAAGCAATGTATCTGAAGAAGTTAAATGAGAGGGGAATAGAAGTCCTCGAAGAAGTGAAGATCTGGAGAAAATGAAGTCCTCGATGAATCGAAGTCCCGTAGGATGTGAGATAAGAGGTGAAGTCCTAGAAGAAGTGAAATGCTGGTTAAATTAAAAAAAAAAAAAAAAATTCTGGAGATATTGAAATCCCGGAGAAAGATGAAGTGAAATTCTGAAGGAGATCATGTGCTGAGGATGGAGGTGGCGTGGGGTGGGGTGGGGTGGGGTGGGGTGGGGTGGCGTGGGGTGGCGTGGGGTGGGGTGGGTGGGGTGGGGTGGGGTGGGGTGGGGTGGGGTGGGGTGGGGGACTGAAGCCGTAGAGGAAACGAGGTCCTACAAGCATTGAAGTCTTGGCGGAAGTGAAGTCGTCCTGCATAGCAGGAAGTGAAGTCTTGGAAGAAGTAAAGTCTACCAAGTCAAGTCCTGGAGAAAATGAAGTCATGGTGAATATGAGTCCAAGAAGGACACAGAGTTCAACCAGCCGCCGTGGCGAAGTAGTTACCGTCGCGGACTCCCGGCTGGGAGGTCGTGGGTTCGATTCCCATCAGAGTCATGTGGGATTTTTCTGCCCCGACCGGCTCCTACCCAGAGTTAAGTTTGCTACGGGCTCAATTGGGAAGACTGGGACCACACGGTCAAGTTTCATCCACGTAATGGATGCGTCTCTGAGAGGGTTGCTCAAATTTCCTGACCAACACTGCAGGTGTCTGTATCTCTCGGGCCTGGTTGACACCTGGATATATTATGATATGGAAGGAAGCGCAGAGTACAGTCTTGTCATGCAGTCTCAGACCGGAATGGAAATCCGTAGCATCATCTTCATCATCCTCATTCTCATCGATCAGCATTAAAAAAAAAACTTTCAAATTCTGTGGCCTTCCATGCCCTGATCTCATGATGACCTCAGTTTCGATGTCCTCTTCACGTCTGTGGCCTTCGTTTGACCACGTCGGGGTCACCGGTATCGACGGATCCTTGGGGGCTGTCGTTGGACGGACGTGGCGGCGCCGTCCGGAGGGAGAGCTCACTCACGCGGGCTCCACGACAACGCAATTATTCTGGTCAGTAGGGGGCTTAGTAGGTGGTGTCCTGCGTATGTTAGATCAGAACAGGTGCCACTGAACACCAACGACGTGACTCGGCAACAGTGCAGTGTCTCCTCCGGTGGGTTGCCTCTTGACGACTTGACATTGACTGCCTCCTGTGGATTGCCGGTGCCGGGGCTACGGCAGACTGAGCCAGGCTGTGGCTGTGGACGGGGTGTCGGAATGAGCGGCGTGGGTGCACTGCCCTGAGGTGGCACAGAAGCTGGGACAGCAACAACAACACACAAAAAAAAAAAAAAAAGAAAGAAAGAAAGAAAGAAAAGAAAAGAAAAACGAAAAAAAAAAAGAAACAGTTCAGGAAGTGAAATTGAGGAGAAAGTGAACTCTTGGAGAAAATAAGGTCCTGGAGAAAATGAACTAGAGGGAGGAAAGGAGTGAAGACCAGATAGAAGGGAAACCTTGGGAGATTTTACATCCCCCCCCCCTCTCTCTCTCTCTCTCTCTCTCTCTCTCTCTCTCTCTCTCTCTCTGAGGTTCAACAAGTGCTTTGAATTAACGTGCAGGTCAGACACCAACTTCGTCTCGTCCATACGACCTCCTTTCCAAATCTTTCCCTATTTCATTAATTACTCACATATTCATTTATCTCACTGTAACCCCAGCGGAATCACGGGTTTACAGGCGCAATGTAAACGTACAATAGATCGGTCCCCCGCCCAGTGACGCCCTCTTGGTGAAACTGACATTGAAACTGACTTGATCTGAACATGAAACTGACTTGATGCGTGCACAGTGGTATGGATGACATTATAATGGCATCTTGAAGGAGTAGCGACCGATGCATGCCTTTGTGTCGAAGACCATGTCTGGTTTAGTTTCTGCGATGACCTCTACCACCCTCCTCCTCCTCCCTGTCTGCCCCCTCCCCCCCCCCTCCTTCCACCCCCCCCCCCCCCCCCCCCCCCCCTCCGTGCCTGTCCAATACACCCTCTCATTCCTCATCACATGTTTCATTTCCGGAAGATTTTTCCAGTTATCCCCCTTAAAGCCTTGTCCAGAATGTTTAGTTTCTTGGACATCAATATCGTTCGTTTTGTATTGTAGCACGGTTTTCTGTTTTCCCTTCCGAAATGAGAAATCCACTGGTTTTATGGTGCACCGGTTTGCTGGCTTTTATTTATTGATTTCTTCATTTATTTGTTCATTTATGAATTTAGTCTTGTTCTCTTCAAAGTATATACACTACCTTGAACTCACCTTCTGAGGTTTTCAAGAACGGTTTGGAGAGAAAGAAAAGGAAACAAAAACAAACATACAGCCACGCTACAGGTGGTGATAAAGGTTTTTAACAAACAAAAAATAGCAAAACAGATGAAATTTTTTTAAAAAATCGAAAATAAAACCCATTTTTTGACTGGAAATAGTTGCAGTTGTCGCACATGATCTGAACAGAAGTGATGCACAAACTACTGAATCTCTCTCCTCTCTCTCTCTCTCTCTCTCTCTCTCTCTCTTCATTACAATGCTTCATTAAGTGCTCCTACTGTTTTAGCCGCTGCTTCATCAAGCTAGCTTACCCTCACCTCCACCCGGCTTCCATACCACCACCCACCACGCCTCCCCCTCCATCCCTCCCACCCTCTCTCTCCTCTCTCTCTGTCTCTCCAACCCCAGAAGCTTATCTAGTACAGTAGCTGCGTCAGCCGGAGCTGTCCTCCCCACCCCCTCCACCCACCCACCCTTCTCTCTCTCTCTCTTTCTCTCCTGCTGCCTATCCCCCTCCTCCTCTTCCCCGTCCAGCAGCGGACCAACACAGCAACAAGCAAGGCGCTGTCATTCAAGGGATTAGGTGGGCGGAGTCAGGTCGCTTCTCTTCCCCTAATTATTCACACCCGCCGCCTCTGTCTGCCCGTCGCCGGCCCGCCGCCGGTCATAAGTTCACTTCTTCTTTTCTCTCTCTCTCTCTCTCTCGCTCTACCCTACTCTCTCTCTCTCTCTCTACCCACCCACCCCCTCCCTCTCTCTCTTTCTTTCTGTCTCTCTATCTCTTTACTACTTGTGGCCACTACCACACCATCACCACCACCACCAACCACTACCACCACAAAGCTGCCTGTGTTGATCTGCTGCTCATCTCTTGCTAGTTGCCCGCTCTCCGCTTTCGCTTCTGCCGCTTTGCTGCTGCCTCCGCTGTCGAGCGCGCGCCCGCGCCGACCAATGGGAAGGCCGTATGCATATTATTAGCTGCTCGGAGGGGGCGCCTGTCTTTTGCAGGGGGGCCTGGGCAATGGCTGCCAAGTGAGCAGAGCCTCGGCCTGTCTATCAACACGGAAGTAGGAGCGGTGTTGGGGGGGGGAAGAGCTACGTTGGAAAAGCCCCAAGTCGTTGACTCCGGCACATGGCGGCCAGGATAAGATAGTGAAGTGTCTTGGGTGGCTTTTTTCCTCCCCCTCAGCTTGTTTTAATTCGGACCTCCACTTGCTTGGCCTGG
>CM031612.1:26629090-26654090 GCA_018398815.1 Conus ventricosus | reverse complement strand
TTTTTTATCAGCTAAGCTGTAACGTGTTCGGTAGTTTATATGGAATACTTATGATCAGCGCTGCATATGACAACTAAAAGTAGCTTAGTGCATTGTTCATCATTTTCCTGTGTCCCCAAACATGCATGATAGAACCTTGAGCATGCGTAAGCTTAAATCCACGATCTGGTCTTCTGTTATGCATCTTTTTAGCAGTGTTTGCCTTTCTCAATTCATTCTGCGGGGAGAGCAGTCAGAATGTCACATAGTGAACTCTGGTCATAGATGAAGAGCGGACAGAATAAGTATCTTCACCGACTGGTGCGCACATCGAAGGCGCTCACCACTTCCTGTTGATCTTACTACGTTTCTCCCAGCCTCTTGTTCACGATTTCTCTTTGTCTGTTCGCCATTCTTAACCGATGATCGTGTCAAATTTAAATTTTAAGAGCACACCACACATACACACGCACACGCACACACACACACACACGATGTTTCGCATGTAGGCAAAAGCTTTGTGTAAGTGGTGGGCATATCTTGTTGAACAGCGGGCGACAACAAGATGGCATGCATGGCTGTCTGAGTGGGCATCCCGGTCACTGAACCTCCCTCGCGACGCTCAGTGACCCTATGGTGCCCGGAAGTGGTTATTGACCTGCAATGGCGAACGGGACTCCGGCAAAGGTGGATAGCGTGAAAGCCAGACGAGATACTTTTCCTCTCTCTTCTTTGTCAATGATCTGTTGTCACGATAACTATAAACTATAATACGATACAACACAACATAATATAACACAGCACAATACTATACAGCACAATACAGTTCAGAAGGGATTTTTTTCATACTTATCTGCCGCTGTAACTTTCTTATTTATTTTAATGTATTTTTGCGTTTATCTATTTGTCATGCACCATAAAGCCCTCCGATCGGAATTCGTTATCTAAGTCGAGAGATCAAAGGGGCGTAAGCGGAACTCACATCACGGAGTGGACACAGGAGAAAGAGAGCAGGATCCAGAAGACCATAAGTAACACCACCACCGACCTAGGTGTGATACATGCATCTCAAACAGAGTAATTGTCAGTAACCTACGTGTGATATATACGTATTTCTCAGAGTTATCTGTCAGTAACCTAGGTGTGGTACATGCACCTCAAACAGAGTTGTCTATCAGTAACCTAGGCGTAATATCTACATATCGGAGTTATCATCAGTAACCTAGGAGTAATATCTACATAATAGAGTCATCGTCAGTCTTATGTTGTTACAAAACTAGGGTTTATCCCTTTTGAGTTACTCTTTAAGTTGAGATAAATAAGTCAGGAAAGAGGATTTGTTATCATCATTTTTATGATTATGATTATGATTATTATCATCATTATCATTATCATTATTATGATTATCATTATTGTTGTTATTATTATTATTATTATTATTAGTTCAGATGCACAGAGTCTCTCTGAGGATGTAACATTAGACGAACGTTCATGTACAATTAAAAAATTTTTAATGGAATTTATAATCTTATTTTATCTTATGTGCAAAAGAAGGTATTGAGAAGAAAGGCAAATGGTTTAGCTATGCTAGGAAAAAGAGGAAAGGAGGGGGGGATAGGGGGAGACAATACTTTAGATGAAGGGGAGAGAGACACATTCTCAGATTAAGAGGAGACAATCAGTATCCGTTTTGTTGTGAGAGGGGACACAAATATGGTAGACACAAACAACAATGCGTATTCCGAGTATCACACACACACACACACACACACACACACACACACACACACACACACACACACAGACAGAGGAGAGAGAGAGAGAGAGAGAGAGAGAGAGAGAGAGAGAGAGTTCAAATGTGCTCCGCGAGTACATGAAATAAACAAACCAGACACAGTATTCTTCTTTGACACGTGATGTCGGAGAACTGTGGCCCTTTGCGTGCTTAACAGTTGGTGTGACGTAGGGCAAAGTCGGGCTGCTTTTAGGGAAGCTGAAACCGCAAGGAATTCTGGGACGACCTCAAATTGAAACTATGAAGGCGCTGACGACATCATTTGTGTGTGTGTGTGCGTGTGTGTGTGTGTGTGTGTGTGTGTGTGTGGCCTTATAAACTTGCTGACAAAGTTTTGGAGGGTTTTATCTATCTGTCTATCTAGAAGAAGAAGAAGAAGAAAAAAAAAAAAATATATATATATATATATACACATATAATTATAATATTATCTATGTGTATATATATATATATATATATATTATATATATATATATATATATATTATATATATATATATATACATACATACATACATACATACACACACACACACACACACACACACAATTATATATATAAAATATATATATATATATATATATATATATATATATATATATATATATATATATATATATATTGTGACGGGGCTCCGACGCTCCCCCTGTTATTAAAATATGATTTTCATATTCAGGGATGCAGGGGGTTATAGACAGAAGTATTTACGCTTTCACAACCAAAATGCGCTCTCGCATAGGCACACGCACTCTGTCACTCACATCGGGCCCGCACAAAGGTGACGGGAAACCAATAACATTTCATAGAAAATAATCAATTTTTATTCAACTTGACTCCGAGCCCCCACCCGTCACTACACAACACAACTATCTGTATCATACAACAATGTAAACAGCATACAGACAATTTAATAAATCGCATCCCCTGTTCTTCAGTTATTCTTACTTAGCCAGGAAAGACAATATTCCACTATTCAGTTTGCACACTTATAACCTTAAGAGCAAATAAAGCGTCCATAACTTGCCAGCATTCCTTGGTTGACCAGTTTCTCTCATCACACTGTGCGACCACGAGCTGAAGCTGCACACTGTTGTGTCCTCCCGATTGGCCAAATCCCAGTTGGGGGACACTGGCAACGTAGCTTGAGTTGTACCCGCGCACCGAGTCTCCCGGACTCCACTGCACTTCGCCCTCTCCACGGAAAGGGCTCCTGTCGGCCTCTCCCACAGGTCTTCTCTGGCTGCAAACACCCCCACCGTTGTCTGGCAGCTCCCTGTCTAGGCTCCAACAGGCTACACGTCTTGCTGTCGACCGTCCCCACACGGGAGACAATTCTTCTCGTCGTCGGCTCCGAGGCTACAGCAACCTCCACTGTCTTACGTCCCCACCCAAGAGACAACAAGGCGACAGCTAACCTCTGCTTCACGCTGTATTTTCTTGAGCCCTCAGCAAGACGGGCGAGTTCACTTTCCCTTAAGTGAGTCACCCACTTCCTGGTTTTCCAAGCACCTTATATTCGTTCTCAAAGAAAGAGAGAACCCGAGTTTAACTGGCTCAACCAATGGAATCACTGGCACACACACATCACACGATTTGTACCATAAATCCCCAAGTTATGTTTATTCCACCAATAGAATCACTAGTCACCTACAGATACACACACCACAGCTGCTAGCGCCAACAAAGACTTGGGCACCCAGTGGTTAATGCATAACCTCCTATTCAAACTCATGTTCGATTCCCCCAAGCTACCCATTGAACTAACAGCCTCGACCTCTCTACCGCCATGACTGATGCTTCAAGTATTTACTACCTCTATAGACAACAAGGCGCAAACCACTCGATAGGCCGCAGCCTTCCATTCATTCTCAGAACAAGGACGACTGAATGGTCGCTGTACTCTGCCTGCAGGCTGACGGTCACCTACTCGTGACGGTCACCTGACACGATCGCCTTTCTGTCCGGCCCACTGGAGAGCCCAGTGAATAGCCAGCCAGTGGTCGGACTGGACACTCCTGTACCCAGGACCGGCAAGTCGGCAACTCCTCGTCACTATCCCTCGGACATGCGAAACACTTCCCAGCACTCTCCCTCCTTCAGTATACGACTCAGGGTATCCCCCCCTGGTGATGCCTGAATTCGCACACTTGAAGACCCAAGGAACGTGCTCCCAACAACAGCAACTACCCTTAATTTGCCTAAATGCTCGAGAACCTTCGGCCGACTCATTACACCCCGTACCTAAGAATGTTGTTCCAATCAACATTTTCTCCAGGACGAATGTTCTCAGATTGGATAAAACAAACTCAGTTGCATGGGTCGATATAACAGTGCTATCCCTATGCTTCAAGACATCACTTCCATCAACATCTCTAACATGGATAATGTACCCAATTAAAACCAATAAATCAATTAGATAATCCATAGATCACTCTTTGGTCAGTCATAAACAACTGTGCACAACATTTAACTCTAAACTGGCCCACATATAATCCAAACTCTCTCTATAGCATTAGCTATCAGCATGTCCATACATATTAATTAATCATTCCATTCACTTCTAATATAGCACAACCATGATTACCACAACATCCAAATTCAGGTGTGTGGCCCAGCCTACTTAACATCAAAATCAATTCAGGCGTGTGGCCACAATCCACAAGACAACATTCAAATTCAGGCGTGTGGCCACAATCTGCTCACACGGTCTCACACACAATATGCAAATCAAACATTTATCCTGATTTCACAACAAAAGGACATTTTCACACTTTACTGATCAGTGAGCAAGACAATCTTAACAAATAGATACCAACCAGAAAAATGAAAAATCATAACACGTGAGCATGTACTCAACCCCGCCCCCTAATGGGCAATGAACAAAAACGCATACAGGTAAACATATCAAAAAATGAAAAATAACACATGAACATAAGCTCAACCCCGCCTATACTGGGCAATGAACAAAGCAATGCATACATGTAAACATATATCAGAAAATGAAAAATAACACATGAACATAGGCTCGACCCCGCCCTATACTGGCAAATAAAATCAAACTAAACCATCATTTGGCAATCACCAGTTTCATGTACCCAAAGGTCAGATACCTTACCACAGGGCTGATCTGACACCCACAGCTAGGTTGGCTGCTACTCTGACTCGACCACCTCCCCCATGCTTCTACTCATGAAGTCTGCTGCTACGTTCTGGCTACCCGGGATGTAGCGAACTCTCATAGAATACTCCTGGAGTAGCAGTGACCACCGCATGAGACGACTGCTGGTCAGTTTGGCTTGGGCCAAATACGACAGAGGTTCGTGATCGGTCTCGAGGACAAAGTCCTCCCATACAAGTACTTCTGAAACCGGGACACCCCAAACACTATGGCGAGGCACTCCTTTTCGGACACAGCGTAGTTACGTTCCGCTCTGTTCAGTTTCCGACTCGCGTATGCTACGGGATGTAACACTCCATCATGGGCTTGGAGTATGACGGCCCCAAGGCCCAGATCACTAGCATCTGTCCTCAGCATAAAGTCCTTGTTTAAGTCTGGCAGCCTAAGTACAGAGCCGGAAGTTAGATGGTCCTTCAGGGACTGGAATGCCCCCTCACATTCCTCTGTCCACACCACCTTGTTGGGTGCACTCTTCTTCAGCAGGTCCGTGAGAGGTCCTGCTATGGTGCTGAAATGGGGCACGAACTGGCGGTAATAACCAGCCAGTCCCAGAAAAGCCCTTACCCCCTTCTTTGTTGTTGGTCTCTCCGCTTCCTTAAGCTGACTCACCTTGGCATCCTCTAGTGACAGCTGGCCACAGCTGAGACGATGTCCAAGGTAGTCAAGTGTCCGGAACCCTACATGACACTTGGAGGGTCGAGCAGTCAGTCCTGCTTCAGTCAGTCTCTCCAGGACAGCTCTCCAGACTGCCATATGCTCTTCCCATGTTTCTGTCGCGATGAGGAGATCATCCATGAAATTGTCCCACTGGTTTCCCCTCAGTGGCTCCAATAATCTCCTCATCATCGCCGTAAAAACACTAGGAGCATTCTTCACTCCGAAACGGCATGACCCGCCAGGTATATGTCCCGTCCTGGGTGATGAACGCCAGCTTCGGCCGGTCTGCTGGCTTAACAGGGATCTGCCAATAGCCCTTGGTGAGGTCCACCTTAGAAAAATACTTGGCATTGGCGATTTTGGCGAAGATGGCCTCCGGATCTGGCATAGCTTCTGCTTGGAAAGCAGTGACGCAATTCAGCCTGCGATAGTCTACGCAGAACCGGTTTGATCCATCCTTCTTCTGTACCAGTACGACCGGTGAAGCGTATGGTGACTGCGTTGGTTCGATCACCCCTAATGCCAGCATTTCTCTAATCTCTTCCCAACGGCTTCCTGCCTGGCATGGGGAAGAGGATAGGGTTTAGATCGCACTGGTTGCTCATCAAGCAGTGTGGACCTGGAACTCTGCCAGATGAGTGAGTCCGGTCGTTCAGTCAGTGTGTCCGGGAATTCGGCAAGCAGATCGCGAACTCTTTGCTGCTCCCCCCCTTGGAGCAGCGGATCTAACATGCAGTCCTCACACTTTTTCTGCTGCCGTCAGAGGGGGACTGGGAATTGTTCCGGACTGTTCACAGTCCTGCTCACTTTCCTCCCTCACAAGGGTGGCTGTCACGGACAAAAAAAATGAAACAACCTAACTTGGGGAAACAACCTAACTTGGGGGAAACAGCCTAACTTGGGGTGTCGCCAGCCAATTTGTTCGGACCTAAGTCCAAACTCAAACATTCTAGGCGTCAGAAAGACGGCCCATAGGTCGGGTCCGGCCAATTAAGCTTAGTGGAGAGGTTTCGCCGAGACGGTCCGACCCACCCAGTCTGACTAAGCGGCTTTGACCGACCCTCGATGTCTGCCCAGACGGACCTCAGTACCTGGGCCAGCCTTATCCGGCCAATTTGTGTAACCAACGTCATTGTTAGTCGGACGTCGGGGTGCCTACCCAGACTCAGCTGGCCAATTTAGATTGACCAGTGTCCACCACTTAAGCCAAAACCGCGCCAGTGAAGTAGGGAAGGGGGGAAGGTAGTGTGTGGTGGGGGTGAAATCTAGCTAATCAATTAAATGACCAATTGACCACCACAGAGAGTAAGGCGTGTAGACGGGACTGTCATGATTTGAACGTCCAATGGAATTAGGGAGACAACTTCGGGATCAAGGGTAAAAATACTGACCAATGGTACTGGCCCTTGGACACGGGGTTAGAGCATAAAGGAATGTGTGAGTGAGAGAGAGAGAAGGAGGAAAACGAACAGACAGAGAGAGAGAGAGAGGAGTTCGGGAGAGTAGGCTCTCGCCTACAGGAAGGCAGGGAGATGAGAACGAACAGAGAGATAGAGGTTTAGGTTAGTCTCTGCACGAGGGAAAAGGCAGAGAGATGAAGAGAGAGAGAACGAGGGAAGAACGAACAGAGACAGAGAGAGGGAGAGGTTCTAGGTCTGCTTGAGAGAAAAGCAGAGAGATGAGGGGAGGAGAGAAAGAAACCAAGTTGAGAGATTAGCATGAGATAGTCTGCAGAGGAAGGACTGAGGAGAGATGTGGAGAGAGAGAAAGAGTTGCTAATTTATGAAGAAGAAAAGAAAGAAAAGAAAAAAGAAAAGAAAAGCAACCATGTCCATTTGATAAGAGCAGACTAGAAGAGAGAGAGAGAGAGAGAGAGTGCAATGCGTTAATACAGGAAGAAAGAAAGGAGAACAGATCGATGTTGATAGCCCACTGTTCTACCCTAACCGGGGTTCGACCTCATACCTGGCAGCGTCACTTCGCCAAGCAGAACCACAGCCCAACACCCCAACAGTCTCACCTGACCAGGCGCCATCAGACCAACACCAGTGCCGGCGGTTGTGTCGTGTTGTGAAAGTGACAGTGAAAAGAAAAAGAAAAGAAAAGAAAAGACAGTGATTCGTGAATAGTTAAGATCACCTGGCCAGGTAAAGTAGAAATCTGTTTATACCCGGTTAGTTAATGATGTTTTAGATAAATGATTTTGTGAAGTTCAAGGAAAGAGAGAATGTTTTATTTGTTTGATTCTATATGCATTGATGTTCTTTCTATGATCATGTATAGTAAAGTTATAGACTTTACTAGTGGTTTGATGTGACGAATGCATGATATAGGGAATGAGATTGTAAGCAAGCTGTGAGTGTGTTTGGGCTGTGCGCTAGTCTTCCTCCATTGACATTACACCGAGGTTGACAATTTATTGGCGAGCCTGCCAGGATATTCTGGCCCATTTATTATAATTGTTCAACTTCTCAGAGAGGAAGCTGGGTGGGATTCAAGTATTGTAATCCTAAGAAAAGGGGGTTTTGTCTTACTGTATGTTCCCAAGATAGTTAAATACTAGGCTTGGCATTGCTTCCAAGATAGTTAATATAGGCTTGGCCATTTCAGCCCCAGAGTACTCATTTCGCACAGATTACCTATAATTCGCTCTCATAGTTGGGTCCAGGCGCTGGGCGTCTTATAAAAACTAACTGCGTTGTCCCAAGCTAATATTATCATTCATAGGATTGTGCTATTACGTCACTCGTGTCGGTAACCACCAGTTTGGCTGTCGTAGTTATAAAATCTTGTTCAAAAAAAAAAAGGAGAAAGAGATATAATGGCGGAAGAAAAGAACACACCTATTGAACAACACGTGAGCGTCGCTCGTGATCTAGGTTACTCAGGAGAGGAGTTGCGTGCATTCGTTGAGAACAACAGAAGATGGAAAGAGATGAGCGAGCAGAAAGACGCCGTATCGCAGTAGAGGCGCAGGAAACAGAAAGATTAAGGATTCAGGCTAAGGATAATCAGGCTAAGGAAGAAACAGAAAGAATGAAGCAGGAGACAGAAAGAATAAGGGAAGCGCAGGAAACAGAAAGAATAAGGGCCCAAAGCAGGAGACAGAAAATTTAAAGATTCAATTAGAATTAGAGAAAGGAGAATACAAAGGGAGACCACCGAGGATGGGAGTTCAGTTTCCAGTGACTCTGTGCGCAGCTATGCCCCCCGACCAAAGTTGCCCAAATTCTCTGAAGGAACCGATTCGATTGATGCATACATCAGTCGGTTCGAAACGTTTGCGACCAGTCAGGGTTGGCCTCCAGAAGAGTGGGCAGTCATTTTGTCGGCGTTACTGACGGGTAAGGCATTACAAATTTTCACTGCGTTGCCAGCAGAACAACAGTCTGATTTCGGCGCTGTGAAGGAGTCTTTAATGAAAGGATTTGACCTCACAGAGGAAGGGTTCAGGAAGAAATTTCGTTCAGCTAAATTACAAACAGGTGAGACGTACACTCAGTTTGGTGCACGTCTAGATCACTATTTCGAGAAATGGTTAGAGTTGAGTGGTACGAAGAAGGAGTTTCGCTGAGTTGAAAGAGCTAGTTATGAAAGAACAGATTTTGTCAGGTTGCGGCCCTGAGTTAACCATACATTTGAAAGAGAGACAGCCAGAGACAGCAGGAGAGTTGTTGAAGTTCGCAGAGGTGTATAGAGAGGCACGTTTGTGGCACTAAGGTGCAGGAGAAACAGGTGCTAGGCACAGGTGAGAAGAGTGCAAGGAGACTAGGGAGTTTTCTGCAAAGTCTGCAAACCCAGTGGTGGGCAGAAGGAAGGGCAAAGGGACATTAGGTGTTTCATTTGTCACAAGAAGGGACATGTGGGGAGGGATTGTCGCATGAGGTTCCAGAAGGCAGCAGCCTTGCAAGAGGTGGATAAGGGTCGTCAAGGGAAACGACCTGCAGTGGAACCAAAGGGGATTCAGTCTGAAGAGGGTGGAGTGCAGCCTATGGCTAGCACTGGGCAGCAGTCAGTGTCAGGGATGGAGGGCACTAGGCTGAGTGGTTCGTTACCAGTGAAGAAGGGTGGATTGGCCAGCAGAGGTGAAAGTGTTACGAGACACTGGTTGTTCATGCGGGGTAGTACGAACAACGCTGGTCGATAAAGGGGATTTGACAGGGCAAATCCAGACCTGTACTCTAATCGATGGCACTGTGAGGGAGTTTCCAGTTGCTAAGATAGAAGTACGTACCCCTTACTTCTCAGGCGAGTTGTCTGCGTTGGTGATGGAGAAACCCCTTCACGATTTGATCATTGGGAATATCCCAGGTGCAAGGGATCCAGGGGATCCTGAGTTGTTGACTGCTACGGGGGCAGCAGTTCAAACACGGAGCAAGAAGGAGGAAAAGGTTGTTAAACCGTTAGTTGTTCCAGGAAGGAAGTCGGGCATAGATGTGTCGCCTGATGAGTTTAGGGCAGCGCAGGAACAAGACCCTTCGCTCGTGAAGTCTTGGGAGTTGGCAAGAGGTGGAGAGAAACAGGAGGTTAGAGGAGGTGAGACAGAATTTCTTGTGAAAGGCGGGCTGTTGTACCGAGTGTTCACCAAGGGGAAGACAGGTAAGGTGACCACTCAGTTAGAGGTACCAGCATGTTATCGTGACACTGTCATGTCAGTGGGTCACGAGTCGCTCATGGCGAGTCATCTCGGCACCGGTAAAACGGCTGACCGAGTCTTTGATGATTTTCATAGGCGCAGCAGCAATCATTGATGAGGTGAAAGAGACTCAGCAGAAGAAGGGGAGATTTTGTTACCTAAGTTTCCAGAAGAGTCATACAGGGACGTGTCACTGTATGAAGGGCTAGACAGTAGGAGTTCCTAGGTTTTGTTGTCGGAGGTGACACAAAGCAGCAGAAAGGGGAAAGGTGGAGAAGATGATGAATTCAGAGAGACCAAAGACCAAAACAGAAGTCAGGAGTCTGCTAGGTTTTATTGGGTTCTATAGGGAGTTTGTTCCAAATTTCGCAGCAATCACGAGTCCTCTCAGTGATTTGGTCAAGGCAGGGAAACCGGCAGTGGTCGAATGGTCAGACGCTGCGGGAGCAAGCACTGCAGACGGTGTTGGAAAGACTAGGTTCCCGTCCCATCTTGAAGCTACCAGATATGTCCAAACCATTTTTTTGCGGACAGATGCATCAGGCGGTGGGATAGGTGCAGTATTGTTGCAGGAGCATGAAGAGGTCGAGTTTCCTGTGAGGTATGCTAGCAGGAAGTTGACAAAGGTGAAGAAGGGTACGAAACTGTAGAGAAGGAGTGTTTAGCTGTCGTGTGGGCCGTGCAGAAGTTCCACAAATACTTGTATGGGAAAGAGTTCGTGATAGAGACAGATCACCAACCACTCAAATTCCTGCAGGAGGCACAGCTGAAAAACAGCAGAGTTCTGCGTTGGGCAATGGCATTGCAGCCCTACAGGTATCGAGTGCAGTACATTCCCGGTCGACAGAATGTCGGAGCTGACTATTTAAGTCGTGTAGTCTAGCAAGCTGCAACTCAGAGGAAGTCAGTCATATCCAGGGTGCTTTGTTGATAATATGTGTTGATTCCAGTTATGTTGATTGGATATGGGTTCATTCCCAGTTGGCTATGGTTCATATTTTTTTTGTGTGAGACTTGTTCATATTTTCTTTGTGAGACTTGTTCATGTGGATGTAGTTATACTTGGAGCATACAGTCGCTTGTGTAGTGATGCATTATTTGCAATAAGCGAGGATGGAGATTCCTCAGTGAAGTGTCATGGATCGCGATCATATTATATTGTGCTTTTCATAAGAATTGTGAAAAGGAGAGATGGCAAATCCGCAGGTAGGGGAATTGCATAAGTGCGCACAGAGGTCGTTATAGAATGAGTTGAAATAACGCAAGAGCGCACGTCAATGATAACTCATTGGAGTGGTATCACTAATTGTAATTTTATAACTTATAAACCGTTGGTTGTAAAGTATTTTCCAAACTTTGCGCGTGTAGCTGTGTGTCAGCAAATTCGGTTGTTGTCCTTTTTGTACCGTTGTTTTGAGACAATGCGGAGCATGGTCTTTTGCAAGGGGGAAATTGTCACGGACAAAAAATGAAACAACCTAACTTGGGGGAAACAACCTAACTTGGGGGAAACAGCCTAACTTGGGTGTCGCCAGCCAATTTGTTCGGACCTAAGTCCAAACTCAAACATTCTAGGCGTCAGAAAGACGGGCCCATAGGGCGGGTCCGGCCAATTAAGCTTAGTGGAGAGGTTTCGCCGAGACGGTCCGACCCACCCAGTCTGACTAAGCGGCTTTGACCGACGCCTCGATGTCTGCCCAGACGGACCTCAGTACCTGGGCCAGCCTTATCCGGCCAATTTGTGTAACCAACGTCATTGTTAGTCGGACGTCGTGGTGCCTACCCAGACTCAGTGGCCAATTTAGATTGACCAGTGTCCACCACTTAAGCCACACCGCGCCAGTGAAGTAGGGAAGGGGGGAAGGTAGTGTGTGGTGGGGGTGAAATCTAGCTAATCAATTAAATGACCAATTGACCACCACAGAGAGTAAGGCGTGTAGACGGGACTGTCATGATTTGAACGTCCAATGGAATTAGAGGGAGACAACTTCGGGGATCAAGGGTAAAAATACTGACCAATGGTACTGGCCCTTGGACACGGGGTTAGAGCATAAAGGAATGTGTGAGTGAGAGAGAGAGAAGGAGGAAAACGAACAGACAGAGAGAGAGAGAGAGGAGTTCGGGAGAGTAGGCTCTCGCCTACAGGAAGGCAGGGAGATGAGAACGAACAGAGAGATGAGGAGGTTTTAGGTGTAGTCTCTGCACGAGGGAAAAGGCAGAGAGATGAAGAGAGGAGAGAACGAGGGGAAGAACGAACAGAGACAGAGAGAGGGAGAGGTTCTAGGTCTGCTTGAGAGAAAAGCAGAGAGATGAGGGGAGGAGAGAAGAGAACCAAGTTGAGAGATTAGCATGAGATAGTCTGCAGAGGAAGGACTGAGGAGAGATGTGGAGAGAGAGAAAGAGTTGCTAATTTATGAAGAAGAAAGAAAGAAAAGAAAAAAAGAAAAGAAAAGCAACCATGTCCATTTGATAAGAGCAGACTAGAAGAGAGAGAGAGAGAGAGAGAGTGCAATGCGTTAATACAGGAAGAAAGAAAGGAGAACAGATCGATGTTGATAGTCACTGTTCTACCCTAACCGGGGGTTCGACCTCATACCTGGCAGCGTCACTTCGCCAAGCAGAACCACAGACCAACGCCAACAGTCTCACCTGACCAGGCGCCATCAGACCAACACCAGTGCCGGCGGTTGTGTCGTGTTGTGAAAGTGACAGTGAAAAGAAAAAGAAAAGAAAAGAAAAGACAGTGATTCTGTTTAGTTAAGTCCCTGGCCGGTAAAGTAGAAATCTGTTTAACCCGGGTTAGTTAATGATGTTTTAGATAAATGATTTTTTTAAAGTTAAAGGAAAGGAGAATGTTTTATTTTGTTTGATTCTATTGCATTGATGTTTTTCTTGATCAGTATAGAAAGTTATAGACTTTACTTGGTTTGATGTGACGAATGCATTTTTAAATGAATGGATTGTAAGCAAGCTTGGTGTGTTTGGGCTGTGCGCTAGTCCTTCCCCCATTGCATTACCCCCGGGGTTGACAGTGGACCACGGAATTGCGGCTTCCCCTCTCACATCCCTCTTAAGATGTTCACTGGTAAGTTTTAACGCAGTTGGGAGCAACTGAATGAGAATTTACCCCCCCCCTTTGCTTCCACTACCATGAAGGGCCCCCTTTTCCAGGAAAACTGCAATTTGTTAGGGCCCTGGCAGCAAGGCAGTACTTCTCTCCGGGCTCAAATTTCTTTCCTAGACGGCGTATAGAAGCTGCTTGCTTCTCTTGGCCGTGCCAGATTTGTTGCGTTTTTTGCTAGTGTCCCCAGTTTTCCCTCATTTCTGTTACTACTGGACGTGGTCTGGATTTGGTCTTCCACCTTATCTCCGCCCAGACTGCCGAAAATTGTCAGGGGTCCCGTCGGTCCCCCCCATCAATAGCCGAAGGAAAAACCCCTAAGCTGGCCTGGGGCACCTCCCTGATGAAAACAAAATGGCTGGGATATAAACGGTCCCAGCTCGGGGTTTTTTTACAACACTTTTCGCTTTGTCTTTAGAGTGGCGTGGAACCTCTCTACCAACCCATTGGTTTGAGGATGGTAGGGAGTGGTCGTCGTGGGCCCGAGAGGAGCGGTTGATTTCAGCCAGACCCCACTAAAAACGACGGCCTTGGCCGTCAAGTTTTCTTCTGGCACGCCCACCCTGGTCCAGACCGTCAGGGAGCCTCCTTCCTTGTCTGGACATTTTCCCCGGCCCGCATCCGCATAGCGTGTGAAAATCAATCGCTGTGAGATTAGCGATTTCCTTGTTTGGATGCGGGCCCAAAATTGGCCCTACAATATTCCCCCTACCCGGCGGAATGGCGGGTCAAAGCGGCATGGTCTCAAGCGAGCGGGTCTCGTTTCTTGGGACCCAAGCGTTGGCACCTTAACATGACCTTACATACCTTTGACACCCCCTTTGATCCCGGGCCCAATTGAATTTTTTGACGATTTTTCGGGGCTTTGCTGTCCCTGATGGGCCCCGTTGGGCTTCTTTCCCATCTGGAGCACCGCCCCCGTTTCCCTTTGGCACTATAGGGGAGAAAATTTTCCCCCCCTCCAAATTCAGCACAATTTTTCCCTTTGTGCTCCGGGCGCTCTTCCTTTGGGGGCCTCCGCGGTGTCCTTCATTCACTCTCTTCCTGATGGCAGTAGGGTATCGTCGCCTGCTGCAGTTTGGGGGATCCCCTCCGGTGAGAGTTGGGGGGAAAACCCACAGCGTCTAGGGTTCTCGCTTTTTGGGGGTTGCCCTTGTTTCCACGACATTTCCTCTCCTACTTGGTAAAACCGACGGCGGGCTTTGGCAAATGTCCTACCCCCCAGAAAATTTGGGGTAGGAAGGCCCCTTTGAACTCCTCGTAATGGTGCCCCTTAAAAAAATCGGATACCCTAATAAGGCCAAAAGGGACTGATGATTTTTCCCATCTGCGTTCGCACACAGTGGTCTCCCCTGTGTAGTCTTCATCGTTTACCAGCTGGGGTTACCTTGCCGCTGTGTTACCCCGGGTCCAGTAACATGGCCCCGTCCCTTTTCCCCACTGCCCTGGGGTTGGACGGCGCTTTTTTTTCCTGTGAATTGTATTCACACCAAACTGGTGTACCTGTCCTCGCTACAGCCTTACGATGTGCCCTCTGCCCGCATTAAAACAAAAGCATCCTTTTTTGGCATTCTTGGTTCCATGGTTCCCAAGGGGGCTAGGGGCCTGCTCCGATCGCTTTTCCATCTTTGTTGTGGGAGCGGCATTTTCCCCCGACCGGGGGTTTGGGGGGGTTTTGGGACGACGGTTTGATCCCTTCACCACATTACGTGATCATGGGCAATTCAACCTGTCTGCAATTTTCACTAACCCCTCTAAACTTCCTAATTCTTTTTCCCGCCAAGAATACTGTGGGATCCTTCCGACAATGGAGAGAATTTGCTCCTTAAACGATCTCCTCCCTCAAAGATTAAAAAGTTTGTTCGATGTTCCCTAACCCTTATCCATTTGTCAAAGAGAGCCCAACCCGATAAAAAAGTACGTGCTTCACCTGATTTACAAGGGGTTTTCTCTGAAAATTTTCCCCTATATCTATCGGGGGTTCCCTGGTACCTCTGAAAAAAAAGATCGCGCACCGACTCAAAATCTGTTTTTTTTTTCCCGGGGGTAAGCAAAAAAAAAAGCATCCTAGTTGGGGGGTGTCAGCAGGCAGACAAATTTGTGGCCCCCCGTTCTTGGGTAAGCCTGATCTTTTGGAAAAACCTTTTTTCAATTTGCAAAATAAAATCCTCTAAATGGCCGGGGATTATCACGAACCTTGGTATTGATAAAGGATGACATGGGGTAAAAGTTCACTTGAGGTTTTGGTCCCCGCCGTTCTTTCTCCAATTTTAATTTTTTTTCCCCCCCTCCTCCCTTTTCCCTTCCCCTTTTTCTTCCTCTTTTTTTGTTCTCTTTCTCTTCCTCCTTTCCCGTTTTTTTCTCCCTTTTTTCCCGTTTTTCCCTTTTTCCCCTTTCCCTTTTTTTCCCCCTTTCCCTTTTTCTCTCCTCTTTTTCCCGTTCCCCTTTTTTCTCCTCTTTTTTTCCCTTTTTCTTTTCTTCCCCTTTTTCCCGTTCCTTTCTCTCTCCTCTTTTTTCCCTTTTTTCTTTTCCTCTTTTTCCCCCCCCTTTGTTTTTTCCCCCGTTTGGGGGGTTTCCTTTTTAAAAGGGGGGGACCTTTTTGTCCTCTTTTCCCTTCTTCTTTGAGGTCCATTTTTTCGGGAAAAACCCCTTGTTCGCACCCCCTTCAGTCGACATTGAAGCTTTATTTTAACCCCCGATCAGTAGTTAAAACAACCACATAACAAGCGAGATATCCACACGATCACTTGTAAATAACGACAAATTTGTCTAAACCACAATCAACCCCAACAGAACCAAATCAAGCCCGTTCAAATACAAGGGCCCTCTGAAAAAAAAGATCAAACAATCAAAACGACTAAGTTTTCCAGGGGAGAAAAAAAATCTGGTTTTCCCCAATTACGACCAAATTTCAAAAACCCTTGCAAATTTAAAAAAAAACCAGAATCAAAATCACTTATGGCTCATTTATGTTCTTTTCCCCGGGCGACACCCCCCAAATTTGAGGGGGCTCCGACGCTCCCCCTCGTTATTAAAAAAATGATTTTCTATTCAGGGATTCGGGGGGTTTAGACAGAAGTATTTACGCTTTACAAACCCAAATGCGCTCCCCCATAGGCACACGCACTCTGTCATCACATCGGGCCCCCCCCCAAAGGGGACGGGAAACCCAATTTAAAATTTCATAGAAAATAACAATTTTTTTTCAACTTTACTCCGAGCCCCCACCCGTCCTACCAAACAACTTTCGTATCATACAACAAGAAACCATACAGCAATTTAATAAATCGATCCCCTGTTCTTCAGTTTTCTTTCTTAGCCCGGAAAAACAATATTCATATTCAGTTTTTCAATTATAACCTTTAAAAGCAAAAAAACGCCTAAATTTCCAGCATTTCCCTTGTTGACCAAATTTCTCTATCAACTGTGCGACCACGAGTTAAACTGCCAAGTTGTGTCCTCCCGATTGGCCAAATCGTTGGGGGACACTGGCAAGTAGCTTGAGTTGTACCGCGACCCGGGGTCCCGGACTCCACTGCACTTCGCCCTCTCCACGAAAGGGGCCCTGTCGGCCCTTTCCCCAGGGCTTCTCTGGCTGCAAAAACCCCACCGTTTTCTGCCGCCCCCGTCGGGGCCAACGGCTACCGTCTTGCGTCGACCGTCCCCACACGGAGACAATTCTTTTCGTCGTCGGTCCCGGGGTACGCAACCTCCCTGTCTTACTCCCCCCCCAAGGACAAAAAGGCGACAGCTAACCTCTGCTTCACGCTGTATTTTCTTGAGCCCCCAGCAAGAGGGCGGTTCACTTTCCCTTAAGTGAGTCACCCCCTTCCCGGTTTTCCAAGCACCTTATATTCGTTCTCAAAGAAAGAGAAAACCCCCAGTTTTAAGGGTCAACCCAAAGGGAAACACTGGGACCAAAAACATCACACGATTTTACCAATAAAACCCCCCGTTTTTTTTATTTCCCCCAATAGAATCACTATCACCTACAGATACAACACCCCAAGCTGCAAACCCAAAAAACTTGGGCACCCAGTGGTTAGATAAACCTCCTATTCAAACCATGTTCGATTCCCCAAGTACCCCTTGAAAAAACAGCCTCGCCCCCCTACCGCCATGACTGATGCTTCAAGTATTTACTACCTCTTTGACAAAAGGCCAAAAACCCCTCGATAGGCCGCAGCCTTCCATTCATTCCCAGAAAAAGGCGACTGAATGGTCGCGACCTGCCTGCAGGCTGACGGTCACCTACTCGTGACGGTCACCGACACGATCGCCCTTTTGTCCGGCCCCCCTGGAGAGCCCGTGAATTGCCAGCCGTGGCGGATGGGCCTCCTGTACCCAGGACCGGCAAGTCGGCAACTCCTCGTCACTTTTCCCTCGGGCATGCGAACACTTCCCGCACTCTCCCTCTTCAGTATAGACTCGGGTATCCCCCCCCGGTGATGCCCGAATTTTGCACACTTGAAGACCAAAAAAACGTGCCCCCAAAAAACAGCCAAATACCCTTAATTTTCCCAAATTTCTCGAGAACCTTCGGCCGATCATTACATATATATATAATTGTAGGAGAGAGAGAGAGAAGAGAGAGAGAGAGAGAGAATATAATTTTTGTGTTTCATTAAATTATGTGTGTTTTGTGTGTAACATACAAAAACATACAATATATATTTTATAATATATTAATATATATATAATATATTAATATTTATTAAAATATATATATATATAAAAATTGCATTAGGACAAAAAGAAAGATATTTTTATTTAAGTATTTCAAGCGTCATTTAGATTCCAAAATTTTTTCAAACCCCAAAGAAAAAAATCAGTCGTCTTTTTTCCATTTTGTCTGACTATTCACATGGACAGGTTCCCGTTGCGGGGGATGTTTCTGTCAAAATGTTCCTTTAAAATTTTTTTAGCAAAAAAAATATGCGTTCTTTTTGTGCACAGTTATTAGAAGGCCCTTTTTGAAAAGAATATTTTCAAATAGTTTTTTCTTTTCGCGTGTTTTTTTTTTTTTTTATTTTTTTTTTTTTTAGTGTGAATTTTGAAACCCCCATTTGAATCCGCATCAATAACCCCCATGGAAATGCGTAATTGCCAGCATGGGTCAACGGGCTTGAAATAGACATGGGGGGCCTCTCCCCCCCCCCCCCCCCCCCCACCCCCCCAAACCCGGGGGTTCGACCTCTACCTGGCGCGTCACTTGCCGCAAAACCCACAGCAACCCCAACAGTCTACCGACCGGGGCGCCATCGCCAAACACCAGTGCCGGCGGTTTGTGTCGTGTTGTGAAAGTGACAGTGAAAAAAAAAAAGAAAAGAAAAGAAAAGACAGTGATTCTTGAATTTAGTTAAGATCCCCTGGCCAGGTAAAGTAGAAATCTTTTTTATACCGGGTTAGTTAATGTGTTTTAGATAAATGATTTTGTGAAGTTCAAGGAAAGAGAGAATGTTTTATTTTGTTTGATTCTATATGCATTGATGTTCTTTCTATGATCATGTTTAGTAAAGTTATAGACTTTACTAGTGGTTTGATGTGACGAATGCATGTTTATAAATGAGATTGTAAGCAAGCTGTGAGTGTGTTTGGGCTGTGCGCTAGTCCTTCCTCCATTGACATTACACGAGGTTGACAGTGGCTACCACGGAATTTGGGGCCCTTCCGCACGTCTCACATACTCCTTAAGCATGTTCACTGGTAAGTTTTAACGCGTTGGGACGCAACTGAATGAGTAATTCACCCCCCCTTTGCTTCCACTACCATGAATGGCCCCTTCCAGGACAACTGCAATTTGTTATGCTGCTTGGCAGCAGAGAAAGTACTTCATCTCCTGGCTCAAATGTTCTTTCCCTAGCACGGCGATCATAAAAGGTCTGCTTGCTTCTCTTGCGCCTGTGCCAGATTCTGTTGCGCTAGTTTGCTAGCTGTCCCCAGTCTTTCCCTCATTTCTGTTACATACTGGTACGTGGTCTGGACTTGGTCTTCCCCCTTATCATCCGTCCAGATCTGCCTGAGTATTGTCATGGGTCCCGTACGGTCCCGCCCATACAATAGCTCGAAGGAGAAAACCCTAAGCTGGCCTGGGGCACCTCCCTGTATGCAAACAAAATGGCTGGGTTTATAACGGTCCAGTCTCGGGGTGGTTTTCACAACACTTCTTCAGCATTGTCTTTAGAGTGGCGTGGAACCTCTCTACCAACCCATTGGTTTGAGGTTGGTAGGGAGTGGTCGTCAATGGTCGACCGAGAGGAGTCGGTTGACTTCAGCCATGACTCCACTAATAAAACTGACGGCCTTGGTCCGTCAAGTTTTCTTTGGCACGCCCACCCTGGTCCAGCCCGGGTCGGGGAGAGCTTCTGCTACTGTCCTTGTCTGGACATTCTTCACCGGCACCGCACCCGCATAGCGTGTCGCATAATCAATCGCTGTGATGATGTAGCGATTTCCTTGATTGGATGCTGGCACAATTGGCCCTACAATATTACCCCTACCCGGCGGAATGGCTGGTCAATGAGCGGCATAGGTCTCAAGCGAGCGGGTCTCGTATTCTTGGACCCAAGCGTTGGCACCTGTCACATGACCTTACATACCTCTTGACATCCCCATTGATCCGGGCCCAAGGGAATTCTTTGACGATCTTATTGGGTCTTTGCTGTCCTAGATGGGTCCTGTTAGGCTCTCATGCCCCATCTGGGCACCGCCTCCCGTTTCTCCTTTGGCACTACTACCTGGGAGTTTAACTTCACCACCCCCCCTAAATTCACGCACAATTATGCCATTGTGCTCCGTGAAGGCGCTCTTCCGTTTGGCCCTTCGCAGGATGTTCCATCATTCACTCTTTTCCCTGATGGCAGTCAGGGTATCGTCACCCTGCTGCAGTTTGCGGATCTCTCCGGATGAGAGTTGGTGGGGATACCACAGCGTCTAGCGGTTCTCGCTTTTTGGTGGTTGCCCTTGTTTCCACGACATTTACCTTCCTACTTGGTCAACCGACTGGCAGGGCTTTTGGCAGAATGTACCTACACCCCAGAAAAGTTGGGTGGGGATGGTCCCTTTGAACTCCTGCGATAATGGTGTCCCTTACAAAATCGGACTCCACCCTAATATAGGCCAAAGGGAGCTGACTGATTCTTCCATCTGCGTATCGCACACAGATGGTCTCCCTGTGTAGTCTTAAATCGTTTACCAGACTGGGGTCTACCATTCCCGCTTGTGTTAGCCCGGTGTCCAGTAAACATGTGACTGCCGTCCCATTCACCACTCCCCTGGTGGTTGGTAGCGGCGTTTTATCTTCCTGCTGAATTGTATTCACAGCCACAACTGAGTGTAACCCTGTCCTCGCCTACAGTCCTTAGCGATGTGAACCTCTCGCCCGCATTTTAAAACAAAAAGCGATCCTTTTCTTGGCATCGTTTTTGGGTTTCCCCATGGTTCCCTAGGGGCCTAGGGGCCTGTCCGATCGCAGTTTCCACTCTTTGTTGTAGGAGTCGGCATTTTACTCCTGACCGTGTGGTTTGGGGGTTTGGGACGACTGGTTTGATCCTTCACCACATTACGCTGTTCAGGGGCAGATTCATACCTGTCTGCAACTTTCACTAACTCCTCTAAACTTCCTAATTCTTTTTCCCGCCAAGAATATGTGGATCCTTCCGACAAGTGGAGAGAATTTGCTCCTTAACGATCTCCTCCCTCAAAGATTCAAAAGTTTGTTCGATGTTCCTAACCTTACCCATTTGTCAAAGAGAGCCTAACCCGATAAAGGAACGTACGGGCGTCTCACTGTTTTAAACGAACGGTTTCTCTGAACAATTTCCTATATCTATCGGCGGTTCCCTGGTCCCTCTGAAACAAGCATCGCGCACCGACTCAAAATCTGTCTGTTTTTCCGGTGGTAAGCAGAAAAAAGCATCCTAGCTTTGGGTGTCAGCAGCGCAGACAAATTTGTGGCCCCCGTTCTTGGGGTTTAAGCCTGATCTTTGGCAATCCTTTCCAAATTGCGAAATGAAATCCTCTAAATGGTCCGGATTATCATCGAACCTTGGCATATTGATTTAAGGGACTGAACATTTTGGTGCAAAGTTCACTTGAGGTTTTGCGTCCCCGTCCGTTCTTTCTCCAATTTTAATTTTTCTAACTCAAACTGCCTTATCTCCCTTCTTTTCTTTCCTCTCTTTCCCGTTCTCTTTCTCTCTCCTCTCTTTCCCGTTCTCTTCCTCCTTTTCCCGTTCCCTTTCTCTCTCCTCTTTTTCTGTTCTCTTTCTCTTCCCCCTTTTCCCCTTCCCTTTCTCTCTCCTCTTTTTCCCCTTTTCTTTCTCTCTCCTCTTTTCCCGTTCCCTTTCTCTCTCCTCTTTTTCCCGTTCCCTTTCTCTTCCTCTTTTTCCCGTTCCCTTTCTCTTTCTCTCTCCTCTTTTTCCCGTTCTCTTTCTCTTCCTCTTTTTCCCTTTTTTCTTTTCTCTCTGTTTCTTCCCGCTCCCCTTTTTATTTTCTGAGCCTCGATTACACGGGGCCAGGTTCTCATTTACATATGCCTTCGTTCCGGACCCTTTAGTCCTAAAGCTTTTCCTTCTTTTTGAGGTCCATTTTTTCAGCGGAAACCCATTGTCTCGCACCCTCTTCAGTCGACATTCTGAAGCTATCTAACCCCCGATCAGTAGTTAATACAACCACAGTAACAAGCGAAGATATCCACACGATCACTTGTAAATAAGCGATCAAATGTTGTGCTACACACAATCAACCTCAACAGCAACAAATCAAGCCAGTTCAAATTACAAGGCCCAGTCATGAAAAAAAGATCAAAACAATCAACACATGACTAACGTTTTCCAGGTTAGAGAAAAAAATCTAGGTTTTTCCCCAATTTCGACCAATTTCAAATCCCTTGCAATTGAACAAAAACCCCGAATCAAAATCACTTATGGCTCATTTATGTTCATCCCGGACGACAGCCCCCAATTTGTGACGGGGCTCCGACGCTCCCCCTCGTTATTAAAAAATGATTTTCATATTCGGGATGCAGGGGGTTTTTAGACGAAGTATTTACGCTTTCAAAAACCAAATTTCGCTCTCGCATAGGCACACGCACTCTGTCACTCACATCGGGCCGCACACAAAGGTGACGGGGAAAAACCCAAAAACATTTCATAGAAAATAATCAATTTTTATTCAACTTGACTCCGAGCCCCCACCCGTCACTACAACAACAACTACTGTATCATTTTCAACAATGTAAACAGCATACAGACAATTTAATTAATCGCATCCCTGTTCTTCAGTTTTTCTTACTTAGCCCGGAAAAAACAATTTTTCACTATTCAGTTTGCACACTTATAACCTTAAGAGCAAATAAAGCGTCCATAACTTGCCAGCATTCCTTGGTTGACCAGTTTCTCTCATCACACTGTGCGCCACGAGCTGAAGCTGCCAACTGTTGTGTCCTCCCGATTGGCCAAAACCCCGTTGGGGGACACTGGCAACGTTAGCTTGAGTTGTACCCCGCACGAGTCTCCCGGACTCCACCCGCACTTCGCCCTCTCCACGGAAAGGGCTCCTGTCGGGCCTATCCCACAGGTCTTCTCTGGCTGCAAACACCCCACCGTTGTCTGGGAGCTCCCTGTCTAGGCTCCCAAAAGGCTACACGTCTTGCTGTCGACCGTCCCACACGGGAGACAATTCTTCTCGTCGTCGGCTCCCAGGCTACAGCAACCTCCACTGTTTTTACGTCCCCACCCAAGAGACAACAAGGCGACAGCTAACCTCTGCTTCACGCTGTATTTTCTTGAGCCCTCAGCAAGGGCGGGCGAGTTCACTTTCCCTTAAGTGAGTCACCCACTTCCTGGTTTTCCAAGCACCTTATATTCGTTCTCAAGAAGAAAGGAAACCCGAGTTTAAATGGCTCAACCAATGGAATCACTGGCACACACACATCACACGATTTGTACCAATAAATCCCCAAGTTATTTTTATTTTCCCCCAATAGAATCACTAGTCACCTACAGATACACACACCACAGCTGCAAACGCCAACAAGACTTGGGCACCCCGTGGTTAATGCATAACCTCCTATTCAAAAATCAAAGTTCGATTCCCCCAAACTACCCATTGAACTAACAGCCTCGGCTCTCTACCGCCATGACTGATGCTTCAAGTATTTACTACCTCTATAGACACAAGGCGCAAACCACTCGATAGGCCGCAGCCTTCATTCATTCCTCAGAACAAGGACGACTGAATGGTCGCTGTACTCTGCCTGCAGGTGACGGTCACCTACTCGTGACGGTCACCTGACACGATCGCCTTTCTGTCCGGCCCACTGGAGAGCCCAGTGATTTGCCCGCCAGTGGTCGGACTGGACACTCCTGTACCCAGGACCGGCAAGTCGGCAACTCCTCGTCACTATCCCTCGGGGCATGCGAACACTTCCCAGCACTCTCCCCTTCAGTATACGACTCAGGGTATCCCCCCTGGGGGATGCCTGAATTCGCACACTTGAAGACCCAAGGAACGTGCTCCCAACAACAGCAACTACCCTTTAATTTGCCTAAATGCTCGAGAACCCTTTGGCCCCGGGCTCATTACATATATATATAATTGTAGAGAGAGAGAGAGAGAGGAGGGGAGAGGGGAGAGAGAATATACATTATGTGTTACATATAAATTATGTGTGTATTTTGTGTGTATACATAAAATACATACAATATTATATATATATAAAATATTATATTATTTATATTATATAATATATTTAATTAAATATATTATATATATATAAAATTGATTATGGAACAACAAAGAAACGATATTTTTATTTAAGTATTTCATGCGTCTTTAGCATTCCAAATATTACAACCACAGAAGAAATAAAACATCAGTCTGTCTTTTTGTCTATTCATTATGTCTGACTATTTACACTGGACAGAGTTCCCTGCTATGCGGGGCATGTTTCTGTCAAAATGTTCCTTAATATTTTCAGCGAAAAAAATATGCGTTTCTTTTTGTGCACAGTATATTAGAAGGCCTTCTTTGAAAAAGAATATTTTCAAATAGTTCTTTCTTTTTCGCGTTGTTTTTTTTTTTTTTTTATTTTTTTTTTTTAGATGTGAAGTTTTAGAACCACTCCGATTTGAATCTCGCACTCAACTAACCGCCTGGTAAATGCGTAATATGCCAGCATGCTGGTCAACGGTCTTGAAATAGACATGGGGACCTCTCCCCCCCCCCACACCCCACCCCCCACCCTCGCCCGCCCTCGGGGAATAATCTGAAAATGAGACGGTTTGCATCGATCGCAGTAATGGCACTTTCATGTTTATCTGTTTTCTGCATATGAGCGCCCTGAACAGGTCTTTGTTTAAGATTTATCGGAGGGGGGGGGGGGGGGGGTGGACACTGCAAATTATTTCGGTGCTGTTTCTTGATGATGTTGAACGATGAAGGAATTGTAGTAAGCTGACATTGTATTCATGATGTTGTCTCTTGATGATATTGAACGATGAAGGAAATGTAGGCGAGGTGACACAATATTCGTATGAAGCATTTTTTTAAATTGTATATAAAGATGTTTTTTTGTGTGATTACTTAGAAGTTGTGTTTGAAATGGATTGTGATAATTATTCGTTCCAGTGC
>CM031612.1:26625389-26628990 GCA_018398815.1 Conus ventricosus | reverse complement strand
CTCCCTCTTCTCCTTCTCTACCCCCCCCCCACACTTTCCCCTCTTCTCGCTTTCCCTTCACCACCACCACCCCACCCCCCTTCATCCAAGCCTCTACTAGTGAAGGAGGATTCCCTGTAACCATCTCTGCTTGCAGCGTCTGAAGTGGAGACCATTACTTAAGCCCTTATCACATTAGGCGTGTCTCTTCGGGCTCAAGAGCGTGAAAACGGATTTTTGTTCTAGGGGTCGCTTTTTCCCTTCTTCGCCTCCTCATTGGTATGGTGGCAAGAAAACAGTATGCAGATTGATGGTCACGTGACTAGGAGTGGAGCTCGTTCCTCTCTGTCTCTCTCTCCGTCTCTCTGTCTCTGTTCAAGCAGTGTTCCCCATGTCAAATAGCAGGTTTTGCTGATGACATTAAACTGTATTCATTGTCATTGTCATAGTCATTGTTGTCTGTCTCTGTCTCTGTCTCTCTCTCTCTGTCTCTGTCTCTCTCTCTCTCTCTCTTGTAGAATAGCAAGGACAGATTGGAAGAATAGGCACTGCCTAAAATCTCTATCCTTGAGTAATAAAGTTTTTGAGTCTTGAGTCTTGAGTCTCTCTCTCTCTCTCTCTCTCTCTCTCTCTCTCTCTCTCTCTCTCTCTCTCTCTCTCTCTTGCTGCTTTCTCTTTGTTGTGTATTCAACGCGCTTAGAGGCGTTTGGTTTCAAAGAAGTGTAGGAACCTTATAAGCAGATTCATGTGTGACAAATCTGAAAGCGGAGACCAATTCTCAATTCTTGGTGATGAAGGATATAACAAAGAGAACAGAAAACAAAGTCATGCCACAGGAGATGAGCAGGCGACGGAGCAGGCGGCCTTCACCTTGCTCTGACGGACTGATCACTATCGCTGTGCGGGTGTCTTGCTCAACAACAAAAAAAGTTATGCATGTTCAACTCCTCAGACTGGGCGAGTTGTCGCTCGTGCGGTCACCTGTATGTAAGTAATCACACTTCAGAGAAGGAGGGCACAACCATACGTTTAAGGCGACTGCAGATGAGGGTTAGCACTGCACAAGGAAGCACGGCAACACACGACAACACCAGAAGCTCCAGCAACGACGCTCTACACAGTAGGAGGCCACAAATCATCATGGTCTGGAACAGCTGTGATTTTCAGAGCATGGAATCAGAGGTTTGTTGGATGGCGTGGATGACTGGGAATGCACAGCACGCCTTCCAGGATGGGAAAACCATCCTGATATCATCAGGAAGAGTGGCACAGTGCTGGTGGACCTTGTTCTCCACTCAGGTTCATAACATGATTATTAACTCACTGTGCCATTCGAAAGCAGAATGTATACCGAGAAGTGCACTAACCAGTCTGGTCCAGCAATTGGAAGGAATCCTGCTTCTAGGTCAAAGTTCTCGCCATAGAGGTTGAAGCAAGAAGGATCTGTGGGTTCGTCAGCCTATGATCTCATGAAACAGCTCGGGATATTTTTTTTTTTATAAGAAGAGGACCAGAACCCTGAAAACACTGGAAGAGGCAGCTGAAAAAATTGCAACTGGATCTGGTGTAGGAAGAACAAATATTAACTTCGTAAAGCTGAAATTTTCGAATTTTGGCGATGTGGATGAGCCATCTGTCTTTAAAAAAGAAAAAAAGAACGAAGAAAAAAAAAAGATACGCTATGAGACGCCTATCCATCCAAAAGTTTGCGGAATCGAGTCCCGATAGCACCAGGGGGGAGGAGGGGGGTGGGGGTGGGGGGGAGGAGGACACTGGCATCTGAAGGGAATTCACGAGTCATGATCTGGATGCAGCCTAACTCCTTTAGAATGTCAGGAGTTCAGGGCCAAAACATTGTCTACAGGAGGCGAGCGGCTGGGGGCGGGGGTCTTCCCTGAAGACTTCCTGGTGCCCACCTCTCCCTAGAGTTTCTTCCTACCCAAACTGGGCGAACATTCACTTGTCGAGTGTTAAAAAACAAAGCAAGCGCACTGGAGCGAAGGAATCCCTCAGTGTGGCTTTAGACTTAAGAGTCCTGTAACGAAGGGCCATCGGGGACGAGAGACGTGCTCAGTGTGAAGTAGGCTTTAGACTCCTGTAGTGTAAAAGCCATCGCAGACGAGATACTTGCTCGTGTTAAGTAGGCTTTAGACTCCTGTAGTGTAAAAGCCACCGCAGACGAGATACTTGCTCAGTGTGACGTAGGCTTTAGAGTCCGATATTGTAAAGGCCGCTGCAAACGAGGCGTCAGTGTCAGAATCATGCACTCGCAAACATGCGACAATTTTTGCCACGAATGAACTGCGGTCTTACCAGGTATCAATCGCAGTGGAGTTTACGGAAATCGGCGTACCATGTGGCCTCTCTCTCTCTCTCTCTCTCTCTCTCTCTCTCTCTCTCTCTCTCTCTCTCTCTCTCTCACACACACACACACACACACACACACACACACACACACACACCAGAAACAGATCAATATTCTTGCTCTAACGCTTAGTTATGAGGGTAGCGTCCCTTGTTTTGATGAACTCTCTACTGATCTGTGGAGTCACAACAGTTGAATTTCGACAAGCAAGTCGCAATGAAGTTAACATCCTTCGGCAAAACAATCATGTAGCTCGACATGTACGTTTTACATCTCTGGGGGAAAAAAAAAACAGAGAGGGAAAAATAAAAACAGAACAAGAATGTAGTTCCAAATTCAGCTTCTCCCCACCCTAGTGCCCGATGCCACTGATTCTCAGATAGGACGCCAATGCCTGTGAGCTCGCACATGAAGCGTAAAATTTTGATTTGCGGTTGACGCTGTGCACCACAATCATGATTTTGACGCCCGTCTCGGAGGACCTTAAGACCTACGATGAGGCGGGACCCTTTTGGAGCCGACCGCGACATTCCTCATGCGCCACTTCTCTCCTTTAATTATACATTGCTGGTGATGCGTACTTCATTTGTCGTAGCCGTCATCATCGTTTTCACGGCTGTCGTCCTGTAAAAAAATAGCAGCAGCAGCAGCAGTAGTAGTGGTAGTAGTTGTCGTCCCTTTTCATATCAGTAGTAGTACTCCCCTTTTCATATTTCAAGGAAAATTCATGTTATTAATCAACATGAATCCTATATTCTGACCCCTCCCTTCCATCCCCCACCCGCTTACTTGCACCCCCTCCACACCCCAGTTTGACCGCTTCCTCCACTTTCCCCATCCTTCTTCTATTACAATTTAGACACAGTTGAATGATTATACATATTAACAAACAAACAAACAAACAAACCAAACAAACAAACAAAAACCGGCTCATAGTTACAGGATCTATGATCATTGGCACAGGATATAGTTGTGGATCATGTGAACATACTTTTACTGTCCTTTCTGAGAGCAAACGGCAACCCTAGATGTGGCCCCTCGAGGTCGGCTAAGCCTCCAAACCACAACGGTTGGAGTTGAACCCGACGACATCATTCAAAACTTTGGGCATCAGAGATTGCAGATGCCCAGAAAGAGAGATGAGAGAAGAGAGGGAGGAGTGAAGGGAGAGGACGAGAGCGGCGGGGGGGGGGGGGGGGGGGGGGGGGGTAGGGATGAGGGAGGGGGGTAGGGGAGGGGCAGAATGGAAGTCTTTCC
>CM031612.1:26612889-26620389 GCA_018398815.1 Conus ventricosus | reverse complement strand
CTCTCTCTCCGAAGGTTGCGTTCAGCTACCAATCTTTGACAGGAAATCTTGGAGGAATGTTGGTGGAGGGGTGGGGGTGGGGAGTTGTACAGAACACAAAAGACCGGGACTGTTGTTGTTGTTGTTGTTGTTTTCTTTCTTCCCCTCCAGTAATGGAAAAGTTATGTCTATGCTAGTGTTATTTGCGATGCCATTTCCCGTAACACGCATGCGTATGATGGGCACTTAAAAGATTACTTTCCTAAATTGTTTGTCATCTGGCATACAGGCTCGACTAGAAAGCAATCATTTCATTCTGTACGGCTGTAATGTTCACGTTCACGGTAAAAAGTTAACCGCCCTCCCCCCACCCCCACCCGTAGTCTATTGGTCGCAGGGGAGGTGACCTGTCTGAAGTTCACCGTGTCTACGGTATGGCTTAATGGAGGGCGGAGACCACCCCTCTCCTTCCGCCCCCTTTTACCTCCCCTGGACTGAATCAGGTACCCATTTATTGCTGGGTGGACAGCGAGGGTAGCCTATAAATCCAATTGCACCAGTGAATCGAACTCACAACCATCAGCTTCGAAGGCAAATGCTCTAACCATCTGACCACGTCTCCCTCGAATTCACAGGAATGTTTTTTTTTCTTTTTTGTTTGTTTGTTTGTTTGTTTGTTTGTTTGTTTGTTTTGGGGGGAGGGGGGGGGGGAGGTCAGTGTATTTTTGGACAAGAGACTGCGCAAGTCGAGTTCACGTCCTATTGAAAACAGTTCCAACCTCAGAAGGCCTAACAATCTCTCTGCCGATTATCAGAGAGCAGGAATATTCTGCCGGGTTCGAACCCGTCACAGTGGTGTAGTGGTTAGCGTCGCAGACTTGCAATCTGAGAGATCATCGTTCGAGTCCCGGCAAAGGCAATGATTCGTGAGAGTTTTCGACACCAGCCAACACCTACCCATAGTTTTGTGCGTTGTAAGCTCGAATGGGAAACTGAAATAACACACTCGAATTTCGCCCACGTCCACTTAAGGGGTGTGTTTCTGAGAGTATTGCTCATTTTCCTGACTAACGGTGCAGGTGTCTGTCTTTCTCGGGCCTGGTTGACACAACGATACATTTTTTTTTCAACGGCATCGCACAGTTTAAGTCTATCATATAAACGCAAATCAGATTGGAACTCCACAGTATCATCTTGGTCATTTTTATCTTCATTCTTGATCTAAAAAAAAAAGGAAAAAGGGATGGGATGGGGGGAAGGTTGGGGGGGGGGGGGGGGCGTTGTCGAAAGTCCCTGATGTAATTATGTCGGCTGACGGTGCGTACAATTTTAAACGGCCTTGATGTGAGAGCACACCGTGTAAAAACCACAAACATATTTGCTCCCGCAGGCAGAACAACTCACAGGCCCGCACACGTAGGAAAAAAATGAAGCGTTGAGCCAGTGCTCAGACAAGAGTCTTGCTAATACTGTACACCCTGCAGACATAGCCAGCCACACGCAAGGCACACGGTGAAGTCATTGACATACCTGACCTTTTCTCCTTGCTTGATGCGAGCGTTCTTTGCCACGGAAGCGCGAAAAGCCTGCCGTTCTAGCAAAGACATTCCATGACAAACAAGGAGGGTATATCTTGCTTCCACAAGAAAACAAATACACTCCCATAAGCTCCAAAGGAATCCTGCTTACGACACCGACTCCTCGCCTGGCAGATATGACAGCACAGAGCACACAGAACAGACAATGACCTCCCCCCCCCCCCCCGCCCCAAAAAACAAAACAAAAAAACGCTCCAAGCTTGCCTTCATACCCCCTATATAATTGTTTGTTCCGTGTGCGCTCTGTGCTGTCACATCGAAGGGGATCACATCTGGTCGGCGATACGGTATCGTCTGCAGCATTCCTTTGAAGTTATGGGCTCGTATTTGTTTCGTCGTGGGAGCAAAAGTTACCCTTCTTGTTTATCATTCACTGTTTCTTGCTTCCTTTCCTATTTACGCCCCTTTTAAAAACATTTAGGTCATTGGGGTATCATAGCAGAGTAATAAAACCTGGCAGCAAGTCTGACGTAAGCAGTCAGACAATAATGCTTTAATACTGACGCACATACTGTCAGTAAAGTTCAGTATTCGATCCCACTGACCGCACGTGTATTTTTAATCAATCGATCATACCTGTCAGTAAACTTCAGTATTCGATTCCACTGACCGCACGTGTGTCTTCATCAATCGATCATACCTGTCGGTAAACTTCAGTATTCGATCCCACTGACAGCACGTGTATTTTCATCAATCGATGTCAAGCGGCTGGTTCGTCGCACCAAGATTCATTCATGAGCGTTCCCATTTTGCTCAATTAGTTGCTTTAAAATGTTCACGCTAACCTGATTCTTTTCTATCTTATTTATCTGTTTATTCATTTGTTCATTTCATTTCTTATTTATTAATTTATTTATTTATTTTAGTCTGGTGTGCTTCAGCGTTGCTTGTGGAATATGTCGTGTTCATCGTTCTGTATTCTTGAACTAACGAATACGCTGTATGATTGAATTAATGAGTGGATCAGAGTCAGCGAAAAGAGTTACCGCCCTGAAAGGGAAGTCACTCATACATGGTTTGTCTCCGCCTGATCTCAGAAAGCAATTCTGGTCCGGCCAGGCAACCAACATGGACAGGAACAGATAACCGGAGCAGCACACGGTTCTAATCTGATAACTTAACCATTCTAAAGCTTACGTCCGTAGATCAGATCTGTGTTTGAAACTAGAGTGTTTCGACCTGTCAAACCTATCTCGAAACTTCCTACGACTTCGGCCTAAGCAATGAACGTAGAACGTCGCTCGCTGACTGAACGCAACTCTGGTGGGAGGATGGTATGGTGTTCAATTTTGGCCAAAGGACGCAACTTGTCACAAGGGGCGTTGATCAAGCGAGAGGGGGGAAGGGGTGTGTGTGGGGGGGGGGGGGGAGAAAGAGTGCGGGGGGGGGCTGGGGAAGAACTGAGATGAAGGGTTACAGGTAGGAAGGAAGGCGTGGGGAGGAGTGGAGGGAGGGGAGGGGCGGGTGAGATGGGGAGGATGGGGGTTGGGGGGGTTGGGAAGGAGTTGGCTGCGAGGCCCGGTAAGGGGAGCGTGTTATGTATGGGCGGTCATCCGTCATCGTCAATTTGGCCAAGATGAATCGAGTGTCTAATCCGGCGGGATTGTCCTTCTCATACGTCCGCGTGTCTTACATGCTGAGAACACGCGTCCATCTAATACCTTCCTTCTTCGAGGTGTTGAGCTTTCTTCTATTTTATAAGCCGTGCAAGGCTGCTTTGTGTGCAGTTGTGTGTGTGTGTGTGGGGGGGGGGGGGGGTGTGTGTGTCTTTTTTTCCATAATGTTTGTGTGCATAAGAAGAGATGACATGACATCAAGTGACTCATGATGAGAGAGAGAGAGAGAGAGAGAGAGAGAGAGAGAGAGAGAGAGAGAGAGAGAAAAGAGGAGAGAGAGGTGGGGGGAGTGTGTGTGTCTGCACTGATTTATCAAACATGTTAAGTCTACCGCTAACTCACATGAAAACTAACTAAAGCATAGAATTACTGTCCAATGGTCAACTCATGCAGCAGGAAAATATATATAGCATAAAGAAAATGCCCAAGGTAAGCAAGTTACACACACACACACACACACACACACACACACACACACACACACACAACCACACACACACACACTGTCAACCTCGGGTCATGTCAGTGGAGGAAGGACTAGCGCACAGCCCAAACACACTCACAGCTTGCTTACAATCTCATTCATATATCATGCATTCGTCACATCAAACCACTAGTAAAGTCTATAACTTTACTACACATGATCATAGAACGAAACATCAATGCATATGGGATCAAACAAAATAAAACATTCTCTCTTTCCTGAACTTCACAAAATCATTTATCTAAAACATCATTAACTAACCCGGGTATAAATAGATTTCTACTTTACCTGGCCAGGTGATCTTAACTATTCACGAATCACTGTCTTTTCTTTTCCTTTTTTTTCCCTTTCACTGTCACTTTCACAACACGATACAACTGCTGGCACTGGTATTGGTCTGCTGGCGCCTGGTCAGGTTAGACTGCTGGCACTGGCGTTGGTCTGTGGTTCTGCTTGACGAAGTGACGCTGCCAGGTATGAGGTCGAACCCCGGTTAAGATGGAACAGTGACTATCAACATCGATCTGTTCTCCTTTCTTCCTTCCTGCATTAACGCATGGCACTCTCTCTCTCTCTTCTAGTCTGCTCTATCAAATGGACATGGTTGCTTTTCTTTTCTTTTTCTTTTCTTTCTTTTCCTCTTCATTAGTTAGCAACTCTCTCTCTCCACATCTCTCCTTAGTCCTTCCTCTGCAGACTATCTACGTGCTAATCTCTCAACTTGGTTCTCCTCTCTCCTCCCTTCATCTCTCTGCTTCTCTCTCCAGCAGACCTACACCCAGAACCTCTTCCTCTCTCTCTCTCTGTTCGTTCTCCCCCTCTCTCTCACTCACAGATTACTTTATTCCCTACCTACGTGTCCAAGGGCGAGTACCATTGGTCAGTATTTTTACCGCCTCGTACCCATTGGATATTCAAATCATGACAGTCACGCCTACACGCCTTACTCTCTGTGGTGGTCAATTGGTCATTTAATTGATTAGCTTGATTTCACCCCCACCACGCACTACCTTCCCCCTTCCCCTTTCCGGCTACGTCGATCTAATTGTGGGCACTGGTCCCACAAATTGGCCGGATGAGTTTGATCCAGGCGTCGAGACTCGTCTGGCCAGACATCGAGGCGTCGGTCAGCTACTTAGTCTGTCTGGGTGGACCAGACCGTCTCCGTGGAGGATTAGGATTAGCCCCCTCGCTGTGCCCAAGTTGGCTGGATGAGACGCATGGAGCCGTCTTCGTGGCGCCCAGAATATTTGAGTTAGGGCTTATGTCCAACCAACTCGGCTGGCGACGGACCACGACTTTGCTTGTGTTTATTTTTGACCGTGACACACACACACACACACACACACACACACACACACACATGTGCTCAAGGACTGGGGGTGGAGAATGCGAGTGTTTTTACTTTTACAGTCTGTACCCCCTGAAGAAGGCAATTAAAGCCGAAAATTTTGGAAATTTTAATCTTGTTTGTTTGGAATTTTATCTACCTTGACTGTTTTCACACACACACACACACACACACACACACACACACAACACACACACACACACACACACACAGGTGTGTGTGTGTGTGTGTGTGTGTGTGTGTGTGTGTGTGTGTGTGTGTGTGTGTGTGTGTGTGTGTGTGTGCGTGCGCGCGTGCGTGCGTGTGGGTGGGTGGGGGGTTGGGGGCGAGGGGAAGAGGCGTGTGTATGTAGGCTGGTGGGGGCGGAGGAGAGGACAGATTATGAATATTGTATGAAATTCCATACCCGAATGAGCAAGCTGCTAAACCTGCACCTCAACATTTTCCACTTAATATGGCTATAATTATAACGCTATCCGAGCACGTAGTGTCTTACTCCAATTTTTCTCATTTACCACTGTACCATAAGACTGGACCCATTTTTGAAAGACACATGTAAAGATTGTTGGGTGACACTACGGTTTCTTTAAAATTCTAGATGTTCAGTATTTTCCGTCCTGCTTACATTGCCAGTTTAGATTAACAATTGTGTGCTGTGTGCATTTCGCTATCAATTAATAAACATCAACACACTGAAATGCAAGATTATCTGTTCCTGCATATTTTACCCCGTAGGCAAACGCACGATAATATCATACCTTTTTTTTTGAAAGATACAGTACATGTACACATTGTTGGATGACACTTTGGTTTCTCTATTAAAAACCTAAATTCAGTATATCCACCCTGCTTACATTACCGGTTTAGATCAATGACTGATCGCTTTATACATTTTGTTATCAATGAATAAACATGAACACGCTGAAATGCAACATTTTCTATTCCTGCATATTTTACCCGCAGGGAAAAGCCATAAAACTGACGTTCATTAGTGCGGATATTAAGCGTTAGGTATATTACTGCACTCATCTGACCGTGAAACGACCTGAAAACTAACTTTTGGCTTATTTCAGTATTTTTATAAAAACAAAACTAAAATTACTGAGCCGCCAAACGAAGGTGATCACAAATTACAAAACAGACAACGTATTTCGACCTATTGGGCAGGACACACAACCTTCAAATCGGTGAAAACAGAGGACGAACATATACACACTTATCTCTTTGAGCATTATTTTTTTTAATTCGTGATTCGTTATTGAAGTTTACTAATTAAATGCGTGACAAGATGTTTCTCTTATCCCATTGAGAGAGAGAGAGAGAGAGAGAGAGAGAGGAGAGAGAGAGAGAGGAGAGAGAGAGAGAGAGAGAGAGAGAGAGAGAGAGAGAGAGAAAAGAGAGAGATTCGACATAGAAAATAGCAAAAATGATCGGCAGGCAGCTCGGAATGGTTACAGGATGTTAACAAACACGTGAGAGGGTATCTCTGAAGCGGGTATCTGTGAAGCGGGTATCTCTGAAGAGGGTATCTCTGAAGAGGGTATCTCTGAAGCGCCACAGAAAGATTGGAAACTGGTATGGAAGAATTTTCAAACAACAGAAAAAAAACAAAATTACCTAATAAGGATGCGCGAATACGTGTGAGGTGTGTTCTGTAAGTAGCTCAAATTCTAGAAGGTAAGTAAGGTAAGGTAATGTTGCTTATAGCCCAGCCGACCGCAAAGGGCCACCAAATCAGGGCCGTCACCACGCTGAAGTCAACTCACAAGTCCTCAGAAAAAAAAAAACAAGAAACAAAAACAAAACAAAAAACAAAAAAAACAAAAAAACAAAAAACATTCACACGTCTCTTTAAAATACACCTTCTAAAAACGCACCAGAAACTTCGTTAAAGAACTTTCTTCCGTAGAATCTTAGATCAGATGAAAAATGTTAATCTCTTTCAGAAATTCTAAGATCACGTCAGGTGGGACCTCTCTAGAAGAAGAAGCTGAACAATATAACACGTGATACCCCAAATGTATTGAAAAAAAAGAAAAGAAAAGAAATTGATCAGTTGTGAAACTGGCGTGCAAATCCTTTGAGAGATCTTATCAGGAATCAAGAAGAAAAGAAAAGCATGCGCCAGAAAATCTTTATTTCATCGGGCGTTAAGTGATACACACAGGTACTCCGACTCTCATAGTGGGAAGCCGAGTTGACGTATGCTCTCCAAATTAGTAATTAACACTGTAATGTAGTTAACAGTATTTTCTGATGACTTAGCATTAAATAAAGGGTATAATTCAGATACATAACGAACAGCTGTATACCTCATTACTCAAATTTCATCGTGCAAGTTTACACCCAATATTGTAATAATGTGTACCGAATTCTAAATCACCACTGTCTTTACGTTTATCTAAATCTAAATCACCACTGTATGTAGGTAAAGATGTCGAATAATTTCGGGAACAAACGCATGTTCAATAA
>CM031612.1:26595389-26607889 GCA_018398815.1 Conus ventricosus | reverse complement strand
AACAAACAGAAAGAAAACACATGAAAGTGAAACTAAAAGACAGACACGCAGACAGAAAAAGATAGCAAGGGGAAAAAAAAAAGACAAAAAGAATGACAGAGGGACAGTAAAGACAGAAACAAAGACAAAAAAACACAAAAAAAACACAAAAAAAAAACGAACAGTAAGGAAGAGTACAGTAGAAAAAAAAAAGAAAAGAAAAAAAAAGAGATAGATGGGACACAAAAAAACAGAAAACAGAAAGAAATGACACGTAAAAAAAACTCAGAAAGGAAAGACGAAACAATACGAAACAAACAAACAAAAAAAAAATAATAAAAAAGAAAGAAAAGAAACGCAGAAAGAGAAAGGAAGGAATCAAACGGAGAAAACAAGAGAAAGAGAAAAAAGAACAACGAAACACACACACACACACACACACACACACACACACACACACACACACACACACACACACATCACTCACACACACACACACACATACATACACACACACACACACACACACACACACCACACACACATACACACACATACACACACACACACACACACACACACATACACACACACATACACACACACACACACACACACACACACACACACACACACACACACACACACACATACCACACACACACACACACACACACACACACAACACACACACACACACACACACACACACACACACACACACACACACACAACACACACACACACACACACACACACACACACACACACACACACACACACACACACTCACTCACACACACACACACATACATACAACACACACACACACACACACACACACACACACACACACACACACACACACACACACACACACACACACATACACACACACAAAGGGGTGGATGAAAAAAAGATGGGGGAATTAAGATTAGATTAAATGCAGAATTCCGAATCGATTTTGTTCCAACAACACGCAAGAATTAAACGACGACGACGACCACAACAACAACAACAACAACAACAACAACAACAACAACAACAACAACAACAACAGCAACAACGACAACAACAACAACAACACACACAAAGAAAAAACCCAGCCAAAGACAATAAATGGGGAAAATCCGGGTATAGGAATATACATACTTTAACCAAGAATGTACCTAATCCCAAGATTGAGACTATAATGTACAGGAATCGCAGGGGAGGGAGGGAGGGAGGGGGGGAAGGGTGTGGAAGAATGAAAGACAGGAAGATAGAAAGACAGGAAGTAAGAAAGAAACAAAAGAAGAGCACAGAAAAGAGCAGAGAAAAATGACAAATGAATCAACGAAAGGATCACATCGTACGATGACTTAATGTTGAGTCGAGTACCAGGTATGAGTCAGGCTCACTGAAAGAAACAAACAACCAAAAAAAAAAAAAAACACACAAGAAAAAACCCCAGCAGCAACAACAACAGCAACAGCAACAACAAAAGACCATTACAACAACACAAACATCCATGAGAAAGGCTTCGCTTGATGTGGCTGACACTGACAGGAACACAGTTGGACCGAAGAGGTGCAGACACTACTCTAAGATAGCGCGCTTGACTGGAAAAGACAAGAGGACCGTCTGATTAGGGGAACATATCGTATTGAAAACCGACTCGTCTAACAGTCCCCCCCTCCCCCCCTCCCCCTCGCCGCCCCCTCCCCCCCCCCCCCCCCCCCCGCCTCGTCCCATACTTCCCCCTCTACCTCCCCCATCCCCATCACCCCCCCCCCCCCCCCCGAAGTTTCCTCGCCCATCTCCACCCCTACCCCTCACCCCCATCAGCCGACTACGCCCCCCTCTCCTCCCCTCCCCCCTCGCGAAGTTTCTCGCCCATCTCCACCCCTACCCCTCACCCCCATCAGCCGACTACGAAAACGAAAGCCGTCGACCTTCGCAGGGCTTCAACAAAAAAAAAAAAAACAAAAAAAAGAAGAAGAAGAAGAAGAAGAAGAAGAAGAAGAGAGAGAGAGAGAGAGAGAGAGAGAGAGAGAGAGAGAGAGGAGAGAGAGAGAGAGAAGAGAGAGACTATTATGGCATACTGAAAGGGTACTTACAACATCATCAACGTGACAAACATGCGGACAGCTGTCAGTGACAGCATCAATAAAAACTGTGTGCAGCAATCTTCATCCAGCCATCTCGCCCAGTGAACCCCACCCCCACCCCACCCACTACTCCTCATCCAAAGAGAGAAAGAGAGGGGGGCGGGGGGGGGGGGGGGGCAGGATGCTTAATTCATTTACAGGCCTTTGTCCCGGCCATCTGAGTAGGGGTTTGTTAACTTCATTATACATACAACAAAATTTAACATTCATAAAGTCACGAACGTTAATATATAAGTGAACAAAAAAAGGGAGAGAGAGAGAGAGAGAGAGGAGAGAGAGAGAGAGAGAGAGAGGGGGGGGGGGACAGGATGATTAATGCATTTACAGGTCTTTGTCCCGGCCATCTGAGTAGGGGGTTGTGAACATTATACATACAACTAAATTTAACATTCATAAAGTCGCGAACGTCAATGTATGAGTGAACAACAACAACAAAAAAAGGGGGGAGAGAGAGAGAGAGAGAGAGAGAGAGAGATAGATAGAGAGAGAGAGAGAGAGAGAGAGAGAGAGAGAGAGACAGACAGACAGACAGACAGACAGACAGACAGACAGACAGACAGCCAGAGAGAGACACAGAGAGAGAGAGGGGGGGGGGGGGGGAGGATAATTCATTCATTTAAAGGGCTTTGCCCCTTCAGAGGGGTTCGTGAACTTCATTATGCATACAACAAAATTTAAAGTTCATGAAGTCACAAACATGAATACATAATTACAAATGGAAGAGAAAAAGTACGAGAGAGAGAAGGAGAAAGAGAGAGAAGGAGAGAGAGAGAGAGAGAGAGAGAGAGAGAGAGAGAGAGAGAGAGAGAGAGAGGGAGGGAAGGAGAATAATTATTCATTTATAGGCCTTTGTCCTATCTGAGGGGTTTGTGATCTTCATTACACATACAACAAAATTTAACGTTCTTACAGTCGTAAACATAAATGTATAAGTGTACGTGAAAGAGAAAAAAAAGAAAGAAGAAAAGGGAGAGAGAGAGAGAGGAGGGGGACGGAGAGAGGATAATTCATTTATTTCAAGACCTTTGCCCCTTTTCAGGGGTCTGCGAAGTTCATTATACATATAACAAAATTTAACATTTACGAAATCGCAAGCATGAATATATAAGTGGAAGAAAAAAAGAACAAGAGAGAGAGAGAGAGAGAAAAGAGAGAGAGAGAGAGAGAGAGAGAGAGAGAGAGAGACAGAGACAGAGAGAGGGCGGGGAGGGAAGGAGAGAGGATAATTCATTCATTTATATGTCTTTGTCCCATTTGAGGCGTTTGTGACCTTCAGTATACACACAACAAAATCTAACATTCATAAAGTTGTAAACATGAATGTGTAAGTGAACGAAAAAAAAAAAGACGAGAGAGAGAGAGGAGAGAGAGAGAGAGAGAGAGAGAGAGAGAGAGAGAGAGAGAGAGAGAGAGAGAGAGGGACGGACGGACGGACGGACGGACGGACGGACGGACGGACGGACGGACGGACGGACGGACGGACGGACGGACGGACAGACAGACAGACAGACAGACAGACAGACAGACAGACAGACAGACAGACAGACAGACAGACAGACAGACAGACAGACAGACAGACAGACAGACAGAGAGGGTGGGAGGAACGAAAAAGAGGATAATTCATTTATTTCAAGATCTTTGCCCCTTATTATACATATAACAAAATTTAACATTTACGAAGTCGCAAGCATGAATATATAAGTGGAAGAAAAAAAGAACAAGAGAGAGAGAGAGAGGGGAGAGGGAGAGAGACAGAGAGAGAGAGAGGGGGGGCGGAGGGAAGAAGGGGGGAGATAGGGAGGATAATTCATTCATTTATATGTCTTTGTCCCATTTGGGGCGCTTGTGACCTTCACTATACACACAACAAAATCTAACATTCATAAAGTTGTAAACATGAATGTGTAAGTGAGAGAAAAAAAGACGAGAGGGAGAGAGAGGGCGGGGGGGGGGGGGGGGGGAGGGAGGAGAGAATGAGGAAAAAGAGAGGATAATTCATTCATTTTTAGTCCTTTGTCCCTTCTGAGGGGTTTGTGAACTTCATTAAACATACAACAAAATGTAACATTCATGAAGTCGCAAACATGAATGTATAAGAAAAAAGAAAAAAAATGGGAGAGAGAGAGAGAGAGAGGAGAGAGAGAGAGAGAGAGAGAGAGAGAGAGAGAGAGAGAGAGTGATCCAATTATTTACAAATTTATTGGCTTTAGTTCCCTGTGACGGGTTTATGAACATTGTGGAACGAACGGACAAGAAAATTTTACATTCAGAAAGTCGTGAACATGCGTATATAAACAATAATGGAAAAAAAATCGAGAGAGAGAGAGAGAGGAGAGAGAGAGAGAGAGAGAGAGAGAGAAGGGGGTGGGGGGAGTATGGGCACATCAAGTACCTCTCATAAAAGTGCATGTCTTATTGACGTGTACGCCAAACTACAACAACAAAAGTAACATACATGAGATAGAGAGAGAAAGAGGGGGAAAGGAAGAGAGAAAGAGACTGAGATTAATTTGAGAGAGAGAGAGAGGAGAGACAGACACAAACAGAGACAGAGAGAGACAGAGAGAGAGAGAGAGAGAGAGAAGAGAGAGACAAGAGAGAGACGAGAGACAGACGCAAACAGTGACAGAGAGAGAGAGAGAGAGAGAGAGAGAGAGAGGAGTGGAGGGAGGGAGATAGAGAGAGAGGGAGGGAGAGAGAGAGAGGGAGAGAGAGAGAGAGAGACAAAGGAAGGGGAGGGGTGGGGGTGGGGGCAGACAGACAGACAGACAAATAGAGACAGACGAACAGACACAGACAGACAGACAGAGTCTGGACGCATGAAGCAACTGGCAGTAAGATGCATAGACCCTAACAGCTGGGCCTCTCGCCAGCTGTCCAAACATGATAGTGATGAAGTGTAAAGTCGACAGGCACCACATTCTAATTGCTCCTCTCCCTGCCCCCAGCCCCCACGCCCCCCCCCCCCCCCCCACCCCTCTTCTTTTCCTCCGCCTGTCTGAACATTATGGTGTACGCTTTATTGGACACCATAATCCTCCCACCCTCCGTTTTCTAACACCCCCCCCCACCACCACCCCCACCCCACTCCACCTCCCACTCTCCTCCCTACCACTAACTAGTCTTTGTCATTGTTAATACATTGATATCGCGTTTCGCTTCCATTAACAGGCATGTATCGTCATGAATATCATTGACTCCGTGCACACACACACACACACACACACACACACACACACACACACACACACACACACACACACACACACACACACACACACTTCTCGTTTTCATACTCATTTAGCTTTGTACAGGTTGACAGGTAAAAAGCGATAAAGGCGATATGAGCAACCAACAGAGGCGATAAAGGGGGGTAAATGGTTGTGTGTGTGTATGTGTTTTGTCCCTTGAAGCCACGACTTATATTGACCGGGTCGATCTTTATGACTTCATCTGGTAGTTTTGATGACTTTCAGAGGTGACTTGATGACTCGTTCATGACTCTTGATGACTCGTTCACCTGTGACCATCTGCGCGCCACGGCAGGTGCAGGAGAAGCGGTCATTAAATACATTTGTGTGACATTTAGCCAGCCGTCTGTTTACGGTTCAAGTCTCTTCTGTCCTTTTCCTCCGACATGGGAACTTCAGAACAGACAACAAAAGTCAAATGTTTTTTGTTACTGTTGTTGTTGTTGTTGTTGTTGTTGTCGTTGTTGTTGTTGTTGTTGATGATGATGATGTTGTTGTTGTTGATGCTGATGTTGATGTTGTTCTTGTTGTTGATAGGGGATTGAGAAAAAAAAATTTTACAAAATTTCAAAAGGGAAATGATTGATAGGGGAGAACGGAGCAAAAAAAAAGAAAGAAGGGTTTTAATTTTCCCGCCAAATGACATTGAAAACAAAGCACAGGACAAACACAGGGAATTTTCGCCTCTTGGGTCTTCTTAAGCAAGAAAAAAAAAAACCCAAATCACATTTAACATTTAACAGTAAAAAACAAAAAACGAAGGGGAAATTTACTGTTTTTTCCATGGGGTAGGGAAAAGGGCCCGGGCCAGGGGGGAACGCTCCCCCCGGCCCCTGTGCTTTGTTTGTCAATGTTTTGGGCGGAAAAAAAAAACCCCCTCTCTTTCTAAATTTACAAAAAAATTTTCTTTTACAACAACGAACGTTTGTACCTGTTTAGCCCGGGTGCTTTTAAAGGAAAAAATTATAAAGGGTTTTTTTTCCATACATTTAAAATTAGGGGTCTGCGGGACCAAAGCCCCCGGTTTGTGTGGTGTGGTGTGTTTTTGTGTGGGTGTGTGTGTGGGGTTTGTGTGTGTTTTTTTTTGGGGGGGTGTGGGGTGTGTGTGTGCGTGCGTGGTGTGTGGTGTGGGTGTGTGTGGTGTGTGTGTTGTGTGTGTGTGTGTGGGGTGGTGTGTGGTGGGGCAAAGCGGCGCACGCTCGCGGTGGTTTTTGTGCCTGCGCGTAAAAAGGGTTTTATGTGGCGTGTGAAAACTGGCGTGTGGGGCAAAAACTTGTGCCCGTTTTGGTGCGGGCTTTGAGTTTACGGCGCCCCCCTGTGTGTGTGTGGTGTGTGTGTTTTGTGTGTGTGTGTGTGTGTGGGGTTGTGTGTGTGTGCTTTGCGGCGTCCCGTACTGCGTGCGTGCGTGCGTGTATGTGTGTGTGTGTGGGTGTGTGTTTTGTGATGTGTTGTTTTGTTTTGTGTGGTGTGGGGGTGTGTGTGTGTGGGGTGTTTGAGAGAAGAGAGAGAGAAGAGAGAGAGAGGGGAGTTTTTGGGTTTCCCGGTTCAGAAAAAATTTTTATTTATAAAAATCATGGCCCCAATATGGGGTGCGTGTAATTTTAAAAGAGAGTAATTGTAAAAATTTCCCTGTCACAAAAAGGATAAAAAACGGGCAAATTTTTTTTGTCACATTTTCGAAAAAGAAAAACCATTGCTAAAAATTTTAAAAGACTTAGTACAGAAAAATTGAAAATTTTTCGAGATTTCAGAAGAAGGGGGTGCGGAAATAGTTTGATTTAAACAAAGGGAAAAGAGAGAGAGGAGAGGGGAGAGAAAGAGAAGAAGGGGGAGAGAGAGAGAGAGAGGGGAGAGAGAGAGGAGGGGGAAGTGTGAAAAAAAAGGGAGGTGGGGGGGGGGAGGGGAGAGAGAGTAAAGGGTGTGGGGTCTCCCTTGTAAAACCCCACTCATTAAATAGAAACCTTAAAAGTAAAGGGAACAAAACATAAAAAGGGTGAAAAAAAAAACAAATCCCCAACCCCCCACTTTCACTCCCCCCCCCCCCCAACCCCCCCCCCACCCCCTTTCCCAAATTTCCCACCTCTAAACCCCCCTTTTTCCCCTCCTTTGGTTTTTTTGTTTCTTTTTTTTTTTTTTTTTTTTTACTGAGCGTGCCATCGACCTCGGGGTTTGGGGTTTATAGGGGGTAAACCCAAAACACACACACACACCAAACAACACACACCCACACACAACACACCACACACACCACACACACATGCAACACACAACCAAAAGGGCGCGCGCGCGCGCGCAAAGCACACACACAAAACAACACAAAACACTCACACCCCAATACACACACAAAAACAACACAAACACCCCAACCCCCAAAACCAAACACACACAAAACACACCACACACCACAAAACAACAAAAAAAATTTTTTTTCAAAAATTAGCTTGTGCAAAATTACTTCAAAAGATTTTTTCTATGTTCAAAATTAAAATTGGTTGAACTTGATATGAAATCTGATTTAGATTTCCAAAGGGGGCGAAAAAAAACAAAAACGATAAATTTTAAAACCATCCTTACGTCCCAAAATCAAACTTTTGAAATCTGCCAAAATTGATCAAAAAACCCTTTGGGCCCCCACGTTTATCCCGTAGTCCCTTTCCCCTAATTGGGAACTCATCCCGGCAAGGGGGGTTTTTAAATACACGGTTTTGCAAAAGGGTTTTTTAATGAAGTCTTGGGGGTGCTATGGCCAAGTCACATTTTGACAAACAGTTATCCAAAATCATTTAAAAAAAGTTTATACAGAGGGAATCCCAAATTAAATGGCAATGGGGTTTCCCGGTTTTGGGTTTTTCCTGTTTTGAAAGCAGATAAAATTTTTTCATTTTGGGAAAAAGGGGGGTTTTCTTTTTTTTAAAAAAGGCTAAAATTGATAGAAATTCAAAATGGCTTTTGCTTTAAAATTACTGACATTCCACGGGGAATTTTTCCATTTTTACTTTTTTGGGGTTGTTTTCCAAATCTGTTCTTCAAAGGGCGGGGAAATCTTTTGCTGCTACGAATCGCGCCCGAGATAATCACCGAACAAAAAATTTTGATCCATTTCCTTTCATCTAAGGGATAACAGTGGACTTTTGCTTTGGGTTCCCGTTTAAAATGGGGTTTTTGGGAAAAGAATGGGCAGACAGAAAGGCCCCCCAAAGGGATCCAAAAACCCGAAAAAATTTTGTCCCCTAAAAAATAAACCTTTTTAAATCTTCACAAGCCTATGGGTCTTTTAAAAAAAGGGCTCTTTTGAAATCTTTTCATTTTCCTGTACAAAGATTCAGTACTCTTTAAAAAAACATGCACAAGATTCTCCCCCCTGAGTTGTGTTCAAGAATTTTAAAACTTTACTCGTCCCTCAAAAGCGGTTTCCAAATTTAAAATTTTTAAAAATGTATACAAAAACTAAAGTGCCTGTACAAAATTTCGGAAACTGGAAAACTCTTTTTTTACAGGTTAAAATTAAAAGGGTCTTTGTACAAAAAATTTTACAAAAAAATTTTTTTCTTCGCTTGTGGGCGTCGAAAATTTCAATACTCTGCAATTTTTTTTGTAATTTTGGTCCCATTTTAAAATCATTTTCCCCTCCAAATTCCGACAAAAAAGGGGTTTTCCCCGGCATTTTCCAGAAACTTCATGCCTTTTTTTACATTTGAAAATTTTGTTGATGTTAAGCCCCGGGTTTGGGCCCTTTTTGGGAAATATTTTCAGTTTTTTTTTTTTTTTTTTTTTAAAAAGCTTTGTTTTCCCTTTTAAAATTTTTACATTTTTTGGGAAAACTTTTTCATTAAAGTTGTCAAAGTGGACACGCAACCCCAAAACCCAACACACCAAAAAACACCCCCAACACACACAAAAAACCCCAAAACTAGGCCTTAATAGGGATGTTGTACCCTATTTTCCCTTTTTTCTCATCCATCATTTCGGGATTATTTTTTCTAAAATTTACTTAAATGAACAGACTTAAAATTTTAAGAATAAAAATAATAAACCCACCCACAAAACCCCGGGAGGCACGCCACAAAACACCCCACACAAACACCACCCACACACACACACACAAAAAACACAAATTCCAACCCCCACACACCCGGGGGCGCGCGGGGGTACGCACGCCGCACGCTCTTACGCACGCACGCTCTTACGCCCCCGCACAAAAGCCAAAGATATAAACACACCCGACACGCACACAAAACATGGATTATACCACGTACGACCCACGCAAAGTGTAAGCATGCTTGTGCACCGCGCACAAAAGACAGAAACACAAAAAACAGAAACACACACTCTTTCAACACCCCACACACACACACACCACCAACACAACAAAACCCCACACACACACACACACACACACAAAAACACACACACGCAAAGCACGCACGCAGCCCTACACACTACACACACAAACACACACACAGACAAAACACCCCCAAAACCCCACACATAAATCAAAACACACACAAAAAACAAAAAATCACACACGAACAACACACAACACACACCCAACACACACACCACCCCAAAAAAACCACACACCCCAACCCCACACGTGCAAAGCGCGTAAAACATTTATCATTAACAGATAATGAAAATACCAGCTGTTTTTGCAAGTGTTGCTCGGGGACATATCCTTTTTCATTTTTTCATCGAACTCGAACAAGAAATAAAATTGTTTGTGGAGAGAGGAACACACACACACACACACCACAACACACACACCCACCAAATAAAACCCAATACACACACACAACCACAAAACACACACACACACACACACACACACACACAAAAACACACCCACACAAAATCACCAACCCCACACACAACACAAACACACAAACCCCACACCACCACAAAAACACCCACACACACCCAACCCCACACACACACACTTAAAACCCCCACACACACACACTAAAACACCCCAAAAACACAACAAACACCCCTAAACCCCACACACAAAACAGAAAGAGGAGAGAGTGAGACAGGCTAAGACCCTAGCCCATAACAGGGCTGCTGCCCCCTCCTGTACACGTCCCCATTAAACTTGATCAAAAATTTTAAACAATGACAAAACGAAACCCCCCCCCCCCCCCCCCCCCGGGAAGGGAGGGAGGAGGGAGTGGGCAGCGAATATATCCCCCCCCCGTTTTGTTTATCGCCCCTCTCGTAATCCCTTTGAAAAGTTCAACGTTCCTGGCAAACAAAAAAAGCGAAAAAAACAAACCCAAAAAAAACAACAAAACAACAACAACAAAACAGCAACTGCAAAACCAAAAACAATAAAAACCTTTCACCTAGCCATCAAATGTATTTACAAGCGATTATTTAGATTTAAACAAAAGGGTCCTTTTCCCCCCACCTCGCACTTTCCCCTCTGTCTGGTTTCTGGGCTCTCTCCCCCCCCCCACCACCCTTGTCTCTCTTTCCCCCTCGCTCTTCCCCTCTCCTCTCTTCCCAACCCAAAACCCAACCAAAATTTTTTTTTCTCTCCCCTCTTCTCCCCTTTTCGCCCCCTCCCCCCCCTCTCCCTCTCTCTCTCCTCTCTCTCTCTCTTCTCTCCCTCCCTCCCCCCCCCACAACCAGCGGGCCCCCTTTTTCTCCCCCCCTCTTTTCTATCTCTCTTTCCCCCCCCACCACCCACCCCCCCTGTCTCCTCCCCACTCTCATTTCTTTTGTTTTTGTCTGTTGTCTGTTGTTCTGTCTGTTTTTTCTGCCTCTCTCCTTTTCTCTCTTCTCTCTCTCCTTTTCTTCTCTTCTCTCCCCCTCTGCCCCCTCTCTTTTCCCCCCCCCCGCCCAAACCCCAACGCCACCCCAGCTTTCTCCCCTTTTTGCTTTTTCCCCAAAAACCCAACCCCCCCGCCCTTTTCCCCCCCCCTCTGTATCTCCCCTCTTTTCTCTCTCTTGTCGTCTGTTTTTTTTTCTCTCTCTCTCTTTTCTTTTCCCTCCCCCCCTCTCCCCATCCTTTTCTCTCTCTCTCTCCTTTTCTCTCTTTTCCCACCCCCCCTCCCCTCAAACCTTTCTGAAATCACATTATCTTTTTCCACACTCTTGTGCAAGCTCTCGGGGCGGTTCCACTCATATCCCAAACGCTTTTCTTTTTTTGGGGTCGTTTGACAGCGGATTTACTATTGGGGGCATGGAAAAAAGTGGGACCCGGCCCTTTTTTCCCGAAAGGGAAAAAGGGGAAGGGGGGAGGGGGGCCCCCACACACCAAAACAAAACACACACACACACACCCCACCACACACACACACACCTTTCACACGCGCATGCGGCCGCGCGGCCCACCAAAAACACACCCCCCAAAACACCCCCCACGCTTGGGACGCCCACGCGCCCCATGCAAATCAAAGCAAGCATACCACACACACACACACACACCCACAACACCACACACACACACACACACAATACCCCCCCTACACACACCTACACGCGCGCGGGGGGGGACCGGGAGTGGCACAAACTCATTTTCCCTGCACAAAAATACTTTAAAAAAATACTACCCCGACAAGAAGAGGACCGGGGGAAAAACACAAACACACCCCACCCACACACACACAACCCCACACACAACCCCACACACCCCACCACAGAGAGAGGAAAAGAGAGAGAGGGGAGAAAAGGGGAGAGAGAGGGAGAGACAGGGCAGACAGGAGACAGAAAAGGGAAAAACAGACAGACCCGACCCGACAGACTTAATGACAGACAGACATATTGACCCGACAGACTACAGATACAGAAGACAGAAAACAGAGAAAAGAAGGAATGAGGCGAAGAACCAAGTGGAGAGAGAAAGAGAGAGATGGTGAGGGAAAGGGAGAGAGAGAGGGGAGAGAAGGAGAGAGAGGGGAGAGAGAGAGGGGGGAGAGAGAAAGAGACAGAGAGAGAGAGAGAGAGCGAGCGAGAGAGAGAGAGAGAGGAGGAAGACAGGGAGAGAGCGAGAGAGAGAGAGACAGACAGACAGACAGAAAGAGAGAGAGAGAGGGGGAGAGAGAGAGAGAGACAGACAGACAGACAGACAGACGGACAGACAGACCACTCTCTCTCTCTCTCTCACTGTCTCCCTCTC
>CM031612.1:26586030-26590289 GCA_018398815.1 Conus ventricosus | reverse complement strand
GATCCTCCTCTACCCCACCCACCCCCACCCCACGCTATCCCCTCTCCCCCTGATCAGCAGAAGACAGCACGCGCGATGCGATGCCAGCTCTCGACAAGACAGGCAGACCTCCAGACAGGCTTCCAGAAAAAAAGAAGAACCATGACTACATAGGGCAGTAACAGGACATATCCGAGCTTGTTGAAGACACCCACTGTCTGCAAAGACCTGGCGGGGGGGGGGGGTGGGGGGGGGGTGCACTGCCTTGGCTGATGGGGTGGGGGTGGGGAAGGAGGGGTGGGGGTGGGGGTGGTGGCAGAAATGAGCAGGTTGTTGTTCGTCCGACCACTCTTCTTCCAGACGAGTTAAAATGTGGTTCCACTCTGAATTTTTGTTCAAATGGGAAAAAGCGCAATGACTGCGACTGGTACTGTTTTTTGTTTGTTTTTTGTTTTGTTTGTTTGATTTTTGTTTTTTTGGTTTTTTTTTACATGGTCATGTTGTGCGAGTACTCGCATTTCATGATCATGTATCCCCACTGACTTTTTCGTTTTGGTTTACTAGTTTTCTTTGTTTGTTTGCTATGTGATTTAAAATGTCTCGGATCAATTGCCTCGTCTTTTTTTTTTTTTTTTTTTTTTGCTGTTGTTGTTGTTTTTGTTTGTTTCTTTTTTTAGTCTATTGATGGTGTTGGGTATGAAATACATTTTGTCTGCTTAAAGAGTTAGGAAACAACAACAACAACAACAACAACAACAAAACCCAACAGACTTTTTGATCTTTAGTAACGCCCATAAAACAACATGCAGTCCAAAACAAGAAGACCGTTCGAGGTCAAATGTTGCGAGTTTGAATCAGAACTGTTTAAGGGTTAAACACACACACACACACACACACACACACACACACACACACACACACACACATTGCCAGTTTTGCTGTTCATCCTAATGTATTTTCGTTCTGGAAGTACAGCGAAGCGTAGTGCAAGACAAGCTCTCTACCACGATTTCCTGGGATGAGTTTCTAAGTCTGCCGTATTCGAGCTTATCAACTCGCTCTGGATATGGTATGGAGGACGTTAAAACCTAAACGTATCCAACTAACTAGCAGGGTAAAAAACTCATTTGTCCCATGCAAAAAAGCCTCTTTAAGAAAAATTTTGACGGGTCAATAACAACATATAGAAACATACTGAAAAGAAATTAAGAAAACAAAACAAAAAAAAAACCGAAAAGACGAGTAGCACCCTCCATCGGAACCAGCACGCGCAAATCACTTGCAGGAAGCCAACAACTGTCACCAATAAGCAATGATCTGTTTCTTAGTCATCAATAAACAATGGTCCGTTCTTAGTCACATAAACATATCCGTTTCTTAGTCACCAATAAACAGTGGTCTATTTCTTAGTCACCAATAAACAATGGTCCGTTTCTTAGTCACCAATGAACAATGGTCCGTTTTTCAGTCACCAATAAACAATGGTCTGTTTCTTAGTCACCAATAAACAATGGTCCGTTTCTTAGTCACCAATAAACAATGGTCCGTTTCTTAGTCACCAATAAACAATGGTCCGTTTCTTAGTCACCAATAAACAGTGGTCCTATTTCTTAGTCACCAATAACAATGGTCCGTATTCTTCAGTCACCAATAAACAATGGTCCGTTTCTTAGTCACCAATAAACAATGGTCCGTTTCTTAGTCACCAATAAACAATGGTCCGTTTCTTAGTCACCAACAAACAATGGTCCGTTTCTTAGTCACCAATAAACAATGGTCCGTTTCTTAGTCACCAATAAACAATGGTCCGTTTCTTAGTCACCAATAAACATGGTCCTTTTCTTAGTCACCAATAAACAATGGTCCGTTTCTTAGTCACCAATAAACAATGGTCCGTTTCTTAGTCACCAATAAACATGGTCTTTTCTTAGTCACCTATAAACAATGGTCTGTTTCTTAAGTTCGTCTAATTCTTCTTTATGCAACGACTTGAAGCCAGAAAACTTTTTAAAAAAAGGGGGAGATGGGGAAGGGGGTAGGGGGTGCTTGAACACTTGCTCGTGCAAGTAGACACTGCCGTTTAGGATGTGGAGATGATGTAACAGATCCCCATTTTTTTCTTCAGTGGCGCAGTCAGTTCGACTTAAACAGTGAGCTCGGAAGGTGGCGGATGGATAGGGAGGGAGGGTCCGGAGATAAGGTGTAGACAGACTGGGTAGTAGTGTAGGGAGGGAGGCTGATTGATGGACATGCTCACAGACACAGAGACAGAAATGGTTACTTGAACGTAAAAGGCCGGTCACGTTATTTTGATCGCGTTATTTACGCCCACACACACACACACACACACACACACACACACCACACACAGCACATGCTCGCGCGCGCGCCACCCACACACACACACCACACACACACACACACACACATGCTTCCGCGCGCGCACGCACGCACACACACGCACGCACGAACGCGTGCACACACGCGCTAACATGCATGTCTGCACACACACACACATACTGAGAGAGAGGGGGGTGGGAGACAGACACATAGAGAGAGAGGCGACACACAACACACACACACACACACACACGCACACGCACACACACACACACACACACGCACCTACACACACACACATACACACACACACACACACATGTATCAACACACACACACACACACACACACACACACACACACACACGTACCACACACACACACACACACACACACACACACACACACACACACACACATACACCCCCCCCCCCCCCACACACACACACACACACGTACCAACACACACACACCCTACCACCCCTACCCCCTCTCCACCCCCATCCCCCTCCCCTCCCCCTCCCTTCTGTCCCAGCTGACGACCCCTCGAACTGCACCTGAAAACAAAGCTGGAAGATCTATTAATCGGCCAATAATTCATGGCCCATGAAGAGACGGGCCGCGCGCCGGCTGACCAGAGAATAATGGGCCATTAATTATTCCTCTTTCGCGCTGGACCTTCTTGCCCACCTCTGGCCACCCCAGGGACGTCGCCGGCCATGAGTTTCCCCCCCCCCACCCCCACCCTCTCTCTCTCTCTCTCTCTCTCTCTCTCTCTCTCTCTCTCTCTTCTCTCTCTCGCTCTGCTCCTGTCCGTGTGACTTCAAGGATTTCTGCGACTGGTACAGACCAAGGGATCCCCCGGACCGTGGGAAAAGGGAAGGACGAAAAAAAAAACAAAAAAAAAAAAAAAACCGTATGACCGACGACGACGACGACGATGTGAGATGATGATGATGAATGATGGGGTGATGTGTGTTTTGTTTCGTGCTACAGATGGTGGTGGTACTTGTAGCGTGGCGTATGGGTCATCGTCTCATCGGGTAACAAGGATGAGCTGGGTTGGGTGTTGAGAGGAGAGGTTGGGGAGAACTGGGTGGGGGGTGGGGTGGGATGGGGGTGGGGTGGGGGTGGGGTAGGGCGGGAGAAGGGGGGAAGGGTAATGCACATTCTGCTGGTGGCTCACTATTGTGTGTGTGTGTGTGTGTGTGTGTGTGTGTGTGTGTGTGTGTGTGTGTGTGTGTGTGTGTGTGCGTGCGCGCGCGTTTGTATAGTGTATGTGTGTGTATGGTGTGTGTGTGTGTGTGTGTGTGTGTGTGTGTGTGTGTGTGTGTGTGGTGCGTGCGTGCGGGCGCGCGCGCGCGCGCGAGCTCATGTGTTTGTGTGTGGGGAGGGGGTGGGGGGGGTGCACATGTAGATGTGTGTACGTGTATGTGCACGTGCGCGCGCGTACGCACAGAACTACGCGGGTTGGAGTGTACTGGTGGTAACGGGACCTGTACCAGAGGATAAAATATTTGCATCAGAAGCGGAAAGCATGCCGCGTTCACGGCTCTTCCAAGTCTGGTGCAGAGCGATCCTCCCCTCTCCAATACACCTTCACTGGCGGTCTGAAGACTAGTCTTTCGGATAAGACGATATTCTGAGCATGACACAATAGCCCATGTTAGCGAATTAGTAAGAAGGCTATAGCAAAAATACCTGTAGACAGAAAAAAAAAAAAGAGTAGCGCTTTACTAGAATGACAGGGATGTTGTCTTGTCGAGTCACTCTTGGAAAGCGACAAAATGCAGAATCACTGGTATCTAGTTTAACCAAAGACATCACCGGAAGTTAACGTAAAGAAGAAAAAAAAATCATGAAAATTCACATAATTATCACTGATGTCCCCCCGAAAGATGATTTTCTGGCAAAAAAAAAAAAAGGGGGGGGAATAATTG
>CM031612.1:26581030-26583530 GCA_018398815.1 Conus ventricosus | reverse complement strand
TTCATTACAGAAAAAGGCAGAAAGATAGGAGAGGGAGAAAGTGAGAATGGGGGAAGGTGGGGGGGGGGGGGGGGGGGGGGGGGAGGGGAGGAGAGAAAGAGGGGGGGGGGGGGTTAAAGGGCAGTAGGGAGGGGGTAGGTGGGTGGGCGAGAGGGAGGGAGGGAGGTTCGGGATGGTTAGACGGGGCGCGAGTGCGAAGGTGGACAAGTAGAAGAAGCCAGGAGGATGAACGCGCCGCAGTAAATTGACAGGAAAGAGAAACTTTTCTGTCCTTGCTCGGTGTCTTCGACGTCCCTGCTGTGTCCTCCCCCCCCTCCCCCACCCTCTACACCCCCCCCCCCTCCCAACTCCCGTCCTTCACTCTACCCTCTTTCTCCTTCCCCTTCCCTCTCCCCTCCCTCCCGCACCTCCCGAGGGAGCTCAGGTCTATGGGCAATCCCCGTGCCTTGCTGGGGGGGGGGGGGGGGGGGGGGGGGGGGGGCGCACCTCGCCGACAACGATTAATAGGGTGTCTTAGCACAGGGGCCAACTTGTAGCCACCTAGTTCTTGGGAGGCGACAACCCCCGACTCCCATGCTGATAGCAATTGTTTTAAGAAGTCAGCGGAGACACAGAGAGAGAGAGAGAGAGAGAGAGAGAGAGGAGGAGGAGATCTTGCTAGCCCCTTTTTTTTCTTTCTTTTTTTCTTTATGCCCTCTCCAAGTCCCTGTGACGTTCGAATTAGTCTTTGACAAGTCCACGAACGCCAAGGGAAATGTCTTCAGCCAGATTTAATTTTTTGTCCGTTTTTTTCTTTCTTTCTTTTTTTTTTTCTTCTTTAATGTCAGATGTAAAGCATTTGTTCCCTACACATCAGTTTTGACGAGCTTTTGGATGGATAAGGAATCTCTTGCCTTTTATCTCTAACATCTTTCCATCTTAATGAGAGATATACATTTATTTTCTTCTACTAACCCCCCCCCCCCTCCCTCCCCCCCCCCCCCCCCCCCTTTTTTTTTTTTTCCTTTGTTCTCTCTCAAATGAATTTAGATATGCGCTTTGTGTTCATTCCGACGTGAGCGCGTTCACAAGGAAGAGGAAAGGAAGAGGCAGGGGAAGAGGTGTTAGCTGTGTACGTCACTGTGCCTATATTACGTCACCGTGTCCCTGCGTCACCGTGTCTATGTCTTAGGGATAATGCTGGGTTCGGTAGAATTTTTAGTAGAATTAGGGTTTGGTTAGGATTAGGGTTAGGGTTTGGTTACAGGTTTAAAGTTTGCTCAGAGTTAGGTTCAGGGCTAGGGTATACTGATATGTTGTTTTTTTTTATACTGATGGTGACATAGAGACACTGTGGAATACACACGCTGCGACATACACAATGTGTAAGATGTAGACTCTGATAGCATACACGCACGGTGGCATATAGACACTGGGGCATATAGACACTGTGCCATGTTCACAAAGTGACCTATACTCACCGTGACATAGACTGTGTGACATACAGATACTGTGACATGTAGACTCGGTGAATACGGACTGTGGCATACAGACACGAAGACATAGACATAGTGACATATAGACATTCTCTCCTCACAGGGAGGTTGACAACAAACACCTGTCTCCATGAAAACCCAAACAAACACCTGTCTCCATGACAACAAACACCTGTCTCCATGACAACAAACACCTGTCTCCATGATATTTCGACTTACAGTCCGTGGAACCGATGAAGGTTTGAGTAAATAGTCAATTCTTTTTTTTTTTTTTTTGGTCGAAACACACCGGCGTTTTGTTTGTTTTGTTATCTCAAAATCCTGTTCTTATACATCACAATGCAATACAGTACAGTGCAGTACATCACACACACAATTACACAAAAGAGGAGAGAGAAAAAAAAAACACATTATCTCGCAATGCAACACAGAAAATACAACCCACTTCCATTTAAATCTAAAACACACACACACACATACACGCACACACACACACACACACACACACACACACCACACACACAAATCCCCAGCGCAATGAATTACAGTTCCATGCAATGCTACGAACAGATAACAACTAAATCATAGTATCCCCAACAACTCCCTCTCCCTCCCTGCCTCCCTGCCTCTCTCTCTCTCTCTCTCTCCCTCTTCTCTCTCTCTCTCTCTTACTCTCTCTCTCTTACCTGACGGGGACAAAGGCGAAGAAGGTCGAGAAGACGACGTCATCCCATGGACGTCAATCTCGCGGCCAGGACTGAGCGGACCTACGTCATCTTCGCCGTTCCCGCTTCCGTTCCCGGTGCCGCCTCCGGTCCCGTTCTCCGCATCGCCTTCCACGTCGGCCAGGTCGGCGGCATCGCCCGCTTCGCTGCCGTCCTCGCTGCGGTTCCGCGGCGACCAGGTCATCTTGTTCTCCTTCTTCAGACGGCGCCGGGCGTTGGCGAACCAGGTGGAGCCGGGGTTTGAGGGTCATCTTGGTGATGATGGCCAGCATGATCTTCTCGCCTTTGGTCGGGTAGTGG
>CM031612.1:26561030-26563530 GCA_018398815.1 Conus ventricosus | reverse complement strand
AAGAAAAAAAAAAAGGGGGGGGGAGGGGGGGGGGGGGGGGGGGGGGGAGCGAGGAAAACACCTTCAGCTGCAGTTTTTGGCATTGGACAGAGCCATTTGGTGAAATGGAATGGAATCGGCGCCAAACTGTTTAAAAATTCATTAAGCGATTTTAATTCTTTTTTTTTTCTTTTTTCTTTTTTTTTTTTAATTGTTATTGATTATTTACCGAGAGTCAGGTGGAATTGATGAAAGTCAGCTGCTAATGGTTCGTACATGATGATAACCTCTGAGAATAAATATACTATGCACTCTTACTTTTTTTTTTCAGTTTACTTTTTTTTTTTTTTTTTTTCTCCTTTCTTTTGTATTTCTGTACGTAATTTTTGCAATCTGCAATAACCCCATTTTCCTCACCCTGAAACCTTCCCTATGAAGAGATCTTCCTCTTTAAAAACGTTTCCAGAACATTGTTCTAAATCTCTCCATAGACCCTGAAAAACGTGGACGCACACGCACACACACACACAAAACACCACACACAAAACAACAACCCACAGAGAAGAGGGAGGGAGAGAGAGGAAGAGAGAGAGAGAGAGAGAGTGAGAGAGAGGAGAGAGAGATGGAGGGAGAGAGAGAGAGAGAGAGAGAGGGGAGAAGAGAGAGAGAAGAGAGAGAGAGAGAGGGGTCTCTTACGACTGGCTTTACCGTGGGTTTAAGTGTTATGAATGAATGAATAAAATGAATGAATGAATGAATGAATGAAGAATGAATGAATGAATGAATGAATGAATGAATGAATACGTAGATAAAATTACTTTATAAATAAAGAAATAATGAGCAAACAAGTTATTTAAAAACATTTAAAAGCGTCAATATCTACTGGTCTCAATCCCACAGGGGCTCAGAGAGAGAGAGAGAGAGAGAGAGGAGAGGGAGAGAAAAGAGAGAGAGAGAGAGAGAGAGGAGAGAGAGAGGACAGACAGACAGACAGACAGACAGACGGCGGGACGACGGACAGACAGAAACGACAGACAGACGGACAAGCAGACAGAGAAAGAGAGAGAGGAGAGAGAGAGAGAGGAGAGAGAGAGAGAGGAGAGAGAGAGAGAGACAGACAGACACAGACAGAGAGAGAGAGACGGGACGGACAGACAGAGACGACAGACACACTGAGATGAGGCGAGGCAGTGTCGAAGCGGAAGGGAGGTGAGTTGGGAAAGGAGTGGAGGTGGGGTGGAGGTGGGCTGGGTGGGGCAAGGGGTGGTGGTGTGGTGGTGGAGAGGCTTCGAGAGGGAGGAGAAGGATGGAGGGACGTGTGGGGGGCGGGGGGGGGGGGGGACGAAAGTGCACAGACTTATATAAAGTTACTCATCAGATTACAGATGAAACCGACAAGCTGAAAACGACACACTCCTCTTCTTCGGCGGCCCTCCCTTGAGATCCGTTGTCAGTTCAGCATGGCACGCGAGAAAAGTGGCCAGAGTATGAGAAGTCACTCGCATCAAAAAGTCCAGCATCACGTTTTCTTTGTGACAATGCCTATTTTTTCACCGAGAAACCATTTTTTCATGAAAATTATTTTCATTTTTGACTGGCTACCCCCCACAACCAATGTTGATGTTTGATAGAGGTTTCGTCTTCTTGCTTTCCCGGCCAAAACGTGATCACGTTGAAAGCAGTTGATTATTACTTCAGACAACCGTAAATTACAACTCATGGAAATCACAGGTAATGTTCATGCGCATGACGACTGTCTTTGGTTCGATTCTGTTCGATTCCATGTTCTTTAAAACCCAGCCTCTGATGGTTTCATAAACCAGGGCTGTCACCATGTCAAAATGTGTCAAAAGCGTGCGCGCGCGCACGCACGCACGCACGGGACGCACACACACACACACACACACACACACACACACACACACAAAACACACACACACACACAGAGGGCAGGAGGAAGAGATGCAGGGCTTTTCAGATATGCTAAAAGGGGCTTAAAACCATTTTTTCCCTTTTACTTTGTAAAAGTCACAGAACGCCTGAAACCGGTCAACTGGCAATAACTGTTTTTTCATCGCTCACGGGCTGGCTGGAGTCATAACCGTATTGTTTTTCCTTAGGACACATTACGTGATAAATAAACAGCGTCAACACCTGAAAAAATTGTTGTTTTCATGCCCCCTCCCCCCCACCCCCTACTGCCTCCCCATTGGTTGAAAAAAAAATCCTGTTGTAAAAATTGTGTTTTGACATTGAAATTCTTGTTTTAATGTCATGATTCCTTTTTTTAAAAAAATAGAATTGCTTTTTTTCCCCAAAACATACTACTTTATCCATTACGATTTTCTTGATTTCACACAAACACACCACAAAACACCACACACACACACACACACACACACACCACTTACTTCACTTTGGAACCCGAGGGAACCATACGAACGTTTTAATCATGGCCCTTAAAAAAGCATACAACACCCTTCTGACGAGGACGAAAAAGGGCTGGGTTTTGTGAAAACAA
>CM031612.1:26551292-26558792 GCA_018398815.1 Conus ventricosus | reverse complement strand
CTGTCTGTCTGGCTGTCTGTCTGTCTATCTATCTGTCTGTCTGGCTGTCTGTCTGTCTATCTATCTGTCTGTCTGACTGTCTTTCTTTGAATCTTTCTTCTGCATCCCTTTCTTTTTTCATCTAACCCACTTCACTCTTCTTTTTTTTTATCCCTGTCTGTCTGTCTGCATGTCCCTCTCTTCTTCTCCATCCACCCCGCCATCTCTCTCTACCTCTCTTACCCGTCGCCACCCACCTCACCCCATCCTTTCCCTCCCCCTTTCCTCCCACTCCGTCTCTGTCTCTGTCTCTCTCTCTCTCTCTCTCTCTCTCTCTCCCTCCCTCCCTCATTCCCTCCCTCCCCCCGCCCCCTCTCTCTCTCACTCTCTCTCTCTCTCTCTCTCTCTCTCTCTCTCTCACACACACACCACACACACACACACACACACACACACACACACACACACACACACACACGAGTTTATTACTTTTCGGCTGCACGTCACACGTGTGCAAGCAATGAATGGTAATTTATTGTCATGTTCCAGATTGATGTGTGATAATATTTTGTGTACGAGTGGTGTTGATACTGACACTGAACAGAGAGAGAGGGGGGAAATGATGGAAAGGCTCGTGAATTTCACCTGGAGTTCGTGAGGTAGCCTGATAAATAATAATCTTCGGTACAATGATTTTTTTTAAATTGTTACTCCTGACAAGTTTTGAACTGTTGCTTGTCAGTTTACCAGCGCGCGCCCTGCCTTTGCGTTTGTCTGTCTGTCTGTCTGTCCGTCCGTCCGTCTGTCTGTCTGTCTGTCCCTCTTTTTCATTCCGTCTCTCTGTGACCTCTCTCTCTGTCTCTCTTTCTCACCCCCCCCTCTCTCTCTCTCTTCCTTCTTCCCTCCTTCCCTCTCCCTCTCTCTCTGTTACTCTGTGTGTGTGTGTGTGTTTTACTGTTTGTCCGTCTCTCTCTCTCTCTCTCTCTCTCTCTCTCTCTCTCTCTCTCTCAAACACACACACACACACACACACACACACACACAACACACACACACACACACACACATACATACATACATACACACACACACACACCACACACACACACACACACACACACACACACACCACACACACACACTTTCTCTTCGGAGACAGAAAATTTAATCAGACTCTGATACACACTTTGCTTTTTCTTTCTACTAGTAATGTTATGTTGCAAGATGTGACGACGTTGGAATTAGTTTAATTGAATGTCTTAACTTGATCATCTGTGCCCCACAAAACCTGGTTTACATATGGCAATAAAATATGTTCATGTTCTTGTTCTTGTTCTTGTTCACAACACACACACACACACACAACAACACACACACACACACACACATACACACACACACACACACACACACACACACACACACACACGCATGCAAGCACGCACGCGCGCACACACACACACACACACACACACACACACAACACACACACACACACACCACACACACACCACACACATACACTCACACACACTCTCTCTCTCTCTCTCTCTCTACTCCTCTCCTCTCTCTCTCTCTCTTCTCTCTCTTTCCCCCTTCCTCTCTATCTTCCATCCTCACTCCCTCCTCAATTCTATTACTTTTCGGCTGCATATTACACGTGCAAGCAATGAATTGTCATTTATTGCCATGTTCCCAGTTGATGTGTGACGATATTTTGTGTGCGAGTGATGTTGATACTGACGCTGAACAGAGACTGATGATGGACAGACTTGTTAATTTCATCCAGGGTTTGTGGAGTTTTATGTCGGACTTCCATAAGTAATAATCTTTGGTTCGGTGATTTTTCTTTCTTTATTGTTTTGACAAGCTTTGATCTTTTGCTTGTCGGTTATCGTCTTTTCTATCCCCCTCCCCTCTTTCTCTGTCTGTCTGTCTGTCTGTAAGTCTGTCTCTGTCTCTCTCTCGCCTTTCCCTCCTCGCCCCCCCCCCCCCTCTCAGTTCTATTACGTTTTGGCCGAGCATCACACGTGCAAGCAATGAATCGTATTGTCATGTGTCATGAGTCGGCCGAATGTTCTCGAGCATTTTAGGCAAATTAAGGGTAGTTTTGCTGTTGTTGAGAGCAAGTCCTTGGGTTCTTCAAGTGTGCGAATTCAGGCATCACCAGAGGGAATACCCCGGGTCGTGTACTGAGGGAGGGGGAGTTGCTGGAAGTGTTTCGCATGTCCGAGGGATAGTGACAAGGAGGTTGCCGACCTACCGGTCCATGGGTAGAGGAGTGTCCAGTCCGACCACTGGCTGGCTATTCACTGGGTTCTCCAGTGGGCCTGAAGGGAAGGCGATCGTGTCAGGTGACCGTCACGGGTGGGTGACCGTCAGCCTGCAGGCAGAGTACAGCGACCATCCAGTCGTCCCTGTTCTGAGGAATGAATGGAAGGCTTCGGCTATTGAGTGATTCGCACCTTGTTATCTATAGAGGTAGTAAATACTTGAAGCATCAGTCATGGCTGGTAGAGAAGTCCAGGCTGTTAGTACAATGGGTAGCTTCGGGGAATCGAACATGAGTTTGAATAGGAGGTTATGCATTAACCACTTGGTACCCAAGTCCTTGTTGGCGCTAGCAGCGTGGTGTGTGTGTATGTGTAGGGTGACTTGTGATTCCATTGGTGGAATAAAAATAACTTGGGGATTTATTGGTACAAATCGTGTGATGTGTGTGTGCCGGTGATTCATTGGTTGAGCCAGTTAAACTCGGGTTTTCTCTTGTTTGAGAATGAATATAAGGCGCTTGGAAAACCAGGAAGTGTGTGACTCACTTAAGGGAAAGTGAACTCACCCGTCTTGCTGAGGGCTCAAGAAAATACAGCGTGAAGCAGAGGTAGCTGTCGCCTCATTGTCTCCTGGGTGGGGACGTAAGACAGTGGAGGTTGCTGTAGCCTCGGAGCCGACGACGAGAAGAATTGTCTCCCGTGTGGGGACGGTCGACAGCAAGACGTGTCAGCCTGTTGGAGCCTAGACAGGGAGTGCCAGACAACGGTGGTGTGTTTCAGCCAGAGAAGACTGTGGGGAGAGGCCGACAGGAGCCCTTTCCGTGGAGAGGGCGAAGTACGGTGGAGTCCGGGAGACTCGGTGTGAGGGTGCGACTCAAGCTACGTTGCCAGTGTCCCCCAACTGGGATTTGGCCAATCGGGGGACACAACGGTGTGGCAGCTTCAGCTCGTAGTCGCACAGTGGGATGAGAGAAACTGACGGTCAACCAAGAATGCTGGCAAGTTACGGACGTTTTATTTGTTCTTAAGTTTATAAGTGTGCAAACAGAATTGTGGAATATTGTCTTTCTGGTTATGAAGAGTACTTGAAGAAAGGGGATGCGATTTATGAGATTGTTGTATGATGTTTACATTGTTGTATGATACAGATAGTTGTGTTGTGTAGTAACGGGTGGGGGTCGGAGTCAAGTTAAATAAAGTTGATTATTTTCTATGAGATGTTATTGGTTTCCCGTCACCTTTGTGCGGGCCGATGTGAGTGACAGAGTGCGTGTGCCTATGCGAGAGTGCATTTTGGTTGTGGAAGCGTAAATACTTCTGTCTATAACCCCCTGCATCCCTGAATATGAAAATCATATTTTATTAACGAGGGGGAGCGTCGGAGACCCGTCACAAATTGGGGACTGTCGTCCGGGATGAACATAAATGAGCCATAAGTGATTTTGATTCTGGGTTTTGTTCAATTGCAAGGGATTTGAAATTTGTCGTGATTGGGGAAACCTAGATTTTTTTTCTTACCTGGAAAGACGTTTAGTCATGTGTTGATTGTTTTGATCTTTTTTTTCATGACTGGGCCTTGTATTTGAACTTGCTTGATTTGGTTGCTGTTGAGGTTGATTGTGTGTAGCACAACTATTGATCGCTTATTTGCAAGTGATCGTGTGGATATCTCGCTTGTTACTGTGGTTGTATTAACTAGCTGATCGAGGGGTAGATAGCTTCAGAATGTCGACTGAAGAGGGTGCTGAGACAATGGGTCCGCTGAAAAAGATGGACCTCATAGAAGAAGGAAAAGCTTTAGGACTAAAGGGGTCCGGAACTGAAGGCATATGTAGATGAGAACTGGCCCGTGTAATCGAGGCCCAGAAAATACAAAGGGAGCGGGAAGAACAGAGAGAAAAGAAAAAAGGGGAAAAAGAGGAGAGAGAAAGAGAACGGGGAAAAGAGGAGAGGAGAAAGAGAACGGGAAAGAGAGGAGAGAGAAAGAGAACGGGAAGAGAGGAGAGAGAGAGAGAACGGGAAGAGAGGGAGAGAGAAAGGGAACAGAAAAAGAGGAGAGAGAAAGAGAACGGGAAAAAAGGAGGAGAGAGAACGGGAAAAGGAGGAGAGAGAACGGGAAAGAGAAGAGAGAGAAAGAGAACGGGAAAGAGAAGAGAGAGAAAGAGAACGGGAAAGAGAGGAAAGAGAAAGAGAGAAGATAAGGCAGTTTGAGTTAGAAAAATTAAAATTGGAGAAAGAACGGGACGTGACGCAAAACCTCAAGTGAACTTTGCACCACATGTCAGTCCCTTGATCAATATGCCAAGGTTCGATGATAATCCGGACCATTTAGAGATTTCATTTCGCAATTTGAAAGGATTGCCAAAGATCAGGGCTTACCGAAGAACGGTGGGCCACAAATTTGTCGGCGCTGCTGACACCCAAAGCTAGGGATGCTTTTTTTTTTGCTTACCACCGGAAAAAACAGACAGATTATGAGTCGGTGCGCGATGCTTTGTTTCAGAAGTATCAAGTAACCGCCGATAGATATAGGAAATATTTCCTTTTGTATATTCTGCTTGCTACTGCAGGCATTATCTGGCCTAAGCCTTTCTTTTGTGGAGTGGTGTCCAAACCGCATGGAGATGTGAATCTACCTTTTTCTCTTCAACACTCATGCAAGTGTATACTCTCATCTGGGCCCCCACAGGGACTGCCTCCAGCCACATGATCAAACTTCAAGGGACAGCGCGACAGCCCCCAAGATGACTCCCTCAGCGCAACGTGCCTGTTTTTCCTGTGAGTTGTTCTCTTGGTGGGGTTATTGTCGCTTTGCCCTGTTGTGATTACGACCAGAAGCTTGTTTTGAAGAAGCCCGAGTCGGGCGAAAATTCAGCTAATAAATAAATGTTGGAACAGCAGTGGCCTGGGTCTTATGATTTCCTTTTGTATATTTCTGCTTGCTACTGCAGGCATTATCGGCCTAAGCCTTTCTTTTGTGGAGTGGTGCCCAAACGCATGGAGATGTGAATCTACCTTTTTCTCTTCAACACTCATACAAGTGTATACTCTCCATCTGGGCCACCACAGAGGACTGCCTCCCAGCCAACATGATCAAACTTCAAGGGACAGCGCGACAGCCCTCCCAAGATGACTCCCCTCAGCGCAACGTGCCTGTTTTTTCCTGTGAGTTGTTCTCTTGGTGGGGTTATTGTCGCTTTGCCCTGTTGTGATTACGACCAGAAGCTTGTTTTGAAGAAGCCCCAGTCGGGCGAAAATTCAGCTAATAAATAAATGTTGGAACAGCAGTGGCCTGGGTCTTATGATTTCCTTTTGTATATTTCTGCTTGCTACTGCAGGCATTATCTGGCCTAAGCCTTTCTTTTGTGGAGTGGTGCCCAAACCGCATGGAGATGTGAATCTACCTTTTTCTCTTCAACACTCATACAAGTGTATACTCTCCATCTGGGCCCCCACAGAGGACTGCCTCCAGCCAACATGATCAAACTTCAAGGGACAGCGCGACAGCCCTCCCAAGATGACTCCCTCAGCGCAACGTGCCTGTTTTTTCTGTGAGTTGTTCTCTTGGTGGGGTTATTGTCGCTTTGCCCTGTTGTGATTACGACCAGAAGCTTGTTTTGAAGAAGCCCGAGTCGGGCGAAAATTCAGCTAATAAATAAATGTTGGAACAGCAGTGGCCTGGGTCTTATGATTTCCTTTTGTATATATATATATATATATATATATATATATATATATATATATATAGATATAGATATATGAGGGGTGGGGGTGGGAGAGAGGAGAGAGAGAGAGAGAGAGAGAGAAGAGAGAGAGAGAGAGACAGACAGACAGACAGACAGACAGACAGACAGACATAGATTTAGATATGACTTATCAGATGGTTCTTACGGCCAATTTTTATACTGTTTATATAGATAGATAGAAAGATAAAGAGAGGGGGGAGGGGGGTCGAAGAGAGAGAGAGAGAGAGAGAGAGAGAGAGAGAGAGAGAGAGAGAGAGAGAGAGATGTAGGTAGATAGATAGATGGATAGATAGATAATAGATAGATAGATAGATAGATAGATAGATAGATAGATAGATAGATACAGATATACATACGTTTAAAGATGAAAGAAAAGACACTCAACAAGTGTGTTGATCGTTTAACCAATATTTCGGCTCGTTGTATTCCTCAGGGTAAATGACACCAGCCATGAGCCACATCAGTAAAACGTACACACACACCACACACACACACACAAAACACACACACACACATTCTATCAAGATCTGACACTCCCTTCCCCTTATCCCCATCCCAATACCTAAGCCCCAGTCCCTTCCATCCCTATCCCAACCCCATATCCCGTATCCCCCCCCCCTCCACCCCGCCCCGCCCCACCCCTCCCCAGTCCACTCTCTACCTCCGCCCACCAACTTAAAAAAAAAACATTAAAAAAAAAACAAGAAACGAAAAGAAAGGAAAAAGCCCCACCATACGAACCCAAGGTCCCGACAATATCTTCGTTCAACCTTTTCCGACGATCATCCCCCCCCCCCCAGCCGCCCCCAGCGCACCTCCCCTCCAATCGTCATCTTAACGGTGCCAGAAAATGGCTAATCCTCAAACACCCCCCCCCCCCCGTCCCCCCACCCACCCACCCCCTACCAACCCTGCTCTTTCTCCGTGCCCCTCTGCTCCCCTCTGATCAATTAGACAGCAATTGGGGAGAAAGAGGAGGGGTGAAAGAAAGAAGGAGGGGAGGGGGCATTAAGTACCGTGAGCACCGCCTGCCCTGACACTCGATGCCAATAATCGGAAGTACCCATCACACCCCCTAGTGGGCCCCTACCCCTTTCTCCGCCGCTTCCACGACCCCCTTCCATTGGGCGGGCTGAATAGAAATCAGCCCACCCCGGGGTGTGTTGTGTGGGGGTGGAGGGTTGGGGCTTGGGGGTAGGGTGGAATGAGAGGGGGGGGGGGGGGGTTAATTTGGCTGGGAAGGCGGATACTGGGTTTTACGTTAGGGGTTATGCAGGTGTGTTGCCTCTGCACGAGGAGGATTAACTGAGATTAACTAAAGGGTAGATAAACTGTTGGCTGAGGGATAGCGTTTCCTAACTGGATAAATGAATGAACCGAATCAATGACTATATATATATATATATATATATATATATATATATATATATATATATATATTGAATTATAAACAAAGCTTGCTCTTATGTCTTAGATTGAAGAAATAGGGGGAGATACGCATA
>CM031612.1:26541292-26543792 GCA_018398815.1 Conus ventricosus | reverse complement strand
TCTTTCTGTTTTTTTTTTTTTTTTTCCTTTTCTTTTCGTTTTTCCTCTTTTGCTTCAGAATTTATTGACTGGTTCCTTTAGTTATTCCTTTGAAAATTGAGAGCTTCAGACAGATTCTCTGAGTCTGATACCTGGAACTTCACAAAATTAAATGACTTTTAGGCTGACAAGTCAGTGTTTTTGCCCGCTTCCCTTTGCGTGCTCTCTTAGCTTCACGAATGCTATGTGAAAAAGACTCTGTACCCTAGCTTCACGAATGCTACGTGAGAACGACTCTGTATCCTAGCTTCACGAATGCTATGTGAGAAAGACTCCGTACCCTAGCTTCCCGAATGCTATGTGAGAAAAACTCAGGATGCTTCACGAATGCTATGTGAGAAAAACTCTGTACCCCAGCTTCACGAATCCTATGTGAGAAAGACTCTGTATCCTAGCTTCACGAATGCTATGTGAGAAAAACTCTGTACCCCAGCTTCACGAATGCTATGAGAAAGACTGTGTACCCTAGCTTTACGAATGCTATGATAAAGACTTTGTACCCTAGCTTTACGAATGCTATGAGAAAGACTTTGCACCCTAGCTTTACGAATGCTGTGAGAAAGACTCTGTATCCTAGCTTCACGAATGCTATGAGAAAGAGTATGTAACCTGAAACTTCCAACGATTTCGCTTCAGTGCTGCCCTGTACAAGGAAATAGCTGGCATTTCGTATCTCTTACGAGTGTTTATTCATTTTTTTTTTATTTATTTCATGTTATTCACAGTAATAACAACAGCGCCCACACGTACATCTGCATACCTTTTTACACACATTTAAACGTGCGCGCTCGCGCGCGCGCGCACACACACGCTCACACGCACACACACACACACGCACGCACGCACGCACGCACGCACGCACGCACACACACACACACACACACACACACACACACACACACACACACACACACAACTGTCACATTAATACTGTAGTCTTTATTCTTTGTTTCAGTTGTTTATTCTGATTGGAGGTGGAAAACATGACTGTATGAGAGCGTCAGCACCCCAAGCATTGATACGTTGAAAGCAAACAAACAGAACAAAACGAACTTAGACTCCTTGTATGAAACGACAAAACATTCAAAGTCGGCAGGCGAAAGTACATTAGTAATTGAACAGACAGACTTCACATGAAGAAGGAGTCAGGCTCATAAAAAGGAGAAAAAGGGGAGGGAGGAGTTAGGAGGGGGGGGGATAGAAGGGTGGAGATCCAACACAATAAACACGAAAAATTTAAGTGGAAAATAATGGAGTTTGGAGGACCTACATAAAATAAACATGACTCTTGGGGAACCTCATATCGCTAGCAAGGAGATGACCTGTTGATCCGGATTCACATCACAGATCCAAACCCAACTTGAACACAGAATCGTTTCACCGATCACTACTCGTCGTCCACCAATGTTCTTTGCAATCATTACAGCGGTTTTCGTGTGATCATATCGACAGACTGACAAACGAACATTCATGGAAGTATCATGAAACAAACAGACAAACAAACAAAAATCAAACTTACGAGAAAACGACTCTTCTATCAGACAAACAAACGAACATAACCCCATTAATGGAAGTATCATGAAACAGACAAACAAAATACTAACTTACGAACAAACCACTCTTCTTTCAGATAAACAAATCAACATGACCTGACTGATGAAGGCATCACAAAAACAATCAAACGAACAACAAAAAAAAAAAAACCCGAACAAACGACTCTTCGTTCTGACCAACAAACTAACATGACCCCATTGATAGAGGTATCATAAAACAAATAAACAAGCGCATTAACAAACGCACAAACGAGCAAACAACAAACGACAGTTCTTGCGAGTTATGAGATGCCTAAAGCTTGCATGGTGGTACGGGGAGTTCAGTATCTTCTTGCCAAGACTCCTTGGTCAAAGACCATCTGACAAGGTACAGTGGAAGATGGACGTCCCACACGATGTCATGGGCGGAACACGTTTAGGCCTCAAGACAAGCCCCCCCCCCCCCCCCCCATCCCCCACCCCTAAAACACCACTATATTGTTGTGCGTGATTGAGAACAGAGAATTGAAAAACAACAGGAACAAGAACAAGAGCAAGAAACAATAGCAAAAAACAACAAGAAGCAAATTAAGGAATGAATAATTCCATTCATTATTTCTTACGAATTTTGTGTATTTCTGTATGTATATGTTAGGGTAGCTAGCGGTTTTTGTTTGTTTGTTTGTTTATTGTTTTGTTTGTTGATTTTTTGAAAGCAGATGTATCAGCGTACCATATGAGGTTATTAAATAGATAAGTTGAAAAAAAAAAGGGATTAAGCAAAGAACGAGCCTGGCAGTTTGTCTAATTAAATGTAAAGAAAAGATTTGAGTGTCCATTCATATTATGTTGTAATTAATGTAAGTTTTGAAAAAAATCAAACAGTTTGAGAGTTTCACTCTCCTCTAGAAACAAACGAACAAACAAAC
>CM031612.1:26533792-26538792 GCA_018398815.1 Conus ventricosus | reverse complement strand
CGGTTTATAAGTTAAAAAATTTATACAATTAGTGAATACCACTCCAATGGGGTTATCATTGACGTGCGCTCTTGCGTTATTTCCAACTCATTCTATAAGACCTCTGGCGCACTTATGCAATTCCCCTACCTGCGGATTTGCCATCTCTCCTTTTCACAATTCTTTTTGAAAGCAAAATATAATATGATCGCGATCCATGACACTTCACTGAGGAATCTCCATCCTCACTTATTGCAAAAAAAATGCATCACTACAAAAGCGACTGTATGCTCCAAGCATAACTACACCACATGAACAAGTCTAAACAAAGAAAATATGAACAAGCCCTCACACAAAAAAAAATATGAACCATAGCCAACTGGGAATGAACCCATATCCAATCAAACATAACTGGAATCAACACATATTATCAACAATCCCACCCTGGATATACTGACTTCCTCTGAGTTGCAGCTTGCTAGACTACACGGCTTAAATAGTCAGCTCCGACATTCTGTCGACCTGGAATGTACTGCACTCGATACCTGTAGGGCTGAAATGCCATTGCCCAACGCAAAACCCCTGCTGTTTTTCAGCTGTGCCTCCTGCAGGAATTTGAGGGGGTTGGTGATCTGTCTCTATCACGAACTCTTTCCCATACAAGTATTTGTGGAACTTCTGCACGGCCCACACGACGCTAAACACTCCTTCTCCACCGTTGCGTACCCTTCTTCACACTTTGTCAACTTCCTGCTAGCTTTATCTCACAGGAAAACTCGACCCCTTCTGCTCCTGCAACAATACTGCACCTATCCCACCCCCTGATGCATCTGTCCGCAACAAAAAATGGTTTGGACATATCTGGTAAGCTTCAAGATGGGACGGAACCTAGTCTTTCCAAAACCGTCTGCAGTGCTTGCTCTGCAGCGTCTGACCACTCGACCACTGCCGGTTTCCCTGCCTTGACCAAATCACTGAGAGGACTCGTGATCGCTGCGAAGTTTGGAAAAAAACTCCCTATAGAACCAATAAAACCTAGCAACTCCTGACTTCTGTTTGGACTTTGGTCTCTCTGAATTCATCATCTTCTCCACCTTTCCTCTTTCCGGCCCTGCTTTGTGTCGCCTCCGACAACAAAACCTAGGAACTCCTATGTCTAACCCTTCATACAGTGAACCTCCCTGTATGCTCTTTCTGGAAACTTAGGCAACAAATCTCCCCTTCTTCTGCTGGGTCTCTTTCACCTCATCACTGATTGCTGCTGCGCCTATGTGCTGAGTCTCACGCTGAATATATTTGGGGAGGAAATTTGCATGGAAAAATTTTTGGTTTCCCATTCCATCAATTCGGTAATCCCAAACCGACCTTTTCAGTGATGGGGGAATGGTCCTTTCCAATGCCTCAGCAGCTTGTTGTGACCGTGGGAAGCAGTACCAGGACTTGATCTCCCGCCTTGAGGGATTGCTTCCTCCCCTTTCCCTGTCATATTGCTTCTTCTGAACGACCCTAGCCTCCTGCAAACCTTCCCTTGCCACCTTACATGTCTCATACCTGTGCCCACCTTTGGAACAGGGCGCGATTGGGCCGATCAGATCAATAGCCACTCTCCTGAACGGTGTGTCAATTAAGGGGGATGTTTAAGAGGCGCCTTCCTCTTCACCCCTCTTGTGGCTGACCTTTGACACACATCACATGACATGCAGAACCGCTTTATGTCTGCCATTGCCCCTGGCCAATGAAAATCATCAAAGACTCGGTCAGCCGTTTACCGGTGCCGAGATGACCCGCCATGAGCGACTCGTGACCCACTGACATGACAGTGTCACGATAACCTGCTGGTACCTCTAACTGAGTGGTCACCTTACCTGTCTTCCCCTTGGTGAACATCGGTACAACAGCCCGCCTTTCACAAGAAACCCGTCTCACCTCCTCTAACCACCTGTTTCTCTCCACCTCTTGCCAACTCCCAAGACTTCACGAGCGAAGGGTCTTGTTCCTGTGCAGCCCTAAACTCATCAGGCGACACGTCTTGCCTGACTTCCTTCCGGAACAACTAACGGTTTAACAACCTTTTCCTCCTTCTTGCTCCGTGTCTAAAACTGCTGCCCCTGTAGCAGTCAACAACTCAGGATCCCCTGGATCCCTTGAAACCTGGAATTTTTCCCAATGATCAAATCTTGAAGGGGTTTGTCCATTACCAACGCAGACAACTCGCCTGAGAAGTAAGGGGTACGTACTTCTATCTTAGCCAACTGGAAACTCCTCACAGTGCCATCGATTAGAGTACAGGTCTGGATTTGCCCTGTCAAATCCCCTTTATCGACAGCGTTGTTCGTACTACCCCGCATGAACAACCAGGGGTCTCGTAACACTTTTCACCCTCTGCTGGCCATCCACCCTTTTTCCACTGGTAACGAACCACTCAGCCTAGGCCCTCTATCCCTGACATGACTGCTGTCCGTGCTAGCCATAAGCTGCACTCCACCCTCTTCAACTGAATCCCTTTTGGTTCCACTGCGGGTCGTTTCCCTTGACGCCCCTTACCCACTTCTTGCAAGGCTGCTGCCTTCTGGAACCTCATGCGCCCAATCCCTCGCCACATGTCCCTTCTTGTGACAAATGAAACACCTAATGTCCCTTTGCCCTTCCTTCTGCCCCACCACTGGGTTGCAGACTTTGCAGAAAACTCCCTAGTCTCCTTGCACTCTTCTCACCTGTGCCTAGCACCTTTTTTCTCCTGCACCTTAGTGCCCAACGTTGCCTCTCTATACACCTCTGCGAACTTCAACAACTCCCCTGCTGTCTCTGGCTGTCTTTCTTTCAAAGTTGGTTAACTCAGGGCCGCAACCTGACAAAATCTGTTCTTTCATAAAATTTGCTCTTTCAATTCGGCGAACTCCTTCTTCGTACCATCAACTCTAACCATTTATCAAAATAGTGATCCAGACGTGCACCAAACTGAGTGTACGTCTCACCGCTTGTAATTTAGCTGAACGAAATTTCTTTAACCCCTCCTCTGTGAGGTCAAATCCTTTCATTAAAAACTCCCTTTACAGCACCCAAATCAGACTGTTGTTCTGCTGGTAACGCAGTGAAAATTTGTAATGCCTTACCCGTCAGTAACGCCGACAAAATGACTGCCCACTCTTCTGGAGGCCAACCCTGACTGGTCGCAAACGTTTCGAAACGACTGATGTATGCGTCAATTTGAATCGGTCTCCTTCCGAGAATTTTGGCAACTTGGGTCGGGGGGCATAGCTGCGCACAAAAGTCACTGAAACTGAACTCCCATCCTCGGTGGTCTCCCTCTGTATCTCACTTTCTCTAATTTCTAATTGAACCTTTAGTCTTTCTGTTCCTGCGTTTCCCTAGCTTTAATCCTTTCTGTTTCCTGCTTCAAATTTTTTCTGTTTTCCCGCGTTTCTCTAGCCTGATTATCATTAGCCTGAATCCTTAATCTTTCTGTTTCCTGCGCCTCTACTGCGATACGGCGTCTTTCCGCACGTTCATTCCCTTTTCCCTCTTTTGTTGGTTTTCAACGAATGCACGCAACTCATCTCCTGAGTAACCTAGATCACGAGCGACGTCACAAGTTTCAATAGGGTGTTCTTTTCTTCCGCCATTATATCTTTTTTTTTTTTTTTTTTTTTTTGAACAAGATTTTATAACAACGACAGCCAAACTGGTGGGTTTCCGACACGAGTGACGTAATAGCACAATCCTATGAATGATAATATTAGCTTGGAACCAAGTAGTTAGTTTTTTATAAGACGCCCAGCGCCTGACCCAACTTATGAGAGCGAATTATAGGAAATCTGTGCGAAATGAGTACTCTGGGGCTGAAATGCCAAGCCTAGTTTTAACTATCTTGGAAGCAATGCCAAGCCTATATTTAACTATCTTGGGAACATACAGTAAGACAACCCCTTGTCTTAGGATTACAATACTTGAATCCCACCCAGCTTCCTCTCTGAGAAGTTGAACAATTTAATAAATGGGCCAGAATCATCCTGGCAAGCTCGCCAATAAATTGTCAACCTCGGTGTAATGTCAGTGGAGGAAGGACTAGCGCACAGCCCAAAAAACACTCACAGCTTGCTTACAATCTCATTCATATATCATGCATTCGTCACATCAAACCACTAGTAAAATCTATAACTTTACTATACATGATCATAGAAAGAACATCAATGCATATAGAATCAAACAAAAATAAAACATTCTCTCTTTCCTGAACTTCACAAAATCATTTATCTAAAACATCATTAACTAACCCGGGTATAAAAAAGATTTCTACTTTACCTGGCCAGGTGATCTTAACTATTTCCCAATCACGTCTTTTTTTCTTTTCTTTTTCTTTTCACTGTCACTTTCACAACACGGGCACAACTGCCGGCACTGGTGTTGGTCTGATGGCGCCTGGTCAGGTGAGACTGTTTTGGGGTTGGTCTGTGGTTTCTGCTTGGCGAAGTGACGCTGCCAGGTATGAGGTCGAACCCCCGGTTTGGGTAGAACAGTGACTATCAACATCGATCTGTTCCCTTTCTTTCTTCCTGCTTAACGCAATTGCACTCTCTCTCCCCCTTCTCTATCTCTTCTAGTCTGCTCTTATCAAATGGACATGGTTGCTTTTCTTTTCTTTTTTCTTTTCTTTTTTTTTCTTCTTCATAAATTAGCAACTCTTTCTCTCTCTCCACATCTCTCCTCAGTCCTTCCTCTGCAGACTATCTCATGCTAATCTCTCAAATTGGTTCTCTTCTCTCCTCATCTCTCTGCTTTTCTCTCAAGCAGACCTAGAACCCCTCCCTCTCTCTGTCTCTCCTTGTTCGTTCTTCCCCCCGTTCTGCCGTTTCTTCACTCACGCATTCCTTTATTCGTTCCCATCTGTCCAAAAACGGGCGAGTACCATTGGTCAGTATTTTTACCCCTGACACCCGAGGTTGTCTCCCTTAATTCCATTGGACTTTTAAATCATGACAGTCCCGTCTACACGCCTTACTCTCTGTGGTGGTCAATTGGTC
>CM031612.1:26518792-26521292 GCA_018398815.1 Conus ventricosus | reverse complement strand
TGTGTGTGTGTGTGTGTGTGTGTGTGTGTGCGCGCGCGCGCGCGCGTATGTGCGTGCGTGCGTGCGTGCGTGCGTGCGTACGTGTAACAACGTCATAGGTGTTTTTTTTCTCCACATGTATACTCACTCTCTTTTTACCAGCCTAACCATTTTCATTCACGAAACAGCATGTTTCTTCACATCATCGCAATCGTTTTCAGTCACAGTTTAATTAATAACTTTTTTCTTTTTCAGCATGGTGATCGGTTTTTTTTTTCTTGTTTGTTTGTTTGTGTGTTTTTTTCTTTCTTTCTTTCTACACAACAAGTACATATCAGTCCCCATTATCTACCCTTCATAGTCTAGAAGACATAATACAGTAAAGATGTTTTAACCCTTTCAACGCCACTACGGCAGTGACTCCGAAGCACGACTCGACATTGATTGATGCTGCATTTCACGCGCCAGCTCACGCGATGATTATGTGATACTGATAGCTCTGTTGTGGTGGAAGGGAGCGTAAACCCACGACAGGTTTAAACCATAACCCCCTTTTTGCTTTGTTTCACACGACGAAGGACCAGACCATTTCTGTGGGGAATGATTGGGTTAACAAGCAGTGATAGACAGGGTCTGTGGAATTTACTGGCGTTGGGATCCCACCCAGCTGGGCCGAAATCGCTCAGCTGGTGGAGCGCCGGACTCGTGATTCAGGATCTTTGGATTGCGGGTTCAAATCTCTGTTGAGGCGTTTTGGTACAGGGGATTTTTCCTTTGCATTTACCGTTGGTTCTAGCTCCACTTCCCCCAAAAAAGTCCTTAGATGACACTATATACCGAGGTCCCTTGCGTAAATGCGCGCATAACATCTTGCACACACGTAAAAGCCCATCACGAACTTTCGAAAGAGAAGGCCAATTTGGCTGTTGGTATGGGTGACACGTATACGCATAGCATGCAACCCAACGAATGAGAATATGAATGACAAACTGAGTGACTGACAGACTGAATGACGCGGGAAATGAGTGATGTAGCGCCAGCAGGCAGCTCTTTTGTCGGCTCTACCCAGGTAGGCAGACTGTTGTGTAGAGGAGAGCGTGGGCTGTAAAGCGCTTAGAGCTTGGTCTTTTATCGAGGATGTACGTTGCATAAGTACTCTTAATAATAACAATAATGATGATGATGATGATAATAATAATGATAGTAACAGCGATAATGATAATAATAATAGTAATACTTCAAAACCATAATTCATAGTCTGCTTCTTCATGGCATCACCTTTATTTGACAGTCCTGTTCACCATACCACCCTGCGCCCTTTTTTCTCTCCCCCCCCCCCCCTCCCACCCTCCCCCAAGTCGGTGCTAGCTTCCTTGTTGACTCTGTGAAATGTACAATATTCCGCGCCAAAGAGGCTGGTTTAAACAGTATATGATGATTGTTTATCCACGCATCATGCCTTTATTTTTTCGCCAGCAATATTAACAAAATCAATGGTAATCATTATTCCCTGTAGAAGCTGGTAAAGAATATGAACACAACGGAACGTTTGATTACTTGTAACATGATACTTGTTTCCGCCAAATTACGGCTAAAAACACACGCTGATTATTCATTCTTCGTATTTGAAGAAACTTTCTGTGTGATAACTGGAACATAGATGTTGTTTTGTTAGTGTTGGGCTGAAAACAACGATGATAATGAAACTAAACAGTTCATAATGTCACTATTGTTTGTTTTTGAACATTGAATAAAATCGTCATTGATTCTTTGACAATACCAGGCCTTTGAAAGCTGATATAGATATTATCAATCACAATAATGGTGATTGTATATTTCCATTGTAAAACACTTCCTGTTCATTCAAAATCATACACTAAGAATTGTTTACTTACAGCAAAAGTTTCGTTTATTTTCTTTCGGAAATTTGCAACAGCGGCGAACAACAACAAAATTGATAGTCGGTGTTGATTCTTGAAGCCGCAGAAGTTAACATCAATAGAAATCAGTTGATAATCACCTTATGTTGGTTTCTTCACAACATCAGCATTATTTGAGTGGAATTTATATTTTCTTCATGAATTAATCGATACTAATTTTTAAGTCTCAGGATTCTAAAATACTACCCCACGGAAGACGCTGGCGATTAGATAATAGGCAATTTGATGATTACAATATAACACTGCTTTCTTGACAGTATATTTGGATTACAAACTTTTTGTTACAGAAGAAAGAAAGAGAGAAAGAAAGAAGAGAGAAAGAAAGAAAAAGAAATCAGTGCACATGGTCATTTTTTTTCTTCTTTCTTTAGTCTATATAGAACTTGGCTCCAAAATTACTGGGTATTGATAAACACTTGACAGCATCGCGATAATTTCGAAATGCTCTCTTCCCCCTTCCCCGTCCCTCCTTCCCCAAAGAAAAGGAAAACGAAGAAACTTAAGGACAGGGGTGGTGGGGGTGGGGGTGGGGAGGTGGGGGGGGGGGGGGGGGGCTGAAATGATGATTACTTCAGGGGGAA
>CM031612.1:26498792-26501292 GCA_018398815.1 Conus ventricosus | reverse complement strand
ACCTACTGAGAATGATTTTAACAAACACCATGCACCTACCTGATTTTAACAAAACACTACTGAGCTGATTTTAACAAACACCACCTATCTGATTTTAACAAAACGCTTCTGAGCGTGATTTTAACAAACACCACCTATCTGATTTTAACAAAACGCTTCTGAGCGTGATTTTGACAAACACCACCTATCTGATTTTAACAAAACACTTCTGAGCGTGATTTTAACAAACACCACCTACCTGATTTTAACAAAACACTACTGGGCGTGATTTTAACAAGACACTACTGGGCTGATTGTTACAAAACACTATTGAGCTAATCATAATGGACACTACTGAGCTGATCTTAACAAACTCTGTTAGAGGAATTTTAGCAAAACACTACTGAACTGATTTCAACAAAACACTACTGAGCTGATTTTAACAAAACACTACTCAGCTGATTTTAACAAAAACACTACTGAGCTGATTTTAACAAAATACTACTGAGCTGATTTTAACAAAATACTACTGAGCTGATTTTAACAAAACACTGCTGAGCTGATTTTAACAAAACACTATTGAGCTGATTTTAACAAAACACTATTGAGCTAATTTTAATGACCATTACTTTGCTAATTTAACAAAACCCCACTGAGCGTAAATTTAGCAAAACACTACTGAGCTGATTTTAACAAAATACTACTGAGCTGATTTCAACAAAATACTACTGAGCTGATTTTAACAAAATACTACTGAGCTGATTTTAACAAAACACTGCTGAGCTGATTTTAACGAAACACTGCTGAGTTGATTTTAGCAAAACGCTTCTGATTTTACCATAATATTACTGAGCGTGATTTTAACAAACCAATTCTGAGTGTGATTTTAACAAAACATTAAATATTTCAACAAAACACTACTTAGTATATTTTAACAGATCACTTCTGAGAGCGTGATTTAAAAAAAAAAAAAAACCCAGTGCTGAGCTGATTTTGACACACACGCACACACACACACACACACACACACACACACATACACACACACACACACACACACACACACACAGTTGAATCTATCACATTTTAAGGCGAACAATGATGACAGGACAAATCTAAAGATCTTCCCCCTTTCTTTAACATCACAAAAAGGACATTTTTCCACTCGACACTTTAGTAATTGTTTTTTTTTCTCAAGAAAATATACATGACTCTTAGTGAGGAAAAAAAAAAGGAAAGCATTGATATCTACGACTCGAACAATGTTCTACAGATCCGGATTAAAAACCCAAATCCTGTGAGCAAAATCGTCTTTACACGTGTACCGGGGAGAAGGGTGAACAGGGGAATGGGTGGGGTGAGGTGTGTGTGTGTGTGTGTGTGTGTGTGTGTGTGTGTGTGTGTGCGAGGGGGGTGGGGGGTGGGAGGAAGGGGGGGGGGGACAATTTTAATCCTGTCACCGCACAGTGAGCCGGAAGACAAGGAGAATCCAGTGGTGGAGGTCTTCGCTTTTCCCAAGGGGCCTGTTCTGGCTTGCTTAGTTCTAGCTGAATCCATCATTATATATGAATTAGTCATCATATAAGTCACGAAATACATCAATCTGTGACTTTCTAACCTAGAAAAAAAAAAGAAAAAAAAAAAAAAAGCTGAAGCTACACCCAGTTTATAAAGACATATTTCTTGAGACGGTTCTTCATTCAAGCCTCCCTTGGGACTTCTCGAGCGCTGACTGAGCCCGTCAATCTGGATAAAGAACCCAACAAACTCATTATGTATGTAAATAGGAAGAGTGCCCGGAGCAAAGGGCGGGCACCCCTCCCTCTTCGGTGGGCGTGTAAACAAAAAGACAGAACAGCTTACAGTTTGACGGACAGGCGAGGTGGCGAACTGACAACTTGTCACGAGGACAGGTAGACTGACAGAGGGACAGACACGCACGACCCTATGCAGGTGCGTCCACGTACGCACGCACACACGCACGCACGCTCGCACGCTCACACGTACGCACACACGCACGCACGCAACGCAACACGCTCGTACGCATACACCTACGTTGTCCTTCTCACAAACACGCACGCAGACGCAGAAGAAATCTATCTATCTATCTATCTATCTATCTATCTATCTATCTATCTATCTATCTATCTATCTATCGACCGACCTCTCTCTCTCTCTCTCCTAATCTATCCCTCTCTTTGTCTATCTTTTTTCCATCTATCTTCCCTATTCGATCAGTCTACCTATCTATCTAGCTTACTATCTATCTATCTACCTTCGATCAATCGATCAATCGATCTGTCTGTTTCTTTTTGTCTGTCTGTGTGTGTGTGTCTGTCTGTCTGTCTGTCTATTTATCTAGCTATAAGTAGAAGGCATGGACAGAAAACCGAGGAGGGGATACATGGGAGGGTGGGGGGGGGGGGAGTGGGAGTGAGAGGGGACTAGCAAAAATGATGATGATGCAAAAACAAAAACAAACAAAACTTAGTATTTGCATTTCAAGGACAGTTAGGATCCT
>CM031612.1:26473792-26478792 GCA_018398815.1 Conus ventricosus | reverse complement strand
AATTAATGAAATCTGTTACACTACTTCCACATTTTAAATTTTGGCTTTGACATTGTCATACATACTGCAAATACACCTAAATATCTTTCCTTTGATGCCATTTTTCAATATGATGGGCCATAACAAGTGTCTTTCAACAGAATCAAAAGTCTTTTCAAAATCAATGAAGGCTACATACAATTTACGATTAAAACAAAACTGTTTTTGTACGAATGCCAACAATGTAAACCCTGTGATCAACTGTGGAATAACCTTTTTTAAATCTGCTTGATGTTCACCTGTCAGATTGTGTTCTTTAATCCATTCCTGCAATCTGTTATTAATAATTGTGCTGTAAATTTTACTGCTCGTATCACACAGTGAAATGCCTCTATAATTGTTTTTGGGTCGTTAACGTCCCCCTTCTTAAACAAGGGTTGAACAATGGAGTTTGTCCAGTTGTCTGGGAACACGCCTTTATCAAACAACGTAAATTAAAAAGCTTTACAAAAAAGTCAACAACTCGGTCCCCACCATACTTCAATCTCACCAATAATTTCATCTGGCCCAGCAGCCTTCCCCTTCTTTAACTGATTTACAGCTAGCAAAACTTCTTCTCTTAATATTTGACGGTTTATAGAACTGTCCTCCTCCTCATCGATATCATTGCCATTTTCAGCTGAGTTTGGTACCAATGTTACATCTGTTGTTACTTCTAATTCAAGTCAATCTTTAAAATGTTTGAACCAGTCATCGACTGTTAAAGTGTTTTGAACATGTTTTCTTTTAAAAGATATTTTTACGCACAGTTTCCCCAAAATTCTCTCTGATTGTTTACCGATGAAATAAGCCTATCTAGTAACATATCGTTCAACTGTTTTTCTTTCCTTTCTATCAGATGTTTATATTCCCTTCTTGCTATGCAATAGGCATCACTGTCTTCTGTTCTTCTCGTCTTTCTAAATATAGAAAGCAGACCTTTTGCCTTAACTTTGCCTAGCCTACATTCGTTATCATACCAGTCATGTTTTTATCGTACTTTGCCTGATTAATTCTCTTCTTCATACAACTAGCTTGCTTTTTAATCCAGTCATTAAACATATACAGAGCACCGTTGAAATCATGATCTATCAAATGTGTGGCATGATTTAAGTACGGACAGTGTTTCATCTGAGAGCATTTTCTGAGTATAGACTGATTCTAGATCCTTGTTCCACAAACTTTTCAATGAACTGGTTCATTTCTGCGGGTTGAGCTTGCGATTCATTTTGTCTTTTTGGAAATCTAAAATGTAATTCAATAGGCAGATGATCTGAGTCTATTCTCTCTGAAATCACCATTTCACACGAAGACACAATGATAAAGAACAATTCCTTAGACAGAGAAAGTAATCATTAACGCTACATCCTGTCTGTGATAAGTACGTAAATTTACCATCAGTATCACCATTACATGTGCCATTTAAAATCCACAGTCCAAGGGTTGTTACACATACACAGAGAGAGAGAGACAGAGAGAGAGGGCAGAGACAAGGAGAGAGAGAGAGAGAGGGGAGAGAGAGAGAGAGAGAGAGAGAGAGAGAGAGAGAGACGCTGGACTGGTGTCGTGTACTACGGAGACCACTTATGTCCAGTCCCCACGTCCTGTCAGGCCCGTGACAGATGACCACTAGCACCTGAGGTCCCTCTGGACTCTCTCTCTCTCTCTCTCTCTCTCTCTCTCTCTCTCTCTCTCCTCTCTCTCTCTCTCTCTCTCTCTCTCTCTCTCTCTCTCTCTCTCTCTCTCGTGTTTCTCGTACCATCGCAGCGTGTTGGTTCACAGTTACAGCCTACCCCCAGGAGTCAACAGAACGGTGTGTGTGGGCATACACAGACACACGTACGTGTACACACACACACACACACACACACACACACACACACACACACACACACACCACATATATATATATTATATAATATTATATATATATATATATTATATATATATATATATATATATATATATATATTATATATACAAGAAACTAATAAATTCCAAGGATAAGTTACCGAGCACCGTTCCAGCAACTTACAGAGCAGCTTGGCGTTGCAATGACTGCAAGAAATATTGAAGTATAAACAAAGCTTGCTCTTATGTCTTAGATGAAGAAATAGGGGGAGATACGCATTTTATATCTGCAGTGGTAGATAATTCTGCCTAACTAACAGTATGTTTCTTGAGTGGGTGGTTTTCCCCATTCACCCACTCAAGCACATACTGTTAGTTAGGCAGAATCATCTACCCTGCAGATATGAATGCGTATCTCCCCCTATTTCTTCAATCTAAGACATAAGAGCAAGCTTTGTTTATAATTCAATATTTCTTGCAGTCATTGCAACGCCAAGCTGCTCTGTAAGTTGCTGGAACGGTGCTCGGTACTTATCCTTGGAATTTATTAGTTTCTTGTATTTTAGTCCCTTGCGGATTCATTTCAAGAACTGGCCCTCAGCACTTGTGTCTTAGAGGATATCTTTTTATATTGTCTACTTTTCACAAGAAAATGTAGCTTGTTTTGCTCTTTCATGATTTTCTTTTGCTTCTTACGTGGCACCTTTGTTTGATTTTTTGAAAACTCAACAAACATACTACGGTATTGCACACCAGCCTTTTCTGGGATTGCATTCTTCTTAAAACTGAAAAGGCAGAGGAGTCAAATTACCACTTTCCGCGGTCACTGAGGAGAAACAACCAAGTTTCGAAATATCGGTATATGACCAGGAGTTATATGTTAGTGAGTTTCCCTCTTTATTGGAGGATGTCTCCTCCTTGGAGAATATAAGCTTGCTGAAGGCTCACTTGAGAAGCATTTATTTTATTTTTCCCCATTCACCCACTCAAGCACATACTGTTATATATATATATATATATATATATATATATATATATATATATATATAAAATACATATATACAATACATATATACACACACACATATATATATAATACATATATAATACACACTCACACACATGCACACATCTCCACGTTGTCTCACCCCACCCACCCAACCCCCCCCCCCACCCCCCACGCCACTTTTCTCTAAACTCCAGCCCACCCTCAATTCCTATCTTCCTACTTCACCTTCACTGGGCAGAATATCCAGGGGTCAAGGGAACATTGCCATTCGTACAGAAGTTTATCCCCGATTTCACTTACACACACGCGCGCGCGCACACACACACACACAGCACTGTACACCAGGTGTGTGTGTGTGTGGGTGCGTGCGTGCGTGCGCGCGCGCGTGTGTGTGTGTGAAATGATTTTTCTTAATGATGCCGCGTGTAAGTAAAATAGCAAAAGACGCCTAGAAAGGGGAAAATAAACAAACGGGAAATATAATAAAAGAAAGGAAAAGAAAAAAAGCAGCAGTATTAGAAATGATTCAACATTCACGCGAACAGAACTGCACACCCCGGGAAACAGTTTAAGCAAGGGAAATGTGGACTTAAGAAGAGAGGCTGGTCCTTTCTAGACTCTGGCACCGTCAGACGATCGTCATGGCTGGAAGCCTGACAGAGCGTGTGTGTGTGTGTGTGTTGGGTAGGGAAAGGTACCCGATCAGTCCTAACAATGGTGCTGTCGGCTGTGTGGGAGGGGAAAACCCCCAAGAAAGTTCTCCCCGAGAGTTCTTGATTGCCAGGGCAACGCGGACTGTTGCTTTTGAAGTTTGCTCAGCTCTCGTCTCCAGCAGAGTGACTGTGGACACTGTGTTCTTCAGAGCTACGGTCTTTTTTTTCTTTCTTTTTTTTTCCCCAGAGCTTCAGAAATGCTGGAGTTATTCTTCGCCGTGATCAAGTGACCGTTCAGTTGTGAATGGAAATGTTTGTTGTGGATGTTGTGGAGGACCTTGTCCGCCGTTTGGTGATGTCGAGTGAGAGTGGAATAGTCATGACGGCAGGACGGGGGAGGGGTGGTGTTGGCACAGACGGGGGTGGGGGAATTCGGGGATGGTGTGTGTGTGTGTGTGTGTGTGTGTGTGTGTGTGTGTGTGTGTATGTGTGTGTGTTCGTGCGTGCGTGCATGCGTGTGTGCGTGCGCGCGCGTGCCTGTGTGTGTGTGTGTGTGTGTGTGTGTGTGTGTGTTGTGTGTGTGTGTGGTTGTGTGTGTGCGTGCGCGGGTCCGCCCGAGCCTGCATGCTTGCGTCCGTGTGTGTGTGTGTGTGTGTGTGTGATGTAGAATTATTAACTTGTCAAATCGTGCTGCTGAGGTTTGAACTCTGCAGTGAATAGAACGTAAATCGGGACAGTCGAAGAGAGAGAGAGAGAGAGAGAGAAGAGAGAGAGAGAGAGAGAGAGAGAGAGAGAGAGAGAGAGAGAGAGTTGTCGTCATCTAGTACATAGACAGAGGGCATAAGAAGTAAGGAGAGTTTTTGTGGCATCTATACTGAGGATGTCTTCGTTCAACTTAACTCCGTTCCACACAGAATTTGTAATGTTTCCGTGATATGCTGTGTAACAGGTTGGATGTGGTCCATCATAAAGCCCAGGTTTCTGGTATTGTTAGAAAAAAAACGGCGGAGGCAGAGCTGATGTAGACAACCGCTCTGTTCAGTTCAGTTCATTTCAGTTCAGTGGTTTGTTTAATGTCTTTGCATCGCGGCAGATGACATTAGACACTTATCTATAAAAAAAAAAACCCCAAAAACCCCAACAACAACAAAAAAGAAAGAAAGAAAAAAGAAAGAAAGAAAGAAAGAAGAAAACACCTCCGCACTTGAACTTATCATCCAGTTAGTTATTTTCATTCAAACCCCCATCCGATACATGCATAATTATTTTACATAAGTGAAATACAGTGGGGCAGACAACCATGTGAAATAAAAGATGCAGAAAAAACAGGTGTGCTTCTGCTTGGCTTGGAAGAGAGAGAGAGAGAGAGAGAGAGAGAGGAGAGAGAGAAGAGAGAGAGAGAGAGAGAGAGAGAGAGAGAGAGAAGGAGAGAGAGGAGAGAGAGATAATATACTTAATCAGCAACCATA
>CM031612.1:26468922-26473692 GCA_018398815.1 Conus ventricosus | reverse complement strand
GGCCGGGACTACACCTAAACCCTCATCCTCTGTCTCTGTTCGTTCTCATCTCCCTGCCTTCCTGTAGGCGAGAGCCTACTCCCCAGACTTTCTCCCCCTCTCTCTCTGTCTGTTCGTTTTTTTCTCCTCCTCCTCTCTCTCACTCACACATTCCTTTATCCTCTAACCCCGTGTCCAAGGGCCAGTACCATTGGTCAGTATTTTTACCCTTGATCCCCGAAGTTGTCTCCCTCTAATTCCATTGGACGTTCAAATCATGACAGTCCCGTCTACACGCCTTACTCTCTGTGGTGGTCAATTGGTCATTTAATTGATTAGCTAGATTTCACCCCCACCACACACTACCTTCCCCCCTTCCCTACTTCACTGGCGCGGTGTGGCTTAAGTGGTGGACACTGGTCAATCTAAATTGGCCAGCTGAGTCTGGGTAGGCACCACGACGTCCGAGTAACAATGACGTTGGTTCCACAAAGTGGCTAGATGAGCTTGAGCTCGGCTCTGCGGACTCGTCTCGCTAGACATCGAGGCGTCGGTCAAAGCTGCTTAGCCCGTATAGCCGGACAGACCGTCTTCCTGAAGCCTCTCCACTAAGCTTAATTGGCCGGACCCGACCTATGGGCCCGTCTCTCTGACGCCTAGAATGTTTGAGTTTGGACTTAGGTCCGAACAAATTGACTGGCGACTCCCCAAGTTAGGTTGTTCCCCCCAAGTTAGGTTGTTTTCCCCAAGTTAGGTTGTTTCATTTTTTTTGTCCGTGACACTTATTTAACATATTCATAAATGACATTGTCGGATATCTCAGAGACCATGATTCCCCAAGAATTTCCGATCTAAAACAAGTCGAAATTCCGTGTCTTTTGTATGCAGATGATTTAGCTATCCTCTCTACTTCAAAACAGGGACTTCAGCGTAAATTAAACCAGTTACACAACTACTGTTTAGACTGGGGAATGAAAATCAACACAGAGAAAACAAAGGTCGTGTATTCACCAAATCAGATCCAAAGGTACCACTATTCTTCAATTGCGGTGAAAACATAATTGAAACAGTAGATCAATATAAATATCTTGGAGTCATTTTCCATAAAAAACGGACATTTTACAGAAGCCCAAGAAACACTTAGCAAGACAGGGGAATAAAGCCGCACATACCTTGAAGAGAACGTTTTATGGTCCAAATGTAAATATGAGAACAGTTACAACCCTATTTGACTCGTTAGTCTCTCCCATCTTCACATATGGGTCGGAGGTGTGGTTCCCATCCTCTTACCAATACAAAGATGAAATATGTCAAGAAAAGAAAATGCAGCATTTGTTCAAAACCTGTCTTGCAAACAAATTCCCACATGAAACTGGACACATTAAATTCTGCAGGCAATTATTAAGAGTTCATAGAAAAGCAATGGCATTACCGGTTTTGGGCGAACTGGGGAGATTCCCGATTACTTTTAAAGTGATAACCCAGACTATCGCATTCTGGATACACATATTAGAGTCAGATCAAGACTCTTACCAACAACAGATTTATCAGTCAATGATCTCTCAAGGCACCGAAGAAAGCAAATGGACGAAGTTTATACGACAAACCTTGTCAACGATAGGATTACAGCATGTCTGGGAAAATCAGGGTACATTTAGTGTGACTCGCCTGAAGTTTCTGATCAATGCGAAGCTGGAAACGTTTTTATATTGAGTTTTGGAAGAAACAAAAGAATGAAAGCACATCCAAGCTCAAATTTTTATGCCACAGTTACTACCGAATACAAACAGGCGGCTTATTTGGAGCAACACACTGACACAGATTGCAGACGAGCACTAACTAGATTACGAATAAGTGCCCATGACCTCCAAATTGAGAGGGGCCGTTATACCAACACTGACAGAGAAAACAGATTATGCACGACATGCCACATCGTTGAGGACGAACTACATTTTCTCGATGACTGCAAATTATTTGATCAACAACGTTATGACCTGATGACGAGGATAATAAAAACTGATTTTCCACCACAGACTAACATGACAAAACCCTCGGAGCTTATGTTATTGGACTGCTTCCAACCTGTACTTGCCCAGTATATCCTGTTGTGTTTTTCTCTTCGGAGACAGAAAATTTAATCAGACTCTGATACACACTGTGCTTTTCTTTCTGCTACTAATGATGTTATGTTGCAAGATGTGACAACGCTAGGATTAGTTTAGTTTAGTTGAATGTCTGAACTTGATCATCTGTGCCCCACAAAACCTCTGGTTTTCATATGGCAATAAAATATGTTCTTGTTCTTGTTCTTGTTCTTGTTCACAACCACACACACACACACACACACACACACACACACACACACACACACACACACACACACACACACTCACTCACTCACCCACACACACACGTTCTACCCGAACAGACACTCAGTGTACGAAGTGTATTTTCTCCGTCCTCTCTCAACCCTCCGCCTCCATCCCCAACCCCACCGTTACCCTTACGCCCCCTCCCCCACCCCACCCCCTCCCTCCCTCCCTCCCGCCTTATCTTCAGTCCCTCTTCACCATTCTATTGTCTCCGTCGTCTGAGTAGAATTCCCAGGGGATCCACCATCCTTCTATTCCCCCCCCCCCCTCCTTCCCCCCCTTCGGCCCACAAACCCTTCTCCCTCACCCCTGCCTGTACCTCCCCCAACGCTACCCCACCGTTCCTCTCTACTGCCCCTCGTCCCCTTGCAAAAAAAAAAAAGTGTCTGTCATGTGCGCAACAGAGGCGCCACTGGTGTGACTAAACCAGTCGGCACTTCTGGTTGAGATCTCGAGTAAGGTCCCCTTTCTCCCCCTCCTCCCCCCCCCCTCTCTCTCTCCCCTCTCTCTCTCTCTCTCCTGCGCGCGCGTTCGCACATACACACACACACACACACACACACACACACACACACACACACACACACACACACACACGTACAGCACACACACACACACACACACACACACACACACACACACACACACACACGTACAACCCCCCCCCCCCCCCCACACACACACACACACACACACATATACACACACACTCTCTTTCTCTCACTTTTACACTCTCCCCCCCCCCCCCCCCCCCCCCTCCCCATACCCACTCCTCTATCTTGTTTTTCTTCTTTGTTTATTGTCTTAAGAAACAATTCACAAAATAAAACAAAAGATTCATCTTTTTCTCATTGGATCGTTTGTAGGACCTGCATCCCAAACTTGAAAACAAAACTTTTCATCCAACATGAATACATCGATCGTGAGCGACCTGATGCGAAAAATGGCGGACGATAAGAAAGAATGTAAATGATGTTTTCACATTGAAATGGATCGTTCTGTTCTTTGTCAGCGGCCGATCGTGGCCCGGTTGGTGAGATCATCAACGGTCATGTTGACAGGATATCACACACACACACACGCACGCATGCACGCACGCACGTACGCACGCACGCACGCACGCACGCACACACACACACACACACACACACACACACACACACACAACACAAAGAAAGGCAAAATACACGAATTTGCACTTTCCTTTTTTTTTTTCTTTTTCCTCCAAATATCATTACAATTCACGGAAATAAAGGCCTATAAGATTATTTTTCTTTATTTGCTTTTTCTTTGTAGTTTTCCGTGCTCACTTTTTTTTTTATTACAGATTTATTTTCTCTTTATTTTCTTTTTGGTTTTCGGTTTTTTTTTTTTTTTTTTTTTTTGGTTTTTGTGCGTGTGTGTGGTTAATTTCTTGTGTTCTTGTTCTCGTCTTTGTCGTCGTCGTCGTTGTGTGGTTGTTGTTGTTGTTGTTGTTGATATTGTTGTTGCTGCCATCTAACCTGTGCCCTTTCAGTGGCCTTAATCTCACGCTGCCCATCGCGACTCACTCAGACGCAGGCACGCCCAGTTCGTGTAGCGGCAACACCGGTGCTAGGTGCAATGCAGCGCAGAGAGGGAGAGAGAGAGCGCGCAATCGACATTAGGCCGTCCTGCGGCTCCTCGACAGAGGAGATACTGCGATGCTGCTTAAAAGATATGTTTAGTTCAGTTTTTTTTTTTTTTTTTTTTTTGGGGGGGGGGGGGGCTTGCCTCTTTGATGATTTACACCCCAAAAAATGAAGAGAGCGTGCCTGTTGACTACTTAGTGCACATGATTGTGAGATCGATACGTGGTTTATCTTTTCAAAGCGATTTATTATTAATACAACAACAAAAATAACAAAGCCAACGCAACCAGTTATTGGAACAATAAAACAAAAACAAAAAAAGAATATGATGTAGTGCAACTGGGTCCGGGTAAGGAGAGTAAGATCCTTTTCATTTTGTCAAGCACTTTCAGCTGAATGTTTAGATGATAAACTGCAAGATAACTTGTATCAGTAGTAAACGTTATAGTGAATTGTCATCATCATCATCGTCGTCATCATTATCATCATTATTATTGTTATTATTTGAAATCGGTAAAGGAAAGCTGATTAAGAAGAGAAAGAGCCTGAGAGGAAGTGATTTTGCAACAACGAAAGAAAGAGAAGAATGGCGATTTTTTAAAAAATGCCTGTCTCAGCTTCTTAAACATCAGGCTCACCCAAAGTGTATATAATATTAACTCAGAGAGAGAGAGAGAGAGAGGGACAGAGAGAACTGTCAAATTCAAACTGGTATGCCACACGGGCCTAGCTTTCAAAACGGGTAATACAAAACCATCATTCACACAAACAAACGTAAAGAAGGAAAGAAAGAAAGAAAGAAAGAAAAT
>CM031612.1:26458922-26463922 GCA_018398815.1 Conus ventricosus | reverse complement strand
TTTCTTGACATATTTCTTCTCTCTTTTTTTTTTCTCTTCTTATTTCTTGTGTTTTATTGATTTCTTTCTTTTTTGCTGATTTATTTCTTCTTCCTTTGCTTACGTATTTCGTATCATTTGTCTTATCATTCTTGTTATTTTGGTTGTTATCTTATTATTAGAAATGCTCCTACTAAAACCACTACCATTACTGTATCATATGACATTTGTGATTCTACGCGGTAACAGAAGAAAGTGATGGGAGAGGAGGCTAGTGTGTGAATGACTATCATCTGTTGAAGTCAATTGTGTTTCAGCTTCGTTTCGCTGAGCTTCGACGATCGATTGCAGATGATAATGTTGATAACAAACATAGTTGTGCAAGTGTGTGTGTGTGTGTGTGTGTGTGTGTGTGTGTGTTGTGTGTGTGTGTGTGTTGTGTGTGTGTGTGCATGAAGAAGAAGAAGAAAGAGGGAAAAAGTGATAGTGACGGGAAAGGCAGAGAGAGAGAGAGAGAGAGAGAGAGAGAGAGAGAGAGAGAGAGAGAGAGAGAGAGAGAGAGAGAGAGAGAGCGGTGTACCACTAACTATCATACGTTTGCACATATGTATCACAAGGAGGCGTTTTGTGTGTGTTTTTGTTGTTGTTGTCGAATTGGACTATATAAGACATGGTTCTTTCAGTGCGGACACATCCTGATTCATTGGGTTCGTTTTCCGCCCAGTTCCAAAGTTTCTGTTACAGGAGAGTGATGAACTATTTTCATGTTTAGTATACAGCTAGGTTTGATTAAAAATACATGCCATACGAAAGACCCAGCTTCCGCTTGTGGATTATTGCTTTTTTTGTTTTCATTCGTTTGCATTTTTTTTAATTTCTATTTTCAAAAAAGAACAAAAGACCAAAACTTTCAAGTAGAATGGATTTCTCACCGTAAGAAGAACAAAAAGGTGTTTTCAATAGAAAGAAAGAAAGAAGAAAAAAAAGACGCAGAACATAATTAGACCAAAGTCATTCTTGATTTGTATTTTGTGAATAGTTGAACAACGTCGTCGTTCTTTTTTTCTTTTTTAAAATTAATTGATGATGGCTATAGTTTGCTCGCAAACAGTAGCCTACAGTTTCTTGCGTCTCAAGCTTTCTTGCTTCCCAATCGCTGATTGTTTTCAGTCATTTTCTCTCCCGTCTTCTTCTGTTATTGATTGGAGTGATACATTGATTGAATTGTGTTTGGCATTCTGGAGGCATTGGGCTGTCGGTGTTCATCGTATCCGTTACCAGGTCGGAATGAGTATCCTTACCTCTCGTCTCCCCCACTCCACCCACACAACCCCCCCCCCCCCCCCCCCACCCCCTTCTCCCTGCGGCACACCGTCCTTCGTTTACATCGCTCTGTGTTTTCCTGTCTGTCTGTCTGCCTCTGACACTCGTTCTCTGACTGTCTCTCTCTCTGTCTCCCTCGGTCACTGTCTCTGTCCGTCTCTCAGTCTCTGTCTGTCTGTCTGTCTGTCTCTGACTCTCTCTCTCTTTCTCTCTCTCTCTCTCTCTCTCTCTCTCTCTCTCTCTCTCTCTCTCTCTCTCTCTCTCTCTCTCTCTCTCTCCGACTGTCTCTCTCTCTGTCTCCCTCGGTCACTGTCTCTGTCCGTCTCTCAGTCTCTGTCTGTCTGTCTGTCTGTCTGTCTGTCTGTCTGTCTCTCTCTCTCTGTGTCTCTGTCTGTCTGTGTCTGTCTGTCTGTCTGTCTGACTCCCCCCCCCCCCCCCCCCCCCTCTCTCTCTCTCTCTCGCTCGTTCTTCTCCTCTTCCTTCTCTTCCTCTTTCCGTCGATCTTCGTCCCTTCCCTTCTGTGCCGCCTTCCCCCTTCTCCCATGCACACTCCCCCTCCTCCCCCCCCCCCCCTTCTCCTCCCCCCCCCCCTCCCCCTTTTCGCTCCCTTCCTCCCGGTCCTTAATGACGACGACAAACTAGTCAATTTTGATTTTTTTTTCAGATGTTTATTTCTCTTCTTTTTCTTTTCTCCCCCCCCCCCCCCCCCCCCCCCCCCACCACACACACACACACATATGCTTGGTGTGTTTTCACTCACTCCTCCCCAGTCTTTACAGTTTTTTTTTCTTTCTTTTTTTCTTTGATCACTATCTTTTTTTTAAAGAAATCAATGTATAATTATGTCGGAGCTGCGTGGTTCGCCGAATTCTATATACTTCCACATGATTGGTACATGGGGAAGAAAAACACTTTATTATTGTTGAATTAGCATCGTAGAAAGGACGCCAACATCGCGGATACAAGAATTATATCTTCAAGAAATTAAAGTGTGTACCACATTTATGTCGTATGGACATCTCTCTCTCTCTCTCTCTCTCTCTCTCTCTCTCTCTCTCTCTCTCTCTCTCTCTCTCTCTCTCTTCTTCTCCTCGGCTAGAATTTCAAGGTTCACCAATAATGAGACTTAGGCATACACCACGAATTTTTGGTTTGTTTGTTGTTGTTTTTAGATCCCAACATTAAGATAGCCACACTCCATCTTCAGGCATGATGTCTAATACGACACCAGCTTGCTGTGTCTCATTTTCATGGTACGCACTTCATCACCACACGATGGGGGGGGGGGGGGGGGGGGGGGGGGGGTGGTAATTTTTTCTCTCGAAAAAAAAGGAGGGCGATCTAAGGTACGTGGAACGGTTTTTTTGTGTGTGTGGTTTTTTTCATGTGTGCGTTCACGGAAGAGACCTCTTTGGAAAGGCTTATGCGAAAGCGTAGCGAGCGAATTGAGTACGCCGATATTGTTCATTCCAGAGAAAGAATTTCTGCCAGTCTTGAGTCTTGAGTGGATATCAAACCTGCGGACCATGGAAGAAGAGTTTCACGTTTTAGCCACAGTGCCAGCGAGGCGTCCGAATGGCAATGACTTGACAAAGCCGGCGTTCAAGACCTGAGCACGTGACAGACGTGTGAGGATGGGTCATAGTGCGTAGTAACCAACAAAAAAAAAAGAAAAAAAGAAAAAAAGTATGGTCTGATGTATGAACGACTATGTACAAAACACAGAACAAAGATGAGGGTAGAGGAAATTGGCGCCACGTTGAAAAGCTCGTGATTACCCATTTATCTTCAGTACAAACCCGTAAGGCTGTGTTACAAGAATTGTTTTCGTCTGGAGTTCTTTATTGTTCATTGTAATGTTCAGGTCAAAGTCTTGTTTTTCACCTCTTTTACCGGCACTGGGGCAACGGACAAGAGAGTCCATCAGAAAGAGATAATTATCAAGCCTAAGACCGCACTAAACGCGCGCAAAACGATAATACTGGCATAAATGTTGTTCAACTATACCTTGTGCGAATGGTCATAAACTGGTGCTTCCATCAATTTCGTCAGGGCGCTAGATCAGAATCGAAGTCTAAGATTCAAATATCTTAATGCATTACAATAATAACAATTACGGCAAGTGTTTACGGTTTTGATTAATCTATTATATAAAGCTCAGTTTGTCTGTCTGTCTGTTCGCTTATACACGGCCACAGGTTCAGGCCGATCGCCACGAAATTTAGTATCAAGCATCGTTGGTGTCCTACAAACAGCAACGTCGGGTCGGCGATCACGTGACGCATTGCGTCGTGACGCAGTTTGCGTCCACAGACGCAAAACTGGACACCGGAATTCTACACGACAGACAAACTCGCTGGGGCGAGACGGGGTCGAAGCGCGTAAGCGCTAGTGAAATATCAATTGCAGTCCTGTGAACATCTGAAACATGCGGTGACAGAGTAGTGCAAGACAGCCCTACCCCCCCCCCCCCCACCCCCGCACCTCTACCCTCATTTCACCCCGCACCTTCCACCCCACTCTCTTCTCCATTCCCACTCCCTGTCCACCACCCCCTTCTGCTCCCCCCCCCTCCCCCTTTCCTGTCTCTTCTGGCACTGCTGTCCCCACTCAGCCTTTCAACAGCCGAGATGATTTTGACGTCAAATCTGAATGTATTCAATCAATTAATTGATAGACCTCACCAGCAAGGCGTTTCGTTGATCGACTTGTAGCAAACTGGTAGGACCTAGCTATTTAGATGTTTAGGTGGCTAATTAGTCGTTTTATCGGCTTCTTTGTTAGTGAGTTGGCTTACCGATTAGTTAGTTGGGGACCTGGCTGGTTACCAAGCGAGCTACTTGATTTACAAGGGCGTGCTATTTGGTTAGCAAGAAAGTGAACTAGTAAGCAGGCGATCTTGTGGACTTGCTGACTAGCTGACTGGTTAGCAAGTGAAGTGGCTGATTAGCCAGCCAGCGGACTGGTTGGGATGCGAGTTATTTAGCTCTTGAGTCATTTTGGCTGGCTGGGCTTGTTGATTGGCTGGCTGGGCTTGTTGATTGGCTGGCTGGGCTTGTTGATTGGCTGGCTGGGCTTGTTGATTAGCTGGCTGGGCTTGTTGATTGGCTGGCTGGGCTTGTTGATTAGCTGGCTGGGCTTGTTGATTAGCTGGCTGGGCTTGTTGATTGGCTGGCTGGGCTTGTTGATTAGCTGGCTGGCGAGTTGGTTGGAAGGCGAGTTAGTCGATCAGCTGGCTGGCCAGCTGGTTAGAAGGTGAGTTAGTCGATCAGCTGGCTAGCTAGTTCGTTCGCTGACTACTTGGGTGGTTGGTTAGCTGGATAGCCAGGTGGTGAATTGAAGGGCTGAGCCGGTATATTCCTGTCCGACTCGTAGGCTTTCACGTTGTCACACGTCCATGGTGTTGAGGTTTGATGGTTTAGAGGATGAACTAAAGCGATTCTATTCTTGTTTCTCATTTGTCGGTTGTGTTTTAGCGTTGTGATGGTAGCTTTATTCATTGGTCTGTTTACTGATATACATACACACATACCTCCGTACATACATCCATAATTTGAAATCTGTAACGAAAATATGCAGATTTTGCACACACACACACACACACACACACACACACACACGCACACACGCACACACACATGCACACACACGCACACACACATGCACACACACGCACGCACACACACACATGCACACAC
>CM031612.1:26451422-26453922 GCA_018398815.1 Conus ventricosus | reverse complement strand
ACACACCACAAACCGAAAACCGGATAAAAACCATTGTCTGTGCTTCCAGGCCAAGGTACAACCACCATTCATTCATTCATTCATTCATTCATCATCCAACGACGGTTCATCATCCAACGAGGGGGGGGGGGGGGGGGGGGGGGGGGGGGGGGAAGGGCGGGGGGGGGGGGGGTGATTCCAGCAGTGTCAGACCTCTCGCCCTGGTCACGCGCCACAGGTGAATGCTCAGCACTACTCCCACCAGTGGCAAGGAAGCTCACAGGGTTTGGTGAATGACGTACCCCGGCATAGTCATCAAAATTCATGAATTAAAGTAAAGAGACGGACAAAAAAATTGCGAATTTTAAATTGTACACCATTTTGTTCCTGTTTCAGCTTCTGTTTCAGGTGGAGGTGTCACAGTGCAGTCTACTCCTTCAGTGTCCCAATTCAGGAACTTTTCTCGGTTTGCTTTTGTGGGGATGGGGGGGGGGGGGGGGGGGGGGGGGGGGGGGACGTTCGCCCTCACTGAATTCCAAACAACAGTTTCGGACAGGGAGTCACGGCGAGACACATGTCCATGTCGAGCAGAGTGACGGCGGTGGTGTCATGACTGCGGGAAGTTCTTGATGGCTGACATGTGTATAGATCGGAGAGGCTAAGTTTGTCCTTGACCTTCGCTCGTGAGTGTTCCACTGCGCCAGCGAAAGGCATACGTCACTTCCTGTTGTTCAGATCAGATCTCTGTCTGCCTCCGGTTGGCTGTCTGTTTGCTTCAGTTCGTCACTAGAAGCGTCCAAACGTCAAGTTCGGCGGTATTTGGACACCAAACATCAGTTGGTGAGAAAAACCCAGACACTGAGTAGCTAACGACGAAATACTAAAAAAAAAAAAAAAAAAAAATCAGCAAGAAATTGTCCACTCAGCAATTCAACACAAATTTTGCGTGGTGAGTAAGATTTAGATCTATGATTATACCCCACCCCTCAAAAAACAAACGAAAAAAAAAAAAAAAAAAAAAAAGAGAAAAAGGAAAAGGGAAAAAATAGGATGGAGGCCCCACCTAAAAAAAGAAAGAAAGAAAAACAGAAAAAAAGGATTTTGGAGGATTAAACAAAACAAAACAAAACACAAAAAAAAGGGGGGGGGGGGGGACCTTGGCGGTATTCGGCGCACGGACTGAGGCTGCGTGCAGGAGGCTGGCCGACCTTGTTGAACAGCGGACCAAAAACAAGCTGGCATACGTAGGTTACCTTAGAGGGCAAACCCAGCCAACTGAACCATGCCCTCGTAGCAGCGCGGTGCTGACTGCATCGTGCTCAGAAATGGTGAACGACTTCCGCGAGTAAACAAGCCACTCCCACTAGCACAGAATACCAGGGAAGCGAGGCGTGATACTGATCCTCTCACTTCCTCATCTTTGGCTAGAACTCTTCATCGAACCGTTTGCCCTTGGTATTGCGTCCCTTGCGTCAGTTGCTTTGGGGGAAGCTGAATGAAGCGCGTCTTCCGGAGCCTAACTGACAGTCGGATGAGATGATAATCTGCACAACTCCCGAATGTAGCGTGTGTCTAGCACAGGTAATGGAGTCCAGGCAACAAGAGAGTTCTTGGCAAATTGTCGTGGAAAGATAAAACATCCGCTTTTGCAGGTTATTAAACAACGATGGAAAACAGGTAGAAAAAAAGAAGAAGCAAAGCATATAAACGTACTCCCAGTAAGTAGTAGTACAACAAAAAGAAAAAAGAAAAAAAAAATATATATATATATATATATATAAATCAGTCACTATAGCGCTTTCTCCCCTTTTGGTGGTAGAAATTTTATATGTAAGAGAAAATAACAAAGCGGGGAAATGAACCCGGGTCTCCCGCGTAACAGGCGGGGACACTATCCACTATACTACTGACGACCATACATACTTTGGTTACACTTCAGCTTATAAACCGTCGTTGCTTAAACTGTACATCACAAAAATTATCATTTATAGCCGTTAGTAACGGCTATTCCGGTAAAATAAAACCCGGGCGTGATCCGTGACCCATAATGAACATATCTACACATTTTCAGAAAGATCGGTCCAGCGGACTTTTGTCTGGAGCGAGAACACATTTTGACCACGGACGGACAGACACACAGACAGCATTTCTTCGTTCCCATTGTAAAGTACTCCCTGTTCCATAAGAACTGGGAGTACGAAAATGGAGTGACGCTGCGCTCTTGTGATGCAGCTCTCCCCAGCGAGAGCAGTCTGTATTTCAGCACCCGACGTGATGGGAGGATAGGTGAGGTGAGGAGGTTATGTTGCTTACAGCCCAGCCGACTGCAAAGGGCCATGTCAGGGAGGATGAAATGACACGGCACGATATACTTACACAATACAACACAACACGGCATAGGGCAATGCAATACAGTGCAGCAGAGTGCAAAACAAATCAATGCAATGCACAGACAGCTCGTGCAAAAACAATACAGTGCAATTACAGCGCTACACAGCGCATTGTTATGCACTACTGTGTA
>CM031612.1:26436422-26446422 GCA_018398815.1 Conus ventricosus | reverse complement strand
TTGCCCCTCTCCTCTCTCTCTCTCTCTCTCGCCTTTTCTCTCTTCTCTCTTCGCTCTCTCTCTCTCTCTCTTTTCTCTCTCTCCCCTCTCTCCTCTCTCTTCCCCGCCCCTTTTCTCTCTTCTTCTCTCTTTTCTCTCGCTCTCTCTCTCTCTTCTTTTTCCCCTCTCTCTCGCCCCCTTTCTCTCTCTCTTTCTCTCTCTCTTTTCTCTTCCTCCCCTCTTCCTCCCCCCCTCCCCCTCTTTTTCCCTTTTTCACAAAACACACACACACACAACACCCCAAACACACACACAAAACACACCACAAATATAACACATGCCCCGCCGGGATAAATTTATTTTTCCCACTTTTTCTTTTTTGTATCTGTCTGTTGTTTTCCTTTTCCCGTCTTTTTCTTCTCTCTTCTTTTCTCCGTTTATTTATTATATAAAAGGGCCCGGTTTTTCCCGGGCCCTTTGCTGGGTTATCTGTATTTTTGGCCCGCCCTCTCTCTCACCACTTAAAAGGGGAAAAAACAAAAAAAATTCGCTTGGGGTTTGTTTCGTTTTTTCCCTTTCTGGGCCCCTTTTCCCGCCTCCTTAAACTACTTTAAACCCAATTTTTTTCGGACGCCCCCTCCCCTTTTTGCCCCCTTTAATTGTTTTCCCCCCCGAAATTTTTTTTTGTTTAAAGCGTACACAGTCCATAGAGGGATGCCTGTACTTTGGAAAATTACCCATGCCTTTTCAATTCCTTTATTGAAGTGCTCAAAAAGGGCCCAAATCTGTAGGGGGCCCCCATAACCTAGTGGGTAAGGTGCTGGGCTCATGATTCAAAGGTTTGTGGTTTGGAAAACCCCCTTTTGGGCTTGGAAAAATTTTTACGTGGGGAAAGTTTCCAGCTAAAAAGGACCATAGTTCCCCCCGATCTCCCCTGGCCCCGGGTGGTGTCGGTTTAAGGGGCGGACCAAACCATTGGGATTTCCTTTATTTGGGGGAAGGAAGTTAAATCCAATCCCAAAAATGAAACTGTGAAAAAAATTGATTTTCGATGTAAACATGTTATTGGAGGGCCTCTGGGATGACAAAAATTTTTGGTCCCTGTTTGGCGCAAGGGTTTTTTTTGTGTTTCTGCGTTTCCAGTTCGTGATGCGGAAACGTAGAAATTTTTCCATGTGTAAAAAAACGGAACGGGGGGGTCACCCCCCGGGGTTTAAAATTTCTGACCAAGGCTCCCTTTATGTTGTCAGAGCGAAAAAATGGTTTCGTTGGGAAAATGAAGCCATCGAACTTTGGGTTTGGGAGGGGGGGTCATGAGTTCCAGAGGATTTTTGGGGAGCGCACCCGGGTTCCCTTTTTGGGGGGCCCCATGTATTTTCGCTTCTCAACGTTCCTGTGCGTCTGGTGAAGACACATCGGGGTTTCCATTGGTCCCTTTGGCGGGTCAGTCAGCGGGAGAATTTATAATGGGGGCTCCCGTTTCAGAAAAAGTTTATGGTGGTGGAAAAATCCAGAAATCTTTAATGGAGTTCAGGAGTTCTTGTGGGGCAAAAGGGTCCTCATTTATCATTCTTTTTCCCTGTTTAACAGTCTGTACAGGTTTTCCCCTCCCGGGACAGTCGCCCGATTTTTCGTTCGCTGTTTACAGTTTTCTTTTGGGAGGAAATGGCCCCTTTCCCCCAAACCTTTGGGTTTCAAAGTTCCTTAAATCCCGGGGAGATGCTTCATCAGATCCTCCGGTTTTCATAAAAAATGGGAGTTCTTTTTTGGGACCCCCAAAAAATAAACTGGAAACCCCTTAGCAAAGGGACCAAAAACCCTTCCAAATTTGGGGAAAACTGGCTGTTGGGGGTTCCAAAACAGGTGGGCTCTCAAAAAAGGTTTGGGTTTGAGTTTTAACAAAACATGCTCGCCCTTTTCTTCAGACAGGTGTTGACAATGTTGGATTGGTTTCCCCTTGAGGGGGAAAGGGGGGGATCTGCCCGAATTCCCCACAGAAAAGCGTTGGGGATGCTCCCCCTGGGTGACGGGTGATTTAATGATCCGTAAAGGTTTTTTTCGACTTTTTTGTTTCAGTTTTTATGAACTTTTCCAAAATTCAAATTCCTTTTCCCTAAAACATTTAAATTTTTTTTAATTTCCCCCCAAAATTCCCATTATGGATTGATTAGAAGTTAGATTTTTTCTTTCTTCTCATTTCTTTTCTCTCTCTCTTCTCTCTCTTTTTTCCTCGCAGCCATTTTCCGCTGGGGTGACGTAGATTTTTTATCTGATGACATTACCCCCCCCCCCATCGTGATGTGTATCTATGTATTTTTCACTCGTGCTTCATTTCATTCTTTTTGCTCGTGTCTTCCCAAAATTGGATGTCTCCATATTTTTTGCATGCTTTTGTACTCTATGGTAATTTCTGTTATTTACAAAAAAAATTGTTTGTAACCCGCACACTCTTCCCCCCTCCCACTCCCGCCTCCATCCCTCTACCTCCTCTCTCTCTCCCTCTCTCTCTCTTCCTCTCTCTCTCTCTCTTCTCTCTACTCTCTCTCTCTCTCTCCTCTCTCTCTCTCTCCTCTCTCCCTCCTCTCTCCTCTCCTCTCTCTCTCCTCCTCCTCCCTCTCTCCCCCTCTCTCTCTCTCCTCTCTCTCTCTCTCTCTCTCTCTCTCTCTCCTCTCCTCTCTCTCCCCTCTCTCCCTCTCCTCTCTCTTCTCTCTCCTCCTCTCCTCCTCCTCTCTCTCCTCTCCCTCTCTCTCTCTCCTCTCTCCTCCCTCCCTCTCTCCCCTCTCTCTCTCCTCTCTCTCTCTCTCTCTCTCTTCTCGCTCTCTCTCTCTCTCTCTCCTCTCTCTCTCTCTCTCTCTCTCTTTTCTCTCTCTCTCTCTCCTCTCTCTCTCTCTCTCTCTCTCTCTCCTTCCTCTCTCTCTCTCTCGCTCTCTCTCTCTCTCTCTCTCTCTCTCTCTCTCTCTCTCTCTCTCTCTCTCGCTCCTCTCTCTCTCTCTCTTTTCTCTCTCTCTCGCTCTCTCTCTCTCTCTCTCTCTTCTCTCTCTCTCCTCTCTCTCTCTCTCTCTCTCTCTCTCTCTCTCTCTCTCTCTCTTTCCTCTCCCTCTTCCTCCCCTCCTCCCCATCTTTGTCCGTGTACACACACACAACACAAAACACACACACACACACACACACACACACACACACACACATATACACACATGCGCGCGCGCATAAATATCTATTTATCGACTTCTTTCTTTCTTGTATCTGTCTGTCTGTCTGTCTGTCTGTCTCTCTCTCTCTCTCTCTCTCTCTCTCTCTCTGTATATATATATATATATACTAGCCGGTGTACCCGGCTTCGCTCGGGTATATCTGTATTTTCTGGCCAGCCCTCTCTCTCACCACTTAAAAGACAATACAATAAAAATTCAGCTTGGGTTTGTTTCGTTTTTCCCATGCTGGACCAATTGCCCCAGCCTCCTCCTATCTACTTAACCCAATTTCTTCGGACGCCCGCTCCCTTCTTGCCTCTCAATCTGTTTTCCCTCACGAATTTTTTTTCGTAATGCGATACACAGTCCATAGAGGGATGCCTGTACTTTGTGAACTTACCGATGCATTCTCAATTCCTTGATTGAAGTGCTCCAAAATGACAACTCTGTAGGGGCCGCCATAACCTAGTGGATAAGGTGCTGGACTCATGATTCAAAGGTCGTGGTTTCGAATCCCGGCTTGGTCTTGGAAATTTTCACGTGGAATGTTTCCAGCTAAAATGACCATAGTTCACCCCGATCTCCACCCTGGCCCCGCAGGTGTCAGGCTAATGTGACGGACCAGCCATCTGCATATCCTTGATTTGGGCAAGGACGTTAAATCCAACTCAAACATGAAACTGTGAAAAGATTGCTTTTTCCCGATGTATCATGTTATTGGGGGGCCCTCTGGGTGACAACATTTCTGGTCCCCCGTTTGGCGCAAGTTGTCGTGTTTCTGCGTTTCCAGTTCGTGAGCTGCAACGTAGAAATTTCCATGTGTAAAACCGGAACGGGCAGGGGCACCCACGGGTGAAAATTTTGACCCGGGTCTTGATGATTGTCAGAGCGAAAGAAAGGTTTCGTTGGGGAAAATGAAGCACGAATGGAAATGGCAGGGGGTGGTCCCCGAGTTCCCGAGGATTCTGGGGGGGCACCGGGTTACCTTTGTGGGGGCCCCATGATATTTTCGCTTTTTACAAAGTTTCCCGGCGTCTGGTGAAGACACATCGGGTTGCCATTGTCACCTTTGGCGGGTCAGTCACGGAGAATGATAATGGGACTCCCGATTTCAGCAACAGTTATGTGGTGGAAGTCCGAAATTCAATGGAGTTGGGGTTCTTGTGGACAAAAGGGTCCTCTATCATTCTTTGCCGTGTCAACAGTTTTACAGGTTTTTCCCCTCCGGGACAGTCAGCCCGATTTTTCTGTTCGCCCGTTACAGTCTCTTTTGGGAGAAATGGCCCTTTCCCTAACCAATTAGTTGCAAGTTCTTTTAAAACCGGTAGATGCTTCATCAGATCCTCCGGTACATAAAACTGGCAAGGCTGTGGGACCAATAATATCTGGGAAACATGGCAAAGGCACCATCCCAATTTCCCAAAATTTGGGGAAGCTGGGTGTTGGGGGTTCCAACAGGTGGGGTCTCAAATTTTTTTGGTTGAGTTTAACAATCATGCTCCGCCATTTTTTTCAGACAGTGTTGAAAGTTGATTGGTGCATTGAGGCGAAAGGGGGGGATCTGCTGAATTCCCACAGAAAAGCGTTGAGAATGCCTCCCACTGGCCTGTGCACTTGGGTGATGTCCTGCAGCGTAGAGTCCCCATGGCCTCGTAGACAGCTTTGTGGGTCGTATGGGAGCTTCATCCAGTTAAGAGGGTTGCTAAGCCTCTTTGATGACTTTTGGCCAACGTTGACCCACGCTTTGACAAGCAGGTTGGCGTTTTCTTGCTTGTCGGCATCCAAAGGGACCTTGAAAGTCAATGTACTGTCAAAGCCCCACCCGGCAAAAGAGTAGCGGCAATGCCACTGGAAGCAGTGGCTTCGCACTTAATTTGCCCATGGAGGATGCTGTTCAGGATAAGATTCAGGATGAAGGTCTTTCCTGTCCCTCAATGGAGCATCAAGGAACATTATGTTGCAGCTTACTGTGGGTCCTGCCTCTTCTCAACATGGTCATAAAGCTGTTTGCACACGTTTTTCTCTGGTCAACCTTTCACTTCTTCAGCTGTCATCAGCTGCTGCCCCGGAGTTGGTCCTCGCGGTAGTATCCACATGGCACAGTTTGTTGTTGAGTGAACTGTTGGCATCCCATACTCCTCTGTAGACTTGCACACCAAGAAGGAAAGTTTGTGCTGAATCACAGTAAAGAGCATTGGTTGTAGATGGCATCTGTTACTGCGGCTTCATAATAGACATCACCTTCGGACTTGGAAGAGGACATCTTTCAGCAAGATGTCTCTGGAAGAGTTCCACAGGTTGCCTGGGTTACTGGGGATTGCTAGCCACCAGATAATACAGAAGTCACGCAGCATCGGGTCTCTGAGAGATGGAGGCTTCCTCCCAGGGCAAGTTGTAGATGACTGACATCTTCTAGGAGTCCAAGAGCATTGCAAGCATCTCGAAAAATCTTGTGGACATAGCCGTTTGCAATCTTCAGCTCCTCGAACGAACGGGGTCCTTTCATAACGTTAGTAAGAAGCTCAAGTAGTAGCACTCTCCCTGCGAGGACTGATGCTGTACAATCGCCGAATTGCAGTGCCCCCTTGTCGTTTTCTTCATTTTCTTTTTCCACTTATTCTGAGTGACATCCATGGAAAGTGCTCAAGGACTCCACATACTTAGCTCTCGTGCTGTAGGTCTTGAGAGCAAGGCTAAAGATGCGGCAAGGTTGCTTCTGGGGAGAAGCCTTGTGCTCTTTGTACTGCCTTGTGTGATTGAATAACCCATTATCCATTCTCCAAAGGACAGCGGGTCTCTGCACCATGGGTGGCGCTCATGCAGGTCAAATCCCAGAGTGGGGTCCAGGTCCGCACTCGAGCTGCCAACTTAGCGGGCAATCTGGTACATTTGGATCTCATCAACGACTGAGGTATGTATGGAGCTGCTCCTTCACCTTCCTGAATGGCTTGGATTGGAAGACGCTTTGAGTCTGTGCCCTTGTGACAATACTTTCAGGACTACTTGATGGATTTTATACTACTGCATATTTCCACAATGATGTGGCATTGAACTAATGTAGGAGTAAGGCGGTAGGAAACAACCCACTGGTTGGTGACGATGATTCTCTCTGCCCAAGCTTCACAGTCCCAGGTATGTCCACCACAGACTCCTCGCATCTCCTGACTTGGGTAGCTGTCCCACCCCTGCTCTATGACCCTTCTTGGCCTCTCAATCAATTTTACTAACTTCACAATTTATTTTTTTCGTAATACGATATCACAGTCGATAGAGGGGATCCTGATTCTTAATGAACTTACCGATGCATTCTCATTCCTCGATTAAGTTGCTCCAAAATGACAACTGTGTAGGGCCGGCCAATAACCTGTGATAAGGTGCTGGACGCATAATCCAAAGGTCGTGGTTTCGTAATCCCGTTTGGTCTTGGAAATTTTCACGTGGAATCCCTTTTTCACTAAAATAACCATAGTTCAACTCCCGATATCCACCCAGGCCCTGCAGTGTCAGCTATGCTAGGGACCACCCGTCCCTGCATATCCTTGATTTTGGCATGCGGACGTAAACGCCAACTCAAACATGACAACTACTGAGAAAAGATGGCTTTTTCACGAATTCTAATATGTCTATTGGAGGGCCTCTGGTTGACAAACATTTTCTGTCTCCCCCTGTTTGGCGCAAGTATAGTCATGTTTCTCCGCTTCCAGTTGTGATGCAGCAACATAAAACAATCATTGTAAACACGGAACGGTCAGATCTCCCACGGGATTAAATGTCTGACCCATGCCTCTTGACGCTTGCTCACAGACAAAAATAAGAGGTAGTGCAGAGCAACATAACTTCGGTGTATTTCTGAAAATCCACTGCAACTACCATCTCTATATTGAGAAATTAACGGATTTTAAGGTCAATTTAAGTTCTGTTCATATTCGTTGTCTCATCATTGATCATCGTGTAAACTGCACCTGAATACCAAATTTTCATCAAAAATGTCTAAATTTAGAAAATAACGATCTTAACGTTTGGAACCGTCAAGTTAAGTTTCCTTCGGTAAGTTTTGTTTATCATTGCTCAGCGTGTAAAACTGCATCTGAATACCGAATTTCTTAGAACGGTCTAAATTTAATATAATAACGGGTTTTTAACGGTCAGTTTTTAAGTTGCCTGTACATATTAGTTGCCTATCATTGTTCAGCGTGTATAACTGCACCGGTTATAACAAATTTTCAACAAGAAAGGTCTAAATATAGAAATACGGATCATAACGGTTTTGTTACGCTCAATTTATAAGTTTCCCGTTTCGTGTAAGTTGTATATCATTGTTCACGTGTAACACTGCATCTGTATACGAATTTCATCAGAACTCTAAATTTATATAAATCACGGGTTTTTAACGTCAATTTTAAGTTTCCGTCGTATAAGTTGTATACGATTGTTCAGCGTGTTAAAAATGCATCCTGAATACCGAATTCATCAGAACGTCTAAATTTAATAATAACGGTTTTTAAACGGTGAATTTAAAGTTTCGGTTCGTGTAGCTTGTATATCTAGTTCCACGTGTTAAACTGCATCTGTATACTGAATTTCATCAAGAATGTCTAAATTTATAATAATAACGGTTTTTTACGGTCAATTTGAAGTTTCGGTTCGGTACGTTGTACATCATTGTGTTCAGCATTTAAAACTACACTTCATATACCAAATTTCATCAAGAAAGTCCCTAAATTAAAAAATAACGCTTTTTAAAAAAACGGTGATAAATAACGGTCTAAAAACAATCGAATGACCCAATGTGTCCCTCTAGACCTCATGCCTAGTTTGGTGCAGATCCGACGACTCCCTTTGCCGCTAACAACAGAAACGATTGTAAATTTTGATCGTTTTTAGGGGGGTACGTGTGTTAACGTTTTTAATTAACGCATAATAACTTCGTGAAACTGTCCAATGACCCATGTTAATCGGTAGATGTCCCTCTAGTTCGATGTACCGTGCATATGTCACGAACGGCCATTTGAAGAAAAAGCAGAGGAAAAAGATGTCTTTGAAAAACCGATAGAACCGATTTATTTAAACGTTTTTAAAAAACGTTTTATTTATTTTAGAGATTAGCCCGAAAACATCGGGTCACAACAGACGACCTGCTAAATTCAAGAAGAACGGATTTAAACAGTTTCTTTTATAGGGTTAGGTGATTTAACGGTTTTTAACTGTTATAAATAACGGTTTTTGTAACTGCCAAATAACGGTTCTCATTTTAGAGAAGTAGTCCTGTACGTGTGCAATACAATGTCACAACGGCTATTTGAAGAAAAGCAGAGGAAAAAGATGTCTTTGAAACCGTTATAACAGTTTTTAACGGTTTTTAACGGTTTTATTTTTTAAGAGATTAGCCCAAACCATCCTCGGGTCACAACAGACGTACCTGCCAAATTTCATTGCAATCGGTTGAGCCGTTTTTGAGTCTATAGCGTACACAGACACACACACGCACGCAGACAGAATATGCCATTTATATATTAGATATATATATATATATATATATATATATATATTTTATATATATATATTATATATATATATATATATATATATATATATATATATGCACACACACACCCCACACAACACACACACACACACACACACACACACACACACACACACACACACTGTGAGTGTGTGTGTGTGTGTGTTTGTGCGTGCGTGCGTGCGTGCGTGCGTGCGTGGTGCGTGCGTGCGTGTGTGCGTGCGTGCGTGTGTGCGTGCGGGGTGTGTGTGTGTGTGTGTGTGTGTGTGTGTGTGTGTGGGGTGTGTGTGTGTGTGTGTGTGTGTGTGTGTGTGTGTGTGTGAGCAAAAAAGAAAAGAAACCAGCAGCATTGCTTTACGAACGCCTTTTTTTTTTTTTTTTACCTCCAGTATTTCCGTTGCAAAGAAGCTCCGTCAAGGACGGGACGGCGCGTCTCAGACAGGAGGCGCACTTTATTAGCATTATTAGCTTCAGCATTATTACAAGACCTTAAATTTGAGGCTGAATTCATTATCAGGCGCGCTTTATTAGCATTATTAGCTTCAGCATTATTAAAAGACCTTAGATTTCAGGCTGAATTCATTATCAGGCGCGCTTTATTAGCATTATTAGCTTCAGCATTATTAAAAGACCTTAGATTTCAGGCTGAATTCATTATCAGGCGCGCTTTATTAGCATTATTAGCTTCAGCATTATTAAAGGACCTTAGATTTCAGGCTGAATTCATTATCAGGCGCGCTTTATTAGCATTATTAGCATCAGCATTATTAAAGGACCTTAAATTTCAAGGTGAAGTCATTCTTAGACACGGGCGTGGGTGGGCGGGAGGAAGGAGGTTGTGGGAGAAAGAGGGTGGGTGAGCAGGGGAAGAAGGAGACAGAAGAGTAGGATCCAGAAAAACAAGAAACATGGCTAGGCAGATAGATAGATGGCTAGGCAGATAGATAGATGGCTAGGCAGATAGATAGATAGGCAGAAAAACAGATAGGCAGGTAGGCAGGTCGGCAGGTAAATAGGTAAAGGGAGGGAGAGAGAGAGAGAGAGAGAGAGAGAGAGAGAGAGAGAGAGAGAGAGAGAGAGAGAGAGAGAGAGAGAGAGGCTGGTTCCTGATCCGACTCTTCTGTTCAGCTTATTGCAGCCTCTCTCTCTCTCTCTCTCTCTCTCTCTCTCTCTCTCTCTCTCCTCTCTCTCTCTCTCTCTCTCTCTCTCTCTCTCTCTCTCTCGCTCTCTCTCTTCCACATGCTATTACTTCTCCATCACAAACTAGATGCAGGAAAAGGACAGAAAAAAGAAAGAAAGAAAA
>CM031612.1:26408922-26428922 GCA_018398815.1 Conus ventricosus | reverse complement strand
CCTATGATGATGATGATCATGAACATTAAATCCCTTCTCCATTCTCTTACCGAAAGACACCTGGGAATAGGTGGGTGGGGAGTCATCTTAATCATGATCAGATTAACTCCCCTCTGTTACAAAGTAACTCCCTGGGAGTCAGAAAACACGTGTTACACATTAACTCCCAGGGGAGTTATTCTAAACTGTGAAAAACTGACTCCCCTTAGTGGGCAGGGAGTTAAACGTTTACACGCCTGGATTAACTCCCGGGAGTTAATCTGTACTAACTCCCAGGGGGGTCATTCTGTTACAGGGTGGGAGTTAAGTCTGATATATGCACAAAATGACTCCCCCCTTAATGTTTCAAGAATTTTTTGAGACTTGTACAAAAAAGATTTTAGAACATTTTGGAGTTTTACTGAGTGGAGTTATTTTTGCACAGGGTGGGAGTCATTGTAGTTTAACTCCCGGGGAGTTAAAATGTACATAGGAACAGTTTAACTCCCTGGGAGTTAAACCATTCGGGGAGTTAAAACTTTTCGTTACAGCGGTAAGGAATGAGTTCTTTCCCACATCAACTGTGCTCCACGCCTTCTGGACACCATCATCACTCTTGATACGATTGATTAACCGTGTGAGACAGACACAAAGAGCAAGGGTTGTGTAAAAGAGAACGTTAAGCTGGCAGCACTGCCAGAGAAATGAATACAATTCCTCCTCTCCTCTTCTCTGAACAACTTTTTCCTTCCATGATGCTCCAGGGAAGTATATTAAGAAAGAGAGAAAAAACCGTCCACAAAAGGAAAATCATTTCTGGTACTAGAGTTAACCGTCTGTGTCTTCATGTATGTTTGCCCCAAATTTCTTCTTAAGCTGATTCTCTTCTTCTAAGGACCCTGCCTTTCCTTCAGAACAAATTCATTCATCGACAGTGAAGCAAGCCCTTAACTGACTAACCTCAAAATAATAGAAAAAGATTTGAAACAGAAAATGCCATGTTATCTATCCCTGTACACATCTGTCTGGTAATAAAAGAAAAAGAGATTTTAGAAGCATCTTCAGCTTACACAAAACATTCTTGTAGACTGTTTGGGCCTCTGTCAACATTAAGCAAAAAAATCCGACATGGGACAATGAGCAATAACACAGCTCTGTTACATGGTACCTCTTGGGCTGAGCTGACTTGACCTGTGAAAGGAGGGGATAGAAGGACGCGGGGAGTGCGTGCAGACAGAAGGAGGGTGATGAGAGCGAGGTCAAGGAGGGAGGGGAGGGAGGGAGGGAAGGGGGGAATAAGTATGTTGCCACAACAACTGTTCCCGAGGCTCTAGTTACTCCTGAACGTCAGCGGCGCTCGCTCCGAGAACAGGCCGATTTTCAGTGTGAGAAAGACACAAGGGTGAAGAGTAAAAGGGACAGTTGATTCAGTTGCCTGAATTCATGCCTGAGCAATGAACACCTCCTCTCCACCATTCCCCTGATCTTACCCTTCCTGAACACTTCAGGGAGCTGTGGAAGAGACGAGAACCTCACCAAGAAGGCAAGTCATGTTCTTGGGGTTAGAATTTCCGCCTCTGCCTTTGTCTACAAAATGTTTCCCTTGCTCTCAGGACCGGCAATCCTTTTCATAACAAGTGAATACATCAGGCACAACTTGCAGGAGTCGTGACTACGACTTGGGTGGTGATGCGGTGATGCTGGACTTAGGAGTTTATAATGGAAAACGGTGTTCTGAGGGCGATCAAATTCCAGTCATAATATATCTTTCACTCTTAAATCTGTGAGATTTACAACTGAAAGCATTTTGGTTGTTCCTTTATTAGAATCTTCTCTTTCAAGGCCCTGTACGTTCTGTTGCTATTCATGCATGTTACAACCTTATGTGTCAGTTTGTTTTAACATGGCTGAGATGTATTGTCACTGTGTCATGTTAAATTGTACTGTAACACCAGCCGCCGTGGCGAAGTGGTTAACGTCGCGGACTCACGGCTGGGAGGTCGTGGGTTCGAATCCCATCAGAAGTCATGTGGGTTTTTTCTGCCCCGACCGGCTCCTACCCAGAGTTGAGTTTGCTGCGGACTCAGTTGGGAAGACTGGGACCACACAGTCGAGTTTCATCCACTTAATGGATGCGTTTCTGAGAGTGTTGCTCAAATTTCATGACCAACACTGCAGGTGCCTGTATCTCTCGGGCCTGGTTGACGCCGGGATATATTATGAAAGGAAGCGTAGAGTACAGCCCTGTCATGTAGTCTCAGACCGAAACGGAAATCCGTAGCATCATCTTAATCATCCTCATTCTCATCGATCAGCATTAAAAAAAAAGTCTCAAATTCTGTGGCCCTTCATGCCCAGCTCTCATGGTGACCTCAATTTCGATGTCCTCTCCACGTCTGTGACCTTGGTTTGGTTCCGTCGAGGTCACCGGTATCGGCGAGTCCATGGGGGCTGTCGTTGGACGGACGTGGTGGCGCCCTCCGGAGGGAGAGCTCACTCACGCCGGCTCCGCGACTAAGCAATTATTGTCGTCAGTAGGGGGCTTAGTAGGTGGTGTCCTGCGTATGTTAGATCAGAACAGGCGCCACTGAACACCACCGAAATGACTCGGCAGCAGTGCAGTGTCTCCTCCGGTGGGTTGCCTCTTGACGACTTGACATTGACTGCTTCCTGTGGATTGCCGGTGCCGGGGCTGCGGCGGGGCCGACCGGGCTGTGGCTGTGGACGGGGTGTCGGAATGAGCGGCGTGGGTGCACTGCCTCTGAGGTGGCGCAGAGAGTGGGACAGCAAAAAAAAAAAAAAAAAAAAAAAAATTGTACTGTAACAAACATTCTACTCCGATGGCTGGCAAGTCAAACAGCAACATTAAAAAATAAAACATAAAGGGACGTTGTGCAATAACACGGCTCCGGTACCTCTCAGGGTAGGCCGACACAACCTGTGGAAGGGGGGGGGGGGGGGGGTGCAGGGAGCACATACACCAGGAGAGGGGGTAAGGGGGTGGGAGATGAGACGGAGGTCGAGGAAGAAAGGAGGCAGGGGGACGAGCTCTTGGCTACATCAGCTGTCCTCCAAGGCTCTGGTTACTTCTGGACATTACTGGCGCTTCTCCAAGTACAGGCTGATTAACAGTGTGAGAAAGACACAGGCGGGGGTGTGACAGAGACAGACGATTCAGCTGCTATTAAGCCTGAGCAACGAACACCATTCCTCCTCTCCTTCATGTCCCTGAACACAAACGTTTTTCTTCCATAGCACTCTAGGAAGCTGGGGAAAGCCGAAAACCCCTCACAGAAGGACATTCGTGTTCTTGGGGGTCAGAAACAGCTACTTTTCTCTTCATCAACTTTAGCATCTGCTTTCAACCCCAAATCGTTTCTTTCCCTCTCAGAACCTGTTCAGAACAAGGGCATGCATCAACAAGGAAACCTTCATTGATTATGATTAATGTTAGATGGAACTTTGACGCAGAATACTTCATACTGCCATCCCTTTAAAACTCTCTCTCTCTCTCTCTCTCTCTCTCTCTCTCTCTCTCTCTCTCTCTCTTCTCTCTCTCTCTCCACTCAGACACACACTCATACACACACGCTCACATGCATACACACATACACACACACACGCTCACATGCATACACACATACACACACACACTCTCCTCTCTCTCTCCTCTCTCTCTCTCTCTCTCTCTCTCTCTCTCTCCTTCACACACACACACACACACATACACACGCGCGTGTGCACACACACACACACACACACACACACACACACACACACACACACACACAACACATGCAGTCTCACCCCTTCTCTCTCTCTCTCTATCTCCCCCCCCCCCCCCCCCCCTCTCACACACACACAGACATACAGCCATATACACAACACACAAATGCGTTTGCGCGTGCGCGTGCACGCGCGCACACACACACACACACACACACACACACCACACACACACACACACACACACACGGTAACGCTAGCATCTTGGGCCTACATCAAACAACTCCACAGCCAATTTAGGCCCAGGTCAACAAAGTGAGTGAAAAAAATCCACCAGCACCCACAAAGGAACATTGTGCAATAATGGGCTCCCATTCCTCTCTGGCTGAGCCAATACAAGCTGGGAAAGGTGAGGAGAGAAGGGTGTCGGGGCGGACATAGAGAAGGAGAAAAAGAGGGATGAATGGGAGGGGTGAGCTCTTTGTCACAACAACTTTTCTTTAATGCTCTAGCCGCTTAAAGTCATCTACGAGCAGACTGATTAGCAGTATGAGAAAGACACAGGGAAGAAGGGTGAAGTGGTGTGTGTGTGTGTGTGTGTGTGTGTGTGTGTGTGTGTGTGTGTGTGTGTGTGGTGTGTGTGTGTGTGTGTGTGTGTGTGTGTGTGTGTGTGTGTGTGTGTGTTGTGTTTAAAGAGATGATTCACTTGCCATTGCTGTCTGAGGCACGAAAACCATTCCTTCCACCCTCCCTCTCCCTGAACTACCCTTCACTTCCGTGATACTCCAGAAACGAAATTTGAAGAAGAGAAGTTCTTTCATGGAAGGATATGCATGTTCCTAGAGTCGGAATGAGCAGCCTGTCTCTTAAGCAACTTTCACTGCAAATTCGTCCCTAAGCTTTTTGTGTACTTTTTTCAGGGCCCTCTTCAGAACAAATGGATATATTGATTCTGCCATAGGCTTACGACAAATAAACAGCGAGATTTGAAAAAGAACATGTAACGTTAGCATCCTGTACAAGTCTGTCCCCTATATCAAGTCTGGTGACGCAAGCATCTTCAGCCTACACCAAACAACTCTGCGGCCAATTTGAGTCAACATGGTGGGGAAAACAACACGGGGACATTGTGCTAGGACACGGATTCTTTTCCTCTCGGGCTGAGCCGATACAAGCTGGGGGGGGGGGGGGGGGGAGAGAAGGGAAGAAGGATAAGCTCTTTGCCACAGCAACTGTTCTTCAAGGCTCGGGTTGCTTCTAAAAACATCGTCGACGCTCTAGAAACAGGGTGACTGACAGTGTGTGAAAGACGCACGCAGTGTAATTGAGACAGATCACCGAGTTGCCAACACTGCCAGAGGATGGAGACCATCGCCCTCCTCCTCTTCATCCCCCTCCCTGTCACTCCCTCCTACCCCTGAACAATCTTTCTCTTCCGTGGCGCTTCCGAGAAGGACGCTAAGGACGGGAAGAAAGCCATCCTTGGAAGAAAAGTCATGTACCTCATGATAAGAGTTAACTGCCTCTGTCTTCAGTCGCTTTTGCTTTAAATCTGTTTGAAAGCTCTTCCTCTCTTTCTCAGCACACGACATCCTGTTGAGAACAAGTGCAAACGTCGACAGTGAAGCCCCAACTGGCTTATGACAGAATCATAGAAATTTGACACAAAACACGCCATGTTTCTCTTCTTGTGAAAGTCTGTCCCTTAGAAAGAAAGAAAGAAAGAAAGAAGGAAAGAAAGAAAAGTGGAAGCACGTGCATCTTCATTCAGCTTATTTTAAACACCTCTGCCATCACTTTGGGCCTGAAGTCAACACAGAGGAGAACAAAACCAAAGGACTGCACGCTACGTCCCGGCTACAATTCCTTCCAGGCTGAGCCGACGCAGGGTGGGGAAGGACGGGAGAGAGGGACACATGAAGGAACGTGGAGGAGTAGTGAGTAAAGAGGAGAGTGGGAGGGAGGGGAGGGCCGGGAACGCGAGCCAAGGGAGGGGGTGAGGGAGTGGGATAAACTCTGTGTTTAAGCAACTATTCTTCAAGGTTTTAGTTGCTTTTGGACATCATCGACACCATGGGAACAGGCTGATTAATCGCGTGAGAAAGACACAGGGAGGACAAAAGAGAGGGCGGAGGAGGGTGGATGTAAAACGGACAGATGTTAGAGGAGCGAAACCATGCTGTCCTTCTCTAAACAGCCTTCCTCTTCGATACCCTTCTAAGGAAGGGAGCCGAGGAAGAGATCTTCCGTAGAAGGTAAGTCGTATTCATTGGACTGGAATTTACCTGCATCTGTCTTCAGCCGTTTTTACTTCAAATGTTCCTTAAAGCTGTTCCCTCCTTTTCAGGTCCTTGTCAAGACATGAGATTCTCTCCAGAACAACTACATACATAATACTACTACTAATAATAATGTATACTTATATAGCGCCTATTCTCGGCTAGAGACCAAGCTCTAAGCGCTTTACAATCAACACACGTTTACACAACGGGCTGCCTACCAGGGTAGTGCCGACTGAAGAGCTGCCAGCCGGCGCTTCATTCAGTCGTTTCCCGTGTCATCCAGTCAGTATCGTTCAATATTGATCACTCATTTTCCTTACCTCCTTCATTCTTTCCATTTCTCACGCAGGGTGCATGCTATGTGTAACGTGTCATCCATACCAACGGCCAAACTGGCCTACTCTTCCGAAAGTTGGTGATGGGATTTTACATGTGTGCAAGATGTTATGCGTGCGTTCACACACGGAACCTCGGTTTATAGTCTCATTCGAAGGACTGTATGGGAAATGGAGTCAGAACAAATGTTAACTCCGAGGGAAAAATCCCCTGTACCGAAACGCCCCGGCGGAGGTTCGAACCCGCAACCCCAGGATCACCAAGATTACGAGTCCGGCGCTCTACCAACTGAGCTATTCCATGGACAGTGACGCCCCTGAACGGCTTAAGACCAAATAATAGGAAAAAGATTTTTTGCAGAGTACATCGTGTCTCTGTCACAATGCAACTCTGTCAGGTACCAGAAATGTGGTGACACGAGCATTTTAAGCCTTTACCAAACACCTTCATTGCCAGTCTGGGCCCAAATCAACATGGTGGGAAAAAAACAACAACATTAATTCATTGTGCAGTGACATGGTTTCTGTTCTTCTCAGGCTGAATAGGTAGAGATCTGATGCTTGGTATATCATGTCTTTAGCACTATGCAGCTCTGTCCCCTAATACAAGAAGTTTGGTAATGCGAGCATTTCAAGCCTTTACAAACTTGGGGAGGGAAAACGGTGGGGCGGAGGTGGGGAAGAGATGGGGAGGAGAGGAACAGGCACATCCGTTATTATTCAAGGCTGTACCTGCGTCTGGACATCATCGTCGATCGCGGTACAGGCTGATTAACACGGTGAGAAAGACACAGGTTGTGTGTGTGTGTGTGTGTGTGTGTGTGTGTGTGTGTGTGTGCGTGGTGCGTGCGTGCGTGCGTGCGTGCGTGCGTGCGTGTGTGCGTGCGTGCGTGCGTGCGTGTGTATGTGTGTGTGTGTGTGTGTGTGTGTGTGTGTGTGTGTGTGTGTGTGTGTTGTGGTGTGTGTATGCATGTGCATGTGCACAGGTGTAAAATAGACAGATGATCCAGTTGCAACCTCAACCATCCTCTGCCTGAACAACCTTTGCACTTTCCCTGTCATAAAACTCCAGCGAAGGCAGCTGATGAAGAGAAGAAAGTCTTCATAGACTTTTGCCTTCAAACTCCTCCTAAAGCTGACAGAATCAGCCGCCTCTGTCGTCTGAGACGTTTGCCTTCAAACACCTCCTAAAGCTGACCGAATCAGCCACCTCTGTCTTCTGAGACTTTCGCCTTCAAAACACCTCCTAAAGCTGACAGAATCAGCGCCTCTGTCGTCTGAGACGTTTGCCTTCAAACACCTCCTAAAGCTGACCGAATCAGCCACCTCTGTCTTCTGAGACTTTTGCCTTCAAACTCCTCCTAAAGCTGAGAGAATCAGCCACCTCTGTCATCTGACACTTTTGCCTTCAAACTCTTCCTAAAGCTGACAGAATCAGCCGCCTCTGTCGTCTGAGACTTTTGCCTTCAAACTCCTCCTATAGCTGTTTCTTTCCGTTCAAGGACTGGAGACACTCTTCCTGACAAGTGTGCAATCGACAGTAAAGCCCCCAGCGGCATCCGATAAAACAATGGACAGAGATTTGAAACAAGTCTGTCCCTACCAAAAATCAAGTAACAAGAGCATCTTAAGTCTATTCCAAACACCTTCATTGCCAGTGTGGGTCAAAGTCAAGGTAGTAGGGGGAAAAAAAGGAAAACAAAAGAGGCCAAGCCGACACAAGCTCAGGAAGGAAGGGAGAGGCGAGGGTGTGAGGAAAAGGGCAGAGAGGAGGGAGAAGTGAGGAATGGGGAGAAATGAGTTTTTCGCCCCAACTGTCCTTCAAAGCTCTAGTTGCTTCCGAACATCATCGTCGCTCCGCATACAGGCTGATTAACAGTGTGGGACACATACACAGAGGAGAGGGGTGTAAAAGAGAAAGCCGATTCAGTTGCTGTCACTGCCAGAGGAGTGAACGCATTTCTCCTCTTCTCTCCTCTCCCTGAACAACCTTTCCTTCTATGATACTCCAGGGAAGTGTGCTAAGAAAGCAAAGCAAGTCTTCTCACAACGACGGAAAGTCATGGTTTGGGGTCCCAGAATTAACTGCCTCCATCTTCATTGACGTTTGCTTCAATGTTTTTCCTTAAGCTGATTCTCTGCATCTCAAAACACTCGATCCTCTTCATACATCCATCGATAGTAAAGCCCCGACTGGCTAACCTCAAAATAATAGCAAAAGATTTGACACAGAACACGTCATGTTTCTATCCCTGTGCAGATCTGTCCCTTAATAAATAACAAAGAAACAAAATGGTAATACAAGCATCTTCAGCCTACTCAAAACATCCCTGCGGCCAATTTGAGCCTATGTCAACATTAAGGAAATTAAAAAACAAAAACAAAAAAGAAAGGGACAATGAGCAATAACACGGCTCCAGTATCTCGGGCTGAGCCAACACAAGCTATGGAAGAAAGGGAGAGAGGGGCACAGGAAGCGGCGAAGAGGGGAGGGGGAGGGGCGAATGAGAGGGAGCTCGAGGAGGAGGGCGGGAGGGAGGGGAATAAGCTGTTTGCCACAGCACTGTTCCTCGGGGCGCTGGCTACTCTTGGACATCACTGACACTCTTAAGTACAGGCTGATTAACAGTGTGAGAAAGACACAGGTGTGAAGTGTAACAGAGACAGATGATTCAGTTGCCATCACGCCTGAGCAACGAACACCATTCCTCCTCTCCTCCACTCCCCGTGAACACAAACCTTTCTTTTCCCATAACACTCTAGGAAGCTCAGGAAAAGAAGGAAACCTCAGACACACACTGCAAGTCATGTTCCTGCAATCAGAGTAAGCCGGTTTGTCTTTATTGACTTTCACTTGTCTCCCAAAGCTGCTTCTCTCACTCTGACTGGTGACTCTCTTCATAACAAGTGCACACATCAGACGCAACTTGCCGAAACTTGAAATCACAGCTTGAGTGGTGATGCTGGAGCAAAACGTTTGTAATGGACTAAAAAAAATAGAAAGATATTTGACACACACAAAAAACCGTAATATCTCTACCACTTTGCAAATCTGTATCTTCCTAAACTCTGGTAACACAAACATCTTTAACCTGCAGCAACAACACCAACAAGCTACAGACATTCATCAATAGATATCTCAGAAACATCCTCAACATCAGGTGGCCGGAAGTCATCTTTAACGAACAACTGTGGGACAGGATGAGACAAGTCCCAACTGAAACTGAGATAAAGAAACAGAAATGGGGATGGATCGGCCACATGCTACGGAAGCCTGTATCCAACGTAACCAGGCAGGCTCTGGATTGGAATCCACAAGGAAAGCGGAAAGTGGATCGACCAAAACAGACTTGGCGCAGGAGTGTCGACGCAGAGGTGAAGGCTGCCGGAATGACGTGGGCCGAGCTAAGAAGGACCTGCCAGAATCGCGTGCATTGGAGGAGTGTCGTCGCGGCCCTATGTTCCTCAAGGTATCAAGAGGCATAACTCAAGTAAGTCAAAACCTTTACAGCCAGTTAGGGCCAAAGTCAGCATAGTAAGAAAAAAATCCAGCAACAACAACACAGGCTGAGCCAACACAAGGTTAGGAAGGGAGAAGGGGAGACAGAAGAAGAGGTGAGGGGTAGGGAGGAATGAGTTCTCTGCTACAAGAACTGTTCGTCAAGGCTCTAGTCCCTTCTGGACATCCTCGTCCCTCTGGGTACAGGGTGATCAACAGTGTAAGACAGAGGCAGGGAGGAGGCTGGTGTGAAAGAGAAAGATGATTCAGTTGCTATCTCCGCCAGAGGAGTAAACACTATTCCTCGTCTTCTTCCCCCCCCCCTCCCCTCCTCCCCTGAACGATCTTTCCATTCCATGATACTACAGGGAAGTATATCAAGATAGAAGAAAGGATTCCACAGAAGGAAAGTCATGGTTTTGTGTGTGTGTGTGTGTGTGTAGTGTGAGTGTGTGTGTGTGTGTGTGTGTGTGTGTGTGTATGTGTGTGTGTGTGTGTGTGTGCGCGCACGCACGTACGTGTGTGTGTATGTGTATGTGTTTGTGCTCATGCACGCATTTGCGCATTTAATTCATGTGTGGGTATGCTAGAATTACCCACCTCTGTCTTCATTGACATTTGCTTCAAATTTCTCCTTCGGCTGTTTCTCTCCTTCTCATGACTTGAGATCCTCTTTGGAATGAATGCATTCATCGACAGTGAACCCTTCACTGGCTAACCTCAAAATAATAGAAAAAGGTTTGAAACAGAATATGTCATGTTTGCATTCCTGTGTAAGTCTGTCCCTTGATAAAAAGTAAAAAAATCGTTAATACAAGCATCTTCAGAGGACACAAAACATCCCTGCAGCCAATTTGGGCCTAAGTCAACATGAAGGGGAAAAAACAAACGATGGGACGTTGTGCAATAACACAGCTCTAGTACCTCTTGGGTTGAGCCGACGTGAGCTGGAAGAGAATGTGAGACAGGGGCGCAGGGATCGCGTGCAGAGGGAGAGGGAAGGGGATGAGAGGGAGGTGAGAAAGGAAGAAAGGGGGATAAGCCCTTTGCCACAACAGCTGTTCTCCATGCTTCTAGTGACTCCTGGACATCACCGGCGCCCTAAGTACAGTCTGATTAACAGTGTGAGAAAGACGCAGGTGTAGGGTGTAAAAAAAGACAAATGATTCAGTTGCCGTCATGCTTAAGCAACGAACACCATTCCTCCTCTCCTCCACTCCACCTGAGCACAACTTTTCTCTTCCATAACACTCCAGGGTGCTGCAGATGTGTAGAAAACCTCACACAGAAGGCAAGTCCTGTTCTTGTTCTCAGAATCAGCCTCCTCTGCCTTCATTGGCTTTTGCTTCAATTTTTTTCTGCTCTCAAAGCTGTTTCTGTCGCTCTCAGGACAGGTAACGTCTTCACAACAAGTGCATACATCAGACACAACTTGCTGGAGCTTGTTGTTACTGCCTGGATGGTGATGTTGGACCAAAGACTTTGTAACGGACGAGGGTATTTTGAGGGCGATCGAATTCCAGTCATTATTCATTTTTCTTTAACTCCCCTAGATTTGCGAGTCTTTACGTTATAGTTGTTTTGTTTTTTTCCCGAGACATGATCTTCACTTGTAAGGTCTTTTTTTTTCTTTTGGCTATTCGTGCCTGTACCAATCTTATATGTCAGTTTTTTCTGAACATGACTGAGTTTATAGACATCGTGTTGCGTTTGAACAGTAATGAACATACTGCATTTATGGCAGATAAATCTACTATGAACTGTGCAATAACACAGCTCCAGTATCTCTTGGGCTGAGCAGACATGAGCTGTGGACGGAGGGGAGAGATGGACGTCAGGAGAGGGTACAGAGGGAAGGGGAAGGAAGGGTGAGAGGGAGGTCAAAGGAAGAGGGAGGGACTGGGGATACGCTCTTTGCCACAACAACTGTCCTCCGAGGCTCTAGTTACTTCTGGACATCCCTGGCGCTCTAAGTACAGGCCGATTAACAGTGTGAGAAAGACACAGCTGTGGGGTGTGAACAAGACAGTTGATTCAGTTGCCATCATGCCGGAGCAACCAACACCATTCCTCCTCTTGAGCACTCCACTTGAACACAACCATTCCATTCCATAACACTCCAAGAAGCCGAGGAAGAGACGAAAACCTCACACAAAAGGCAAATCATGTTCTTGGTGTCGGAATTCACTGCCTCTGCCTTCATTGACTTTCGTGTTAATTTTTTTGTTTGTTTGTTTGTTTGTTTTCTGTAGTTTGTGGTTACTGCTTGGGCGGTGATGCTGGACCAAGGAGTTTATAATGGAGGATGGTGTTCTGAGGGCGATCAAATTCAATCATGAATTTTTTTTTTTTTTTGCGTCAAATTCCAATCCTGATTCATTTTCAACTCCCCTGGATTTGTCAGTTTTCTCGTTGTATGGATTTGTTTCCAAGATAAAATCTCTCTTTCAAGGTCCTGTAACTTCATTTGTTGTCTGTGCATTTAACAACCCTACGTTACAGTCCATCGTGTCATTTCTGAACTGTAATGAACATACTGCTCTGATGCCACTGAAGAATCGCTTCTGTGTCCCTGTATCTCCGTGTCCTCGAAACAAAGGAGTTCTATTATCTTACAATCTGATGTTTTCAATATAAGCCCGCTGTGCGAATACTACACACATAATTGCTCACGACTTAAAACAAAAATGTGTTTACATATGAGCATCGTTTTTTGTTTGTTTGTTGTTGTTTTTTTTACTTCACGGACTATATTTCACCCCGAAAGATCGCTTTCATGGTCTGAAAATGATAGAGGATAAATCTGACATGAATATCCCTAGCATAACAGTTCCTTCTACTTCCTTCATTTGGGTCTTACTTTCTTTGCTTCGTTTTTCTTAGTTGCTTGCGGGCGCACACGCGCGCACGCGCACGCGCCTGTGTGTGTAAGGTGTGGTGTGTGTGGTGTGTGTGTGTGTGTGTGTGTGTGTGTGTGGTGTGTGTGTGTGTGTGTTGTGTGCTCTGTGTGTGTGTGCACGTGCGTACCTGTATGCATGCGTGCCTGCCTGTGTGTGTATGTGAGTGTGCGCGCGCGCATGCGTTTGTGTGCGTGTGCGTGTGTATGTGTGTGTGCCTGTGTTTGTGTGCGTGCGTGCGAGCATGCGTACATGCGTGCGCATGTGTGTGTGTGTGTGTGTGTGTGTGTGTGTGTGTGTGTGTGTGTGTGTGTGTGTGTGGTGTGTGTGTGTGTGTGTGTGTGTGTGTGTGTGTGTGTGTGTGTGTGTGTGTGTGATGTGTGTCTGTGTGTGTGTGAGAGAGAGAGAGAGGAGAGAGAGAGAGAGAGAGAGAGGAGGTGTGTGTGTGTGTGTGTGTGTGTGTGTGTGTGTGTGTGTGTGTGTGTGTGTGTGTGTGTGCGTGTGTCTGTTTGCCCGTGTGTCTGTGTGTAGCTGCGCGCACGCTTGCACTTTTGTTTGTTTTGGGCCTATGGAATGAGAGGTGAGCTTATGAGAATGTCAACTTACACCCCATCCATCTGGCCTATGACGAAATACGAAAACAAGGCTTTTTCAGCATGTGGTACGTTTTTTTTTTCCCGTGCCTGAACAACTGTCATAATAAACAAAGTACAGTTCTGTTGGGAACAAATCTACAACCAACGGCCCAAGAACAAGAGATGAGTTTATGGAAATACCAGCTCGCACCTAATATCGTTTGTGGAAACTATCTAGCTTATGACAAAACACGAGAGAAAAAAAAAAGAAGAGATCAGGCTGCGGTACGTTCTTTCTTGCCTGAACAACCCTGTCATAATAAACAAAGTACCGTTCTGTTGGAAATGAATCTGTAGCCAGCGTGGCCAGGTCAACATAGCGAGAAGAAAGTTCCAACATGGAAACAGTCTGCCATTGACAGCACTGCACTTCCATTCCAGCTGACCCGACTTAAGCTGGGAATAAGCTTAATTCCACCAACAATGTTTGTCAAGGTTCCAACTATGTTGAGACATCGTTGTCGGTCATGAGGACAGACTGAAACCAGAATGAGACATAGACATGGGATACACTTGAACTCTGTGATATGAGAGAGAGAGAGAGAGAGAGAGAGAGAGAGAGAGAGAGAGAGAGAGAGAGAGAGAGAGAGAGAGAGAGCAGCCAGCCAGCATCGTCATGGAAGGGTCAGGCACAGAAAACAAAACGAAACAAAGCTACCCCAGTCCTCACCTCGCCTGTTTGCGGTGAACACCCTTTCCTTTTCGTTTTCTCCCGAGGATGGGAATGGGCCATTTTTGCCTGAAAAGGGAGCGACGGGGATAGAAATGCATGGCAGAGAAGCAAGGTCGTGTTCTGTTCTAAGAATCAGACGCCTATAGACGTCCATGTTCACTCGGTGTTTTGTTTGTTTGTTTGTTTTGAAATTGATTTCCCGAAAGCTATTCTCTCGCTTTCGAACTCCTGATTTCTTCAGAGAAAGTGGAGATGTTCTGGCAAGTTGTATCAGAAATCATTTATGGTTTGGTCGTAGTGGACCAGAGAACTTTGGATACTGACGACATTCTGATGTACCAAATAGTTTTATTATTTTTTGTTATTGATGTGTTTGGCGGAAATTATCAATCTTTTTCTTCAATAGTTTGTCTTCTGCCGTGTCTGTTGTGATAGTGTTGGGCTCTATAAATCGTTGAAGAAATCAACACATTTCAGATTTTTAGTGATCACGTCTTCCTCTGTTCTAAAGAAAATCGGGTGTTCTGATGAAAAATGAGTCATATCAATTACATAGAGCTATGCCTTCCCGTCTTTACGTATGCAAAACGTAAAGAAATCTGGTTTGGTTGAGGCTCTTAAAATGTAAACATATTTCAAATATAAATTTTTATACTACATCTTCGCGACAGACTTTGAACGTTAGATGTTTGTAATAATGAAATCCTGTGAACGTCATACTGTTTCTTCTCCAGCAGAGTGTAGAGCCCACAGTTTGCCTGAACCCTGTGTGTATTTTTGGGGAAAATACTGGTATCTTACTGTGAAAACAACTAGAACAGACCCGGTGAACCAGCACTCTTTGCATATGACACCACTCCAGATCGGCTACTTCCTATTCCACAAAAGTAGAGTGAAGATTGAGTTGAATTCAAATAAGTTCGCTGAAAAATGAAATTAGTAGCAGAACCTACTTCCTTTACCAGAATGAGAGAAAGGAACGAATTAGACGGGGGAGCACAGAATGCAATGCTATGTCTGTTTCTGAACTAATCTGCCATGGAGTCTAGACTTGCACTACGTGTATCTTCATCCTCCAACAAACAAAGCTGCGGCAGTTTGACCATGGGAAGATGATTCAATACGCAGACAGTAAGTACACTGGGACGCCTCTTCAATTCCCTGTCTACTTGACGACCCACCAGCCGGGAATAAGCTCTGCTAGAACAGTTGTTCTTCAAGGCTCGAGGTTCTTATGAACATCGCCATCGCTCTGGGAATATACTGAGGGACAATGTGCGAAAGAGACTGCGGGTTCACAAGAGAAGCAGTTCGGCTGCCTTCGCTGTCACAGGCAAAGAGAGAGAAAACACTGCCCCTCTGTCTCTGTCCTATCGCCCATGCTAATCTCAACCAGAGTGGGGAGCCTGTTCCTCCCTTCCCTCCCCTCTCTCCCCCCTGGGGAGGAGAACTTGGAAAAGACCTACGCTTTTCATAGAAGGAAAGTCGTGTTCGGTAATGAGAAGGGAAAACATCTGTCATCAACTTTCGTTTCGAAAAGCTGTTCAATTTAATGGTGTAAACGGAGTGTATTGATAGATAAGTAGCTCAAGACGCAGTCACGGCTTTAGTAAGCCATAAAATATTAGTGGACTGTGTACATATACTTCACAACACTCAAATTCCCGTAAAACCGTTTTACTTTTTTTTTGATTATGAGGTAAAACTGCCTTGCTTTGTGTCCACACAATATCTTCATTATCTGCTTCGGCTGATGTCTATAACAGGTCTATGTCCCTATTTTCGGGGATTCTTTGTCTGAAATCTTCTTATCATTGTTTGTATGTGCTACTGAACAGAAAGTTCTGATCAAACATCTTCCTTACGTTAACAAAAATTCGGAGTTTGAAGAATGTTTTCCCGTAGCAAGGTGTCCCTTAATACAAAGAAGCCGGGCTGGATCAGGTTTAAGCATTTCGTATGTCTAAATGTCATCAAGATGGCATCTGTTGTGACTGTAGAAACTCAAACTCAGACTTTCAAATTGTTGTAAATATGCGAACTCATAATCCGATTTTAATTCATCTATAAACATTGAGAAACTGCTCTCGATTGTGGAAAAAGGTTGTTCACAGACCTACAAAGTCACTCTGAGTTCTGAAGGGACGCGGTGATGGATTAGATGATGCAGAAACGGGTTAGACATTTTAGCTTTTTTCCCCATACATCTTTATTTTCCTTTGTTTGTTCTTTGTTTAGCCGACGGATTGAGGTCCGAGCTCACCGAAGCTTCCACTAACACTCAAAGTCAGAGGCGGAACCTGGTTGACTTTGATCAAAATCAGAGGGAAGTGATTCGATACTGGGACGCTTTCAGAACATGTTATACTTTCTGCCACGTGAACAGCTTTGCCATTACATCCACAGGTTGACAACGTGCACAACTTCAGCTTAAGCCAAACAAATCCGCAGTCCATCTGAACGAAAATCAATACAGTTGAAATAAGACCCAACGAGACAGCATCCTTGTGCGACACCACTTCAGTTCCTCGTCAGCCGAAGTTACAAAGGCTGGGGCGGGGAGTAATGCATTTCATGGCGACTAATCTTCAAGACTCGTGTTGCTTGTGGACATCGACAGCACCTTTGGAACAAGCTGATAAAATAGGGCGAGAAAAAGAGAGGAGGTAAAAAAAAAAAAAAAAAAAAAAAAAAAGAGAGAGAGAGAGAGAGAGAGAGAGAGAGAGAAGAGAGATGAGAGATGATGATGATGATGATGATGATGATGCAGCTGCCGTTACTGTAGAAAGGTGAAGGGGGACAAAACCCGCTCCAGTCCTCAAAAGTCCCTGGCCAGAAGGAACAGACTTTTGCTACCCTCTCTCCCCTGGGAGGGAATGAGGTGGGGGGGGGGGAGGGGGGGGGGGCATGGAAAGCGGATACGCTTTTCACCGTAGGAAGGTCACGCTCCGGAGCTAGAATTACTTGTCCCTGCTCTCATTGATCTCTCATTTGAATTCTTTTAAAGTTTTTCTCTCGCACACGGCACTCCCGATACTCCATATAATTTGTAGACACCTTCCATAAGTTGTTCTTGATTGTGGTTACAGTTTTGCAGTTCTGGGACAGAAAGTGCATAGGAAGCTGCATTTCTCATAGCGCTCTGATTTCTATAATGCTTATTCCATAAATCTTTTTTCTGAAGTTTTCTTTGTGTATGCTTAATTGTTGGTCTTTCCAATCTAGATTTGTATCCTGTGTTCTTATTGATTTTCCATCCGGAATCTGTACAATAAGAAGTCCAGTTAATGTGTCATATTATGTTCTACTCTCAAGAACAGTGCTGTGATGTACCTTAATTCATGTTCCCTGGAAATTATTACTTTCCCATCTCTATGTGTCCCATGACAGGAGAGATACAATCGGGGTTTTATGCTCCTGTACATTAAGATGTTTGTAAGACGGCGTTTACTGTGCTGATTCAGTTATGACAAACTGCAGACTATCCTCCATACGTTTGGGAGCCGAGTCTAATTTCCTTACAGATTTTTAATCCTGCAATTATGATGTTATAATTCAAACTATCTGAAAATGGGTGACACAGATGCATGCTGTACACAAGTATTTATTGTACATCACATCTTTTTGTTTATATTAGACTTCAGTCTTTTTTCTTCTTTTTTAACACGTATCGTGTAAAAAAAAAAATCTGACGCAGTTGCAACCATATATTGTGGTGAAACCCGTTTGATTCCGGCCAAAAATAACTCGAGAAGATTTGGTACATAAACTGCACTTGCAAGACGTAGTCAACCTATACTTCCACCATTAAAACCAAAGATTGGGAACACGACTCTTTGGCCTTATACCAAACACCTTGCGGCCCGTTTGACTGAAGACAACAGTCTGGGTCTGATGGTATAGGTATCCTTCTATGAACCTCTTCAGTTCCTGTCCTACCCAGTCAGCACCAAGCCGGAGATGAACTCTTTTATGACCTACAGCTGCTGTTCAAGGCTCGAGTTGTCTATGGACATCGTCAGCGATCCAGGATCTGCTTGATGAACAGAGAAAGAGGCAAACCGTAAACAGCAGATAATTCGACTGTCATTACTCGCCAAAGGGCGAAGAAAAAGTAGACCATCACACTGCCTTCATCCTCAACACCACACCTCCCCCTCCACCCCCTCACCCACCCCCCAACCATCGTCCACCACCACCGCACAAGCCAGAGTGGACAGCCCATTTCTTTTATTTCTCCCATGGGAAGGGAGACGGGCAAGAGAAAAAGCCTTCCCCAGAAGCAAAATCATGTCCTGGTTTTTAAATTAACCACCTCTGACCACATTAGGCATCACTTCATGTTTCTCTTAAAGCTGCTCTTTGGGTTACAGCCTCGTAGTCCTCTTTGGAACAGCTGTTGACACTAATACACCAATACTAATACATGTAACTGGGAGTCGCCGTTACAAGATTAGCAGTCTTGGACTAGGGAATAAGTGAATGTTGATGTCAATCGTAAAGTGCTTAGATTCAAGTTATGAGTAGTTACCTTCATGTCTTCTTCCCCGGTTGCTTGTTTGTGTGTTTGTTCCAGTAACGACTGCTTACATCCATTTCTTCTCGATTTTCTGATCTTTGTGTTTGGTGAATATATAGAAGAAGAAAATAGTGGAAGAGTGCACTCACCAGGGTTTGAGTATGGTGATCGGGGGAACAAGAAGGAAAGCAAGCTTTCTGCTCATACAGCTGTCATCAGGCTTAGAATATATACTTCCATTTTCATCTCCTTAACTGGTAGGTGCAATAAGTGTTACTGATGTTTTCGAAAATCTTTATTTATCTTATCATTTCTAGAAATTTCGCATGACCTGCTGTGACAAATATTCGTCTGATGGAAAATAAGAATTATGCTGAAAAGGAAAGTGCTCTTTTGCGTCCCTATCTCTACGTGACCCCATCTCGTTCTTTAATGTCAAGATGATTTCAGAACAATGAGTAATGTGATTCTATCAGCAAATGCCTTCGTAATACTCCTTCATTTTGTTTTTCCGCATATTGAAAGGCCGAGTCTAATCTCACGTTGAATTCAAATACGAAATTTTGTTCAATGAGAAAAAAAGTAGTGACAGCCTAGACAGCGTGATAATGATCGACTACATTTCACGATTTTTGCATATGAAATCTCTGCTCTTGCGCACTAAAAATAAATCCTTTCATTTTATTTAACATCTGACTTTCGGATTCTACTCAACTTTGGTTTACTTTAGAACTTTGCAGCTGAAACTGATCGGATTTTGTCAAAATAACTAACAACTGAAAAGATTTAGATATTCTCTCATCTACTACATAGCAGAATAGCTAAAGGCTGGTAATGTGTGCATCTTCCTCCTTCATCTTCCGTCTACGTACATCTTCACCTTGCACCAGAGAATATCTACATCCAGTATACTCGAAGCTGACACGGTGTAGAGAAAGATCCACTATGGGAACATGCGCCGTGACATCTTTCTGGCCAATTAAATACAAGACAGGTTGGGAGTAACCTCTCTGCAGCAACAGCTGTTCACCAAGCTTTGATTTCCTTTTGTACACCGTCGGGTTTTGAGAGCAGGCTGATTAATCATGTGATAAAGAGACAGCGGACACACCAAAGACGGATAATTCAGTTGCCATCACAGCCAAAGCTCCACGAGAGACAAGGCCACCCAAACTCATCACACCCCACAAACAGAATGAATGGTCTCGTCCTCAATTTGATTCCCTGGGGATGCGGCATGGGGAGGGAAAAGCCTGCCACAGAAGAGAAGTCATGTCCTGGCGTTGGAATTATTAGACACCATTGACTTTCCCTTCGATTTCCTACCAAAGCCCTTCTCTCGCCGGCGGGATTCAAGAAGCTCCTCAGAACAAGTGCGGACATTGTTCCAAAGATGTCTGAGATTGTGGTTACAGCTGTAGCGGTGCTGGGCTGGGGGAATTAGGAGGCACGGTA
>CM031612.1:26398922-26403922 GCA_018398815.1 Conus ventricosus | reverse complement strand
CGCCGTGCCTAATTGGCTGACGCGACACATGAAGTCGTCTGCCTGGAAACCAGGATGTTTGAATTTGGACTTATGTCCAATTGAACTGGCTGGCGACTGACCACGAATTCGTTTTTCTTTTCTTTGTCCGTGACAATTTCCCCCTTGCAAAAGACTAATGCTCAGCATCGTCTCAAAACAACGGTACAAAAAACAACAACAACCGAATTTGCTGACAACACAGCTACACGTGCAAGATTTTGCAAAATAATTTACAACAAACGGTTTACAAATTATAAGCATGTATCGGTAGTAAATATCACCCCAATGGGTTATCATTGACGTGTGCTTTTGCCTTATTTCAACTCATTTTCTGATAACCTCTGTGCGCACCTATGCAATCCCCTACCTGCGGATTTGCCACATCTTCTCTTCACAACTACTATGAAAAGCACAATCTAATATGACCACGATCCATGACACCTCACTGAGGAATTTCCATCCTCACTTATCGCAAACAGTGCATTACTACACAAGCGACTGTACGCTCCAAACATAACTACATTTACATGAACAAGTCTCACAAAGAAAAATATGAACCATAGCCAAATGGGAATGAACCCATATCCACTCAACATAACTGTAATCAACACATATTATTAACAAAGTAGCTATGCACCCCGGATATGACTGACTTCCTCTGAGTTGCAGCTTGCTAGACTACACGGCTTAAATAGTCAGCTCCTACATTCTGTCGACCTGGGATGTACTGAACTCGATACCTGTGCCTACCTTTGGAACAGGGTGAGATTGGGCCAATCAGATCAACAGCCACTCTCCTGAATGGTGTGTCAATTAAAGGGGGCTGTTTTAAGAGGCGCCTTCCTCTTCACCCCTCTTGTGGCTGACCTTTGACACACATCACATGACATGCAGAACCGCTTTATGTCTGCCATTGCCCCTGGCCAGTGAAAATCATCAAAGATTCGGTCAGCTGTTTTGCCGGTGCCCGAGATGACCCGCCATGAGCGACTCGTGACCCACTGACATGACAGTGTCAAGATAACATGCTGGTACCTCTAACTGAGTTGTCACCTTACCTGTCTTCCCCCTGGTAAACACTCGGTACAACAACCCGCCTTTCACAAGAAATTCTGTCTCACCTCCTCTAACCACCTGTTTCGCTCCACCTCTTGCCAACTCCCAAGACTTCACGAGCGAAGGGTCTTGTTCCTGCGCTGCCCTAAACTCATCAGGCGACACATCTATGCCTGACTTCCTTGCTGGAACGACTAATGGTTTATCAGCCTTTTCCCCTTCTTGCTCCGTGTTTGAACTGCTGCCCCTGTAGCAGTCAACAACTCAGGATCCCCTGGATCCCTTGCACCTGGAATATTTCCAATGATCAAATCATAAAGGGGTTTCTCCATCACCAGCGCAGACAACTCGCCTGAGAAGTAAGGGGTACGTACTTCTACCTTAGCAATTGCGAACTCCCTCACAGTGCCATCGATTAGAGTACAGGTCTGGATTTGCCCTGTCAAATCCGCTTCCTCGACCAGCGTTGTTCTTACTACACCACATGAACAACCAGTGTCCCGTAACACTTTCACCCTCTGCTGGCCAATCCACCCTTCTTCCACTGGTAATGAACCACTCAGCCTAGTGCCCTCCATCCCTGACACTGACTGCTGTCCAGCACTAGCCATAGGCCGCACTCTACCCTCTTCAGATTGGATCCCTTTTGGTTCCACTGCAGGTCGTTTCCCTGGCGACCCTTATCAACCTCTTGCAAGGCTGCTGCCTTCTGGAACCTCATGCGACAATCCCTCGCCACATGTCCCTTCTTGTGACAAATGAAACACCTATTGTCCCTTTGTCCTCCTTTCTGCCCCACCACGGGTTTGCAGACATTGCAGAAAACTCCCCTAGTCTCCTTGCACTCTTCTCACCTGTGCCTGGCACCTGTTTCTCCTGCACCTTAGTGCCCAAACGTGCCTCCCTGTACACCTCTGCTAACTTCAGCAACTCCCTGCTGTCTCTGGCTGTCTCTCTTTCAAATGTATAATTAACTCTGGACTGCAACCTGACAAAATCTGTTCTTTCATAACCAGCTCTTTCAATTCAGCGAACTCCTTTCTCGTAACACTCAACTCTAACCACTTCTCAAATAGTGATCTAAACGTGCACCAAACTGAGTGTACGTTTCACCTGCTTGTAATCTAGCTGATCGAAATTTCTTTCTAAACCCCTCCTCTGTGAGGTCAAATCCCTTCATCAAAGACTCCTTCACAGCACCAAAATCAGATTGTTGGTCTGCTGGTAATGCAGTGAAAATCTGTAATGTCTTACCCGTCAATAGCGCTGACAAAATGACTGCCCACTCTTCTGAAGGCCAACCCTGACTGGTAGCAAACGTTTCAAAACGACTGATGTACGCATCAATCGAATCTGTTCCTTCAAGAATTTTGGTAACTTTGGTCGGGGGGCATAACTGCGCACAGGGTCACTGGAAACTGAACTACCATCATCGGTGGTCTCCCTCTGTAGTCTCACTCTCTCTAACTCTAATTGAATCCTTAATCTTTCTGTTTCCTGCGTTGCGTTAGCCTGAATCCTTATTCTTTCTGTTTCCTGCGTTTCCTGATTATTGTTAGCCTGAATCCTTAGTCTTTCTGTTTCCTGCGTTAATCTTTCTGTTTGCTGCATTTCTACTGCGATACGGCGTCTTTCTGCGCGCTCATCTCTTTCCATCTTTTGTTGGGTTTCAACGAATGCTCGCAACTCTTCTCCCGAGTAGCCTAAATCACGAGCGACGCGCACAAGTTGCTCAATAGGGGTGTTCCTTTCGACCGCCATTATATCCTCTTTTTTTTTTAACAAGATTTTATTACTACGACAGCCAAACTGGTGGTTACCGACACGAGTGACGTAATAGCACAATCCTATGAATGATAATATTAGCTTGGGACAACGTAATTAGTTTTTATAAGACGCCTAGCGCCTGACCCAACTATGAGAGCGAATTATAGGCAATCTGTGCGAAATAAGTACTCTGGGGCTGAAATGCCAAGCCTAGTGTTAACTATCTTGGAAGCAATGCCAAGCCTAGTATTTAACTATCTTGGAAACATACAGTAAGACACTACCTTGCCTTAGGATTACAATACTTGAATCCCACCCACAGCTTCCTCTCTGAGAAGTTGAACAATTATAATAAATGGGCCAGAATATCCTGGCAAGCTCGCCAATAAATTGTCAACCTCGGGTATGTCAGTGGAGGAAGGGCTAGCGCACAGCCCAAACACACTCACAGCTTGCTTACAATCTCATTCATATATCATGCATTCGTCAAATCAAACCACTAGTAAAGTCTATAACTTTACTACATATAATCATCGAAGAAAACATCAATGCGCATGGAGTCAAACAACATAAAACATTCTCTCTTTCCTTGAACTTCACAAAACCATTTATCTAAATCATCATAACTAACCCGGGTATGAATAGATTTCTACTTTACCTGGCCAGGTGATCTTAAACTATTTACGAATCACTGTCTTTCCTTTCTTCTTTTTTTTTTCTTTTCACTGTCACTTTCACAAACACCAGTCACGACACAACTGCTGGCACTGGTCAGGTTGGACCGCCGGCACTGGTCAGGTTGGACCGCTGGCACTGGTCAGGTTAGACTGCTGGCGCTGTCAGGTTACTGGCGTTGAAAGTGGCGCTGCCAGGTAAGAGGTCGAACCCCGGTTCAGATTGAACAGTGACTACCAGACATCGATCTGTTCTCCTTTTTTCCTTCCTTCACTAACGCATTGCACTCTCTCTCTCTTCTAGTCTGCTCTATCAAATGGACATGGTTGCTTTCTTTTTTTTTCTTTTTTTTTTTCTTTTTCTCTTCATCGATTAGCAACCTCTCTCTCTCTCTCTCAACATCTCTCCTTAGTCCTTCCTCTGCAGACTCTATATGGTGCTAATGCTTCAACTCGGTTCTCTTCACTCCTCCTCTCATCTCTCTGCTTTTCTCTCGTGCAGAGTCTACTCCTAGAACCTCTCTCTCTGTCTCTTCTTTTTCTTTCCTCCTCTCTTCTCTCACTCCCATAGCTTTCTTATCCTGTTCCTATCTGTCAAAAGGGTGAGTACCATTGGTCAGAATTTTTCCCGCCTTGTGCCGAGGTTACCTCCCCTCTAATTCCATTGGACATGCAAATCGTCAAAGTCACATCTACCGGCCTTGCTCTTGTGGTGGTCAATGGGTCATTTAATTAATTCGCTTGATTTCACCCCCACCACACAATACCTTCCCCCTTCCTACTTCAACCGGCGACGTCTGGCTTAACTGTGGGCGCTGGTCTTGCAAATTAGCCGTATCAGTCTGACCCAGGCGCCGAGACCCGTCTGACCAGACCTATTGAGACGTCGGTCAAGCCACTCAGTCTGTCTGCGGGACGATGCTGTCTCCGTGACGAACTAAATATAGCCTCTTCGCCGTGCCTAATTGGCTGACGCGACACATGAAGTCGTCTGCCTGGAAACCAGGATGTTTGAATTTGGACTTATGTCCAATTGAACTGGCTGGCGACTGACCACGAATTCGGTTTTTCTTTTCTTTGTCCGTGAACACACACACACACACACACACACACACACACACACACACACCACTCGCACACGCGCTACATCAGTAAACAACCCCCGAATTGGGTTTATGGACTCTTCAAATGCATTAAGAACATTATAATCTTGAGGCAAATGACACAATGTTTTCGATTGTTAAAACAAGCTGGGATCTAAGCGACAACAAAATGGATCAACGAAAATGAGGAATTCATGTGAAAAACACATCTTGGGTCTTTGAACAGTCAGTAAACCGTCTTTACAGGTTAGGAAAGTACACACGCACGCGCGCACACACACACGCACAGACACATGCACACACAGAGAAGCTTACGCACATATACGCACGCGCGCGTGCGCGCGCGCACACACACACACACACACACACACACACACAC
>CM031612.1:26381422-26388922 GCA_018398815.1 Conus ventricosus | reverse complement strand
CAACAACAACAACAACAACCATGATACCTCCAGCATTGACCAGCCCTGAATGATACAGAACACCTGCAGTGTTGGTGAGAGAAATGGGAGTTAGACCTGTTGCCACCTACGACTATCATTTTACTTTCATTGATCCCTAATACTGAAGTGACGCTTGAATGAATCATTTCTCCACGTTTGACGTGACACAATGCCTGTTTATGCCGATCAATGAGGACGAAGATGATGATATCCTGGAGTTGTTACGTTTTTCAATTGTAACTTTTGTAACAAGGGCGGGCCACTTCGTCCAGACGGTGGGAGTGGCTCCATGTAGATGAAAGCAAGTGCAGTTTGCTTTTTGTTTGTTTGTGTTTTTGAATTATATACTGTGTTCAGATGCTTCAAGCGCACGCTCAGGGACACGTACACCAGTGTGTTTTTGAAACAGTGATTTTCATTTATTTCGAGCTCTTAAGTTCGGGGAAATCGGCTTTATGAATAAACAATCATTTTTCAGTGAAATATTTATCACGTTTCTGTTGCTGAAACACGGAAACCGAACCATCGATTCGAAAAATTCACAGGTGAGGAAATGACATATTTGACGATGCATCCGTCTCCTACATACTTTCCACTTGTACACATACCATTAGAAACTCCTCTCTCTCTCTCTCTCTCTCTCTCTCTCTCTCTCTCTCTCTCACACACACACACACACATGCGCGCGCGCGCGCGCGCGCGCACGCACGCACGCACGCACACACACGCACACACACACACACACACACACACACACACACACACACACACACACACACACACGCGGCACACTTTCAGTGCCATTTTCCACACAATGCAGTAACAACTGAAGCCACAAAGAATTTCCCCCAAACGTTCTTTACTCCTCTGGGCCCTCTCTCTGTTTCCAGCAACGACGTTCACAAAGGAGGGGGAGCCGTCCGTCAGTCAGGTTAACACGTCCGTATCTCTTGTCATTGGCTAATTCAAACAACAACACGGCAGTCAACAGCCCGCGCTCGTGTGGGGAAGCTGGAAACAGTCATTAACATCAAAGTCGGCAAGCCTACACCACGGAGCCAAGTGGATTATAAATAATGTACGGCCGCGTGGCTCGGTTTCTTCCCTGCGAGTTCTTCCTTTACAGCGGCGCAGGGTGGAGTGCAGGCTCTCGAGAAAGATAGAGGATGCCGTGTGTGTGGATCCCGATTATAGCGGTAAATATTGCTGCTAATGTAATCATGGCTCCCCAAACAAGTTCGTAAGTAATGTACATGCCTGTTTCTCTGCGTCTTTCCCTGTGAATGCTTTTTTTTTTTTTTTTTTTTTTGCAGAGGGTACACGTCAAGCACCGGCTCTTCTGAAAGATAAGATTGTTTCGTGAGGTCACATGCGGTAAACAGAAGTAATGTCATCTTTACGACAACAATAATAACACGGACAGCCTACGAGCTACAATAAAGGCAGGCTCTAACTTGTGTCCTGGCGGGCATTTTGTGATACACGTTACTACTTTAGAAAAGCTCTCTCTCTCTCTCTCTCTCTCTCTCTTCTCTCTCTCTCTCTTCTTTCTCCGTGTGCACGAAGTCTTAAAGGAAAATGTTCGTTAAAACACTCAAGGTCTCTTGGCTTAGATGGTCCGAACAGTAAAATTGTAGAAGTGTCTGCACCCTTTATTTCTGAGCACCTTACATTCACAACTACTGCATACAAATAAGCTGTTATTTGCCATAATTGAAAGAAGCCATCGCATTACCATACTTTAAATCTTATGACCCTGGTGATGACTCGGACTACAGACCACACTGATTCTAACAATCTTATCAAATAGTCTATATCTAGAAAAAAAAATTCTAAACAATATCTCCAGTTATATTTCATAACGTAAGCTACAATTTGTTTCACCCTAATCAAAGCGGATTCAGGGTGAAGTCTTTCCGCTATACTGTGCTCACCAACCAACAATGGCGTTCAAATATCGTTATTGATTTCGTTACAGAAACACTTTTTTTGTCGACTTCACTAAAGCGTTTGATACCATTGATCACTGTCGACTGTTGAGAAAATTTGTGTAGGTTATTTGCTGTTTGACCACAAAATCACTCAAATTCATATCTTCATTTCTTAAAAGAGACAACTAATTTTCCCAGATTCAGCAACAATTGTTTCATGCCACTAAAATATAGAGTTCCACAGAGATCCATCCTAGGTCCAATTTCACTTTCACAGTAATATTCTTGCGAGCTTTTTGATGATGACACCATTGTCTACAATAAAAACAGAAATACAAATACGATGTGCACTGATTTAGAATATTTGTTAAGTAGATGATCTTTATCGTACGGTTCTCTTCTAATACCTGAATTCACGTTGATTGTAATTAGACGAAAACGACAAGAATCAAAACCAACTTGATTGGATTGTGAATAGAGAATATGGTCCTAGATGAAATTGATTCAAATTACTAGGTCTCACTAGTTGACAAAAACTAAACATTTTGCTAGATCATGTTTTTGCTTGTGAAAGAAGCTATCTAAAAGAATATTTCAGTTGACAGAATTAAGAGCTTCCTTCATCAGCACACTCGAATTTGTTTTCGTGCGCACACATATCGGGATATAGATTATGCCACTGCATGTCAGGATTCAGCAAGTAAAAACTGCTTGAATACAGCCAATAATATACTTTGTTTAGTCTTTTAAGCTACTAATTTTGAAATCTCTGCAAGCAAAGGTTTACAAGGAAGTGAACATTCTCCCGTTCAGTCACAAGAATTATTTCATTACAGCCGTTTTCATGAATGTGAATAATCTCGCACTATCTAGCCTTTGTAAGCAAATGTTCAGAACGTCGTATTCGTAAGAAAAACACCATATTCACTCACAGACCGAGAAATAATCTATTCATGTCATCCTTTTACCACATATTCAGGTGGCAAATTAAGGTATGAAACTACTGACCATCTAAGAAAGAAGGTAAGAAGAGTTTATCCTTCATAGAAAGGTTAGATCTGTTATTTGATGGACCGTTAATGAACAACTTTCGCACTACTGTTGTTATATCCTCAAACAAAACATAATCTCTCTCTCTCTCTGTCTCTGTCTCTCTCTCTCTTCGCTTTAAGTGGGTGTAGAAAGTAAGAAAAGAAGGGAATGGGTGGGGTAAGGCTGGTTGATTAGTCTTGTGTATACATTACAAATATCATACGTGCACATACTTGTGCAACTGTATAGATATATAAATATGATTATGCGATTTCAAGATTACATGTGTGTTTTGATATCGTTGTACGTTTGTCTTTGCTCTTAATAATTCTTAGCTTGATCTGTTTTGCCCCCCCCCCCCCCTCCCGCCTTTCTTTTTTCTTTGCGTATTTTCATTCGTTTTTATTTCTATTGGCAAGAGCATAGTGCAAACAAGCTTTTGGATTATCTGTTTACCCTCATACAAAAAAATCAGATTTATAATTCGTGTTCGCGTTATATGTCATGGATGATATAATTTCCTACCCGCACTGGGGAAAAAAAGGGCAAAATATAAACAAATACAAAAAAATCAATGAGTAAAGTAACGCATATTTAATCGATACTACAAAACACACCCGAACACACACACACACACACACACACACACACACACACACACACACACACACACACACACACGAACACACACACACACACACACACACACACACACACACACACAACACACACACGACACACACACACACACACACACACACACACACACACACACACACACATACACACACACTCACACGCACGCACACACACACACACACACACACACACACACACACACACACACACACACACACACAACAACAACAACAACAACCCAACAGTATCCCACTCTCTATCTCATTCTTCGCCTCCCACCCCTCATCCCAACTTGTCAACCAAACATAATCATTTTTAAAAAAATAATTTAAAAATTAAAAAAAAAAAAAAAACAACAACAACAACAAAACACCTCTTTGGTCTTCAGAGACCCCCATTCGTAGCCAGTGACTTAGAAAGCCGAGGAATGGCGGTGGTACAACCCACGGTTTTATCCACCATTTGACAGTGGTTTCCTCTTCTCGTAGCCAGTGACTTAGAAAGCCGAGGAATGGCGGTGGTACAACCCACGGTTTTATCCACCATTTGACAGTGGTTTCCTCTTCACCTCCCACCGTGATCCCGAGCGAAACAGGAAGACGCTGTCGGAATGACGTCTGTGATGAGACTCGTTCTAGACAATGAGGCAGGAGGGAGAAGGTAAGTATTCTCTCTGACTTCCCCACGAGCCGCCTCGCTTGCGCTGGTCACTAACGACGTTCGGGTATTATGGTTACCGCATACCACGAGAATATTGTTCGACGGGCTAGTCTGCCCTCTCAGGTAATCCGCCCATGCCACAGACTTGTTGTCTGGTGTGGTCAGTGAAGTTCGACTACTACCTGCGCGTTGCCTTGGCCTGCACCAAAACCCCCCTGTGTGTGTTTCAATCTCATCCTGTCTGCAGCGAAGAGCGGCAACGCAGCCAGCCAGCCTGTGAAAAAGAGGCGGACAGAAAGCCAGTCAGATTGATCTTATGCGGTACATTCTGTCAAGCAGCTCAGTGGAACTTTAATTCCAAGAAGAGCGAACATACTTTCCACCAACACCCCCCCCCCCCCCCTCCCCCGCAACATTCCCTGTCTGTCTCTGCGCTATAAGTATGGTGACGGGCAGGTGGGATCAACAATTGATTTTCAATGGCTCATATTACTAATCGCAAGGAAGACTTCCAAATTCGTCGAATGATAAAGCTCGACGGCTGTATTAATACTCATTAATGATAGCGACAGAGACGAACACCAAAGATGAAGTTTTAAAATCGAGCATCTAATTCGCCTTCTTTCCGTTTGACATCAACTTCGTCAGCAACAGAAACCAGATGAACGGTGTCCCTTAGGGCTAGACTCATAAAGAAGTCTTTTTTGAGTTACGGTCGGCCACTACTTTAGTCCCTAGACACCGAAAATAGTAACCTCTTCTGATTGGTAAGGGAACCATCGGTATTTCACTCTCCTACAGTGGCGGGGTGGATGCGATGGCCGAGGGATCACAGCACTGGATTCTCAGTCTGGGTTAATGTCATCTTTAATTCTAATGGTATTGAATACAATATTTACATCCAATGCTACAATAACGTTACCGGTGTAACGGATCCTTACCAGTCTGAACTTCATTGTCAATATATTCAATCACGTTCTCTCTTCTCTTAAAACGATGCACGCATCTTCCACAAAACCCAAGGCCCCGATCGTACACGTGGATAGGTAAGTGACCACGATAGAAAAGTATCCGCTGACTACCCTAGCCTACCGATAGTTATTTGTTGTATACACGATGATAAATAAAATTATGTCGCCTAAAATTGCCTGTCGGATTATGGCAAATCTCCCAGTTTTTAGTCGGGGAAAAAAAAAGAAGGCTCGCTCACCGTCTCGCCGTACATCATAGCGTCAGTTTTAGAATGACGTCATCGCTGCGGGAAATTCCGATGAATAGAACGCATGACAAACAAGTCATGGATTAATAGGGAGATGTAAACTTTGGTAATACATAATATCATATTAAAGTAAGAACACAAAATTGATATTCACATAAAGGCCACAAAGAAGCCGCCTGTGTGATTGTGACTCAGTGATTCTTCCTTTGGAACTGACTTGTCTTAAATGTCTTCTCTCTCTCTCTCTCCTCTCTCTCTCTCTCTCTCCTCTCTCTCTCTCTCTCTTTATCTCTCTCCTCCCCATCTCTCTCTGTGCTTCTTTCTCTCTTTCTCTCTCTCTATATCTCTGTCTCTCTCTCTCTGTGTATTTCTCTCTTTAACTTATGACGTATGTAGCACAACATTCTGAAACGTCGCCTTTTTTCATCCCCTGTTCCCAGTTCGTATCTTGTCTTTGTTATTATTATTATTATTGTTGTTATTTTTGTTGTTGCTGTTGTTGTTATTGTCATTATCATCATCATCATACCCAAGCTGACCAGGTAAAGCCGTTTTAGGACTTTCCCAAAGTCTCACCCAAAGACTTTCCCAAAGTCCCCCACCCAAACAAAGAAAGAAAGAAACAAACAAACAAAGGCAGCTCAACATCCCAACCTCAACCTCGCTACAGCGTGCACACTCATACATTGTACACGCAATTCAGTTCACGCAAGATGATAGCTTAGCTGTGGCTACCTTTGAGGTAACTAAAAGTAGGCGGTGCTAGAAAGACCAGCCATTCCTCTTGATTTATCAAACTACACTTTACAATTTCTTTATTCAAAACATTCAAATGCATCACCTTCATCCCCCACACTTCCTCCCTCCCCCCTACAAAAGAAGAGAGAGAGAGAGAGAGAGAGAGAGAGAGAGAGAGAGAGAGAGAGAGAGAGAGAGAGAGAGAGAGAGAAATGGGCAAACAGGCATTGCCGAATGGCAGTTGAGTCAACTTCGAACAGTGTTTACATTTCGCCACCTGATAACCAAATTGAAAATAACAACAGTACAAAAGAAAAAAAAAGACAGAAAGAAACAAAGAAAGAAAGAAACAAACTCTGCCATGGAATGCATTACAACGAAAGACTTTCTTAAACAAAGATGAGCGGGCAACAAACGGAGGAAACAATGGATGATTGTAAAACGATATTTTTGTTTTTCATTTAAAAGGGCAAGAGTCAAAGAAAATGACAGAAAAAATAGGAAATTACAAGCACAGAATGTCCCGAATTTGAAAGATGATAGCAACAACAAGACAATGATAACATTAACCATGATGATGATGATATGATGATGATGATGATGACGACGACGACGACGACGACGACAACGACGACGACCACGACGACAACAACAACAATAATAATGATAATAATACACAGTATCAAATGCTTTCGTTCCAGCTGGCCTCGAGTTCTTGGAGCATTTTCACAACATTTGAGGTGCCCAGGGATTCATTACCACGACATGACAGTTCTGAAAGAACGTGTTCCATGGCTTCCGAAAGAACCGTGCTGGTGCCAGAACTATTCGACCTCTGATGAGGCCGATCGGCTTAATAAATCTGGACATGATGATGATGATGATGACGATGACGATGATGATGATGATGATGATGATGATGATGACGATGACGACGACGATGATGATGATGATAAAAAGATAATATTTATGATAATAATAATAATGATAATAATGATGATAAAGACAATAACAATAATGATAATATCAGCAATAATAATAATAATGATAGTAATGATAATAATAACAACAACAATAATGATAATGATCATAACAATAGTAACATATTAACAAAAACAATAACAATAGCGATGACGATGATAATGATGATGATGATAATACTAACGACAACGACGACGACAATAACAACAACAACAACAACAACAATAAGGATGATAATAATAATCATCATAATGATAATAATGATGATGATGATAACAA
>CM031612.1:26362955-26367955 GCA_018398815.1 Conus ventricosus | reverse complement strand
ATGGGCCCAGCAAAAACCAGATCAACAAAAAATCAAAAAATTTGGGACAGCAACGGAAGCGACAACGGCGGGCGACACGCAAAAAGGGCCGGGGTAAAATCAGTGCCCGACTGCACGGCGGGGGGAGGGGGCTTCCCGGGTCAGGGCCCCCGCCCTGACCCTGCTGGTGCCCCGGCGAATGTCCTGCCAGGGGTGCTGGGGGACCACGTTTGCCCACCCGCTGCCCCGGTATGCAGTGCGGGCGAGAGGGAGGATGTGGGGGGGGTGGGGGTTTAAAGGTTCTCCGCAGGGATATCCGTGCTTCCCCCCTCCACCAGCCAGCTGACGTGGCAGTGAGGGTGCGAGGGAGGCCCCCTTTACACGGGGGGTTTGACTCGGGTTTGGGCCCACGCCTTCCCGGGAATTAAAAAGTGGGAGACACGCCCCCTAAACCCGGGCCCGAGACGCCCACAGGAAACCCCCCCGGAACTCCGTGTTGGGTTAAGCCGACCTCCGGAGCGGAGGGGCAGGGGGATTCCCACGTTATGCCCACCCCCGGGAAACCCCCCAAGTGATGTGCGTGGGGGGTAACGGGGATCGGCAAGCAACGGGGAGCGGTCTTCGGGGGTATTTTGGAATCAACATAGAAAACAGTGCGGGCCCAAACGGGCCAAAAGCAACAAAAAAACCAAATGGGAAAGTTCGATCTTTTCCAACGTCCGGGGCCTTTTTAAAAATATATTTTTGAGAATTTTTTAAAAAATTTAGAAAATTTGTCATTTTTTGGTTAAATTTTAAATTTTTTTTGGATTTTGTTTCCCTTTTCCGAAACTTTGGGTGGAAAAGTCATTTGATTTTTTAAAGTTTGTTTAATGTTTTTTCTTAAATTTTTTGTTTCCAGCCCCCCAAAAAAACTGTCCATTTTTGGGGAAACCTGGTGGTTTTAATTTTGCTGGTTAGAAATTTGTCTAAACGTTTGTAAAAGAAATAAAAATTTCCCTGTAAAAAATGCATAGAAATTTAAGCGGAAAAAAGGGTGGGGCTTGGTACTGAAAAAGATGTAGTCTTAGTATGTGGTTTCTTTGAAAACTGAAGGGGGTCCTCTGTACAAAAATTACCGTTTAAAAATTGGGAAAGGTATTATTTTGGGAAAAGAAAGTATACTAGACCAGTGGGTGATTTTGGGATTTTTCGATTTTTTCCCAATGATTTGGGGGAGATTTTGGAATCCCAAGGACGGGCTTTTCCCCATCAAAAATGCAAAAGGGTTTTAGGGGTAAACTTTGGGGCCCCTTTACGGGGTTTTTTTATGCCCTTTTAAAAGGGCTTTTTTCCATAAAAACCCAAAAAATTTTAATATGAAAATTTAATTTGGGGGGAAGATCTTTTTTGGGCCCTTTTGTTTTTTTTTTGATCTTGACTTTTAAAAAGGGGGGAAAATTGAAAAGGAAAACCAGAGAGGGAGAGTTTTAATTTTTTTCCCAACCAAAGGGGGCATGTTTTTGATTTTTTCTTTTTCCCCAGAATTTTTTTTCCCCTAAAAACTGAAATTAGGGATTTTTTGGTGATTGCCCTTGGGTTCCTGGATTTCCCAATTTAGAAATGATATGGCAAAACGGAATGCCCAAAAATCTACCCAAGCTAAAGAACCTTTTTTTGAAGAAAAAATTTCTTTTGGTCAAGGGGGAAGGGCTGGAAAAATTTTTGAAAAGGCTAAATTTCCCAACCCTTTTTTAAAAGAACAGTTTAAAAATTGCCTACCAGTTTTTTAAATGTGGATGTCGCAAGGTGTGTTATTTTTGTTAGCAATGTAAAAGTGTCCCGCATGTAGGGGTGAAAAGGGGTTGGTAAAAGAAAGAAAAATCGGGATGAGGGGTTTTGGGAATTATAAATTGTGATAAAATAAAAAAGAGGGAAAAGCTACTAAAAATTTTTCCAAAGGAAAAAGCAAAAAACAAAAAAGAAAAAATGAAAGAAATAATATCCCTAGTGAGGGGTCAGAAAATGTTTAATTTGAAGCGAAAAAAGGAAACGGGGAATTTGAGCAAACAAAGTTTAAAAAAATTAAAAGGGCCCTTCTTTTATTTTTTTAAAAAATTATTTTGGAAAACAATTAGAAAAATTTAAACAAAAAAGGAAAAATTTTAAAAAGGATTAACTTATAGAGCAGGTTTTGAGCATTTCCGAATTTTTTTAAAATTTCCCTGAGAATATAATTGAAAAAAATGGAAGCGTTGATTTAGAAGCTGATGACTTTGAAAAGCCGTTATTTTTTTTATTTAAAAATCTAGAGAGGAAATTGTTAACAGTAAAAAAATTTAAAAAAAAGTAGAAAGGGGTGCAGGTCCGGGGCATGATCTTAGGGAAAAATGGGTTTAAAAAATTCCCAAAACATTTGTTGTGGAAAATTTTTGATAGTTTTTTTTTAAAAAAGTTTTTTGATGAAGGGGGGTTTTCCCGCTTGACTGGGCTTAAACCCATTTTAAAATTTTCCCTTGAAAAAAAAAGGTGACACCCAAAATCCAGGGCAATTACAGAGGGAAAATTTCCCTTTACCCGTTTTATTTGGGGAAAAGGTTTTTTTTCAAAAAATTCTAAAAAAGGGGATTAAATAAAAGGGGGAAAAAAAACAGAAGAAAAAAAAATTGAGGAACAAGCGGATTTAGATCAGGGTAAAGCACAATCGACATATTTTTTCTTATTTTTTCTGGTTCAAAATAAACTCCCCAGACACAGGGAAATTGTATATAGCATTCCTTTGATTTCCGGAAACGTTTTTTATTCTGGGTTTAAAAGAAACTTGCTGGGGGCCAATTCGAAAGAAGGTGTAAATGTTTTAAAATGTATTGGGGCCCCTTTGAAAAATGTTTTTAACTCGGGGCTTGCTTACGTCCGAGATAGAGGGATTGGGTTTTGACTTATTTTAATGTCCCCGTGGAGTTAAACAAGGATGCAAGCTAATCCCCTGCTGTTATCATTTTTTATCAAGAAATACTACGGGGAAATAGTTTTAAAAGGGAAAACATGGTGTTTGTTAATCCCCGGTTTCTATTTATGTATTTTTATGGCCCGTTTTCGGACGATGTTTTTTTTCTAGGGAGATAAACAGTGGGGGCTAAAATCAATTTTTAAAAGCACTGAAAAAAAGAACGGTTTGGGTTAGAGCTTTCAGTAAAAATTTGGGGCAAAAATTTCATCGTTTTTTCCCGGAAAAGGGGGGCAACTTTCAGCCCCCAAAAGTGGTTTTAGGAAACAATTTAGTTAGTGTATCAAATCCTATAAATTCTTTGGGCTTTTCTTCCCACAAAAATTTTGGGTTAAAAAAGACCCTGGGGGTTTAAAACTTATAGAAAAGGAAAAAAAGGCACAAAGAAATCTTAAGGGTCTTTAAAAAAATTAATTTTTTATTTTATTTCTCTCTTTTTTTTAAAATCTTTGACTTCCCGATTTTTTAACCCAAAGTTAACAAATGGTGCGAGTATGGGGGGGGGTTTTTTTTTAAAAAACGGTGGGAAAAGGAGAAGGTTCTAAATATGGGTCCCAAACGGTTTTTTTTTCGGTAAAACCCTGGGATTCGCCAAACAAAATGTTATATGGGGAAATTTTTTCCCCCCCCCCCCCCTTCCCCAATTTTATTAAGACCTCCCTAAAAGTATCAAAAATTGGGTTAGGTTTACGGGTTCCCAATTTTAAAAAAATTGTGCAAAAAAAGCTTATGAAAGGTTTTTGATTCCGTTGGGGAAAAAGGAAACAAAAATTTGGGGATATTTTTAAAAAAACGTGCTAGCAATCATGGGTTCGGGGTTGTTTTTGGGTGTGTCAAGTTTTTGGGGCAGGAAAAAGTGTTTTTGTCCAATTTTAAAAACGGTTTTTTTCTCGTCTTATAAAACCCGACTGGCATTCTCATTTGGAAGAATCGGACAAAATATAAAATGGTTCTTTTCTTTTTAAATTTTTTTAAACCCGGAAAATTTATAAGAGTTTTTAAACAATAAATGGCACAGAAAATTTTTTTTTTCGCTCGATTTAGAACAAGAACATTAGGTTATTTTTTTTCCCAAATTTTTAAAAGGTTCTTGGCCCGGTACATTTTTGATTCCCCTTTTCCCATGTGTGGTGCATCAATGAAGATGAGACCCCATTTTCTATTCCCTTTGTAAACTTTAACGAGACATCAGGAAGAAATGTTCGGTTTTTCAATTGGACCTTTTCCCCAAAATTTTGACAAATTTTCCGCCCTTTCTCTAAAAAAAAGGAAAAAAAAAAACCAATTCCCATCAAACCCCCCTAGGTTTTTTTTTCCCTTGCTTTGGGGGCCCTCGGGAAATAAAAGTTTTTTTTTCCCAGAAATTTAGATGTATAATATCACAGGTTTTTTTTTTGATAACAAAAGGGGAAAAATAATTTTATGATTTCTTTTATGTTTACGTTGAATGGTCGATTTTCCTAATACAATTCCCATTTTTTTTGGGGATGTATCCCAAATTTTGGGCCCATCCGGTTTTTGTGCCCACGCTGATGCCTTTGTGTGAGTGTACGATGTGCAATGGGGGGATGTATGTGTGAAGGGGGGTTTTGGGGTGTGTACCCCCTGCGAAGTGACGTATTGTAAAGGGTGAAAGTGTTTACATATTTTGTATATGCATAAATTTTAAATTTGGTTTTATTATGACATGTGGGGTTGCTTTTAAAAAAATTGCCCTTTAAATTTTTGGGGAAAGTTTAATGTAAAAGCCCCAAATGAACCAGAACTGTTTTTCCCACACACTTTGGGTTTTATTTCTTCCCGTTGTCGCGAAAAAAAAATTTTGGCGAAATGTTTTTTATTCCCCCCCCGGGGCCCAAAAGGATTGTATAGTCATTTGGGATTAAACCCTTTTTAGTGTCATTTTTTCTCTGTCTCTCTCTCGTTTTTCTCTGTCCTTCCCCCCTCTCTCTCTCTCTCCCCTGTCTCTCTCTTTCTCTCTCTCCAAACTTCTTCTCTCTCTCTTCTTCTCCTCTCTCCCCTCTTTTTCTCTCTC
>CM031612.1:26342955-26352955 GCA_018398815.1 Conus ventricosus | reverse complement strand
CGTAGAAGAAGAAGAAAGAGAAATGTTAGTTATACTCTGAACAAATTGGAATCTGTGTTAAGTGGGGACAAAAAAAAGTGAAAGACAACACCCGAACAAAGGAAACAGAAAGAAATGATGAAATGACAAAGAACGAAAAGCCATACACATCTGAAAACACACACACACACACACACACACACACACACACACACACACACACACACACACACACACACACACACACAGAGCCACGTACGGGCACGCACACGGACACACACGCGCGCACGCGCGCGCGCGCACACACACACACACACACACACACACACACACACACAGCCACGTACGGGCACGCACACGGACACACACGCGCGCACGCGCGCGCACACACACACACACACCACACACACACACACACACACAACACACACACACACACACACACACACACACACACACACACTGAAACCAATTTGTTGTCAGATTGACCCATGGTTGTACTGACAAACATGTGCATACACACGCGCGCACACACACACACACACACACACACACACACACACACACACACACACACACACACACACACACGCACGCACGCACGCACGCACGCATGCACGCACGCACGTACGCACGCACGCACGCACACACCACACACACACCACACACACACACACACACACACACACACACACACACACACACACACACACACACACACACACACACACACACACACTCACACACACACTGAGCGCGTTAGATGATTAAAAGATGCACAACAATTTAGGACATTGTTGAAGCAAAAAAACAAAAAAACAAAGACAAGCAGACGAATTCATGAAGAGAAGGATGAAGAGGGGAAAAAAAGGAAATGAAAGAAAAAAAAAGAAAAGAAAAACAAGAATGCTGAGAAAGAAAACGTGGTGTTGAACGAATAAACGAAAATGATCTCAACTACACAAATGTGTTAACACACACAGACGTAATCTTGAAATATATTGATGAAACAAAACTGCTGTTGCAAGACCAATATACGTTAGCATTCTATCCTGTTCCAGTATGTTTAATAGAAAATATGATAAAAACAAATTGGAATATCGCTTAAACAGAATCTCAGTGCATCTTGCCTGAAATGCAAACAAATAAACAAACCTATTACGGAACAACTTTCAAAAAGATAAAAGTTGAATATACAGAGATCATCAGGAGAGTGGAGGATGGAGGGAAGTGGGGGGGGGGGGGGGGGGGGGGGGGTGCGAAGGTGGAAAGCATGGAATGCGGATTCTGAAAATATCGGAAAAATGTATAAATGTTAGCATCTTCACACTTTAGACTTTCCTAGTCATAAATCCAGAATCTCCGGTCTGAAAACTCTCTCTCTCTCTCTCTCTCTCTCTCTCTCTCTCTCTCTCTCTCTCTCTCTCTCTCTCTCTCTCTCTCTCTCTCTTACACATTACACACACACACACACACCGCACGCACGAACGCAGCACGCACGCACACACACACACACACACACACACACACACACACACACACACACACACAACTTCCCCTACAACTTCCCTATTAACACAGATAATTTTCACGCCTAAACTCAGTCAAGCTGCAGCGATACAACAAATATACCTGACACCCCTTCCTTCATTCGACAGCGATTAAGGAGGTAAGAATGTCGGTATTTTCATCCACCAATCAGAGAGCGTTAATTCTTACGATACATAAGAAAAAAAAACATGGCTGTACAGAAAAGCTTTTCCTTTCGGACCCTTAAATCCTTGAAGAGAAGATTTATCTTGTTTGTATTGTAGATTATATGAATTCTACGCGGAAAGAAGGTGAATCACAAACAAAGGTGAGTCGAATGTTTGTCTTCATACCTCATCTTTTTTCTGTTTTTGTTCTTGCATCTAAGAGTCGGGGCACGTGAGTTGCTCAATTCTGTAAGCTTCCTTTCGATTGGTACCTTGAAAAGATCGTCATTTACCTGTTGAAGAACACCAGGCAAGGCAAAGCAGAGCAAAAGCCAGAGCATTAAAAAGCAACCTCTTCACCACAATCCCTTTCCTCGCAGACCTTACCTCCTTTATTACTGTCAGAAGGAGAGGACGGAAGAGAGAGAGAGAGAGAGAGAGAGAGAGAGAGGAGAGAGAGAGAGAGAGTAAAAGAGAGAGGAGGAGAGCGACGCCGGGGCCGCGACGGTTTGTTGACAGCTCTCGACAGTTGTGTTAACAAAAAGTAGCTCTCAAGTAGCAAAGTGCGCGCATTAATTGAACTCTATTTCCACTTAATCAACAGGGCTTCTGGACGGAGAACCTATCTTAAGCGTGGGCCCACTTGACAGAGAGAGGAGAGAGAGAGAGGAGAGAGGAGATGAGAGAGAGTGAGAGAGGAGAGAGAGAAAGACAGACAGAGAGACAGAGAGAGAGAGAGAGAGAGATGGGGGAGGGGGGGGGGGGGGGGAGTGGCAAGAGGAAGATACTCGAGTGGAAGCAGACTTGAAGGCTGCTGCTTTTTTGGAGGGGGGGGGGGGGGGGCGAGGGAGGGAAGGGGGTTGCATGGAGAAACGGGGGTGGGGGGAGGGGGAAGGTGAGGGGTCTTAAGTGTGGTGGCATCATCTTGTGAAAAGGCATCGTTTTCCTGTCTTGAACCTTGGTCTGGTCTGTGTGTGTGTGTGTGTGTGTGTGTGTGTGTGTGTGTGTGATGTGTGTGTGTGTGTGTGTGTGTGTTGAGTTGTGTGCGTGCGTGCGTGCGTGCGTGCGTGCGTGTGTGTGTGTGTGTGTGTGAGTGTGTGCGTGCGTGCGTGCGTGCGTGCGTGTGTGTGTGTGTGTGTGTGTGTGTGTGTGTGTGTGTGTGTGTGTGTGTGTGTGTGTGTGTGTGTGTGTGTGGTGCGTGTGTGCGTGTGTGCTCGGTCTTGTTGCTTGCGCTGCTCTTTCTCGCCCACTTTTCTCTACGAGCCAGTGAAATCTTCCTCTCGTTTATTGATGATGTTTTTCTTGATGTTGGAGTTGCTGTTGTTGCTCCTGCTGCTGTTACTGATATTGTTATTGGTCTTCTTCTTCTTCTTCTTCTTCTTCTTCTTCTTCTTCTTCTTCTTCTTCTTCTTCTTCGGTTTCTTCTTCTTCTTCTTCTTCTTCTTCTTCTTCTTCTTTCTTGCTCTTGTTGTTGTTGTTCTTGTTGCTGTTCTACTTGCTGCTGTTGTTGTTGTTGTTGTTGTTGTTGTTGTTCTTCTTCTTCTTCTTCTTCTTCTTCTTCTTCTTCTTCTTCTTTTCTTCTTTCTTCTTCTTCTTCTTTTCTTCTTCTTCCTCGTGCGTAAATAAGAAAAGAAGAGGTTACAGATTCCGTTTCATATACCATTCTTGTCTGTGTTAATCTCTCTCTCTCTGTGTCCTCCCCTCTCTCCGTCTCTGCCTCTGTCTGTCTGTCTGTCTGTCTGTCTGTCTGTCTCTCTCTCTCTCTCTCTCTCTCTCTCTCTCTCTCTCTCTCTCTCTCTCTCTCTCCCTCCCTCCCTCCCTCCCTCTCTCTCTCTCTCTCTCTCTCTCTCTCTCTCTCTCTCTCTCTCTCTCTCTCTCTCTCTCTCTCTCTCTCTCTCTCTCTCTCTCTGCGACCGCATAAGCGGCAACAGCTGCAACAAGCATTAGATGCAAGACCAGCGGCATGAACAGTAGCGCTAAGTAGTAAATGCCGACAGCAATAACACAAGAGAGACAGTCGTTAGTCATTGTTGTCATCGTCGCCGTCGTTGTCATTCTAATTATGATAACAGCAGCTTCAGGGAACCCCGGCACGAGGACAGCTCAGCAGCAGATGGCTGTTGGGAACTCACTTGAAGCGCTGGGCTGTCTGTCTGTCTCTCTGTCTCTCTCTCTCTCTCTGTCTCTCTGTCTCTGTCTCTGTCTCTCTCTCTCTCTCTCTGTCTCTCTCTGTCTCTCTCTGTCTCTCTCTGTGTCTCTCTCTGTGTCTCTCTCTCTGTCTCTCTCTGTCTCTGTCTCTGTCTCTCTCTCTCTCTCTCTCTCTCTCTCTCTCTCTCTCTCTCTCAGTGGTGGTAAGAAAGCGAAATAAATGCACATGTCTGGCTGGTTCGCTGGCTGGTTGGTCGTCTGTTCTGTCTCGGCTGATTGGTTGACTGGTTGACTGGTTGGTTACTTGGTCGGCCTGTTGATCGGTTAGCTGGTTGATTGGTCAGCTAATTGATTGGCCAGCTGGTTGTTTGGTCAGCTGGTTGATTGGTTAGCTCGTTGATTGGTCAGCTGGTTGATTATTAGCTAGTTGATTGGCTGGCTGGTTGATTGGTTAGCTAGTTGATAGGTTGGCTGGTTGATTGCTTGGCTGGCTGGTTGATTGGTTAGCTAGTTGATAGGTTGGCTGGTTGATTGCCTAGCTAGGTGATCGGTTAGCCGGTTGATCGTGTGGCTGGTTGATTGGTTAGCTTCTTGGTTGGCTAGCTAGTTGATTGGTGGGCTGGTTGATTAGTTGGTAAGCTGGCTGGCTGGCTGGCTAGCGGTTTGGATGGTGTGCAGTTCGACTGGTTTTTGACTGATCTATCGATTGGTTGGTTAATGGCCTGGTTAGTCGATGAGTTAGCTCTTTAGTTAGTCGTCTGGTTACTTGTTCACTTGGTGGGCTGGTTGGTCGGTTGTTGGGCTGGTTGATCGGCTGGTGGGCTGGTTGGTCGGTTGGTGGGCTGGTTGGTCCATTGATGGGCTGGTGGGTGGGTTGTTGGGCTGGTTGGTCGGCTGGTGGGCTGGTTGGTCGGTTGGTGGGCTGGTTGGTCCATTGATGGGCTGGTGGATGGGTTGATCGGTCGGTGGGCTTGTTGCCTGGTTGCTTGGTCAGTTCGCTGGCTGGCTGGTACGTTAATTGATCGCTAGCTTTGCTGGTCAGTAGTAGGTTGTTTGGTCTGTTAGGGGACTGACTAGTTGGTCGCTTTGTTGTCGGTTGGTGGGCTGGTTGGTTTGTTGTTTGGTCGGTCAATGGGCTGGTAGGTTGGTTGGTTAGTTGGTTGGTTGGTTGGTTGGTTGGTTGGTTGGTTGGTTGGTTGGTTGGTTGGTTGGTTGGTTGGCTGGTTGGTTGGTTGGTTGGTTATTGAGGTGCCCAGTGAATCGTTTGTTGTTCTTTTTGGTCAGTCGGAGGGCTGTTCAGTCGGTTGGTGGATAACAAGTTGCTGGTCGATTGTTGGGCGTGGGCTTGTTTGCTGGTTGCTTGTGAGGTTGGTGGGCTGGCTGGTAGGTTGGATGGTGGCAGCCTGGTTGTTTGGCTAATGGACTGGCTAGTTGGATGGTCGGTTAGTGGGCTGGTAGCTTTGTTCGTCGGTTGGTGGGGTGGCTGGCTGGTCGGTTGGTCGGTAGGGGGGTTGGCGGTTTGGATGGTCTGTTGGTGGCTGGCTGGTTTAGTTGGTGGACTGCATGGCTGGGTAATTGGTCAGTCGATTTGGGGGCGGGCTGGTTGCTTGATCGGTTCGTGGGAGGGGTTGGTTAGTTGGTCGATTAGAGGGCTGGCTGGATAATTGGTCGGTTGATCGTTTGTGGACAGGAAACTTGGTTGTTCAGTTGGTGAGCTGGCTAGTAGTCTGGTCGTTGAGAGCGGTGGTGGTGGTGGTGGCAGGTCGTTTGATCGGTTTGTATACCTGGGGGACAAGAACAAGTACAAGAATAAGAACAAGAACAAAAGAACAAAAACAAAGAACAAGAACAAGAAGAACAAGACGAACAAGAACAAGAAGACCTTGGGAGAGAGAGAGAGAGAGAGAGAGAGAGAGGAGAGAGAGAGAGAGAGAGAGAGAGAGAGAAAGATAATATAGATAGATATATAGATTTATTATATTTATATATATATATATATATATATATATATTATATATATATATATTTTATATATATATATATATGGAGAGAGAGAGGAGAGAGAGAGAGAAAAGAGAGAGAAGAGAGAGAGAGAGAGAGAGAGAGTCATGTTTTCTAACACATTATTTCCTTTCATTCCTTTACTTTTCGCTGAGGAGGATGGATACGTTTACGTCACTTGTGTCCTGCACATCTTCCAATAATCATACCCGTTCGTTCGTTTGGGGGCCGGAATAGCTCATTTGGGTTTAGAGCACCGGACTCGTGATCCTGGGGTCGCGGGTTCGAATCTCCGCCGGGCCCGTTTCGGTACAGGGAGATTTTTCCCTCGGAGTTAACATTGGTTCTGACTCCATTTCCCATGCAGTCCTTCGAATGAGACTATAAACCGAGGTTCCGTGTGTAAGCGCACGCATAAACATCTTGCACACACGTAAAATCCCATCATCAACTTTGGGGAAGAGAAGGCAGTTTGGCCGTTGGTTATGGATGACACGTTACATATAGCATACACCTGCGTGAGAAAATGGAAAGAATGAAGGAAGTAAGGATATTGAGTGAACGGTATTGGACGACATTGACTGGATGACACGGGAAAACGACTGATTGAAGGTCAGCTGACAGCTCTTCAGTCGGTACTACCCAGGTAGGCAGCCCGTTGTGGTAGAGTGTGGATTGTAAAGCGCTTAGAGGTTGGTCTCTAGCCGAGATAGGTAACTGTATAAGTATTCATTATCATTATCATAGTACCCGTCATCCCCCCCCTCTCTCTCTCTCTCCTCTCTCTCTTCTGCTCACCCAACCCCCCTTGCCCCTCCCTCCCCCTCCCACTCCCCAACCTGTTTTCGCTTCAATACCACACAAACCTGTCCACACTCCCTACCTTCCAACCTCCGCCTACCCTCTCCTCTTCCGTGCCTCCTCGTCCTCGCCTCCTCCTCCCCTCGTCCTCCTCCTCTCCTCTCCCTCCTCCTCCTCCCTTCTCGTCCTCTCGTCTTCCTCCTCCTCCCCGTCCCCTCCTCCCGTCCTCCCCTCTCCTCTCCTCTCCTCCTCCGTTCTCGTCCTCCTCGTCTCCTCCTCCTCCGCCCCCCTCTCCTCCTCCCCCGCTCTCTCCTCCGTTTTGCTTCCTCCTCCTCTCTTCTCGAGCTCCTCTCTCCTCCTCCTCGCGCCTCCTCCTTCCCCGGCCTCCTCGGCCGCTCTTGCCCTCCTCCTCCCCTCCCCTCCCTCCTCCTCCTCCTGCGCTCCTCCTCCTCACTCCCTCCTCCTCCTCCTCCTCCTCCTCGTCCGCCTCTCTCCTCCGTCCTCGTGTCCTCCTCCTCCTCCTCCTCCTCCTCCCCGTCCTCCTCCTCCTCTCTCCTCACTCCTCCTCCTCCGGCCTCCTCCCCTCCCTCCTCCTCCTCCTCTCCTCCTCCCTCTCCTCCTCCTCCTCCTCTCCCCTCCTCTCCCCCCTCCTCCTCCTCTCCTCCCTCGTCCTCCTCCTCCTCCTCCTCGTCCTCCTCCTCCTCCTCGTTCCTCCCTCCGCCTCCTCCCCCTCCTCGTCCTCCTCCTCCTCCCCTCCTCCTCCTCCTCGTCCTCCTCTCCTCCTCTCGTCCTCCTCGTCCTCCTCCCCCTGTCCTCCTCGTCCTCCTCCTCCTCTCTCCTCTCCTCGTCCCTCTCCTCCTCCTCGTCCTCCTCATCCTCCTCCTCGTCCTCCTCGTCCTCCTCGTCCTCCTCTTCCTCGTCCTCTTCCTCCTCCTCGTCTCCTCCTCCTCTCTCCTCGTCTCCTCCTCCTCCTCGTCCTCCTCCTCTCCTCCTCTCGTTCTCCTCCTCCTCGTCCTCGTCTCGTCCTCCTCCTCCTCCTCGTCTCTTCCTCCTCCTCGTCTCCTCATCCCTCCTTCGTCCTCCGTCCTCCTCCTCCTCCTCGTCCTCCTCCTCGTCCTCTTCCTCCTCGTCCCCCTCCTCCTCCTCCGTCCTCCTCCTCCTCGTCCTCCCTCCTCCTCGCTCCCCCTCCTCTTCCTCTTCCTCCTCCTCCTCTTCCTCCTCCTCGTCCCTCCTCCTCCTCCTCGTCCTCCTCCCTCTCTCCTCCTCCTCTCCTCCCTTCCTCTCCCTCGTCCTCCTCCTCCTCCTCGTCCTCCTCCTCTCTCCTCCTCTCCTCCTCCTCTTCGTCCTCTCTTCCTCCTCCTCGTCCTCCTCCTCCTCCTCCTCCTCCTCGTCCTCTCTCCTCGTCCTCCTCCTCCTCCTCCTCCTCCTCGTCCTCGTCCTCCTCCTCCTCCTTGTCTCCTCCTCCTCTCCTCCTCCCCTCCTCCTCCTCCTCCTCCTCGTCTTCCCCCTTCCCCCTCCTTCCTCTCCTCCTCGATGTGCTGAATTCGTGTGTTCACTCCGGTCACCTCTGATTCAGGCCACGCATCGGCCACGTTTAAAACTTTGGAGAGTTCATCATTACTAGTCTACTACGTAAGCCGCGTTGGGTTACTGGTCCATCTATGGTGTGTATGGGGAAAAGAGACGGAGAGAGGGGAGAGAGAGAGAGAGAGAGGAGAGAGAGAGAGAGAGAGAGAGTGTGTGTGTGTGTGTGTATGTGCATGCGTGTGTGGGCGTGTGTGAATGTGTGTGTGTGTGTGTGTGTGTGTGTGTGTGTGTGTGTGTGTGTGGTGTGTGTGTGTGTGTGTGTGTGTGTGTGTGTGTGTGTGTGTGGTGTGTGTGTGTGTGTGCGCGTGCGTGTGTGAGCGTGTGTGAATGTGTCTGTGTGTGTGTCAGTGTGTATGTGCGTACGCACACGGTGTGTGTGTGTGTGTGTGTGTGTGTGTGTGTGTGTGTGTGTGTGTGTGGTGTGTGTGTGTGTGTGTGTGTGTGTGTGTGTGTGTGTGTGTTTGTTTGTTTGTTTGTTTGTTCGTTGTCCGCACTTCAACTTATATCTATTCACTTAGAGTGATTCTAGATGTTATGGGATTAGTGAGTGTGTGAGTCAGTGAGTTCATTCTTTAATTTAACGTTTTTCTCACTCAATGTTTTATTTAGACACACACACGCTCTTCTCTCTCTCTTCTCTCTCTCTTCTCTCTCTCTCTCTCTCTCTCTCTCTCTCTCTCTCTCTCTCTCTCACACCCCACACACACAAAACACACACACACACAGCCGCACGCAGCACAACGCACGCACGCACGCACGCACACACACAAGTAAGTGCGCACGCTCGCACGGACGAAAGTTCACATACATGCGCGCGCACGCACGCATATACGCACACGCACACCACACACACACACACACACACACACACACACACACACACACACACACATACACGCCGCACACACATACACGCACGCACACCACCACACAACACCACACACACCACACACACAACACACACACACACACACACACACGAGCGCGCGCGCACGCGCACGCGCACGCACACACGCAGCAACTACGTGCGATCGTCTCCCTCTCTCTCTTCTCTCTCTCTCTCTCTTCTCTGTCTCTCTCTCTAACACTACACACACACGCAGCACACACACACACATACACACACACACGCATACACACACGCACGCACGCACACACACCACACACACACACACACACACACACACACACACACACACACACACACACACACACACACACACACACACACCCCACCACACACACACAACGATTCTCCAATGAAACGAAACGCTCAATGTTATATTATTTCATAATTCTGCCACCAGACAGGAAGCTCTAGAGCTACCCAGTTGTTCATATTTCTTTCTCTCAGTGCTGTTGCATGCCTTTCTGTAAACATTTTCTGCAAAGCTGAAGGCATCCTGAAGAAACCACTTTCTGTCTTGAATTGTTTTAGTCCCTGTTCTTTTTCTTCTTCTTCTTTTTTTATGAGCACATACTTTCTTTTTTTTGCTCTTCCGTTTTTCCGTTTTGTATTGTTCTAGGGTTTTTTTTTTTTTTTTAGTTGGGGGAGGGTCTGATTGGGGAGGGGGAGGGGAACGGTGTGTGTTAGAAATGTTACTAAGTGCACTTTTGGTTATGAGAAGTAGCAGGATGTACTCTCTCTCTCTCTCTCTCTCTCTCTCTCTCTCTCTCTCTCTCTCTCTCTCTCTCTCTCTCTCTCTCTCTCTCTCTCTCTTCAATCTTCCTAATTTCACTCTTTTCATCTTTATTTCTTCTCGTCCGTCCATGCAATCACAGAAAGA
>CM031612.1:26330455-26340455 GCA_018398815.1 Conus ventricosus | reverse complement strand
GCTGGCGGCTGGCGGGCTGGTTGGTGTTTTTCGTTGGGCTGTTTTGACTGTTGATGGTTGGTTTTGGCCGTTATTTTTTGTTTTTGGGGCCAAAATGTTGGCCGCTGGTTTTTTGGTCACTGGTTGGGGCTGGTTGGTCGTGTTTTTTGCTTGGATGGCTGCGGTTTTTTGGTTTGGTGGTTGGTTTGTTTGGGCGGGTGGGTTGGTTTTTTTTGGGGGCGGGGTTGCCGCTGGGGGTGGTTGTCGGTGGTGGTTGTTGGGTTTATTTTGGGGGGTGTTTTTGTGGGGGGCGGGTTTGTTGTTGTAGGGCTGGCGGGCCCTGGTACGTTTTGGGGCCATTTTTTGGTCATATTGGTTGTTTGGTTTAGGGGACTTTTTATTGTCGCTTTTTTTTCCGGGTGGGCGGTTGTTTTGTTGGCGGTTTATGGCGGGGGGGGTTGGTTGGTGGGTTGGTGGGGGGTTTGGGTTTTGTTGGTGGGGGTTTGGGGTTGGTGGTTGGTGGTGGGGCGGGTTGGTGGTTTGGTTGGTTATTGAGGGGGGGGGATTGGGTTTTTTTCCTTTCTTTTTTGGGGTCCGGTCGAGGCCTTTTTCCAGTGGGTTGGGTTTTTTTTAAAAAGTGTGTCGTTGTTGTGGGGTTGGGGGCTGTTTTTTGTTGTTTGCGAAGGGTTTTGGTGGGTTGGGTGGTTTTTTTTTTGGGGGTTGGGGTTGGTTTTTGGGTTGTTGGTTTGGGGGTTTGGTTTTATTGGGCCCGTAACTTTGTTGTTCTTTTTGGGGTGGAGGGTTTTCGGGTTGGTAAAAAAAGGGGGGTTGGCTTTTTTTGGTGGTTTTTTGGGTTGGGTGGGCTGGCGGGTGGGTTGGGGGGGCGCTTTTTTTGGTAATTGGCATTTGATTGGTTGGGGGCTGTTGTTTTTTTTTCGTCGTTGGGGGGGTTGGGGGTGTTGGTCGGAAAGGGGGGGTTGGGCGGTTTGATGGTTTTGTGGCGGCTGGTTTTTATTGGGTGAGCTGGGGGGGTTTTTCCATGGGTTGGGGGGGTGGTTGTGGTTTTGGGGGAGGGGTTTGGTTTTTTGGTGAAGAGGGTCCAAAAAAAAGCAAACGGGGACAGGACGGGCAGGGGGCGACGGCCTTGGAGGGGGGGGGGGGAGGGAGGGAGGGGAAGAAAGAAAAGAATAAGAAAAAAAAAAAAAAAAAAAAAAAAAAAAAAAAAAAAAAAAAAAAAATTGGGGAAGAGAAGAGAGAGAGAGAGAGAAGGGGAGGAGAGAGAGGGGAGAGAGGAGAGAAAATTTTTTAAAATTATTTTTCTTATTTATTTTAATTATTTTATATTTTTTAATTTAATAATATATTTTTTTGGGGGAAAGAGGGGGAAAGAGAGGAGGAGGGGGGAAAGGGGGGGTTCCTTTTCAAATTTTTTTTTTCCCTTTTTTCGGGGGGGGGGGGGATTAACTTGGCACTTTTTCCCCCTGCATTTTTCCAATAATAAAACCCCGGGTTCTTTTTGGGGGCCAAAAGCCCAGGGAAAAACCCATCATCCTTCGGGGGAAGCCGGGGCCTTTGGAGGGAGCCCCGGGTTAAACATTTTCTACCCTTTAAATGGGAATGGAAAAAAGATTTTGTGGAAAGGACGAAAATTTGACAGAAAACCCTTTTTTTTGGAAAAAACTTTGGGTTTAGGTCACTTACATTTAGCTCACCCGGTAAAAGGGGGAATGGGGAAATTTTTAAAGCTTTTTTAGGGAGTTGCCCTATCCGGGGAAAGACTTATAAGGTTTCCTTACAATCTTAGCGGTACCCCCCCTTTCCCCTTTTTTTTTTTGTAAACCTTTAATTGCCCCTCTCCAATAATTTTTGTTTCATTACATTTCAATAACCCCCCACCCCCCTCCCCCCTCTCCCCCCTCCTCTCCTCCCCCCCCCTTTCCCCCTCCCTCCCCCCCTCCCCCCTTTTTCCTTCTCCCCCCTTCCCCCCTCCTCCTTTCCCCTCCCCCCCCTCCCTCCTCCCCTCCTCCTCCCCTCCCCCCTCCCCTCTCCCCTCCTCCCCCCTTCTCCCCTCCTTCCTCCTCCTCCCTCCTCCCCGCCCCCCCCCTCCTCCTCTCCTCCTCCTTTTCCCTCCCCCTCCTCCTCCTTTTTCCTCCTCCCCTCCTCCCCTCCCCGTCTTCCTCCTCGTCCTCCTCCTCCTCCCTCCCTCCTCCTCCTCCCCCCCTTCCTCCTCCCCTCCCCCCCCGCCTCCCCCCCTCCCTCCCTCTCCCCTCCCTTCCCTCTGCTCCTCCTCCCCCTCCTCCCTTCCCCCCCTCCTCCTCTTTTTCCTCCCCCCTCCTCCTCCTCCTCCTCCTTCCTCCCTCCCCTCCTCCTTCCTCCCCCCTCCTTCCTCCCTCCTCCTCCCCCCTCCTCCTCCCCCTTCCCCCCCGTCCTTTTCCCCCTCCTCCCCCGTCCCCCTCCCCCCCCCTTTCCCCCTCCTCCTCCTCGTCCTCCTCCCCTCGTCCCCCTCCCCCCCCTCCTCTCCCTCCTCCCCCTCCTCCTCCTCCTCTCCTCCCTCCCCTCCTCGTCCTCCTCTCCTCCTCCTCCCCCTCCTTCCTCCTCCTCCCCCCCGTCCTCCCCCTCCTCGTCCCCCCTCTCCCCCCGTCCCCTCGTCCTCCTCCCCCTCGTCCCCTCGTCCCCCCTCCTCCCCCCTCACCTCGTTCCTCCCCTCCCGTCCCCTCCTCCCCCTCCTCGCCCTCCTCCTCCCTCCTCGCCCTCCCTTCCTCTCCTCTTCCCCCTCCCGTCCCTCCTCCCCCTCGTCCTCCTCCCCTCCTCCCCTCGCCCTTCCCCCGTCCTCCTCCTTTTTCCTCCTCCTCCCCCGCCCTCGTCCTCGTCCTCCTCCTCCTCCTCGTCCTCTTCCCCTCCCTTCCTCCTCATCCTTTCCTCCTCGTCCTCCCTCCTCCTCGTCCCCCCCCCTCGCCCTTTTCCTCCCTCGTCCTCCCCTCCTCCCCCCCCTCCTCCTCGTCCCCTCCTCCTCTCCTCCCTCCTTTTTTTCCTCTTCCTGCCCCTTCCTCCTCCTCGTCCTCCTCCTCCTCCTGCCTCCTTTTCCCCCCTCCCCCTCCTCGCCCTCTTCCCCCTCCTCTCCTCCTCGTCCTCCTCGTCCTCGTCTCCCCCCCCTCGCCTTTCCTCCTCCTCCCCCTCGCCTCTTCGCCTCCTCCTCCTCGTCCTCCTCCTCCTCCCCCTCCTCCTCGCCCTTTCCTCCTCGTCCTCCTCCTCCCCCTCCTCCTCGTCCTCGCCCCCTCCCCTCCTTGTCCCCCTCCTCCCCCCTCCTCCCCCCCCTCCTCCCCTCCTCGACTTCTCCTTTCTATTCCCCCCTCCTGCTGATAAGGGGCTGAATCGGTGCACTTCGGTCATCTGTTCGGGCCCACGCATGGGCACAGTAAAGCTTTGGAAGGTCTCATTCAGTCTACACGAAGCCGCTTTGGGTACTGGCCATCTATATGTTGTATGGGGAAAAGGAGACAGAGAGAGAGAGAGAAGAGAGAGAGAGGGGAAAGAGAGAGAGAGAGAGAGAGAGGGGTGTGTGTGTGTGTATGTGCATGCTTTTGGGGGGCGGGGTTGAATGTTGTTGTGTGTGTTGTTGGTGGGTGTGTGTGTGTTGTGTGTGTTTGTTGGGGTGTGTGTGTGTGTGTTGTGTGTGTGTGTGGGTGTGCGCGTGCGTGTGTGAGCGTGTGTAATGTGTCTGGGTGGCAGTGTTTTTTGTGGTACGCCACGTGGGGTTGTTGTGTGTGTGTGTGTGTGTGTGTGTTGTGTGTGGTGTGTGTGTGTGTTGTGGGTGTGTGTGTGGGGTTGTGTTTTGTTTTTTTGTTTTTTTTTCGTTGTCCCATTCAATTTAATATCTTTTCACTTAAGTGATTCTGCTGTTAGGGGGATTAGTGATGTGTGATCTGATTTCATTCTTTAATTTAACGTTTTCCCTCCAATTTTTTTAATTTAACCACACACCTCTCTCTCTCTCTCCTCTCTCTCCTCTTTTTCTCTCTCTCTCTCTCCTCTCTCCCCTCTCTCTCTCTCTCTCACCACACACACACACCCAAACACACACCACGCCCGCAGCCACACCACGCACGCACGCACGCCCCAACACAAAAAGGCGCAGCTCGCCGGCAACGTTCACATACATGCGCGCGCACGCACGCTATACCACACCACACACACACACACCACAACACAAACACCACACACACACAAACACAATACAGCACGCACACAATCCGCACGCACACACACACACAACACACACACACAACCAACACCACACACACACACACACCCCACGAGCGCGCGCGCACGCGCACGCGCACGCACACACGCGCAATACGTGCGTCGTCTCCCCTCTCCTCTCTCCCCCTCTCTCTCTCATCTTGCCTCTCTAAAACATACACACACCGCAAGCACAACACACAAACACCACACACGCATACACACACGCACGCACGCACACACAACACACACCACAACACCACACACACACACACACACACACCACACAACACACACAACCCACACACACACACACACACACACAAACGATTCCCAATAAAACGAACCCCAAATTTATATTATTTCATATTTGCCACCAGACAGGAAGCCAAGCTCCCCAGTTGTTCAATTTCTTTTTCCTGCTTTTTGCATGCCTTTTCTGTAAACATTTTCTGCAAACAAGGGCATCCTGAAGAAACCATTTTTCTGTCTTGAATTGTTTTTTCCCTTTCTTTTTCTTCTTCTCTTTTTTTATGAGCACTTCTTTTTTTTTTTGCTCTTTCCCTTTTTCCTTTGTATTGTTCGGGGTTTTTTTTTTTTTTTAGTTGGGGAGGTCGATTGGGGGGGGGAGGGGGAAAGGTTGTGTTGAAATTTTCTAAGTGCACTTTTTTGGGTTTTGAGAAGTAGAGGATGTATCCTTCTCTCTCTCTCCTTCTCCTCCCTTCTTCTCTTCTCTCTCTCCTTCCTCCTCTCTCTTCTCTCTTCAATCTTCCTAATTTTTACTCTTTTCATCTTTATTTCTTCTCGTCCCTCCATGCAACACAGAAAGAAGCACCCACTTAACTTTATTTGCCCTCTTTTTTCCCCCGAAATGAACCAGCAACACACAAATGCGCCACCGCGCGCACTTCACCACAACCACACCCCACCCACACACACACACACACACACACAACCACACACACACACACGCCGCACGCACGCACCCCACACACACACCACACCCACACACACACACACACACACACACACGCAACCACGCACGCACGCACGCACGCACTCACACCACACCCACCACACGCACGCCCACGCACGCACGCACGCACGCCCCCACACACACACACACACACCCAAAAACACACACACACCACATGCACACCCAGATCATCTCGCCCGCACGCAAGAACGCAGCATTCAGGGCCGCGCCCTCACACACAACTCACACCCAACACACACACACACACACCCACACACCCACACCCCCACACACACACACACACACACCACACACACCCACCCACATAATAAAACACCCACCACCACACACCACACACACACAACCACACACACACCAACACCAAAACACAACAGCGCGCTCATATTTTCTCCCCCTCTCTCTCTCTCTCTTCTCCCCCTCTCTCTCTCTCCTCTCCTCTCTCTCTTTTTAAAAACAATTTATGCACCACCCAGCTCAAACTCTCACACACACACCACACACACACACACACACAACACACACACACACACCAACCCACCACACCTACAACACACCACCCCACCAACACAACACACACACACCACAAACACACACACCAAACACACACCACACACACCACAACACACACAACCCCACACAACACACACAAAACAACACCACAACACACACAAACACACAACACACACACACACACACACACAACACACACACACCACACAACAACCCTCTTTTCGATGGGCCCCAGCTCCTTTCCCAAACCTAATTTAATGCCAGCCGTGGGGAACTCGATGACAGTCCCGGCGCTGGCAGGCAGCGGGCAGGAGGTCGACCCGGCACGGAGGGGACCCCTCCCCCCCATCCCCCCAAAGCACCCCTTGCCCTTTTGGGCCCTCTCTACTCCACTATCCAGTATACAGGGGCACGGGGGGGTCTTTGGGGTTGGTTGAAATCGGGGATCGGGGTCGTGCCTCGTGGTCGGGAGGGGGGGGATCATGTCAATGCTTCGTCCTTCCATGGGAGATAGACGGGTAATAATGGGAGATGGGTGGCTGGCGGGTGGGTGGCTGGTGGGTTTGGTGGGAAAAAGAGAGAAAAAGGGGGGGGTTTGGGGGGGGGGGGGGGGGGGGGACAAGGAAGACAGACAGACAACAGAGAGAGAGACGAAAGACAGAAGAGACGGAAAAACCGCACAAGGGGAGTTTTTGGGGGGGGGGAGGGAGGGGGCGGGGGGCGGGGGGGGGGGGGGGGGGGGGGGGGGGAACAGAAAAGAGAAGAAAGACAGAGAGAGACAAGGGCACGCGACACAGAGGGGGGTTTTTGGGGGTGGGGGGGTGGGGGAGGGGACAACAGAGAGGAGACAGAAAGAAAAGACACAGCACACAGAGAGACAGGAAAAAGGGAAAAAAAAGAAAGAGACAGAGGATGGAGAGGAGCGTTTTTTTGTTTTATTTTAATTTTTTGTTTTGTTGCGTTTTTGTTGCTTTTGTTTTTTTTTTGTTGTTTTGTTGTTTTATTTTTAAAAAAAAAATTTAAAAATTTCTGTTTTCTTTTTCTTTTCTTTACTTGAAACCCAGGAACGAAACAATATATAATTTAAATAACAGGGTCGACAAATTTCAAATGGACATACAATATGCATCAAGAAAATCATCAAAGAAGAATATTGCAAAAGAAACGAGTTTTTTGTGGGTGTGTTTGGGGTGTGCGGCGTGCGTGCGGCGTGCGGCGTGAAAGTGCGTGTGTGTGTTTGTGTGTTTATGTGGTGCTGTGTCTGTTGTTTTGTGTCTGTATGTGTACATTTTGGGTTTTTGCGTTTTCATGAGTGTGTCGTATATGTATGTGAGTGTGTGTGTGGTCGGGGGCGTGTGCGCGCTTGCTTGAGTTTTGTGTGGATTTTCTCTGTGTGTGTTTCGTGCCGTGTGCGCGCTTGCTGCGGTGTGTTGTGCGGTGGTGCGTGTTTTTGTTTTGGGTGTGTGTGTTGGGTTGTGTGTGTGTGTGTTGTTGTGTCTGTGTTTTGTTTTTTGGTCAAGGAGCGGAAACCCTCCAAAAGGGATCAGATGCTTGGAGAAAAGGGACTTGTAGTGGTTTTTAATAGTAATAGGCCCTTAACCAGGGGGCCTTTTCCCAACGCCCACGCCGAACGTGTGAAGGGGCCGGGGTGGTCAGATGCAAACAACACCTAGGGGGGGGGGGGGGGGGTTTTGGACCTGCCTGGGGGCGAAAGGGGGGGGGTTTTTAAACCCCCTACGACCTCGGGGCCCCCGGGGCGCTAAATCTCGGCAGCCTTTAGTTTTTGGAACACAGTCGTGAAGAGCAGATCTTGGGTTTGTTTGGGTGGGATTTCCGTGGGGCCTGTGTTGGTTTTATTGCAGGGTGGGTGATCGTGTGGAGGTTTTTGTAACCCTCCTTAAGATAATTACTGTGTTAACTGACCACGAAAACGCGGGGAATTTTTTGATTCCTCTGGGGCTAAGGTGTTTTGCTAATCAATTTGGTAGGGGTGTGTTAAAAGGGGTGATTGGGTGGGAAAGCACGGGGGAGAATTCAGGGTAAATTGTGGGAATAGGGGCTTGAGAAGCAGCGTGGGCAAAGGCATGCCGAAGGGAAAACCTTTGTTTCCCTCCCTATATAAATGAGGGGAAACAACTGCGAAGAACAAAACCCCGGAGAGAGAGGAAAAAGGAAAGGGGGAAAAGAAGAGAGAGAAGGAGAGCAGGACAAGGGGTCGAGAAACGTGGGCTGGAAGAAAAAAGACCTAAGTTTAGGGTTAAGACAAGCTGGAAAGAAAAAACTAAATTTTAAGCCAAGGGGTGAAACAAAAAACGAAAATTTAACCCCGAGGGGGGGGAAAGAGACGAAAAGAAGAGTTTGACGCGAGATCCCAGAGAGACCAAAGACCCTTTCGAAGCCCCGGACCCAACCCCAAAGGGAATCACCCTCAAGCTGGGAAGAAAACTTGAAAAAAATTGTTCAAAAACGGGTGTGGTGTGAAAGCGGGTTTTTTGTGGAAAACCCGGCCGGGAAGAAAATCTTTTATTATAACCCGGGGTTAGGGTGTTTGACTTTTATTTTTGATATTTATTTTTGTGTGATTTGATTGTCAGATTAATTTATAAACAAGAAAAAGTATTTCTTGTTCTAGTCGTGTTTGGGGGAGAAAGAATGCGTGACTCCCCTTTCCCCAAAAGGTTAAAGTTTTTGGGGTGCGCAGAGTGTGCATATGCGTTTTGAGTGAACGAACCCTTTGGTGTGTTTAACCTGACTATAAACACAACTTTGTGCACTTTAAACAAAACCCTCACGATTTTCCCCCGTCCGGCAAAGTGGGGAGCCTGCCAGGGGTTGCATGGCCCAAATTATTTTTAGGAGGGAAAAAAAGTGAAATAAGGGATACTGGGGCGAAGCGTCCACTAAAGGCAATTTTTTTTAGCCTTCAATTATTTCCTTTATTTTTTTTGAGCTGGGTATTACTTTGTGTTGGGGGGGTTGTATTAATCAAAGGGCGTCAGAGAACAAGAACGAGGTTCTACTTCACTCTACAGAAACTGTGGTTCGATTAAGGCTCCTTTGAGTTTGGGGAAAACTACCACTTTGGGGTACCGAACTTTAGTGATAAAATGGTACCAATTTTACTGGGGTTTTTAAAAAAGTAACTGTTTTTGTGGTGCTAAAAAAATTTTGAAAAAAAAAGGCTGAAGAAAGTTTTTTTCCCCTTGCGGGAACTTCAGTTTGGGGAAGAAAATGGGATAACGGAGAGACTGCGTATTTTTATTTAAATCACAGAAGACGAGAAGGGTGAAAGGCTGAAAGAGGGATTTTTAAAAGGAACGTTTAGAGGCAGAGAGTGCAGCTGCCAAAGTGAGAGCAGATGGAGGCCGAGAACTTAGTTTAAACTGTCGTTGAAAGGCTAAAACAAATGCAGCAGACGCAGGAGTTCAGCTGCTAAAAAAAGAGCAAGCAGAAGGCAAAGCAGTTTCAGAGATGCAGCTGCCAAGGGAAGACAGAGGGAGAAAAGTGCAGCTGCCAGAGTAAAGCAATGCAAAGGGGCAGCGCCAGGCTAAACGATGCAGAGAGGGGGGGAGCGAAGCAAACGGAATTTAGCCAAACAAATTGGTTGGAAAGAATAAAAACGAAAATTTCCGGGAAAAAACACCGTTTGATCAGTAGGCCGCAGACAAAATTGCGCCCAACTTTAAAACCCCCCCTGTTCAAGAAGAAATGATTCAAACGACCCTATATCATCGTTTAAAGGGGGCCGAGCCAGGGCTGGCCCGGGAAAAGGCAATAAACCGTTTTGCCTTGTTTACGGGCGTGCGTTACACACGTACCCCCCTCCCCCAAAAGGGGGATCAGAGAGATTTTTACAAGTGAAAAAGGGGGTCAAAGGGTATGATTTGACTGAAGAAGGTTTTTGGCGTAAGTTTCGCGGGCGGAATCGAACGGGTGAGACATACACCAGTTCGGGTTAGACTGGACCACTTTTTAAAAAAGTGGGAGAATATGGGTGGGGCAGTGATTTTTTAAGGCCTCAAGACACTGGTGATAAAGGAACAGATACTTGAGGGTTTGGACGGGCCTTACCCCACATTAAGGAAAAAGGGGGCAAACCCCAATCTGAGGTCTTAGACCGAGACATACCCGGGGAAACGAGGCGTGATTTTTCCAAACAAGAGGAAAGCCGGGAAATTTTTCAGAGACAGCAGGCCCGACATGACTCGCGCATATCAGCAGTACACACCCGTAGGCCCACAGCGCACGTGAGCAAAAAGGGGGAAAACCAATAGC
>CM031612.1:26317668-26320168 GCA_018398815.1 Conus ventricosus | reverse complement strand
TATGGGCATCCTGTCTACGTTCTGTATGATAGATATATGGCCACCTGCCTACGTTTGGCATAATAGATAGTATGGGCTACCTGTCTACGTTTGGCATAATAGATAGCATGGGCCACCTGTCTACGTTCTGCATAATAGATAGTATGGGCCATAGTATGGGCCACCTGCCTACGTTTGGCATAATAGATAGCATGGGCCACCTGCCTACGTTTGGCATAATAGATAGTATGGGCCACCTGTCTACGTTTGGCATAATAGATAGTATGGGCCATAGTATGGGCCACCTGCCTACGTTTGGCATAATAGATAGTATGGGCCACCTGCCTACGTTTGGCATAATAGATAGTATGGGCCACCTGTCTACGTTTGGCATAATAGATAGCATGGGCCACCTGCCTACGTTTGGCATAATAGATAGCATGGGCCACCTGTCTACGATTGGCATAATAGATAGTATGGGCCACCTGTCTACGATTGGCATAATAGATAGCATGGGCCACCTGTCTACGATTGGCATAATAGATAGCATGGGCCACCTGTCTACGTTCTGCATAATAGATAGTATGGGCTACCTGTCTACGTTCAATTTGATAGATAGTATGGGCCACCTGCCTACGTTCTGTTTGATAGATAGCATGGGCCACCTGTTTCGTTCTGTATGATAGATAGTTGTTGTTTGTTGATATATATATATATATGGCCACCGTCTACATTTTGTATGATAGATAGTATGGATCACCTGTCTGCGTTCTGCATAACAGATAGTATGGGCTACCTGTCTACGTTCTGTGTGATAGATAGTATAGATCACTTGTCTACGTTCTGCATAACAGATAGTATGGGCTACCTGTCTGCATTCTGTATGATAGATTGTATGGGTCACCTGTTTCGTTCTGTATGATAGATACTTGTTGTTTGTTTATATATCTATGGGCCACCTGCCAACATTCTGTATGATAGACATGCCTCGGACAGAACTAGATTGAAGAATGTCGACCGATTTTTTTTTCCATTATACGATACTGGAGGAGATTTAAAAAAAAAAAACCCGATGCCACCATCGTCAAAATCCTGCAGGCTTTGTTTCTCTAGATTTCAGTATCAGTCTTGTCTTGTGACCTTCGTCTGGTAAATCAGCTGATGGCCTGTCTGCCGTCATCATATTGATGGGTTTGACACTGTGATTAGGGGGACGGTGGGGAGGGGGGGGGGGGGAGGGGTGAAGGTGTCGGTGGTGAGCTGGGTCAAGGAAGGAGCAGCATCCCCCGGATGATGAACTGCATGGCACTGGAATGGGTGGAGAGATGAGGGTGGAGAGATGGGTGGAGAGATGAGGGTGGAGAGATGAGGGTGGAGAGATGAGGGTGGAATGGGTGAAGGCTGAAAGTCGGCTTTCGTTGATGAGGGTGGTGATTGAGGACGAGGTGGGTGGAGATGGGAGGGGTGGGGGTGGGGGTGGGGGGGGGGGGGGGCTGTAAGCGAGGCTCATTCTATGCTCGCCAGCTGCGTTTGGTCCTTGGTCCCCAGGTTCCTTGGACTGTGTGGAATGGACGGGGACTAGCGACCGGACACACATGAAGAGGCTTACCGTACTGTCTGACTGATATGTTAATTTTTGTTCGATCGATTGATCGATCGGCTTGCAGACGAACTGGCTGTTTCAGTGTTGCGGAAGGACACCAGCGACAACGATCGCCCCCCCCCCCAAAAAGGCCACAGGAGTCTCTCTCACAGCAGGAGAAGCATAGTTAACTATGTTCTTCTCCTCTCTTCGTGAGTATCCCTCAGCTTGTTTCCGTCCAAGCACTTTCGATGCAACCATCCATCGATGCATCAATTGATCAGTCGGTCAATTCGCCCACTAAGCAGTGCACACATCTTTCCATCAAATAATTTGTCCATCCATCCGTCCATAAGTCAAACCTCTACACAATTCATCAATACTTTCATCAATCAATCAATCAATTAATTGTTCAAGTGGGTTTTTTTTTTATTCATAACGCGTCCATCCTTCCATCAATCAAAATGTCAGTCCAGCTATCCATTAATCAGACAGTCCATCTATCCAACCATCATCCATCCATTTTTCCTTCTGTTCATCAATTGATCTGTCCGTTCGCCTTTCCATCAATCAGACAATCCGTCCAGCCATTCTCCCGTCAATCAATATTTCCGTCCATCCATTAATCAGTCCTTCCCTTCAACCAATCATGCAATCCGTCCACACCTCCTTCCATCGATCATTCAATTGATGAGTCTCTCATCAGTCGATGCGTCCATCCCTTCACCTCTTGTCTGTCCTTCCTTTCTTCCTTCAATTAGCCAGTCAGTCTGTCCTCTACGTCAATCACTTTCCAACAACCAACAAATCGATCAATCGATCAAATAATCCATCCATCCATGTATCCATACATGAACATCGGTAAATCAATCAATGTGTTCATGAATGAATGAGTGAATCAATCAACCACCAATCAATCAATCAATTGATCAGTCCATC
>CM031612.1:26307668-26312668 GCA_018398815.1 Conus ventricosus | reverse complement strand
GATAGATAGATACATACATACATACATACATACATACATACATACATACATACATACATACATACTGTGTGCGTGATAGAGAGAGAGAGAAAAGGGAGAGGGGAGAGAGAGAGAGAGAGGGGAAGAGAGAGAGAGAGAGTGAGAGAGAGAGAGTGAGAGAGAGAGAGTGAGAGAGAGAGATTGCAAAAGATAAGAGAAATGTTTTTTCATATTCTGATCAGCCATTAGTCCCCCCTCCTCCCCCCTCCCCCCATCCCTCCCCCCATGCCACCCTTTACAGCAAAAAAAAAAAAAAAAACAATCGTCAAGTCCTCTCATTGGTAGAAAGAACCGTAGCAATTTTCTTATCCTCTGTATTTTGCAGCTCATCCCTCAGACAGTCTGCGAGTGACTTTCTCCTTGTCAACACCTCGTCAGTTTGCGTCTAAAGACCGACAGCTTAGCCGCATACAAGTAGATATTAACCTTACAGACGACCAGATCAAAATTCACCCTACAGACCTGCCGCCATGGTACGAAGGTGCTGTGACTGAAAGGTCAGGGAGTCTGGAAGTGTACGTTTGCGGCACCCGTTACGTTTGCGGCACTCGTTACGTTTGCGACAGTCGTTACGTTTGCGGCACCTGTTACGTTTGTGGCATCCTGGGATCTATTCACAGGGCACGTAAGATGTTGTGGCAACAGCTTGGCTGTGTCTAGAGTTGTACCTTTTTCAACCCGTCAACGGAACGGCAGCGAGTCGAGCTGCAGTAGGCGCGCAACGGTTCGCTTGGTGGTGGTGTCTTTTGCCGTTGTGCAGCTGTGCAGGCTCGTGTACCCATGGGGCGCTTCCATGTGGTTCCGTTGTGTCGCATCCGGTGGTCTCACAATGGCATCTGCCAGGGAGCAGTTGTGGCCCTTGGTGTCTTAATTGAATGCCCTGTGCGCGCTTCCGAGGGGGGGGGGGGGGGGGGGGGGGGGGGTGCAGGATTGTTCCTAGCTGGTTGGTTCGGCAGTTGAGGACAGCACTTCTCTGGGTCCCACTGGCATCCTCGGGTGTGTGTTTTTCTTTTGTGGCACCTGGTATGTTTGTGGCGCATTGTTCATTTTCGGTATATATGCGGGAGCAAGCTAATTTGGGCAGCGGTGTTATGAGTTAGTCTCACCTTAGGGCAAGTGTGCGGATTTGGTATCAACTTTTTTTTTAACCGAGTCCAGTAAGAAATTAAAGGTGTCCACTATGTGTTTAACTGAATAAAGAACTTTTCCCTAGATGTTGCCACGTTAAGTGTTTACTGAATTAAGGATTTATCTTATTAATTCTCCCACGTTTTAGAGCCGCTTTTTGAGACAGCGTCCGCTTAGGCTTCTGACGGGTACTATGTCTGTTCATGTTCCATTAGTTCTTTCAATTAGGGATGACATCCTGCCTCACGCAGAGCGGTTTTCATGAAGATCATTTTTTCGGAAATGGAGTCCGTGCAAATATGAGCTCCGAGGAAAAAATATTTCTGAGATGAAGAGGACAGAAATCACGTCTTGTTAAAGGTCAAAATGCGGACATGTTCAGTAAACGTCCCTATGTGCCGCAAGCGTGCAAACGCCTTTTTTTTTTTTTTTTTTTTTCTTCGAACGTACTGTTACGGTGGACTGTGTCTCGTGAGAGGCATTCATGTGTGGGATTCTTCAGTCCCGACCGGTCACCGTGCAGAATTCAGTGTGCTTTGGAGTGAAATGGGAAGACCAACACCACACCATCGAGTTTCATTGATTAAATGAATACTTCTCTCGGACGGGCGTTGCGCAAATGTCCTGGCCAGTTTTGCAGGTGTCTGTGTCTCTCGGGCCTGGTTGACGCTGGGAAATCTTGACAATGAAAGCATAGATTACAGACCTGCCACGAAGTCTCCGATCAGAATAGAAGAACTTCCATGGCGTCGTGTTCATCATCGTCATCCTTACTAATCATTAAAATGACGCTCATTTCCTTGCGGGTGGGTGGGGGGTGGGGGGGACGTCGGGGGGGGGGGGGGGGGGGGGGCTGCGTGCCATGCTCAAATGATGTCTTCAGAGTTGGTTCCTCTCCCCGTCCAAACCTGCGGCGAATTCGTCGTCCAAGTCGTACGTCTTAGGAGGTGCACAAGGATTGCCGGTAGATGTTTAGGGACATGACAAAGCCACTATCGTCGTTAGTAAAGGGTGTGTAGTAGGTGGTGTCTTCCGCCTGTTGGATCAGAACACGCCGCAATGAACGCTACCAAAATGAGTCAGCATGCAGCGGGCAGTTTCTCCTCTAGTGGGGTGCCTCATGGCTGCCTCATTGATATGGATGTCTCTCTGTGGTCTGCGGTACTGGCTTTCGCCGGATGACGTGGGTGTGGTCGGGGAAGGCGGGTGGGAGGCGGGGGGGGGGGGGGGGGGGGGGGACTGGAAGAGATGTGAGGGAGGAGTGGAGATCGGTGGTGTGGGGTAGACCTTGATCCCATAGATAACGATTTGTGAGTTATAATAATGAGAGAGAGAGAGAGAGAGATTACGCGTAATGTGAGCGACCCTGTGCTAACGTTTTCCTCTAACGTTCGGTCACACGTCAATTTTCTTTCAAAAAAAAAAAAAAAAAATGGTAGATGGATGTAGGAATATCCACTAAAAAAAAAAAAAGACTGTATTCTCTCCGGCGACTGAAAGCAAAGCTCATCTTTCCAAACAACGAAAGAACAACTTACAGCGCTGAGCATAATTTCTCAGGGAAACAACTTTATTTCCTCGGGTCAACATTCATGTTACAAATTTTTGACAAACACCATGTCATTTTGCAATACATTTTTTTTTTCAGTTGAAAGATTCAAGCGTAGTTCTGGATCACTAGACTTTCCATTAACCACACATTAATCAGTATTAATTAAAAACAATCCTAACGTACTCTGGACCACATTTCTTTGGCTCACTTATAACTACTCTACAAAATACATAGTCACAAAGACATTTCAAGAGAAAGCTTTGTAAGCATCTCATCTCTGGATGATTTTACGCTTAAATAAAAACAGCAAATTCCACAATTAATTCGCAAGCTCATCTGTTAGGCGTATTTTGAGCACACTGTGTGAAAAAAAAAAATCAGTTGAAAACCCACGCTTTCCAACTCACGCTCCACCTTCTCTCTCTCTCTCTCTCTCTCTCTCTCTCTCTCTCTCATCCTCAATGTGATCGCGTTCACCCCTTTCCCTCTGTCTGCTCCATCCTTCATTATCTTATTGATTTGAGAACAGCTCTCGGCACTCTCGTTATGTTCCCAGTATTCGTGCTGATTTGTCAGTATCGATAATACTAATTGAAATCACGTGTGTAGAACAAGGGCAGGATGTTAGATTAGCCTTCGACTCAAAAGTCTTCACCTTTGGGTGTTAGCTCTCTCTCTCCCTGTCACCCTCTCTCTCTCTCTCTCTCTCTCTCTCTCTATCCCGAGTTTGCATCATTAGTCGGCTGGGCTATCGACAACACGATCTGTGTGTGTGTGTGTGTGTGTGTGTGTGGTGTTGGCGTTCGCTAATCGCATTAAACTAAGTCGGTAGACGTTGCAAGTGCAGTAAGAAAAAAAAAACCCACAAATCAAAAAAGGGAAAAACACTAGCGAAGAACTAACGAAAGAAAAAAAGTGAACGACAAAATAAAAACAAAAAGTGGAATAATGATTTAAAAAAAAAAAAAGCTCTGCAGAAGTAAACAATAGCTTCACGCTAGCCTCTCATTAATTCTGCTGAACTACCCGCCAACAATGCCCCCCACACCCTATCCATCTAAATCAAAGATGTTTACAAGTTGCACAACTAAAAGGAGGGAAAGACACACCTAGAGGCCAGGAATCTAGCCACCCTCCCCCTCCCCACCCCACCCCACCCCACCCCTCACTCCTTCACCTTCCCTCTTTCCCCCATCTCCCACCCCCACCTCCACCCCCCCACCTCCCTCCCCCTCCATCCTTGCATCTCTAACCGGAGCTATAATATCCATAACAAAAGCCTTCGCCTCGATGGATTTATACGCACCATAGACCCTCTTCAAAATATTGGAAAGGAAAAGGAGGGGGTGGGTGGGGGTGGGGGGGGGGGAGAAAAAGAAAAAGAAAACGATCTCTGACAGGGATATTAGTTAAACCTTGAGCCCCTGAACTCGCAAGTGCTTAATAAATAACCAAATAATTAGACACTTGACAAGGTTCTCGGTCGCTAACTGCACGCCCGCCGGCTACGATCGCACAACGTTCCATCCAGACGGAGCGGTAAGGTTTATCGGTGGTCGGACATCAATATTACCTGCCGCTGGCTTCGTCGTCGGAGGAGACGAGGAGGAGGAGGAAGCGGAGAGTGAGGTGGGGGGAGGGGAAAAGGCGAGGTGAGGGAGAGCCTCGGCGGTCCCGCTAATGTGATGGTATCGATTTACAATCAAATTCCGTGAGGTAATGAACATATGTAAAAAGCGCTCCTACAAATTACCATGCACTTCCTGCCCTGGCATTGGCTGAGGAGCGGGCGAAAAATGAGAAGTAATGCTCGGCAATTTCCGGCCGTAGCCAGCCCAGCCAGTCTTTTGATGCCAGACCATCTCCTGTGTCCCCCCCCCCCCCCTTCTCCCTCCACTACCTCCCTCCCCCTGACCCCACTCCTCATTAGTGCCAAGTCTCCTTGTTCCTCCGTTGCGCCACCGGTCGAACGGTGAATGGTGGAGGAGTCCAGAGTTCGCCCTGGCCTATGCTTTCTACCGCCATTGTTCCTGTCCCCCTCCCCGCTTCTTGCTGACTTCCGGTACCTTCTACACGACTTCCGGTACGCCGGAGAAGCGCCTGCGCAGTTGCAGACAAACGGCGGCCATGACTGGTCGCTCTCTCGCTCTCTTCTTTTTTTTTTCTTTTTTTTTGGTTTTTTTTTTTTTGGTCTTTATTTTTTTTTTCTCCCTTGTCTGACAAGTGCGCTAGTGAAGTGTCAGGGACGGACAGTCCTGCGGAGATTCGGTCGGCGTCGCGC
>CM031612.1:26300168-26305168 GCA_018398815.1 Conus ventricosus | reverse complement strand
TAAGCTTTTTGGTAAAACTGTTTGCTCTTTTGTTTGATTCTGGAATATTCTTACAGAAAGACTACGTGGTTTTGCCTTTATTTAAGAAGAGGAATGTCAACTATGTGAACAATTATAGAAGGATTTCATTAAGTAATATTCATAGTAAAGTGTATGGTTCTGTTATCAATGGCAGATTGTGTGAGTGGGTACATCATAACAGTATAGCTGGTGAACATCAAGGTAGGTTTCAAAAATGGTTATTCAACAATTGACAGTATATTCACTTTACTAGCTGCCATTTAAAAGTATTTTGTAAGTAATCAAAAGTTGCATGATGCATTTGTCGATTTTGAAAGGGCCTTTAATTCTATCTTCCGTAAACTCCGATGGCCTACTTTTACGAAAAACGGAATTAAAGGTAAATTATGTTGATGTGAAAAGAACATGTATAACTAGGTAAAAACAAGAATAAGATTAGGAGCAAAACCGTCTGACTTTCTTATGTATTCTCGAGGCAGAAAACAGGGTGTTGTTTGTAGTCCCTTGTTGTTTTCTCTCTTTATAAATGAGTCAGCGCTAGAAATGATTGAAAATTGTAGACATGGAATAACTTTTGATCCTACAAAATTGTTTATTTTGCTTTTTGCTGACGATGTTCTGTTACTGTCCACGACGAAAATGGACTCCAACGACGTTTAAATAGTTTATATTTAGCACCAAATAAACTGGACTTCACAGTTGATATGAGAAAAACTAATATTTATTTTGAAAGGGAGATGGACTTATGAAACAAAACGCTCGTTGTAGCTAATGCGTACAAATATCTGAGAATATACTTCACAACAAAATGCATGTTAAGAGACCTTAAACAGGGCAAAGAAAACAAGCGTAGTTATTCTTCAAATTCTGTGTAAATTAGATCGTAACCCGTCTAGTATTTTTGATAAATTGTTTTACAAATAAAGAGAACAAAAATACACAAACCAAACAGCACAGGCCCCAAAATGCCTTTAGACAGTCATGCAATAATTGATATCCACCCTCTCCACCATCCCCACCCACGGAGAGAGAGAGAGAGAGAGAGAGAGAGAGAGAGAGAGAGAGAGAGAGAGAGAGAGAGAGAGAGAGAGAGAGAGAGAGAGAGAGAGAGAGAACTCAGAACTCAGAACTCAGAAAACCTGTACTCGATCAAGGATTGAGAGAGAGAGAGAGAGAGAGAGAGAGAGAGAGAGAGAGAGAGAGAGAGAGAGAGAGAGAGAGAGAGAGAGAATGAATGAATGAATGATTTTAATGAATTCAGGCCTTGGCCCATTTCATGAGTTGACATTTTTACATAAATTGGAGACGATTGAACATTGCATGCGTAGAGAGAGGAGGGGGAGGGGGCAGGAGGGGGGGGGGGGGGTAACGGGGATGCGAGGGGTAGGGCATAGGGGTGTGGGTGGTGGGGGGGAGATCACAATGTTCAAAGCACATATACTAAACAGGGGCAAAACGTCCTCGAATACATTTCAAGCAAACTTACGGTTTGTCACGAATCTCAAAACATTTAAAGACATACCAAGCCAATTGCCTTATTTTGACTTCACTATGAGTTGACATCAAATGTGAAAACTGTCTCCATTCATTGCAAGGCGCTATATGCTTCATATGTACATGCCTGATATTATCATATTGTTTGCATCGGAACAAGAAATGTGTTTCGTTCTCAATTGCACCTGGACAAAAGGGGCAGTTATTATCAACAGTCACCCCAGGTTTAACATATCTGTTACAATGTACTTTCAAATTAGTTATGCCCATTCGGAATCTAATTAAAGCGTCTCTGAAACATTTCTGCTTTATACAACCTAAATAAACTTCCGGACACAGGACAGATTTGAAGTCTCTGTAGAGAACATAACGGTCACTGGTAGTCAAATTGTGCTCCCAGTCTTGGCGGTTCATATCAAGGAGTCTCTGTTTGAAGACATTACAAAATCGATTCACATCACCCACTCCCTGAGCAAGCCATACAAATCCAAAACCAGTTCTATTCAGTAAAAACCTCAACTCTGATACCCAGTTCCGTTTGCCGTTTAAGTCTAAATTCATGAGCATCCTGTACGCTTGCTTAGGTAAGCGCTTATCATTCATATCTAACAATCTGAACCAAAAATTTCAAAGTTTTCATAAAACCATTGATAATGAGAGGGTGTCTGCCGAGCTCACCATAAACCATTAGGTTTGGTGTTCGTAGGGCCACGTTAAGGTATCTTTTGCAGGCAAACAAATGAATTTTTTCAGTAGGATCGTCCTTTACCAAGATATCTCAGCAGTGTACAACAAAACAGGTTGAATCATGGTATCAAATATTTTAAAAAAGGTTTTTCTTGTCATTTGGTTGAGAGAGCCGTGAGCTTTTAAAACCTCAAACAAGGACTTTTTACCTTTGATTGCAAGCTGCTTTACACTGTTGCACATATTCATTGACGTGGTAAATGTAAAGCCTAAATACACATAACTATTTACAACTTCAATGTTGGTACCATTGATGAACCATGCTTCATGCCTTCCTAGATACCCTCCCTTCCTGAAAACCATGATCTTGCTTTTGTCAATATTTACAGTTAGTCCGAGTTTGGTGCACATTTTACATACACAATCGAGCTGGCGCTGTAGGCCACTAGGCGAACATGACAATAATGCTAGGTCATCAGCAAACAGCAAAATAAAAAGTTCAACAAGGTCTGGTAGTAACTGGATACCATGTTTGCCGAATCCGGTGACATGTTCTGCAAGCTCATTAATAATTACAGCAAAAAGAGTTGGACTAAGGACACAACCTTGGCGCAAGCCTTGGGGACATTCAAAAGCTTCGGTGAGTTCATTTTGAACTCTAACACGTGCAGTCACCTTAAAATAAATTGCCTTGATTGCGTTCAAAAATTTGAATGATACACCTGCCCTGTGTAATGACCCAAGCAGAGTGTCACGCTTAATTGTATCAAACGCTTTTTGGAGATCGATAAAGGCGACATAAAGCTTACCACCAGGTCTAGACAAGTACTTCTGCGTTAAAGCATACAACGTAAATACGTGATCTGAGGTTGAATAACCTCGTCTAAAACCTGCCTGCGTTTCTCCAATTTTTTCATTCGCTTCCAGCCAGTTGTAAAGTCTTTTATTGAGGATTGAGGTGTAGCATTTACCAAGTAAGCTCAGAAGCGATATTCCCCTATAATTGTCGGTGACACGGGGTTGCCTTTTTTAAAAATGGGGACTATTACAGCACTTGACCACATTTCAGGGTACTGGCCTTTATCAAAAATATTGTTGAAGTATTCAGTCAAAAAGTGGACAACATGGGTTCCCGCTGTTTTCAGCATTTCAGCAAGAATTTCATCTTGGCCACTTGACTTTCCGTTTTTCAACGACTTTATAGCTCTTTGTACCTCATCACTCGTGATTTTATCGTCTAGCGGGTCAAGCTGTACATTGGCATTTGTAGGTGGCAGATTAAAGTTGCTCGTTTGATCAGCCAGATTAGACTGGAACACATTCATAAAATGATTCTGCCATTCATATGTCGAGATGCTCTTTGGGGTGGTCTGCTTTCTTGACAGACCGGAGCACGCCTTTAACTCTTTCCAAAACATTTTAGGATTGTGCAAAGTATCTGAGAGGAGCTGGGCTTTATCCGCCTTGAATCGTTTACATTTATGTTCCAAAAGTGATTTGTATTCTTTACGTGCCTGAACATATGTGTGCCTGTCACCTGGGTCACGCGTGCGCATAAATGATCGAAGTTTCAATCTGGTTTCCTTACGAGTATGAGAGCAATCTTTGTCAAACCATGTCTCATTAGTAAGGGGCCCGCCCAGTTTAACTTTCTTTTTCATACAAACACTTGAACTAGTCAAACAATCTACAAATATCTGGAGCGCCAAGTTTATATCAACATTAATCAACCTAACAGCTGTATTTAATTTAGCTTGTGTATCAACGCTAAGAAAGCATTTAAGGAACGTATCTGTTTCTTCCGCATTCCACACATACTGAGAGAGAGAGAGAGAGAGAGAGAGAGAGAGAGAGAGAGAAAAGAGAGAGAGAGAGAGAGAATTCAGAACCCAGAACTCAGAAAACCTTTATTCGATCAAGGATTGAGAGAGAGAGAGAGAGAGAGAGAGAGAGAGGGCACAGCCGTTAAGGGATGACGAAGCGACGTCAATCAGAGGACGTGAAAACAGTAGTTTTCAAGAGAGGGTTCGAAGGATGACAGAGATCTGGCACAGCTGAGTGACAGAGGGAGTTGGCAAAGCGTTGGTAAAGAGTATCAGATGAGGTGCGCGACTGTCGTGACCAAGTGTAGAGATTGAGAAAATCAGCGAGAGAAGGAGGAGCCACACCATTCAGGCATTTAAAGCACAGCAGAGAATGTCTGCAGTCAGCTCTCTTTTCTTTTTTTTTCCCCAGTGGGAGCCAGTGAAGAGACAGGAGTAAAGGAGTGACATGGATGTCTTTGGAGCGTATGAGTATCAGTCCAACAGCATTGTTTTGTTCTCTTAGAGTCGGAGGAGAAGATTCTTTGGACCGCCGGTAAGGAGAGAAGTTACAGTGATCCAGTGAAACACGTCATTGCGAAGTTTGTTTGTTTTTCTTTTACAACTGAACCAGCCACAGGCTCAGAGCAACGACAACAAAAGGAATACCAGGTAAAAGTATCGTGGTACGCATCAGGCACTGGTACAGTCTGAAAGTCAAGAAGAATGATTCTTAGAAAAGTGGTTACACTCAGAATCAAAAACTTATTCGAGAATATTTCGACAGGGTCGCCCTGTCTTCTTCAGCTCACTGTTGCTGTTGTGGCAGCGAGGCCTGGTGGGGCGACTGTTGTGTGGGGTGAACGGTTGTCAGGATCTGATTGTAGATGGGGGGAAGTTCAAAACCTTGATCTCTGTTCAGGCAGGGGCGTCTGGTCTTGATTTCGATGGCTTCTTTAACTTTTCGTTTTGTGAGGAAGGGTTCTGTAGATAAGA
>CM031612.1:26275670-26280670 GCA_018398815.1 Conus ventricosus | reverse complement strand
ATCTTTATGCATATTATACAATACATATGCCTAATTACCGATGACGTTGTTATTGTTATTATTATTATCATTATTATTATCATTGTTCTTACTATCATCACCATCATTATTATCATTATTTTTATGATTGTCATTATCATTATTATGATTACTATTATTATTATTATATTAGCATTATTATTTCTATTATTATTATTTTTTTTGTTATCGTTCTTGTTGTTGCTATTGTTGTCGTTATTATTACCATTACCAGTAATAATATCATCATCATCATCATCATCATCATCATCACGGTCATCATCATCATCATCATCATCATCATCATCATCATCATAATAATAATAATAATAATAATGGGGATTTATATAGCGCCTTCCACGGCACAAGGCGCTTTACAAAGGCAGAAAAAATACAAATTGCAAATGTAGAGAAAATGCATTGAAAAACGGCTCAGAAAATGAAAAACAAAGGCTCTCTTCCATTCTCTCCCACGCGCACACACACTCTCACGCACAGACACACAATACACAAGAGCCGCAACAAGCACAAAACTATTAAGCGATCGACAAAAAACAACAAGAGTCAATCAACTATCCGGTAATGACTGTCTTCTTAGTATTGTTTGAAAAGGTGGGTTTTCAGGGAGGTTTTGAAGGAAGAAAAGGTTTGAGAATGTCTTAAGTCATAGGGGAGTTTATTCCAGAGTTTGGGAGCTGCGTATGAGAAAGCTCGTTCGCCATGCTGTTTACGATGGGGACGGTAACTGGGGAAGCGGAAGGTCCTGGTGTCGGTGGAGGAGCGGAGCGTTCGTGATGGGACATATACTTGAAGGAGATCGGAAAGATAGGCAGGGGCATCGCCAGTGAAAATCTTGAAGCAAAGACAACAACATTTGTATTTAATTCTTTCTTCAACGGGGAGCCAGTGCAACTTTTTCAGGAGAGGGCTGCAGGGTTGGGTCCTAGGAGATTTGCAAATGAGACGGGCTGCAGAGTTCTGTACAGATTGAAGGGGTTGGATGACAGTTGGATGACGTCATCATCATCATCATCGTTACTGTTACTACAGCTACTACTACTATCATTATTATTATCATCATCGTCGTCGTCATCGTCATCGTCATCATCATCATTATTATCCTCCTCCTCCTCATCATCATCATCATTACTACTACTGCTGCTACAGCTGGTGTCATCATCATCATCATCATCATCATCATCATCATCATCATCATCATCATCATCATCATCATCATTCACTCGGCCTCCGTGTTTTTAAAAATCTGCCCAGGTCTTCGAGAAATCAATGGCCATTCATATTCAAGGTTACTATGCACCCAGATTTAACGTCCATTCTCTCCTCCAGTGCCTTACTGCAGACGGAGATAACTACTCCTGGGGAGCGAAAGCAAAGACATGCTAACGGCCACACCGACACCATCAAAACGAAAAGACTTTAAGATGGGGGAGCGAAAATATCATTTCTATAGGGGGCTCCAGAGATTCGACGACATCAAAACAGCATTTTCGCTGCCTATCTTAAAGTGTTGTCATTTTTGTGCGGTCAGTGTCGTTCTGGACAGACGTAACAACAGCGTCTATGGAAATCACAGTCTCTGGTTTGCTGTAAAGATACCCAAAGGAGAACACCCTGCAACGCTGCTGACTCATTGGGAGGGAGTTCGGTCATGTCGGTTCTGATTCAAAATGTGCATGGCTAAAGATTTATGTCCGGCATTAATTCCTCTCTGACTGACCATTCTTGATAAATCAAGGATAAGGTAAAGGATCACGTGAAGTGGAGACCACCGCAGAGTCACCACAGTGACCTCACAATGAATCATCCAATATCAAAGACTGGCACAAACTCATCAGACGCACTATAAGAATGGGAACTCACTCAAAAGTTGGATCACCCTCAGATCACAATGTGTGCATTCGTCAGCCTACACCACCTTAAAATAGGTCTGATGATAAATTACTATCCACACACACACACACACACACACACACACACACATATGTGTGTGTGTGTGTGTGTGTGTGTGTGTGTGTGTGTGTGTGTGTGTGTGTGTGTGTGTGTGTGTGTGTGTGTGTGTGTTATACAGTCAAGCTTGGGACTTTTCAATAAACCACCATCTGGCTACATCAAATTCACTTGAATTAATGTTGATCCGTAGTTATAATTACGTTCTTCAAATAAGCGTCCTCCAAATGGTTGGAATCCTTCATCAGCCCCCATCCTACTGAACCCATTTAAAATCTTCAAAGGAAGGAGAGAGGGGGAGTAAGAAAGAACAGAAACAAAAAATAAAACCAGCCATGGTTATCATTTCCATACGTAACCCCATCCCACTCCATCTCCGTCAATCTCAATAATATCCCCACCCCCGTTCTCCCCCAGCTATCGTTCAAGCTTTAGCACAGAAGACGAAAGATGAGGAAGAGATGAGAAGAACTGAGAGACTGGACCACAGAAAAAGGAAAGGGGAAAGGGGAACAGGCTGAGCAAAGAGGGAAGGGGGGGGGGGGCATCCTCATCCCCCCTTTCTCCACAACCACAACCCTCAGTACCCCTACCCTCATACACTTCTCCTCTCCATCTCACAAAAAAGGAAGGGATCGAATCGAGACAGAGGTACATGACAGAGACGCTCAAGCTTTTAGCCAAATTAAATATTGGACGTCCGCTGGCGCAGCTCGGTGGGCCATTCAGGCGCATTTTCTGACGGACATAGTATCGCCTTTTGGCCAGGCCCAGGCGGCTTGTGGGTAAACATGTGTCATCCTTTGGCCTCGTTTAGTGTCCCGAATGTCAACACCCGTCAAATTGACCGTCCGACACGCAACGGAAATGAAGAGAAGGAGGAAACGGTGGAGACGGGAGGGGCAGATCGAAGCTTTTGGCCATTCAATATATTTTTAATAAAAAGAAGAAAAAAAAACTTCCTGGCCTCTGGCTGTTCATTGCAAGGCTGCGTTATGGAGATAAGGTCGGCTGAGTTGGTTTTGTTGGATGCTCTCTCTCTCCTCTCTCTCTCTCTCTCTCTCTCTCTCCTGAATATATATTACCACAGCTCTCTCTAATTCTTTGCCAGTTTTTCTTCTGTCTATTTCAAATGCTTCTGTTGATTTGTTTTATTCATGTTCTATCTGTGATGCATGTATATCTTTTGTTCCTTTTTCCCCTTTTCTATTTCCTCTTTTTTTTTTTTTTTTTTTGCTTGTCTACTGTCATGCTCTTTCTCTCTCTCTCTCTCTCTCTCTCTCTCCTCTCCTCTCTCCTCTCTCTCTCTCTCTCTCTCTCTCTCTCCATGCATGCGTGCGTAGAGAGAGAGAGAGAGAGAGAGAGAGAGAGAGAGAGAGAGAGAGGAGAGAGAGAGAGAGAGAGAGAGAGAGAGATTTACAGTATTCGTCAGCACACATCCTGAGATCAATAAATCCCCAATAACTCTCTCTCTCTCTCTCTCTCTCTCTCTCTCTCTCTCTTCTCTCTCTCTCTCTCTCTCTCCGTCCCCCTCCTCTCTCTCTCTGCCTTTTTCATTCCACTTTCCACACACAGACTCCAGCCACGGTGGCCCCTCCTCGCAGTGTTCCCTTAAGTGCCAGTGTGTCGGAGGCATGTTCTCTCTTTGCTGCCTGGAAGTTTCCCCATGCTGCCCTCTTTATGCTGCACCATGTCAAGTCTCCTTGTCTGGATCCTTCAGCTCCCCATCATCTCACCCCCACACCCCACCCCCATCCAACAAAAAAAAAAACAACAACAAAAAAAACACACAAAAAAAAATCACCCATTTACTCAACATCAATTACTTTTGAGTGCTTCTTCTCCGCCCCCTCCCCTCCCCTTCCTTCCCCTACCCCACCCCTTTTCCTTCACCGTCTTGCCTTCCCCTGCCCCCACCCCCTCCCTCGTTCCTGCACCCTCTGCCACCATCATCCCCTCTCTTTGCCTATTCGCCTGACCCCTTCTTTCTATGCCAATGCCAGATGCGATAAAATAAATGATCTATCTCTCACCCAGTACCCCCCCCCCCCCCCCATTGCGTTTTCGTTCTCCTTTTCCTTCTTCTCTTCTTCCTCCTCGTCCTCTTCCTCCTCCTCCTCCTCCTCCTCCTCTTCTTCTTCCCCCCTCTATTCTCGCCATCCGGATAATTTGCCGACTGAGAGAGGCATATTGATCTCTGATGTGTTTCTTCACACTGTGAGGTGGAGATAGGCTCCTTCCAACTGTACAAAGACCCGGAAGGGCTGGAGAGGTGGAGAGGGATAAGATGAAGAAGAAGGAGGAGAAGGAGAAGGCCAAGAAGGATGAGAGAGAGAGTGAGAGACAGACAGACAGGGATAGAGAGAGAGAGACAGAGAGACAGAGAGAAATAGAGAGAAGTCAGGGTGACGGTGGGTAGGTGTGTGTGTGTGTGGGGGGGGGGGGGAGACTAGGGTTGGTGATGGAGTTTTCCTCCCTAGTTTGCCAAGGCAACGCAAGACATTTAATTCCCGGAAATGACACCTCGCGGGGACAAAGGGGGACAACCCTCAACCCAAGAGGAAGCTTCTCGACAGAAAAACGATCTTATTTCAGATTGGCTAACGGCAAGCACGTGCTCTGGAGGCCGTGGTGATGATGACGAGGATGACGTAGTCCCTCCTAGCGCATGCCGTCAAGGACGAGAGTTGTCAAGAACTGGGATATGCCACCAAGAAACAACGGCTTTAAGGACCATTAAGTTGGGGGTGGTATGGCTGTTACGTTACGGGAGGAATGGCTAAGAGGAAGAGGAGAGGGGTTGAGCTGGAGGTTGGGGATGAAGGTGTAGGGGGTGGGCGTAATAGAAAAAAAGAAAAAGAAGGGAAGGTCTTGTTATGCTAAAATCATCTGTGGTCCTGTTGCTTTAAAAACAAAAAAACAAGAAAAAAAAACACCACCACCGCCATCTAAAGCATCTGAGTATTTTGTTCACTTTGTCTCACTCAGTGAGAGCAACAATGAACCAATATGTG
>CM031612.1:26238170-26263170 GCA_018398815.1 Conus ventricosus | reverse complement strand
TATTTATCATATATATACATGCGCGTGTGCTGAAAAGGAAAACAGAAATCTGAACGAAACCCCAGTTTCTGATTCTCTTTCGAACTGTCGCTTCGCTTGTCTCAGATCGGGAATCGGGCACTTCTTATAATATTAGCATTGTGTTTCCTCACCCTCATCTAATCCTCATCGATTCAAGCATAAAAGAAAGAAGAAGAAGAAAAAAAAAATACGTGAAAAAAACCAAGCAAACAATGAAATAGATGGGCGTGGATGTCCCGGGGGGGGGCGGGGGGGCGGGGCTGGCGAAGAAGGGGGAAAATAACAGCAATCGTGGGGACAGCAACCAAGGGAAAACTGCTCTGCAACATTTGATTGCAAGGTTGTTGTGCGACCATTTCATCCCAAGCCCACATGGGTATAAATACCAGCCTCAACCAAGCTCTGCCACAGCTTCAAAGACTCTTCTCGCTCGAATCACCCCCACCATCCCAGTCACCCCACCAGCAGACGTACACCCCAGTTAACTAAAACAGTTTTTTTGTAAACACCCCTGTTAAAACACTTTTATTGTAAAACACTTGAGCGCGGGCGGCGGGCCGGGCCGGCCGCGCGACGAGCCCGGCGGCGGACTTCTGGCCGCACCGCGTTGCGCGGCGCACGCCATCATCTCCTGACCCCCCCGGCCCACCTAATTTGAGGATTTGAGGGCTCGTTGTTGACTTAATTCCAACCGGTCAATTGGATGATCCACCGTCGGGTTAATTCGTACGCTGTCTTACCCCCATCACGGCAGAAGGCAAGGAGTCCCATTCCCGCTGATATGGGCATTATGTTGCTCAGCAAGTTGAACGTTACAAGTTATTGTTCCGCGGCAATCGTGCTCTCTCTGGAAAGTTGTCCCAGACCTTGATTCTGTCGGTCCGGTCGTCGGTCGTGTGGTCGTTTAGGGCGGCTCTGAACGGAGAGAAAAGAGAGGAGAAGAGAGAGGAGAGAGGGAAGACCCGATGGAGAGGAGAGCCAGCGATGAGACGCGGAGGCGAGAGGAGGCAAACGGAGAGAGAGCGGAGAGAGAGAGGGGAGAGAGAAGAGAGAGAGAGCGAGAGGGAGAGAGAGGAGAGAGCTGAGGCAGAGGACAGACCCCGACGGCACAAACAGACAGGGGAAAATGATGCGACGACAAAGAGAGGGAGCGCGGGAATGGTGGACCAGCCGGTGAACACTCCTCCAACACCACCTGTGCGACCCTAACTCTTCCGTGAACGAGAGCGAGACAGACAGGGACAGAGTCGGAGAGACCCGAAAGGCGAGCGAGCCGAACGCGGCGCGGAGTGAGACGCGTGGAATCGAGAGAGAGAGAGAGAGAGGAGAGGTCGACGAGGTGAGAGACAGAGGTGGAGAGATTGAGAGAAGAGAGACAGAAACAGGACAACAAACCAAAGACAGACAGACCAAGATGACAGATGGGGACAGACGGAACACAACGGAACGGACAGAAAAAGACAGACAGGACCGGAACAAGCGAGCTAGCGAGTGCGAGTGAGGAGGGGAAAAGAAGAGAGCAACCGAAAAGAGAGCAGAACCCCAAGAGAGGGAGACAGCAGAGGAGAGAGACGAGAAGGAGTACGGACAGACAGTCCCAGATAGACAGATAGACAGACAGACAACACACGGCATGCAGGCAGAGAGAGACAGACAGGACAGACAAACCCGACAGGGTGCAGACAAAGAGACAAACAGGCACACGAGCAGAACAGAGCGACAGGACAGGACAGACAGATAGATAAGAGAAGAGACACAGTAGCACAGAACACAGACACAGACAGACAGATAGTCCGACAGACAGAAACCAGCGGTCTGCGGGGAATGAATTTGTCTAACGAAGGAGGCTGAAAGGGATTGCATGAAAGCCTCTGTGTAAAGGCATCGCGGTTTTGAGGACAATCTAGGAAGCTTAGAATGGTGTTTTCATCGACGGCGATAATAAAACTAGCTTCGTAATGTGTGAAAATACTGTCAACGCACCTTAAACCCTCTTGCCCCCCCCCCCCCCCCCCCCCCCCCCCCCCGCCCCCCGCAACACCCCCCCCGACTCCTCTCCGTCTCTTTTGTCCTCCCCCATCGCCCTCCACGTTGTTTGCTGTTTTGAGGGTTCTGGGAGGGTTCTCAAGTCACTGCCATATTGTTAGGAAAAACATGATTCCCCCCCACCCCCCCCCTAGTCATATTGAGTGTTTAGTTTAGTAACTTGTGTGTGTGGTGTCGTGTGTGTGTGTGTGGGTGTGTGTGTTTTGTGTGTGTGTGTGTGTGTGTGTGTGAGTGTGCGCGCGCGTTGTGTGTGTGCTTGTTCTGTGTGTTGTGTTAATTTGTAGTGTCCTGTGTCCGTGTGTCGCCTCTGTCTGTTCGTGCGTGTTGCCCTTCTGTGTGTGTCATGCTTGCCACTCTGTCTGTGCTGTGTGCGGGACCCTGCACGCGCCGCTGCGCGCGCATGCGCCCCTTATATGTAAACGGGACCGTCGGCTCACTTTAAATTGCTCTCGACCAATATACGCCGTCAACGGTCTGTTAGGTAAAAAAAAAAAAAAAAAAAAAAAAAAAATCTCAGGGATAACTGCGAAGGGATCCTATTGGACCATGGGTTGCCAATTATCTCTTGTTTTGGCTCTGGGAATCATTACCCATTGGATCGATCGGAGGGTTCTATTAACATGTATTTATTAAACATTCCACTTTCTTAACGTGCCAGTCCATCGCACCGTTTGTTTATGACCGCACACCCGCGGTATAATCTATGGAACGATTATTAGGGGGAAAGAAAAAAAAAATAAACAAACGATTTAGGGGAAAAGAAAAAAACAAAAGAAAAAACAATAAACACACAGTACCGGTAGCAGAACTATAGCAAGAACTGCATACGTCGGTTTACTGTTATAATTCTTTGAATCGTTGGTATTCGAGTTTCAAATTCAGAATGACACTGAAGATTTTCTTTCTTTTTTTTTTTTTTTTTTTGCTGGGGGCGGGGGGGGGGGGCGTCGGGCAGGGGGCCGGCCCCATGGATTCCATGGAGGGTGAGGGGGGGCATGGAGCGGGGGGGCATGTGGGGGCATGGACGGGCTTGTGCGGGGCATGGAGGCCATGGTCACATGATGGCCATTGCGGACGGGCATGGCCCACAATGGACCGGGCGGGGGGGGGGGGGCATGCCCACCAATGGAGGGGACCGGGGGGGGCATGGCATGGGGGGGGACGGGGGGGGGGGGAGGGGGGGGCGGGGGGGCATCATTGGAGCCCAAGGAGGGGGGGGGGGCATGGACATGGAGGGGGGGGGGGGGGGTGCGGGGGGCTTCATGGCGGGAGCGGGGGCGTCATCGGACCAAATGGGAGGGGGGGCCAAATCGGGGGCGGGGCGCGGCCACCATGGGCATATAACATGGAGGGCATGGGAGCATCACCCAGGGGGGGGGCGGGGGCCATGGAGGCCATGGGGGCGGGGGGGGGGGGGGCGCCTCCGGGGGGTGGGGTCCCAATGGGCACATGGCCAGGGGGGGGCATGGACATGGACGGAGGGGGGGCGGGGAGGGCGGGGTGGCGGGGCGGGCATGGAGGATTCCCATGGGGGGCGCGGGGGCCCCATGGGAGGGGGGCGGGGCGGGGGGGGGGGGGGGGGGCACACACAACCGAGGCGGGGGCACCCCTCAAATGGAGCTCAGGGGGCCACATGTGGGGGGGGCTATCATTTCGGCGGGGGGGGGTCATGGACCCGGGGGCGGGGGGGCTTGGATGGGCCGGGGGGGAGGGGGGCATGTCCCGGGGGGGGGGGGGGGCGGGCACATGGCACTGGGGGGCCCACTTTGGAGGGCGGGGGGGCAATCTTGGGGGGGGGGGGCATGGAGGCATGGTGGGCGGGGGGCACAGGGGGGGGCAGGGGGGGGGGGCACATGGCGCAGGGGGAGGGGGGGGGGGGGGGCATGGATGGGGGGGGGCCACCACATGGAGACCGGGCGGGGGGGGGGGCCGGAGGGGGCGGGGGCATCCACCCATGCGGTGCATGGCCCGGCCGACGGGGGGGGGGGCATGGACCCATTGGTGCGGTGGGGGGGGGCAGGGGGGGGGGGGCCATCGGGAGGGGGCCGGGGGAGGGGGCAAACATGGAACACATGGGGGGGGGGCATGCGAGGGGGGGGGGGGGGGCCATCATCGGTGGGGATCGGGGGGCAGGGGGGGGGGGCGGGGGGGCATGGTCATGGGGGGGGGGGGGCACATGGGAACCAAGGGGCATGGACGCGGGGGCGGGGGGGCACATGGACCCCGGGGGGGGCCAGGGGGGGGGCCAATGCCACATATCAACACATCACACGGGGCGCGCGGGGGCATGCCACACCATTGCACACATCACATGGAGGCGGGATAGTTTCGTGGATGGGGGGGGGGCCCATGGACGGGGGGGGAGGGGGGAATGGAACCCCATGGAGAAGGGGCATGGAAGGGGGGGGGGGCATTGGAGGGATTGTGCCATGCATCGGGGGGGCTCTATGCCCCCCCCATGGGCATGGCCATGGAGAGGGGCCGGGGGGGGGGGGGCATTGGATCATCTGGGGCGGGGCCATGGCCACATGGCGCATGGACATGGACCGGGGGGGGGCCATCGGAGGCACAAACACCACGGCTGGGGGGTGGGGGCGGGGGGGGGGCATGGACCCGCGGGGGGGGCCAGGAGGCGGGGGGCGGGGGGGGGGGGGGGGGGCATGGAGGGGACACCATCCATGGCCGGGGCCGGCCACCATCACATGGGCGGGGGGGGGCCATGGACATCACATCATGGTGGGGCACCCAATTCACGGGGTGGGGAGGCCCATGGACCGGGGGCCACCATGGAGGGGCATGGGGGCATGGACTCATAATGCGAGGCAAAGATCCATGGTGGAAGGGGAGGGGCGGGGGGGGGGGGACATGGGCCACATGCATGGCCACTGGAGCCCATGGCATCCAGGGGGCGTGGGGGGGCACAATGGTCACAATTGGACTGGAGGCATGGGGCCCACCATTGGAGGAGGGGGAATTGGGGCGGGGGGGCAACGGGGGGGGCATTGGCCCAACGGGGGCAGATCCCATGGAGGACCCATGGACCCGGGGGGGGAGGGCAATACATCACATGGGGGGGGGCATCAATCATCACCTATGCCCATTGGGGGGGGTGGGGGGGCAATGCCACATGGAAGGGGCGGGGGGGGGGGCACATGGAGCCGGGGGCGGTGCGGGCATGGACGGGGGGGGGGGCATAGGGGGGGCCATGAGGGGGGCATACCCTCATGGACCATTGTGGGGCAACACTGGCAGGCATGGTGGGCATCACCTGGCGGGGGGCATCATTGGACCGGGGGGCACAATTAGGCATGATATTGGAGGGCGATACTTCTTTTCCATGCCGGGAGCGGGGGGGCCCATCGGGGGGGGGGCGGGGGGCCAATCATGGAAAATGGCTAATCTAACCCACCACATGCATGGCACATGGGTGATGGGGGGGGGGGCATGGGCACCATCCAATGCAGGACCATAGGAGAATGGAGGGGACCAACATTGGGGGGGGCGGGGGGGGGGCACACATGCAAGCCCATTGGGGGGCCATAACTACACCGGGCAGGCAGGGTGGGGGGGGGCATGCGAATCATTGGGGGGGCAATGGACACAGGGGGGCATGGCATGGACACGGGGGGGGGCGGCCAAGGGCCATGCCTGGAGTCCCCCTTCCCAATGGAAGGGGGGGGGCCTCTATGGAGCATGGACAACCCATGGGACGGGGCAAGCCACATGGAGGGGGGGGGGGGGGGGGCCAACAGGCCTGGCATGCATGGAGGGGCATTTGGGGGGATACACATGGAGGGGCCAACCATCATCAGGGGGGACGGGGCATGGAGCGGGGGGGGGGGGGGGACAAGGCACACTTATCCAATGGGGGCATTGGAGGGAATTTATATTGGACCCTCATGGAGCATGGTCAAGGAGGGGATCAATTTTGTTGAGGGGGCCATGGTGCGGGGGGGGCATCCCTTGGAGGGGGGGGGGGCATGGAGGTGGATATCCATAGGGGGGCATGGAGGGGGCAAAGGGGGGGCCAGGGGGGGGCCACTAGGGGGGGGAGGGCCACCATCACATTCACCTGGGGGGGCATCCCAACCATGGGGCGGTGCGGGGGGGGCGGGGGCGCATGGAGGGGGGGGGGCCATGGAGGGGGGAGGAATTTGGAGGCATTACTGGAATGGGGGGGGAGGGGGGGCGGGGGGGGCCACTTGGACATGGGATCCATCCCATCACATGGAAGGCGGGGGCGGGGGGCCATGGAAAAGGGGGGGGGGGGGGGCCCATGGGGGGGCATGGACACTGGAGGGGGCCATCATGGAGCAATGGCAGGGCATGGAGGCATGGGACGACGGGGGCATGGAGGGGATCGGCCGGGGTGGGGGGGGCGCGGGGGAGCGGGTAGGTGGGCACAATTCACACATGCCATTGCGACCGGGGGGGGGGGGCATATGCTACCATGGGGGGGGGCATGGAGGGGTCCCGGGGGGGGGGCTATGGGGGGGGGGGGGGCCATGTCATCAATAGGAGGGGCGACAAATGGCCAGGGGGGGGGGGCATGGAGGGGGATGGGGGGGGGCGCCGGCGGGGGGAGCGGGCGGGGGGGCATGGAGGGGGGGACGGGGGCCTATGGACAATGGAGGAGGATCCATGGCACATGGCGCAGGGGGCCACATCAAAGGAGGGGGGGGGGGGGTGCAATGGGGCAATGGTCTGGAGGGGGGGGGACGCGCGTGGCGGGGGCTATGGTATGGGATTTGGGGGGGGGCACCATCCACCCCATGCATGGAGGGGGGGGGGGGGGGCCACCTCCGGGCACTGGAAGGGGGCATTCATGGAGGGGATCATTTTTGGCGAGGGCGGCATATCTGGGAGGTGGATTGGAGGGGCGGCCATATGGCAGGGGGCCGGGGGCGGGGGGACGGAGGGGCACACATGGAGAGAGCATGGACTTGGAGGACCCCCCATGGGAGGGGTTCGGGGCGGGGGGGCATGGAGCCATTTGGACGGGGGGGGGGCCATCATAGGACAATGGAGGGGGGGGGCATGGATGCCGGGCGGGGGGCGGGGCCATGGAAGCGGGGACCGGGGGGGCATGCAGGCATGGGGGCCGGGGGGAGGGGGGGCGGCCAGGATCATGGAGGGGGGGGGGGGGGGGCATGGAGGGGGGCATGGAACGGGGGGGGGGGGGGGGGGGGCATGGATCACATGGGGGGGGGGGACATGTGGGGGGGGGGGGGCAAATGGAGGGTCATTGGAGGGGCGGGTGGCGGGGGGGGGGGGGGGGGGGGGGGGGGGCATGGAGGGGTTCTATAAATTCATGGACGGGGGGGGGGCACACATCTTGGAGGGATCCCAGCATCATGGCAGGGGTCGGTGGGGGCCGGGGGGGGGGCGGGGCAGGGCCATGGAGGGGGGATAATTTTAGGGCGGGGGCGGGGCAATCATGGAGGCATCCATGGGGGGTGGTGGGCTGGAGGGGGGGGCTTGGCATGACGGGCGGGGGGGCCACATGTGGAGATGGAGCCCGGGGGGGGGGCATGGTCACCTTCATCCTCATGGAGGGGATGGGGGGGCGGGGATGGGGGGGGCACACATGGGGGCACATGGGTGGGGTGGGGGCATGGGGGGGCATCCTACCCATGGCGCAAATCATGGAGGGGGGGGGCATGGCCGGCGGGGGGGGGCATGCCCGGGCGGGCCATGGGGGCGGGGGGCATACGGCATGGAGGGGGGGCAGGGAGGGGGGGGGTGGGGGCCCACACATGGTACCGGGGCGGGGGCATGGAGGGGGGCATGGAAAATGGACCTACATGGGGGGGGGGGCCTTGGGCGGGGGGCACATGGACAGGTTTGGAGGGAGGATGCCCATGGACCATGTACCATACCTTGGAAGGGGGGGCATGGACCCATCCATTTCAACTGGCATCGGAGGGGCCACGATGTAGGGGATCCACATCAGGGGACATCATGGTGCGAAGGGGGGGGCATGGAGCATGGCCAGGGGGGGGAGGGGGGGGGGGTGGGGGGGGGGGCATGTGAGGGGCAATGGCCCCACATGCGAGGGCATGGAGGCATGGAGCCAGGGGGCATGGACCCATGGAGGGGCTGGAACAGCGGGGGCGGTGCACATGGCCATGGAGGCGGGGGGCAACCATCCCTGGTAAATGGACATGGAGGGGCGGGCAGGGGGGGGGGGCATGCATGGCATGCGAGGGGGCATGGAGGGGGGTGGCATCATGGAGGGCGGGGACGGGGCATTGACCAACACAGGCGGGGCAGGGGGGGGGCCGGTGGGGGGGGGCGGGCAGGGGGGCGGGGGGGGCACCCAAATCCATATGGAGCATACAACCCAATGGCATGGCCATGGAGCATCCAATGTGAGGCAACAATGGCACACATGGAGGGGGGGGCGGCCTTGGAGCATGGCGGGGGGGGGGAGGGCCATCCGGGGGGGGGGGGGCCTACCACAGTACAATGGACAGGCTATCACCCAATGCCACATGGCAGGGGGTGGGGGGCATCGGGGGGAACCCATGGATGGAGGGGGCGGGCGGGGCACATACGGGGGGGGGGGGGGGGGGCACTCATACCATGCACGGCATGGAGGGGATCTACGGCATCCAGCGGCCACAACCATGGAGGGGGATGGCGGGCTACCATGCGGGGGGGTGGGGGCCGGGCATTGGAAATGGAGGGGGGGGGGGGCACTTGCCAATCCCATCGGGGGGGGGGGGGGGGGGGGGGGGGGGGGGGGGGCACATGGCATCATCATGGAGACCATGGAGGGGCTGCGGGGGGGGCATAATGGCGGGCGGGGGGGGCAAGGGGGGGGGCATACGGGGGGCACACATGGATGGGGATGATGGAGGGGATGGGAGGGGGGGGCATGGAGAGGGGGGGCATGGCATCCAGGGGGCAGGGCCATCCCTCAAGGGCAAATGGAGGAGGATATTTTGTCCATGGACATGGCAGGAACACAGGGCATGGAAGGGGGCATAATCATCCATGGAGGTGGGTTATTTTTGTTTGTTTCAATGGCGGGGATGGGGGGGGGGGGCATGACATCCATGGAGCATGGAGCACCATGGCAACCCATGGAGGAGCCGGGGGGCCCGGGGCGGGGGCGGGGGCAAAAACACGGGGCAGCATGGCTTGGGGGGGCTAATGGAGGATGGGGGGATACCTTGGAAAGGGGGGGGGGGCATGATGGAGGTATGGACAGGGCTTCATGCCCCCAACCTCATGGTGGAGGCCCATGGATGGAGGGGATTCCCATTGGCCAATGGACCCACATGCGAGTGGGGCGGGGGGGCAATCCCATGGCAATGGCAGGGGGGGGCGGGGGCAGGGGGGGGGGCCCATGGAGAGGGGATATTCAGTGGAGTGGGGCGGGGGGGGGGGGGGGGCATCCATGGGCATGGGGGGGGCATGGCTGGATCAATGGAGGCACTAATGGAGGGGATTGCGGGGGGGGGTGGGGGGGCAAATGGTAGCCATTGGATTGGGCACTGGGGGCATGGAATCCATGGGGCGGGGCATGGAGGGGATTAGCGGGTCACACAATGGACATATCGGGGCGCATGGATGGCATACATGGGTCGGTGGCGGGGGGGGGGGCAGGTGGGGGGGAGGGGGGGGGGCATCAGGGGGGGCTCATGGACTTGGAGGGTGGGCATGGGAGGCATGGATCCATGGGAGGGCTATATGGACCATGACGGCCGGGGCATCAATGGAGGGGGCATGGAGGGGTGGGCCATGGAGGCAGGTGGGGATTTAATTTATTACGGCGGGGGGGGGGGGGGGGGGCACACCAAACCAAAAAGGCCTCATGAATGGGACGGGGCGGGCAATGGAGGGGGGCAAGATTTTTGTTTGTTTTTTGTACGGCTATGTGATCATTGTAACTGTTTTGAAATGAAAATTAAAAAGAGTTCTTTTCAACACAACACAACAACAAAAAAAGCTGGTAGAAAAAAACTTTTTATGGCCGGACTGAATGCCTTGCTCTTGAACCGGTCAGCATTACTATTTTGGCTCATGAAAAGAGTAACTTTCGTCAACTGAACACACCGAAAGCAAGTCTACTGACATTCACAATTGTCTCTGCGGCGGCTATCTTCTTCTTCGTAGGGTGGCGGTCCCTTTCAATGCCAACAATAATTACACATTTTCACAACTGCTTGTAATTAAATTTAGTGTTCATAGATAAAATTGGTCTAACGAAATAAACGATTCCTGTTACTTTTAACCACACTACAACAATACTCTGCAACAAAAAGCGGAGGGGGAGGTTGAGTTCTTGAGAGAGTTAGAAGTTCGTTGTGAGTTGAGAGAGTAGGAAAGGGAAGAGAGTTACGGTAAAGGAGAGTTACGGTAATAATTATCTCGTTCTGGCCCTCTGGCAAATCCTCGCCGGAATATAGACCAATGCTTTACGGATTGGCAAGAATTACAAACTGCCTTGTGTTGTCTGGCTTAGCTTAGTTTCTTAGTTACCGTAGAGGGTATATATGGTGGAAGCGTTGCATATCAAGCGGATTATTAATTACAGATATCATTTTTTTTTTTTTTTAATTGCAGGCTTCATTCGACTTATACAGTTTAATTTCATCCTGATAAAAAAAAAAAAAAGCAACTGTTCTTGAGGAACAAATTCACAATGCTCTGTCATATCTAAAACCGGGCCCCCGTCCTTATATAAAGAAAGGGCCCGCAATCAGACGAACGAGCATATGGCCGAGGTGTCGCTTTCTGGCAGCTTGAAAACGCTCCATGTCCTCCCCAACATTCCAGGGATTGGATGCCTGATTCAGTTCTGGGGTGGCTATAAAGCGGCAGAGCCGCCGGGGGGAGGGAATAGGGATGGGTTGGCTTTTCCATTATGCCGTGCCCTGATTTGATGCAATAAAACCTCAAGCAGTTCACTTCCCTCTGCGGCCGTTTCGGTATCAGACTTATTACAATTTTTTAACGTTAATTTTTCACCCTCTATTAAGAAGATTATTATCACAAGCAGTGCAAAAATATCACGAAGGCTTTCTGTCAGACACAAAAAACAAAGTTTCTGTTTATGGTGTTTGTGAGGGAAAAAATACGAGCTTGTCAATGCGGGAAAAAAATGAACATTCTCATCTCCACACTTCTAAGCCAACATTAATCTTAGAGAGAGAGAAGAGAAAGACGACGAAACAGGAAAAAATTCTAAAAGAAACCGAGCGTTTGTCTATTAGAAAACAAGATTAATGATGTTTTGAAATTTTTCGATATGGAGAACACACACAAACACACACACACACACACACACACACACACACACACACACACACACACACACACACAACACAACACAACAAAACAACACACAACACACACACACACACACACACACACACAACACACACACACACACACACACAACACAATAGCCACACAAGAGCGCGCGCGGCGCGCCAAGTACATGCACACACGCACTGGCACCGATGCACGCTCACACACACGCACACACACATACACAATGTCTAATATCACAAGGTAGTGTTATATTTTGACGTTAAATTGAAGACCTAACTCCAACTACACAACACACTCACACACACACACACACACACCACACACACACACACACACACACAACTCAAACACACACACAACACACACTTACACCATACACACACACCCACACACACACAAACACACACACACACACACACACACACACACACATACACACACCACACAGAGTGGGCGTGTCCGGGTGCAGAGGCTCTTTGACAGCGTAATCCAAGGCGGGAAAACAGAAACAAAGGACGGACACAACAGAGAAAGGAAAGAGACCAGGAGAACAAGACAAGGAAATGTGCTCGGTGAGGGGAGGGGCGTGGAGGTAGGGTAAGTGCGTGGTGGGGCGGGGATAGGACCCGCTGACAGGCCACAAACAAAAACTTGAACGATTTGTAATTACACCCCAAGTTTTCCTTCCTTTTTTTTCCCCTCCTTCTCACTTGTCCCCCTTCAACCATCCTCTTCCCTCCGTCCTTAATCGATCGTTTTTTTCCTTTTGTCCTTATGTCTTTTGTCACACCAAATTCTTTCCTTCACCAGGCCAGTTTATTCTTACTCTGTCGCTGTGTGTCGTGTGTGTGTGTGTGTGTGTGTATGTGTGTGTGTGTTGTGTGTTTGTGTGTGCGTGCAGTGCGTGCGTTGCGTGCGTGCTGTGCGGGTGCGTTTTTGCGTGCGTGCGTGCGTGTTTGTGTTGTGTAGTGTTGTGTGGTTGGGAGTCATTCATAACAAGTGGACGGATGGCCACAGGTCGGCTTCAAGAAAGGTATGTAACATTTGACCAGTTAGTGTTCGTTGGAATGATGTTGTTAGAGAAAATGCTCTTGGAAAAGGAAGAGAGACTTTGTTTTTTTGTCTTTTTTTTGTTGGGGGCTGTTTTGTAGATCGGAGAAGGCCTTATTGACTGTCTCCAGTGTGCCTCTGTTTTCATACAGTATTCATTGTGAATGCTGCATGGGGAATGCTGCGTGGCCATAGAAAGTTCTGTGCTCTCCTGAAGATAAACAGGGTTGAGCCTCAGAGCAGCTCTTTTTTGTTTTTCATGTATATAAAGCGGAACTGCAGCATGGACCCTGAATGATAAAATGAAGCAAAAGCTTGGCCGTTCAGAGCTGCGTATCATTGTTAAAAGTGTGCTTTTTTTTTCTTTTTCTTTTTTTTTTTCTTTGCTGACGATGTCGTTCTCTTGTCAGACGTTGTCTCTAGGCCTTCAAACTAGATTGGATTCCCTGAATCATTGCTTGCCATAGTCTGTTTCTAACATCAGTGACAGAACAATTTGGCAAAGTGAGTAATTTCGCAGAGTAGATTTTTCAATCGACATGAAATTGTGGACCTTAGGTGAGACTAAACTGAAGATAGTTATTGTTACCCCACTAATTACTTGGGAATTTGTTTTATATCAAACCTCCGTTTCAAGCTGTTCAACACAAACGTACAATATGAGTTGTGTGTGTACTGAAATGTGGGGGGCTTCACAGGTAGATAACATTGAACAGGTTTAAACTTTTGCCTGCATTCGTCTTCTTTTGATTTGAAAGGTCCAAATGTGTCTGTGTTCGGTGATGAAAACTGGAAAGGCACTCTGATGAACATCAATACTGCAGTCGTTGTATTGAATATGGCTAAAAAAAAAATTTTGAAAGTCGAATGTCAGAGAATCCGCTCCCGGACACTCACTAATATGATAATGAAAGTAAGCTTGCGCGGCATCACTGATCAAAAAACCACTTTGTTTGATTTGCGATTCGGCTAAGACTAAGAATGGTAAGACTTCTTTCATGTCAGTTAAACAAGTTCCAAAAACTTGGTGTGCATAATTTGTATAATTACTCGGAAGACTGGAGCAGTTAGTTATGACTTAAAGATATTTACCTGGCATAACTGTCTTGATAATCAAAAAACTATATTTGAAAGAGAGAAAGAAAGAAAAGAAAGTCTGAATTCATAGGATATATAAATGTTTTCGAGGATTGTTTGGTAAATCTTTGGATTAATGTTCTTCCAATAAAAGGTCCATTGTTGAAAGACAACTTCAGTTGAACTTTGCACTAGTCTCTATGTACTATATACAAGCTTTAGTAGACGAAATAGATGTGATTTTCATTTTGCCCTTGCTTTACAGTAAAGAAAGAAGAGTACATGTTTTTAGTGAATTATCAATCAGCTTGGTCAGTCTGCAAAACGGATGAAATATGAATCCAATTCAAAAACGTTTGGAAACTGCAAGTATATCGTTTCTGTGCTTTTTCACCAAGACCGTGTTAAACGATAACGTAGATTTCACCTTTTAACATACAACGAAACGTAGGCTCGCCTTTCAAAATTTTTGTACAATTCGGTCTTTTTTTTTGTGTCTGTAAGGTATTCAAACCCGATCTCTTTTGTTATGCATAATTACCGAGGAAATCTCGGTCCAGTCATGAGGCATCATATTGTCTGTGTATCGCTGGTTTATTACTCGAGCTCTCCTAGAGAGCCGGTGACCAGCTAAAAAATTTGGTTTCATTTTGTTTATATCTCTCATCTCTCCTCTCCTTCTCTCCTCTCTCTCTCTCTTTCTCTCTCTCACTCTCTCTCTCTCTCACTCTTTTTTCTCTCCCACCACAAACTAAAGTGAGAGTGCTTCCAAAATATTAGTCGGTCTTTCAAAGAGTTTACCAGACAATTGGATTTCATTAACAGCTGAAGCGAGAGATGCTCTTAAAATGTTTAGTCTGTTTTCAAAGAATTTACCAGACAATTGGAATTTCATTATGGCAATCCAAACAGACATTGTGCGAGCTGAGAAAAAAAAATCAAAGTTGTTCAGGGTACAGAGGAGAGAGAGAGAGACGGAGGAGAGACTCGACTGAAGAGATAGAGAGAGGAGCGAGAGAGAGAGACGAGAGAGCCCGACCAAGGAGCCGGATTCTGCATAAATACTGCGGTGCGCCGCGACACGGGCAAATTAGAGCTGTCCGGGGACCACTCTCCGCTTATGCTGCGATCTAATACTCGTTAGGGGGGGACGAGGGACAGAGAACAAAATCTGGGGTCCAGCTTTTGTTGTTTCGTTTCGTGTTGAACGTTTTCCTGCCGCCAGTTAGCGACCAGGGCGCGCGGCGTGTCTGGGGTGTTGGGGGGGTGAGGGGTTAAAGGGTGGGGTGGTTGCGGGGGGGGGGGGGGGGGGGGAGCGGACGGGTAAGGGTGACGATGGGGGAGGGGGAGGGGGGGGGGGGGGGGGGGGGGGCCTGATGTGGGTGGATGAAATAGGTGAGAGGGTTGAAGGTGGGCCTTTTTTGAAGGTCGAGAGGCGGGTGTTGTGTGGTGGGCAGTGTGTTTTTATGGGAGAGGCGGGGACTTTAGTGTGAGATGAGTGTATGTGAATGGTGTATGTGTGTGAGTGTGTGTTTGTGTGTGTGTGTGTGTGTGTTGTGTGTGTGTACTGTGTGTTGTTTGTGTGTGTGTGTGTGTGTTGTGTGTGTGTGGTGTGTGTTTGTTTGCTGTGTCTGTGTCTGTTGTTCTCGGTGCAAGGAATGCGTGTTTTAGGAGGCGTATTATAGTTCGAGGAACGGAATGTGAAGCGAGAGAGAAGAGAGCGACGACGAGAGAGGAGGAGACGAGGATGTATGTGGTAATGAGAGAGAGAGAGAGAGAGAGGAGGAGAGAGGAGACGGGAGCCGTGAGGTGACGCCGAGAGAGAGAGAAGAGAGAAGAGAGAGAGAGAGAAAGACAGAGAGAGACAGAGAGCAGAGAAAGAGATGAGAGGAGAGGAGAGAGAGAGAAAGAGAGAGAGAGAAAACGAAAAGAGAGCGAGAGAGACAAAGAGAGACTAGAGAGAGAAAAGAGAGACAGGAGGGACAGAGAGAGAGAAAGGGAGAGGGAGAGACCGGATGAGAGAGGAGAAAGAGATGAAGAGGGAGAGAGAGAGATGAAGAGAGAGAGAGAAAGGAAAGAGAGCGAGAGAGGAAAAAGAAGGAGGGAGAGAGAGACAAAGCGGAGAGAGAGACAAAGAGGAGAGAAGAGAGAGGAAAGAGAGGAGAGGGATGAGAGATGAGAGAGAGAGATCACGAGGCATGAGAGAGAGAGAGAGAAAGAGAGAAGAGAGAAAGAGCGAGGAGGAGGGAGGAGGAGAGAGCGAAACGAGAAAGAAGAGATGAGAGAAAGAGAGAGAGAGACAGAGAGAGAGAAGAGAGAAAGAGACAGAAAGAGAAAGAGAAAAGAGGGAGGGAGACAGAGAGAGAGAGGAGAGAGAGAGAGACGGAGGCGGAGGGAAGAACGAGAGGGAAAGAGGAGAAGAAGAGAGGAGAGAGCGAAGAGAGAGACAGAGGAGAGAAAAGGAGGGAAGTGAAAGACAGCTGGAGAAGAGAGAGAGAGAGAGAGAGAGTGAAGAGGAGAGAGAGGAGAGAGAGAGAGAGAGACAGGACAGACAGCCAGACAGGACAGGGACAGACAGAGACAGACAGAGAGAAAGGAAGAGAGAAAGAAGAGGGAGAGAGAGAAAGATTGGAGAGAGGAGGAGGGAGAGAGAGAGAGAGAGAGAGAGCAGCGAGAAAGACGAGAGAGAAGAGGAGAGAGAGAGAGAGGGAGACGCGAGTGAGATGAGAGAGAGAGAGAAAGAGAGAGACGAGAGAGTGAGATAAGAGAGAGGACGAGAGAGCGGAGAGAGTGAGGAGAGAGAAGGAGACAAGAGAGAGAGACGGGGGCGGGGGGCCTGGAGAACGGGGGAAAAAGGGGTGCCTGGACGGGGAAGGAAGAAGAGGTGATACGGAGACAAGGGGTGTGATTGTGCTGATACAGCGACGGGGGAGGGAGGGGGGGAACCTTTCTGGAGGGCCCGGGGGGGGGCCACTGGAGGGGCTTGCCCACCCACCACCCGGGGGGGGGATGTGGCTGGCCGATGCCTGCGGCGGCTGCGTGCCCCCCCTGGACGGGGGAAGGTGTTGATGATTTTTAAAGGTGTGATTGGTGTAAGGGTGTGATTTGTTGTTAAGGGTGTGATGGGACAAACGGGAAAGGGTGCTGGGAGGTGGAGGGAAGGGTGTTTTGATTACGGGGGAAGGGTTGTTGTTGGGGTGGTTGATACGGGGCATTCTGCAAATTAAATGAAGTGCTGACCGGCACCAGCGAATTCCGTTCTGAAACAATTAGTGAGGTATGAAGATATCTGTGGGTAAAAAAGAAAACAAAAAACTGTTTTGGTTATTGGACCATCAAAATTCCGCAGTGCTCTGCTTTAATGACCTTTTTCAACACACACACACACAACCGACCACAAACACCACACACACAACCACACATTACCTACACCCACACACACCACACACACACACACACACACACACATACACACACACACACACACAAACCACACACACACACACACACACACACACACACCACAACAATAGCACGCACACACGCACGCACGCACGTCCCTACCACACACGTACGCCCCCACGCACGCATGCACGCACACACACCGCACGGCACACACACACACACACACACACACCACACACACACACACACACACAACACACACATACACACCAAACTGAGTCCCACCGACTCTATTCTTATGGCGTTCTTCAAGGACTTTTTTAAGGTCAAGTTCCACATGCAAAGTAAATTAAAAGTGCTCTGCGACGATTTTTTTTCCAACATATATGGACATTTAGAACAATTTATTTTTGATAATCTGGTGTTGAAACACATTCACTCTTTTCTTTTTTGAATCAACTTTTATGAGGGTATACACAAAAATAAAAAAATAAAAAGAGGGAATAACAAGCTTATTAGAAAAAAAATTTACGGGGGTCAAATTGAAAAAAGACAAGAGGGCAGAGGCTCTCTAAACTAGCAGCAGCCAGGCAGCAACTACAACAACAACAAAATCCAGCCCAGCAGCAACAAAACAACAATGTGGTTTATATGTTTCCACTTAAGATCACTATTTCCAGAGGTTATATGACATGTTGGTAAACTACCCACACAATGCCAAGTTAGGCACACCCACAACACACACACACACCACACCACACAACACACACACGCACACACAAACACACCCCACCCACACACACACCACCCGCGCGCGCCCTACAGAACAGACAGACAAAGAGACAGACAGGACAGACAGACAGAGGGTTCTATATGCACATCGTTCGACAATGTCGTGCATTTACGGTTCGATCAAATCTCACAAGCTCCGAAACAGCAGGGGGTTTTGTTGTTGCTTTTTCGGGGTCCCCTTGCTGGGTTATCCGGGAAATAGCTCACTCGTCATTGATTCAGTTCCATCCTTCCATTCACTCTCTCTCTCTCTCTCGCTTCTCTATCTCTCTCTCTCTCTACTCTGTCTCTCTGTCTCTTGTCCTCTCTGTTCTCTGTCTCTCTTCTCTCTCTCTCTTCTTCTCCTCTCTCTCTCTCTCTCTCTCTCTCTCTCTCTCTCTCTCTGGAAACGAGATGGAATAACACAGGTAAAAGGAACGTGAAAGCTGCAGAAACACATCTGTGCTCTTTCGTCTGTCTGTTTCTGTCTGTCCTGTCTCTGTTCTCTTCACTCTCTCTCAGATCTCTCTCTCTCTCTCTCTCTCTTCTCCTCTTCGCTATCCTCTCTCTCTTCGCGTCGTGTGTGTCTTCTGGAGTCTCTCTGTCTGTGTTGTGTGTGTGTGTGTGTGTGTGTCGTGTGTGTGGTGTGTTTGTGTGTGTGTGTGGGTGTGTGTGTCGAGTGTGTTGTGCGTTTTTCGGTTTTTTGTCGTCGTTGTTTACATTTATTTTACAACTCTGTGTTGTTCGTGTGGTGTGTATGTTGCGTGGTGCCGTTTGCCCCCGGGCCGTAGCCAACCGATGCGCTTTTGCGTGCTGTATATGCTGTGCGTGTGCGTGCCTGTCGTTGCGTGGTGCACGTCACCGTTTGCGCCGTTGCGTATCGGATGTGCGTTGGCGTTGCGGTGTTTCATGTGTGTGTGTTAGTGTTTGTAGTGTTGTGTGTTGTGTGTGTGTGGCTTGTGTGTTCATGTTGTGGACGGCGGGTTGTTGTCCGTTGTGTGGTGTTATGTGCGTCTGTGCGGGTTGTGCGCGCCGGCCGTTGCGTGCGTTGCACGTGCGTTTGCGTGCGTTGGTGTTAGCGTTCCCGTGCGTGTGTGAGTATTTTGCCGTAGTGTGCGTGCTGCGTTCGTGTGTGTGTGTGGGTGTTTGTGTGTGTTTGTGTGTGTGTGTGTTTGTGTGTTGTGTGTGGTAGTGTGTGTGGTGTGAGTTGATACAGTTGTGAAACACTTGTTTCTAAGAATTAATTATTAAAGGGAGATTCTTTGATGGTCAGTTTTAAAATCATTTGAGAAACGGTTTTAGATATGAACTATAAGCATGTATATGTGTTTTTCACTGCATATGTCTGTGTGTGTGCTTCGTGTGTCGGGTTGTTGCTCGTGTGTGTGTAGGGGTGTGATGTGTGTGTGTGTGTGTGTGGTCGTGCTGGTGTGTTTGCGCGCTCGCGCGCTTCGCGCCCGCAGGCAAAAGTGCCGTTTTTGTCGTTGTCTATGGATGCCGTTTTGTACCGTAGTGTAGTCAATTGTGTGTGTGTGTGTTTTGTTGTGTGGTGAGTTGTGTGTGAGTGTGTGAGTGTTATGTGTGTGTGTGTTCGTGTGTGCACGCGTGCATTTCAGGCACCTACACATGCGGGGGCGCACGCGCGTCGTGCTGGAGCAACAGCAATGAATGGGTCGGGGACCAGGTCAAGTATTTATTATATATTTAAAATTTTTTTAAATTATTACCTGCACTCTTTCTTTGCAAAGCCAAGCCAGAGCGAGCGCAGCGAGAGCGACTTAAGCGAGCGATTTCGAATTTTACGTTTAGCGATATCCGAAGCGATAGCGATTCGATTCTTGTGGGATTAGCCCGAGCAGAGCTAGAGAGCGATATGCGATGTTGGCTTTTCTTCCCTCTTCCATAGTGCTCTCTGCCCTGGCTTTCATTTGAAGGCTGACGGGCTTCTTGACTTTTAATTTCACCTCCGCCCCGTCATCCCCCCACCCGTCTCGTGTTCCTTGCGCGGCTCGCCAAAGAGTCTGGGAAATGGAACTATTTTTTTTTTTTCCGCTTGGAGCGAGGAAAGGTTCGCTCGCTCTCTCTCTCTCTTCTCTCTCTCTCTACTCTCTCTCGCTCTCTCTCTCTCTATGTATGTATGTGTGTCGTGTGCGTGTGAGTTGTGCGTTTGTGTCGTTGCTGTGCGTTGCGTGCTGCGTGCGTGTGTTGTGTGCGTGCCTGCGTGTGTGTGTATGTGTTTGTGCGTGCGTGCTATGTGCGTGCAGTTGCCGACGTTGTGTTAGTTTTGCTGTGTGCCGTGCTCGTCTTTTTGTCCTTCCGGTTTTCGTTTTGTGTTTCTGCGTGTCTTTGCGTGCCGTGCGCCGTGTGTGTGTTTTTGCGTGCCGTTGTTGCTTGTTGTGTATGTGCGCTGCAGTGCGTGCCTTGCGTGCTCGCGTGTGTTGTTTGGCCGTGTGTGTGTGTATGTGCGTGCGGTGACAGTGGCGTCGCGTGCGTTTGCGTTGCGCCCCGATGTGCCGTGGCCGTGCTTGGTGCGTGAGTTTGTAATACCGTTTGCCCGTGTCGTGTGTGTGTTGTGTGTGTGTTGTGTGTGTGTTATTGGTTTCTTTCATTGGGGGAAAAAAAGGGAAGCGAAAGACAAGGCACGTGCCGAATCGTAGCACGCGGCCAACACTTAGCACGCCCGCGCCAACACTAAACAACACCGCTCAGCCACAGGCTGTCGCCATGGAAGGTTTCGCCTTCTACCCCCTCCCCCTCCCCCCCCCCCCCCTTCCACCCACCCACCAGGACACGTCGGCTGTGACACGGATGGTTTCAGCAGAAGGACAAAAGCAATAGACTTTGAAAAGGAAATGAGGAGGAGAGAGAGGAGAGATGGCAAGAGGAATAAAAGAGAGGGCTAAAAGCTGAACCAAAAAAAAAAATAATAAAAAGAAAAAAAAAAAAAAAAAAGAAAAAGAAAAAAAAAAAAAAAATACCGTGGGAAACAAAGGTGTGGGAGAAGAGGTGTGGGAATGGGGTTTGGGGGGGGGAGGAAGTAACGGGGGGGTGGGGGAGGGAAGAGGGGGGGGTGGGGGGGAGGGGGCACCCCCCCCCCCCCCCCCCCCACCGGAATAAGAAGGGAGAGGGGGGGGGGGGGGGGGAAGGGAAGCAGAAAGAAAGAAGAATCAAAAACAGGAGTGGGTCAAAAAGAAGTTAGTGAACGAGGTAGGGGGAAAAAAAATATAAACGGGGGGGGGGAGGGGGGGGGGGGGGGTGTGAGAAGTTTTGAATTTTTTGGTTGTTTGGGCGGGTGTGTTGGGGGGAGTGTGTTGTGAGTTTTTGTTGTTTTTTGGTGGTGTATTGTTTGAGAAGGAATACAAAAAAAAAAAAAAAAAAAAAAAAAAAAATGAAAGTGGAAAGAAGGGAGGAAAGGGGAGGGGGGGGGGGGAGGGGAAGGGGGGGGGGGGGGAGGAGGGAAGGGGAAGGGGAGGGGGCGGGGGCGGGGGGGGGAGGGAGGAAAGGGGGGGGGGGGGGAAGGTGAGGGGGGAAGGGGGGGGGGGGGGGGGGGGAGGGGAGGGAAAAGGGAGGGGGGGGGGGGGGGGAAGGGGAAGGGGAAAGGAAGGGGGGGGAAGCAGAAGGAAGGAAAGGAAGGAGGAAGCAGAAGGAACCATGAATTCTAATTTTATGGTGTTGATTCTATCCAGCTTTTAGATGGAAGTCGGTGAGGGGGGACCTGAAAGTTAAAAACCATTTTACCATTCATAATTTCAATAAGGAGACACAACAAAACACAACAACAATGAACAAACAAAAAAATGATCATAAAATAATAAAATAATTAAAAAAAAATAATTTAAAAAAAAATGAAACTAACACAAAAACAACTCGCACACTATACAATGTATAGAGCTCGCCAAAGAACTGAATACATGGTCAACAAAACTCGAGGAAGTAGGACAGACAGACCACAGAGACAGATAAAAGAAGGAGAGAGAGAGGAGGGACAGAGACGAGACGGAGAAGAGGAGAAGAGAGGGGGGGGGGGAGGGTAGGTAAGGGGTATAAGGGGTAATGTTGCTTGTAGTCCGTAGCCTGACCGCAAAAGGGCCATCATCAAGGGCTGCACCACGTTACAATCAAATCACAAGTCATTTAAATAAAACACACACAAAAAAAACCCATTCACGCATTTTCTTAAAATACACCTAAAAAAACGCACCAGAAAACTTAGTAAACACGTCTTCTTTTTAAAAAATATTAGATCAGATTTTTTTTTTTAAAAAGTGTTTAATCTCTTTTAGAAACTCAAAGATCACGTCAGGTGGGACATATCTGAACCAAGTTTTAATGGAGCTCTGCTGTAAGTGTTTATGTTCACATCGCGCAAGTCCCAACATTTAAACGGCGGAGAGAAAAAGGAAAGGAAAAATCCACAAGAAAAAAATTGGCAAGAAAAGACTACTGATGTGAAAAGAAAGAAGGGTGGGGGAGTGAGAAAGGAGAAAAAAAGAATGAAAGAAAGAAAAGATTAAACAAGAAAGGAAAGAAAGAAAGAAAGAAAAACATGAGATGAAAGTAATGAAACAGACAACTGTAATAGTTCTGGAAGACAAAAATAAGAAATCCTCCGCGAATCTTTTGAAATGAAAGGCCATACGACAATACTGTAATCTTTACACTCCCTAACTCACCCACACACACAACACACCCCACACACACACACACCACGCGCGGCGAGCGGCGCGCCGCACAACACACACACACACACACACACACACACCACACACTACGCACGGCACGCACGCCACGCGCGCACGCGCACAGCCACACACACACACCACACACTCACACCACCCACCACACTAACACACACACACACGCACGCACACACAACACAACACACACACACACACACCACACACAACACACACCAACAACAAACACAACGCAACGCAACCCAGCACAACACAACACACAACACAACACAACACACAACACAACACAACACAAACAACACAACACAATTACACACACACACACACCAACACACACACCCACAACACACACCCACACACAGACACACACACACACACACACACACTACACACAAACACGCACACAACACACCCACACACACACACACACAAACACACTCCACACTCACACACACACCACACACACTCCACAGAGGGAAGGGGGAGGGGAGGGAAGGCGGGAGAGGGCGGAGGAAAGAATGAAGAAGCAAGAACGTTTTTTTGTCCCATCCACAACCACCCAGTCCTCTAAACAACAAATCAATACAACCTTGTCAAGCCATTTTTAATTATTCCAAACTGACTCATCCAACACAATGAATCTCTGTAATATATTACAAACTTTGGTGACACTCTTCCCATCTCACCTCTCTCTCTCTCTCCCTCTCTTCTATTTTCTACCTCTACTTCTCTCACTCTCTCTCCTCTCTCTCTCTCTCTCTCTCTCTCTCCTCTCTCCTCCTCTCCTCTCTCTACCCTCCCCTCCCCTCTCTCCCTCTCTCTTCTCTATCTCTCTGTCCTTGGATGAGTTCACGTTGTTTTCTGAATACTCTGTCTCTCTGTTATCGTCGGTGCCTCTACATGGTCTGTTGTCCCGTTCCGTCTGTCTCTGTCTTTGTGTATCTGTCTGTCTGCTTCCTGTACTGCCCGGTGTCAGTACGTCAATCTGTCTGTACTGTCTGTCTCTCTATCTGACTGTCTGTCTGTCTGTCTGTCTGTCTCTCTCTCTCTCTCTCTCCTCTTCTTCTCTCTCCTCTCTTCTCTCTCTCTCTCACTCTCTCTATCTGTGTCCGGGTCGGTCGGTTTGTTCGGTCTGTTTTCTGTCTTTATCTATCTGTCTTTCTCAGTCTGTCTGTCTGTCTGTCTCTGTTCTCTCGCTCTGTCTTTTGTCTCTCTGTCTGATTCTGTCTCTCTTGTTGTCGTTCAGTCTTCTCTCTTTCTCTCTCTCTCTGTCTCTCTCTTGTCTCTCTGTCTCTTCTCCTCACCCCCCCCCCCTCTCTCTCTCTCTGTCAATTCCTTCACTGTTTTACTAAGTTACTCTCAAGTTCTTTTATGACCATTCATTCCACAGCGCCACTCTGCTGCCAAACACGGTATGCGGCAAACTCGACACCATACTATGTCTCTCTCAAGTCAAGTGGGCCAAACCGACAAACAATAGGCCCAGAAATGTTCCTGTAGCCCAACAACACGTGACCCCAACAGTTCGGGAAATGGGTGATTGTGAGTCGAGGAAAGCCGTTCGGGTGGACGCGTTTAAAACGCGCGACGAGTCTGCACGCGCGTTCGCCTGAGGACTGCTGCAGTGCCGGTGTGCGCCTGAATGCGTTCTCGCGCTTTGCACGCGCCGGTGACGTATTAACGGGAGCGTGTTAAGAGCCTTGCCCGTGAAAAAAGGTATACCATACGTCTTGCTTCGTGATCTTAGTTGTTTTCGGTTTTTCTTCTTCTTCTTTTCTTCTCTCAGCCTTCACTCTCAGTCTCTCTCTCTCTCTTCTCTCTCCTCTCTCTCTCTCTCTCTCTCTCTCTGCTGTCTCTCTCTCTTCTCTCTCTCTCTCTCTCTCTCTCTCTCTCATTTTCATTGACTTTCCTCGTCTATTCTGAATAAGAGCAATGCGGAGAGAGACAGACAGACAGACAGACAGACAGACAGACAGGGGGGTGGAGGGAAGGCCAAAAATCGACGGCACGTTTGGTGAGTATGTGATGTGTGGTGTGTATGTGTGTGTGTGAGTGGGGGGGGGGGCGTGTGTATGTGGTGTGTGTGTGTGAGAGAGAGAGAGAGAGAGAAAGATGTAGTAGGAGAGGAGGGGAGAAAGAGAGAGAGAGAGAGGAGAGGAGAGAGAGAGAGAGAGAGAGAGAGAAGAGAAGAAAACAGACAAACGCGCGCGCGTGCGTGCGTGTGGTCGTGCGTATGTGTGTGTGTGTGTGTGTGGGTGTGTGTGTGTGTGTGTGTGTGAGTGTGTGTGGTGTGTGTGTTAACGTGTGTGTGTGTGTGTGTGTGTACGTGTTGTTGTCTGTCTGTGCGTACGCGCGCGCGTAAGCTTGTGACACAGAAACTGCAGCAGAGCTAAGAAACCAGACCAGGAGTTGGAGGGGAAAAAAAAAGATAGAACCCTGTATTTGCTAGGTAATCTGGTTATGAAAATGATTTTCCACGAAAGGGATCGGATCATGCTTGAGATATTTTTGGTGAAAAGCCCTCGGACTCTTCCAACGAATCTCCAGTCCTCCAGCCCTCCCTCGATCCTCACCCCCATTCCTCCACCACTCACCTCACCCCCACCTCCTCCCTCAACAACCTCTTAAAGACTGACCGCTGTCAATTC
>CM031612.1:26212670-26214040 GCA_018398815.1 Conus ventricosus | reverse complement strand
GATCAAGAATTGAAATTAAAATCCGTTTGAAAAAAAAAAAAAATATCAGCACACACAGGAATCGAAGCAACAAAAAAAAAAAAGGATATAAACTAACTAACTCGCTACCCAAATGAAACTAACAGATGACAGTACAAAAGCAATGTGTTGTGATCCCTGGAGTTTTCTATGTGCCAAAAAGCATATACGTGATAAAGAAAGAAGACTAAGGAACAGACAAGCAAAGAATGCAGTGGTGGTAGACGGAAACTGATCAGCTGCTGAGTAGCGAGTGTGATGGAAGTTACAGTCGCTTGGCCACAGGAAAAGCAAGATAGAAGCATACCGGGAGTTTGAGGACAAAATGACGTCCCGTTCTTTTACAGCTCTAGCCACACAAATTTCATTTCTCTATATTGCAAAACAATGTTCCTCTACCCTCGAGGGTCCATCTTCTTGGAACATGACGGAACATTACGACACTGCTTGGGGAAAGACAACAAAAAGACACAGAAGAGAAGCCGGGATGGGGAATGGGGCGGGTGGAGTGGTGGAAGGAGAAGGATGAAAAGGAAAAAAAAAGCTAGAAGGGCACTCAGGAGAGCGAAGACCTCCACTAAGGTCGAACGGATCCTGCATTCAACATGTGATCCGGATCCTGATTATGGATCTGCGCCAGACTGAATGGGTTCGTCCTTTGGATCAATTCCATCTTTTCACCAAGTTTTATTAAATAAACAAAGAAAGAAACAAACAAACAAATTTTTTTTAAAAAAACGGTTTTTAGTCAGGATTCTTTAAAGAAAACTATGTATTTGACCTGGGAGTAAATGCCACACACAAGACAAACTGTTGGGACATCCGCATACCTGACCTTTCACCTTGCTTTATGAGCGCGCACTCTGCACGAACACTACCACTCAAAACAAAGAAACTGGAATCATTGTTAATATCAATGCAGAATAAAAACTTGGGCGGCGGTCAGATATGAGCGTAAGATAACAATGCTTTACCAACGTAGATACCTGTTTATTGACTTGGGTATTCAACCCAGCTGATACACGTGTACCGTTACTGATCGACGGTGTACGGGAGAAGCTTACTCGTACGTCGTTTCGCATGGTCTTACTCTTGACAAAGCATTTGTTCTTTTCCACATCCAGCCGATTTCAGGTAGTTACGTGTGCTCCTGCTTTGCACGTGCAATTCAATCTTTTCAGTTCTCTGCATACATGAAGTCATGAATACTCTATGTGATCGAATTTGTCACTGAATCGACGTCAATGAACCAGATGCCGTTTCCGGAAGGGGAATAAGCTTTGCCTGGGTTATTTACTCCTCACCCGGGAAAGCCATTTTGAGCAGAAAGTTGGAAGCCATATTGGGAGGGG
>CM031612.1:26185170-26210170 GCA_018398815.1 Conus ventricosus | reverse complement strand
GAGAGAGAGAGAGAGAGAAAGAGAGAGAGAGAGAGATACGGATACGGATACGGATGTTTTATTCATATAGGCCCTAGCCCATAATGAAGGGGGTAATGTGAACAAATCTTTTCGAAAAAGAAACAGGAACAAATACATCAAATATTCATCAAAGTGCAACAGGTAATCGACTAACTGAATATCAAACAGTACACAACAATTAATTCTTAACTGCATACTATACTTCTAATCCTAAACGCCTTGTACAAGAAAACAGCAAAACGTTTTATGGTGGTTTCGTTTGTGGATGCCATGAGTAATGAGAGTCGAAATAAAGAAGGATGCTTAGAATATTTTTGATCAATCAATTGATTCCTCAGATCATTCAAAATAGGACAGCAGAACACAAAGTGGACCTCATTTTCTTCGGCATTTTTACACAACGGACAGAGAAGATCACATTTGCTATGCTTCCTGTAACGATAATAATGAACAAAATTTCAGAAATACCTAATCTGAACTTTGTCATAATATACCTTAAATGATTGTCCATTTTAATTGATAGATATGATGGAACACAATGCACACTTCTGAACTGTCTGTAAAAAGCAAAACGGTCGCTTTCTTGAATATGACATGACCATTCTTGCCATCTGCAATCGATTAGTCTATTCCGAAATATCCGAAGGAAATCATTCATATTTCCGACACCCTGTTGTATCCACACGAAACCAAAACCAAGTTCATACAATCTAACCCTCACATTTGAAACCCAATTTACTCTTCCTCTCGCATCCAAATCATATAACATATTATATGCTTTCCTTGGCAACCTTGAGATTTCCATTTGTGTTATTTTTAGCCAATAACGTATACACTTGATAGCAGAATTCAAATATATCGGATATCTGTTTACTTCGCCATAGATTAAATCGTTAGGTGTTCGCATGCTCACTCGTAAAAACTTCTTCAGCGCAAATAAATGAACATTTTCACAATAAGCAGCAGAATCATAAAGGCCCCAAAGTTCAGCTCCATACAGTGCGATGGGCTGTACTTGAGAGTCAAACAATTTCATAAATAATTTTAAAGATGTGTTTTCTAATTTTGATAGCTGTTGCATAATGCAGAGTAATGCACGCTTGGCTCTACTTGCAAGATCTTTACATGCACAAGTGAAGCTTAATTTTGTTGAAAAATATATTCCCAAATATTTATATACGTTAACTACAGGCATCACCACTCCATTGTAAGTCCACTTTTCTCTAATTCCTAAATACCCACCCTTTCTAAACACGATAATGTTGCTTTTTGACATGTTGACTTTTAACTGGAGTGAAGTTGCAGATCGGAACAGACTATTTAGTTGAGTCTGCAAGCCTATAACAGTTTCAGACATCAAAACAACATCGTCAGCCAAAAGAAGTATAAACAATTCTAGAATATCACAGGTAAATTGTGCACCATGTTTTCCAGTTTTAACAACTTCTAAAGTCAACTCGTTAATAAAAAGAGAAAATAAAACAGGACTACACACATCCCCTTGTTTTACACCTGATGTACATTGAATATAATCAGTCATGTTACCCCCACACCGTACTTTAGCTTTTACACAGGAATACATGCTTATTATACACTTAAGCAGCTTACCATGAACGCCAGCTTTTAACAGAATAGGCCAGAGAAGAGTTCTATTCATTGAATCGAATGCCTTTTCAAAGTCTATAAAAGCTACATATAACTTACGATTTAAAGAAAACTGTTTTTGCACAAAGGCCATCAAAGTAAACATATGGTCAACTGTTGAATAATTGCGTTTAAATCCTGCCTGATATTCGCCAGTTATATTATTATCTTCAATCCATCCTGCAGCCTATGATTGATGATAGTACTGTACAATTTGCTGCTCGTGTCACTTAGAGAAATTCCTCTATAATTGTTAGGATTATTCACGTCGCCTTTTTTGTACAGTGGTAGAACAATACATTCAGTCCAACATTCAGGATAAATTCCCTTGTTGAATAAAGAATTAAAGAAGGTAACAAAGAAGTTCAAAATTACATCTGTTTTACATGCATACTTCAGCAGTTCACCAATTATACCATCTGGCCCAGCAGCTTTACGGTTTTTAACTTTCCTTAATGCAATTACTACCTCCTCTTTGGATATTGGACGGTTTAAATAATCATTTTCCTCTTCGTCTTGATTCCACTGAAATTCACGATTATGCTCAAAATCTTTAGTTAGAAGTGTCGTAAAATGTTCATACCAGGTTTCCATACTAATACTGTTCGCTGGTTGTCTTCTTTTTAATGAAACCCGATGTACGTTCTTCCAAAATTCTTTTTGATTCTCTATAGATGCGATCAGTTCTGTCAGTAATGTGTTGTTAAATTGCTTCCGCTTTATCCTTTGCAAATGTTTATACTCTCTTCTCGCCCTACAGTAACTGTTACGATCTTCTTTGTCATGTGTACGTTTAAATTTCTTAAGTAAATTACGAACTTTTCTTTTATTTTGATGACATTCAGTGTCAAACCAGTCTTTGGACTTCAAATCATTATTAATTCTTATTTCCTTTTTCATACACTCTGCAGCATCTTTAACACATGTATTGAAAATATTCAAGGCTTCATTTATATTGACATCAATGAGACCGACGGCATAGTTAATTTTCTCATGAATCTGTTGCGAAACAATGTTATTCATGAACACATTAGCATAATCTTCATTCCATACATATTTTTCCAACGTAAAACTGTTGACAGAAGAATTGGTCTCCGACATGACATTGTCACTACAAAAACTTAAATGAAGTTCCACAGGCATATGATCAGAGTCAAATCTCTCAGATACTCGTAATTCGCATGAATCACACAACAATGCATACAATTCACATGACATAACAAAGTAATCATTCACACTGCATCCGGTATCTGATATGTACGTGTAGCAACCTTGCTGGTCGCCATAACACATACCGTTGAGAATGCACAAATCAAATGCAGTACACATATTCAACAACTGTTTGCCATAATTATTCAATACAGAGTCTTCTGAAAATCGATTGACACTCAATGGATGACTTGCATGTTGAAAATTCAAAATATCGGAAACTCCTTGACAATGATGTGAAACACTACCTGTACGACTGTTTAAATCCCCGCACAACAATATATATACATCTTCAACGACTAATAAACAACTGGACAAATAATCTTCCAACAATGCAATGCCATTCTCGGAGTCAAAACATGCATAATAAGGAGAACCTTCTGGAGGTACGTATGAATACACATACAATATATCTTTGTCTACCCCAAACAATGCTTTACTGATGATTAACGCACCAAACATATCTGATTTTACTTCAACCTCTCTGACATGTGACACAAATGTATTTCTAACGAGACATAAGATTCCACCTGATCTTCTCCCTTTAGCTGTTAATTTTATTGCAGGTAAAGAAAACATTTTATATCCAGAAAATATAGTTGATTTAAGTTCATCAATAAACGTTTCAACTAAACAGAAAAATCAAACGACTGAAGAAATGAGACAAAATCATAGTTTTGTAATTTTGAAAGCAGTCCATTAACATTCCAATGAAGTAAAGATAATGATCTGGTTTTGTTACTTTCGTTGCTAGCTACATTTTCCCAGCGCCTGTGTTCACCAAAACATGTACGGAACTTGACACACATTCCAAAGTTGACCCATACCGAGAGTTCTCGTCAGCCGATTCAACACACTCGCTGTCATCCACATTCAAATCCCGTGCATGCTCACTTTCATTCTGGGTCACACTGGGCGATGACACCGGTGTCTCTTTTAGGATAGTTCCCTCACAAACAAAAACTTCAACAAAACTGGGCTGGCCGATTTCCTATTTGAAGTCTACCAGTCTGTCACGAGCGTCAACAGAAACTTTTTGCCGTCAATTAATAAATAGTTAAACACAATCGTGGCTCGTTTCCCCTCCTGCCTTGCCCTTTTTAAATGCGGAGTCAGCCTTCGTCGGATCTCCCTGACCCCTTTTGAAAAGTCCTCCCGATGTAGACTTCAGAGCCTTTAAGTTTACCTTTAGCTTTAGAATGTTCATCTTCTGTTTATAAAAGGCACATCGGGCAATCACCGGTGAGTCGGGTCGGGAACTGAGCCGGTGGACACGGTCGAACTCCACGTCATCCGTCAGGTCCAGCTTGTCCGTCAGCAGATCCCGCACCAGGCCCTCGCAGTCTGCACTGGTCTCCCCGTCCCTCCTAGGTAGTCTGTAGAAGATCAAGTTGTTCCGCTTGGAACGGCCCTCCAGATCATCGACCCGTTTCTCGCAGTCGTCCAGCTTCTGACGTAGGTTGTTGTTGGTCTTCTGCAGCTCCCCATTTTCTCTTTTCAGCTCTGTCACCTCCTCCCTCAGCTCTCTCAGCTCAGCGTGAAGAGTTGCGTGGTCCTCCCGAAGACTGTGGACTTCCTGCTTCACCGCGTCCAGCTTAGAGTCCGTCTTGTCACTTCTCATGTTCAGGGTGGCCATGAGATCACGGATTGTAGGTTCTGTGGTGGCAGATGAAGGCCCAGAAGTGTGAGAGTCCGTTGACCTCTCCAGACTGACTCTTCGTAAGGAACTTTGTCACGGTCAAAAAATAGAACAACCAAGTCGTGGTCCAGGTTGTTTGGACATAAGCTCTAACTCAAATATTCTGGGCGCCACGCAGACCGGCCCATGGTTCGGATCCAGCCAATTAAGCATAGGGGAGAGGCTCCACAGAGACGGTCTGTCCGGCTAGACGGACTAAGCAGCTCTGACCGACGCCTCGATGTCTAGCGAGACGAGTCGTAGCGCCTGGCTCAGGCTCATCTAGCCAATTTATGGAACCAGCGCCATTGTTAGTCGGACGTCGCAGGTTAAAGCAGGAAAGGGAGAGGGAGAAGGTAGTGTGTGGTGGGGGTGAAATCTAGCTAATCAATTAAATGACCAATTGACCACCACAGAGAGTAAGGCGTGTAGGCGTGACTGTCATGATTTGAATATCCAATGGAATTAGAGGGAGATAACTTCGGGTATCAGGCGGTAAAAATACTGACCAATGGTACTGGCCCTTGGACACGGAGTGGGGCATAAAGTAATGCGTGAGTGAGAGAGAGGAGGGAACGAAGAAAGGAACAGACAGAGAGAGAGAGGGAGAAGTTCGGGGGAGTAGGCTCTCGCCTACAGGAAGGCAGGAGAGAGAACGAACAGGAGAGAGAGATGAGGAGGTTCTGGGTATAGTCTCTGCAGGAGAGAAAAGGCAGGGAGATGAAGAGCAGAACGAGGGGAGAACGAAACAGAGAGACAGAGAGAGAGAGGTCTGAGTGTAATCTCTGAGGAGAAGAGCAGAGAGATGAGGGGAGGAGAGGAGGAACCAAGTGGGGGCATTAGCACGAGATAGTCTGCAGAGGAAGGACTTAGGAGAGATGTGGAGAGAGTTGCTAACTAATGAAGAGGAAAAGAAAGAAGAAAAAAAAGAAAAGAAAAGCAACCATGTCCATTTGATAAGAGCAGACTAGAAGAGAGAGAGAGAGAGAGAGAGAGAGAGAGTGCAATGCGTTAATGCAGGAAGGAAGAAAGGAGAACAGATCGATGTTGATAGTCACTGTTCTATCTTCACTGGGGTTCGACCTCATACTTGGCCAGCGCCACTTTCATCGACAGACCAACGCCAGTGCCAACAGTCTCATCTGACCAGCGCCAGCAGACCAAGACCAGTGCCAGCAGTTGTGTCGTGCTTGTGAAAGTGACAGTGAAAAGAAAGAAAAAAAAAAGAAAAGAAAAGACAGTGATCGTGAATAGTTAAGATCACCTGGCCAGGTAAAGTAGAAATCTATTTATACCCGGTTAGTTAATGATGTTTTAGATAAATGATTTTGTGAAGTTCAGGAAAGAGAGAATGTTTTATTTTGTTTGATTCCATATGCATTGATGTTTCGTTCTATGAACATGTGTAGTAAAGTTAATAGACTTTACTAGTGGTTTGATGTGACGAATGCATGATATATGAATGAGATCGTAAGCAAGCTGTGAGTGTGTTTGGCTGGTGCGCTAGTCCTTCCTCCATCGACATCACCCGAGGTTGACAATTTATTGGCGAGCCTGCCAGGATATTCTGGCCCATTTATTATAATTGTTCACTTCTCAGAGAGGAAGCTGGGTGGGATTCAAGTATTGTAATCCTAAGACAAGGGTTGTCTTACTGTATGTTCCCAAGATAGTTAAATACTAGGCTTGGCATTGCGTCCAAGATAGTTAATACTAGCTTGGCATTTCAGCCCCAAGTACTTATTTCGCACAGATTACCTATAATTCACTCTCATAGTTGGTCAGGCGCTGGGCGTCTTATAAAAACTAATTACGTTGTCCCAAGCTAATATTATCATTCATAGGATTGTGCTATACGTCACGCGTGTCGGTAACCACCAGTTTGGCTGACGTAGTAATAAAATCTTGTTCAAAAAAAAAAAAAAAAAAAAAAAAAAAGGATATAATGCGGAAGAAAAGAACACCCCTATTGAACAACTTGTGAGCGTCGCTCGTGATCTAGGTTACTCAGGAGATGAGTTGCGAGCATTTGTTGAAAACCAGCAAAAGATGGAAAGGGATGAACGCGCGAAAGACGACGTGTCGCGGGAGAAATAGCAGAGCAGGAAACAGAAAAATTAAGGATTCAGGCTAATGATAATCAGGCTAGGGAAACGCAGGAAACGGAAAGGATTAAAGCTAGGGAAACGCAGGAAACAGAAAGACTAAAGGTTCAATTAGAGTTAGAGAAAGTGAGGATACAAAGGGAGACCACCGAGGATGGGAGTTCAGTTTTCCAGTGACTCTGTGCGCAGCTATGCCCCCCGACCCAAGTTGCCAAAATTCTCGGAAGGGACCGATTCGATTGACGCATACATCAGTCGTTTCGAAACGTTTGCGACCATCAGGGTTGGCCTTCAGAAGAGTAGGCAGTCATTTGTCACGTTACTGACGGGTAAGGCATTACAGATTTTCACTGCGTTACCAGCAGAACAACAGTCTGATTTCAGCGCTGTGAAGGAATCGTTGATGAAAGGATTTGACCTCACAGAGGAGGGGTTCAGAAGAAATTTTCGTTCAGCTAAATTACAAGCAGGTGAGACGTACACTCAGTTTGGTGCACGTTTAGATCACTATTTGAGAAGTGGTTAGAGTTGAGCGGTACGAAGAAGGAGTTCGCTGAGTTGAAAGAGCTAGTTATGAAGGAACAGATCTGTCAGGTTGCGGCCCTGAGTTAACCATACATTTGAAGGAGAGACAGCCAGAGACAGCAGGAGAGTTGTTGAAGTTCGCAGAGTGTTAGAGAGGCAACGTTTGGGCACTAAGGTGCAGAGAAACAGGTGCCAGGCACAGGTGAGAAGAGTGCAAGGAGACTAGGGAGTTTTTCTGCAAAGTCTGCAAACCCAGTGGTGGGGCAGAAGGAAGGGCAAAGGGACATTAGGTGTTCATTTGTCACAAGAAGGGACATTGTGGCGAGGGATTGTCGCATGAGGTTCCAGAAGGCAGCAGCCTTGCAAGAGGTGGATAAGGGTCGTCAAGGGAAACGACCGCAGTGGAACCAAAAGGGATTCAGTCTGAAGAGGTGGAGTGCAGCCTATGGCTAGCACTGGACAGCAGTCAGTGTCAGGGATGGAGGGCACTAGGCTGAGTGGTTCGTTACCAGTGGAAGAAGGGTGGATTGCCAGCAGAGGGTGAAAGTGTTACGAGACACTGGTTGTTCATGTGGGGTAGTACGAACAACGCTGGTCGAGAAAGGGGATTTGACAGGGCAAATCCAGACCTGTACTCTAATCGATGGCACTATGTGAGGAGTTTCCAGTTGCTAAGATAGAAGTAGTACCCCTTACTTCTCAGGCGAGTTGTCTGCGTTGGTGATGGAGAAACCCCTTCACGATTTGATCATTGGAAATATTACAGGTGCAAGGATCCAGGGATCCTGATTGTTGACTGCTACAGGGGCAGCAGTTCAAACACGGAGCAAGAAGGAGGAAAGGTTGATAAACCGTTGGTCGTTCCGCAAGAAGTCAGGCATAGATGTTCGCCTGATGAGTTTAGGGCAGCGCAGGAACAAGACCCTTCGCTCGGAAGTCTTGGAGTTGGCAAGAGGTGGAGAGAAACAGGAGGTTAGAGGAGTGAGACAGAATTTCTTGTGAAAGGCGGGCTGTTGTACCGATGTTCACCAAGGGAAGACAGGTAAGGTGACCACTCAGTTAGAGGTACCAGCATGTTATCGTGACACTGTCATGTCAGTGGGTCACGAGTCGCTCATGGCGGGTCATCTCGGCACCAGCAAACAGCTGACCGAATCTTTGATGACTTTCATTGGCCAGGAGCAATGCAGACATAAAACGTTTCTGCATGTCGATGGATGTGTGTCAAAGATCAGCCCACAAGAGGGGTGAAGAGGAAGGCACCTCTTAAACATCCCCCTTTAAATTGACACACAATTCAGGAGAGTGGCTGTTGATCTGATTGGCCCAATCTCGCCCTGTTCCAAAGGTGGCACAGGTATGAGACATTAAGGTTGCAAGGGAAGGTTTGCAGGAGGCTAGGGTCGGTCAGAAGAAGCAATATGACAGGAAGGTGACGAAGCAATCCCTCAAGGCGGGAGATCAAGTCCTGGTACTGCTTCCCACGGGTCACAACAAGCTGCTGAGCATTGAAAGGACCATTCACCATCACTGAAAGGGTCGTCGGGATTACCGAATTGAGTGAATGGGAAACCAAAACTTTTCCATGCAAATTTCCTCCGCAAATATATTCAGCGTGAGACTCAGCACATAGGCGCAGCAGCAATCATTGATGAGGTGAAAGAGACCCAGCAGAAGAAGGGGAGATTTTGTTGCCTAAGTTTCCAGAAGAGTCATACAGGGATGTGTCACTGTAATGAAGGCTAGACAGTAGGAGTTCCTAGGTTTGTTGTGTCGAGGCGACACAAAGCAGCCGGAAAGAGGAAAGGTGAGAAGATGATGAATTCAGAGAGACCAAAGACCAAAACAGAAGTCAGGAGTCTGCTAGGTTTTATGGTTTCTATAGGAGTTTGTTCCAAATTTCGCAGCAATCACGAGTCCTCTCAGTGATTTGGTCAAGGCAGGGAAACCGGCAGTGGTCGAGTGGTCAGACTTGCAGAGCAAGCACTGCAGACGGTGTTGGAAAGACTAGGTTCCCGTCCCATCTTGAAGCTACCAGATATGTCCAAAACCATTTTGTTGCGGACAGATGCATCAGGTGGTGGGATAGGTGCAGTATTGTTGCAGGAGCATGAAGAGGTCGAGTTCCCTGTGAGGTATGCTAGCAGAAGTTGACAAAGTGTGAAGAAGGGTACGCAACGGTGGAGAAGGATGTGTTTAGCTGTCGGTGGGCCGTGCAGAAGTTCCACAAATACTTGTATGGGAAGAGTTCGTGATAGAGACTGATCATCAACCACTCAAATTCCTGCAGGAGGCGCAGCTGAAAAACAGCAGGGTTCTGCGTTGGGCAATGCACTGCAGCCCTACAGGTATCGAGTGCAGTACATCCCAGGTCGACAGAATGTCGGAGCTGACTATTTAAGTCGCGTAGTCTAGCAAGCTGCAACTCAGAGGAAGTCAGTCATATCCGGGTGCTTTGTTGATAATATGTGTTGATTACAGTTATGTTGAGTGGATATGGGTTCATTCCCAGTGGCTATGGTTCATATTTTTTGTGTGAGACTTGTTCATATTTTCTTTGTGAGACTTGTTTCATGTGAATGTAGTTATGCTTGGAGCATACAGTCGCTTGTGTAGTGATGCATTATTTGCAATAAGTGAGGATGGAGATTCCTCAGTGAAGTGTCATGGATCGTGATCATATTATATTGTGCTTTTCATAAGAATTGTGAAGAGAAGATAGGCAAATCCGCAGGTAGGGGAATTGCATAGGTGCGCACAGAGGTCGTTATAAAATGAGTCGAAATAACGCAAGAGCGCACGTCAATTATAACTCATTGGAGTGGTATCACTAATGATATATTTTATAATTTGTAAACCGTTGGTTGTAAAGTATTTTTTCAAACTTTGCACGTGTAGCTGTGTGTCAGCAAATTCGGTTGTTGTTTTTTTTTGTACCGTGTTTGAGACGATGCGGTGCATAGTCTTTTGCAAGGGGAAATTGTCACGGTCAAAAATAGAACAACCAAGTCGTGGCCAGGTTTTTGGACATAAGCTCTAACTCAAATATTCTGGCGCCACGCAGACCGGCCCATGGTTCGGATCCAGCCAATTAAGCATAGGGAGAGGCTCCACAGAGACGGTCTGTCCGGCTAGACGGACTAAGCAGCTCTGACCGACGCCTCGATGTCTAGCGAGACGAGTCGTAGCGCCTGGCTCAGGCTCATCTAGCCAATTTATGGACCCAGCGCCATTGTTAGTCGGACGTTCGCAGGTTAAAGCAGAAAGGGAGAGGGAAGGTAGTGTGTGGTGGGGGTGAAATCTAGCTAATCAATTAAATGACCAATTGACCACCACAGAGAGTAAGGCGTGTAGGCGTGACTGTCATGATTTGAATATCCAATGGAATTAGAGGGAGATAACTTCGGTATCAGGCGGTAAAAATACTGACCAATGGTACTGGCCCTTGGACACGGAGTGGGGGCATAAAGTAATGCGTGAGTGAGAGAGAGGAGGGAACGAAGAAAGGAACAGACAGAGAGAGAGAGGGAGAAGTTCGGGGAGTAGGCTCTCGCCTACAGGAAGGCAGGGAGATGAGAACGAACGAGGGAGAGAGAGATGAGGAGGTTCTGGTATAGTCTCTGCAGAGAGAAAAGGCAGGAGATGAAGAGCAGAACGAGGGAGAACGAACAGAGAGACAGAGAGAGAGAGGTCTGAGTGTAATCTCTGAGGAGAGAAGAGCAGAGAGATGAGGGAGAGAGGAAGAATACCAAGTGGGCATTAGCACGAAGATAGTCTGCAGAGGAAGGACTTAGAGAGATGTGGAGAGAGTTGCTAACTAATGAAGAGGAAAGAAAGAAGAAAAAAAAGAAAAGAAAAGCAACCATGTCCATTTGATAAGAGCAGACTAGAAGAGAGAGAGGAGAGAGAGTGCAATGCGTTAATGCAGGAAGGAAGAAAGGAGAACAGATCGATGTGATAGTCACTGTTCTATCTTCACTGGGGTTCGACCTCATACTTGGCCAGCGCCACTTTCATCGACAGACCAACGCCAGTGCCAACAGTCTCATCTGAGCCAGGGCGCCAGCAGACCAAGACCAGTGCCAGCAGTTTGTGTCGTGCTTTGAAAGTGACAGTGAAAAGAAAGAAAAAAAAAAAAAAAAAAGAAAATACAGTGGATTCGTGAATAGTTAAGATCACCTGGCCAGGTATAGTAGAAATCTGATTTAAACCCGGTTAGTTAATGAGTTTTAGATAAATGATTTTTGTGAAAGTTCAGAAAGAGAGAATGTTTATTTTGGGGGGGGGGGGGTTGATTCCATAAGCATTGATGTTTTTCAGTTCTATGAAATGGTGTAGTAAAGTTGATAGACTTTAACTAGTGGTTTGATTTGAACGAATGCATGATATATAATGAATCGTAAGCAAGCTGTGAGTGTGTTTTGGGCTGTGGCGCTAGTCCTCCACCCATCGACATCCACCCGAGGTTGACAAACTTCCCACTATGAAGTCGTGTCCTGCCAGAGTCCTCCTGCTGAGGAGGGTTGGGTGGGTCCCGGGTTTGAATTCGATGTCGCCCAGCACCGAAGAAGCAAACTGCCCCATAACCAAATCCGACAGGAGCAGTCCCAAAGGTACCACCGTCCCCTCTGTGTCGAAGTGTGACAATGGGCGATGCGGGCACCACTTTTCTTTAGCCCTTCTTGTCATAAAACCCGATGAAGACTGTCAGGAAGTCGGCCACAAACACAATCGAACGTGGATGGCAGCAGACGGCATGGCTGATCAGACACCTGTCTGCAGAATCCAGGTGGTACAATTCTGTCCTTTGTCCGCCACAAACAGCATGATAGTCCCAGAGTTCAAAGAAAGCTCCTGACATATTTCCTCAGTTCACTGTCCCGCCCCCCCCGAGATAGAGAGAGAGAGAGAGAGAGAGAGAGATAGAGAACAAATGACAATGACAATGAACAAAAAAACGTTTAATGAGCCAGGCCTTCTGCCCATTTCAAGGGGAGGGGTAAAAAAGGGAAATCATGTTCAGGATACCACATATCAAATGACTATATAACATCTATAACAAACCGTGGAGACGAAATGCAAGATTACGGATTTAAATGCATCAGTTAGATAAGGTCAGCCATCTGCACATACATTTTAGTGTCACCACAACAGTAACGATAACCAGAAAGAAGAAGGGTAATTGAATACTTACAGGGAATGGTATTTTTCTCTAACATATGAGTATTTGGGAGAGAACGCCATATAAAATGAAGTTCACTTTCTTGGACACTCACACAAATGACCAGTTAGGGAGACATATTAAGTATCGGTACCGATCGTTCGTAATGCTGAAACACCTAATCAAAAATCTGATTAATGTCGTTTATCAGTACAACTTTTTAGGTCAAAAAGTATTGAGATGTACCAAACGATAGTTTTGAAAGGTGCATAAAAGTATACCGACTTTATCTCTCACTGAGCCCTCCATCCTTGAATGAAACAATCGATTAAATCTTGTGACTGTGAATTCTCTGAGAAAAAGAAATGAATATTTTGAACACCTGGTGATCCCATACATGTCCGAAACCATATTGAAAAAAGTAACGCGTTACGCAGAAACCCAAGTTCTGATTGTTAAGTGACTAGCTAACAGCATTTTATAAGATTTAAAGGCAGACGCTCATCAGACCATTCTCAAAAGTTTCAACCAATATTTAACACAACTTGTATATTAAGAACATAAAATAGGATATCTACCACAATTCACCAAAGACCATGACATTAGGAGTCTTAACAGCTACCATTTTAACAATCTTTTCAAACGCAAAAGGAGGTTTACTTTTTCAATCAAAATTCTTATTTGCAATCAATCCCCAAACTTCAGGAGAGCCTAAGTTAGCATTAGTAGATTTGACAATCAAATAATTTAAATAACACTTTTGGATGCTTTTCACCGAGACCACCACAGATTTAAGATACATACAACTCCTCCTCTTTGCTTTTTGCAGCTCTATCCTTCCAATAGCGTAGGAGAAAGAGAGTGAAGGAGAAAAAATGAAACCAAGGTATTTATACTGTATTGACCACTTCTAGCTTATTGCTACCCAAAAAGAAACCCCCATTTTTCTCTCGCTGCAATGTAACCGCCTTTGCGAAAGACGATCAACTTTAAGATTTATCTAAATTAACTGAAAAATTCATTCTATTGTGCGAGGCATCCCTCAAAATATTTCACTGTGCCGATGCAGACCAATAACCAGAAAGAAAGTAAAGAAACATCATCACAAAAAGTAGCATCAAAATTCCATTAAATCTGGGGTAGTCTATACACGTGGTTTACCAATACTGGTTACATCAATTGCAGTTCAGTTAATAAATTCGTCGAGAAAAAACTGGACTGCAGTTGTCTCCTTGTCTCAGGCCCACGGGGACAGAAAGAATGGTTCAGTGCACTGTTGTTCACTTTTACACTAGATGAAACAGTTTCATACATGCTTTTGACATGCTTTGTACATTTTAACGCTCTGATTCCTATCTTCTTTAATATCATCCAAAGGTACTGCCTGTTAACTAAGTCAAAGGCCCATTTGACATCAATAAAGCCAACGTATAGCTTGCTCCTATTGAGTAAACTGCTTATTGAATTAGAGCCAAAAGGTAAAAATGAGATCAATTGTTACACGATTTTCGTCAAAACCAGCTGAGGATGAATCAATTAAATCATTATCTTCGACCCATACAGAAAGTCTTTTATTAAGGATCTAACTGTACAACTTGCCTACCAATATCTAGCAATGAATACCCCGTAAATGTCAGGACATCAGGCTTACCCGTTTTATAATACACAGGCATAATGATAGACAAGACCAACATTAATAGGTAACAACAACCAGAAACAAACATATAATAGAAGTATTGAATTAAAACTAGAATGACTTCATGAGATGGTATTTTAAAAAAATTCACACTTAAAACCATCAGTACCAATGCATTACCAAAATTCAAAGCTTTTAAAGCAACCTCAATTACCCATAGTCTCCAATCGCTCTGACTATATAGCCATTCCAAGATTGTTTCTACAGTCAAGTAAGTTTGAAAAGTTTCTCAAAATTCTGGTAAAACAGTATCGTTGATATATCAACTATTAAAAACCAACTTGAAGATGATCCAAAACAATTCACCAAAAAAGAATTGATCGAATTATTCCATAATTCTTTAGACACAGAACAGATTTAACAGTCCCCAAAAACAGATTATGATCGCCACTACTATTCACAAGTTAACTAGAATTGAGTGTTTATGTTCGGAACTCTAAACGCTAAGCAGATTTTTATACCGTTGTTTTTTCCCCCCCCACCCCACACCCCCCCCCACCTTGAAATCACAAACATATACTGTAATATATCAATGTATCTTTTTACTATCAAAGTTCAACAACACATATTTATTTACACTAACTGTTGCAAACTCCTGGCGAAATTTCGAAGAAGCTATTACTACTTCACGTCTTTTTTTTCTGCACATACTCTGACAAACCATGGGCTTTGACGAAACTATCTACTCCAAAGGCTTTAAGATACTTTTTCCAGCCATCTGAGACCACACAATGAATGAGGCTAATGAGGCATCCAATATCAAGATCTATAAATACTAGCATCTTGAAGTGTTTCTTAACATCATTATCATTAAACATTGCACAATAATCATTTTTCAATTTTCATTATTCCACACACCAAATAACTTTACCTTGTCGTAGAAAGGGTCGAGGTGTTTCAGTTCAGTGGCCTTAGGAACCTTCAAAGAACCATCTCTACAGGCATAGTAATGATTTCAGTTCTCTGGGAATAAACGTTAAATAAGAACCCGCCATGGAACATAAATTCCAGATACAATAAAGAAATCAATACACTACATCAATTATAGGCAAATGAAAGTGAAGTTTCCCCCCTCATCACCCAAACAAGTCCGTTCATGATAAACAGGTTATATTGATCACAAATTTGAAGTAAATATATTACCAAAATCAATTTGTATCACCATCCTTTGAATCCCTACGAAATCTTGTACACCAGCTTTGAATCCTCTGTAATTTCACCAATAAAGTCGTCTCTGGAAATTTCAGACATTACCATTGCCTGTCCTGGCATGCAAATCACCAAAAACAATGAGAGGTAGTTACCACCAAAATCTTCAAATAAATCAGCGATACAGTTATCCAAAAACAAAACCATTACAATTTCACGTTTCAGCATAATAAACACTAATGAAGTGGATATACAAACCAATCCAGAAACAGTTCAGAATAAAAACCCTTAGTAGTTTCGATAATCTTGAGAACCAAGCAGTTGACAATTCAATTGTAGACATGTGTAATAAATCAAGTCAGCTATTTCTTTACAAGAAGATGCAATACACCGGACAGTCTATCGGTAAACTGGAATCAGAAACTTGATACCAGGAGAGAAAAAACATCATGATAAGGAAACAAGTGACATTGGGAAGGAAACTGAAAGTTTTCAACGAAAAGAATAAATCATAAACAGACACAAAAGAGCGAACCTCATGATCATATACTGTTGACCAACCTTCCACATTGTAAGTCAAGAAACCGTAATGTTTTTGGCATCTTTTAAAATGCCAGTTTGTCGAGCGAGGGGTGATTTGAACCACCAAAGGGGGCTCAGGCCGAATTCGCTTAGCTACTAGAGGGCAGGGGCTGTACGAAGGAGTTGTAGTGAATGTGACTGACAGGTGTGTTTGGCGACATTTGGCGTCTGCTTCGGGTTTGAGGTGGTGGCCTGGTGATTTGACTGGGTTTCGTTTTCAAATGACACATGAGGAATGACGTAAGAACATGTCACGACCGACCCCTGTAGGTCTGCCCTGACAGGAATCGGACTAGGTTGCGATGGGAGGGAGTGAATGATCTCACACGCCCCGCAAGTGACCACACAATAAGATTACGATACAACACCACCACCCATTATTTCACACCAGCAAATAAGCATCCAACACACACAACAAGCACAATCACAATAAGCACTTCCAACGCACACAACACGCACAATCCCAATCACGGCACTCCACACCCCACAAACAGCACGATTATAAATAAACATTAAACCATACGACGTACACAATCACAATTACAGCATTCCACAGCACATATAACAATACACAATTATAAGAAACATTTCCATCATCGATCCTTCTAACACAATGGAGTGCGTCCATACCCCTGCCTCTGTCAAGTCTACTGGAGCACACCCTGTCCAACTAGTGCTCCGAACCGTGATCGTTCTCGCATGTAGTCGTCTCAAAGCCGACACCCTCGACTCACAAACAGGCAGTGAAGAGCGCGTCCCGAAGGGGGGGGGGGGGGGGAAAGGAAACGTTGGCGCTTGTTTTACGGAGGTCCTGGAACGGGGGTCAGGGACGGCCAGTCCAAGACTGCGGCTCCTCTACAGTCCGCGGTCCCGAACCCGGCGTGGCCTCCGACCAGCGCTTGGCACCATCCAGTCCGTTGTCTCAGGCCAGAGCGTGGGCCTCAACCAGCCACGTGGCCACCATCCATCCGTGGTCTCAGCCAGAGCGTGGCCTCAACCAGCACCGGCCCAACCAGTCCGTGTCTCAGCCAGAGCGTGGCCTCAACCAGCACTGGGTCACCATCCAGTCCGTACTACCGGGTGAAGCCGCACCGGGAGGGGGGAGGTAAACGTAGCTGTGAGGAGAGAAGAATAGGGAGGAAGGAAGAAGGAGTAGGAAGGAAGAAGAAGGAGGAAGAAGAAGGGTAACTGGAACCCCGCGTCAGTAACAGTCTGCCCCATGCTGGTCAAATCTTAACAGCCACTCCTTCGCATGATGGGCGAGGGAAGTCTACTAAACGCACACAGTAAACCCCACGAACCAGGAATTTTCACTAGGTATTCTCACAAACGATGCAGGTAAAAGACTGAATAAATCAACATGTAATAAAACAAATATGAAATTATCTTCACCCTTCTCTCACACACATTTAAACATTCACCTTTCTTAGGAAATAACCACACAGCCGTGACCCATCGCATTATAACTGCCGACCACATTTGCAAATAATAATTCAAATGGCATAATTGTCACATTTTATAGCCACATTTCCAAAATAACACAAATCTACCAAACCACGCAACCAAAGCGACAAATCATGCGTACGCACGCTCGCGAACATAAAACTCGTTTCTCCTTGCACACACAAACAACTGTGGCCGAAGTATAAGATGTCCGGCGAATGGGACAGGGGCGGACGAGCGAGACCGAAGCAAGTTCCAACCCTGAATCACCAGGTTCTCTCCCAATCCCACCGACTCCCGCATCACCAGATGCATATAAAACGAGAGAACGAATTTTGGAAAAAATATAGAATGGCCAGGTTAAAGATTGAATTAACCAGAGAAAAGGTCTCCCACAAAATTTCTCATACAATATCGAAAACAAAAGAATATTGCGCAAAAGATAAGACTAAGCCGTCTAACAACAACAAACCAAAACAACAACCACGAAACTGATGCTTTACCAGCTACCCGTGGTAACCCAGAAGAGGCGGTCAACACACTCTCTCAGCCTCTGTCCAGTCGAGAGGACAGAGGCACAGGTGCGGAGAAACGAAAATGATGTCCCCTCTCCTACAGGCCGACTGCATGAATAGAAAGAACTGACGTACTTTCGAATGATACGGAGAAGAACCAAGACAGTAGCAAGGCGCCCAGAGACAAACTTCCGCACGAGTGGAAAGAGCTAACCTCCCTCACTTGGCGGCCCACATGCCATGCTGCGTCACAGAGTGAAGCAAACTTCAAACTAAACGAAATGAAGCACGTGCTACGAGGTAAAAAGAAAAGACAGGCGAGAGGCCGATAGACAGCAAGTTTCGAGAGAAAGGTAACCAGCCACCCATGTACCTACAGGACGAATAGCACGGGCAGTGGAATAATAAGAGAGAGAGAGAGAAAGCAAACCGAAGTTAGGATCTAACTACACCCAAAGGTGCCAACCGCACCACAAGCCACATTAAGTGGACGGATACACGACACACAACGACAATAACCAAATGAATAATTCCGCACCCTAGATGGGACAAACGTCCGTAGGCCTCGGACAAACTCGTGACAAACCCCTCCTTCTAAACAACTTTTTCACTGAGATACAGTGCTCCATTGAACCTTGACGCATGATGCAAATTCACAACAATGGACCGAACCCAACTCACTGTGCTCGACAGAGTAACCGAGGAAATCCAATACAAACATTCTAACGATAGAAACATACAGGAAATACAAATACTTACATTTTATCAAACAACTAAGCAAACTCTTTCCCACCATGAAAGTAACTATCCCGACCAATGAGATTCACTACCCGTTAACAACACTGAAATGAAAACTGTCACTACACTGATACAGAGACCAAAAGGGGATATAAACTGGTTGAGGGGAATTTCCCACCTGACTATTTTTCCTAATGCGCTGACTACGGAGGCTCGGCTAAGATAGTCAGCATCCTAATTACAGAACCCTTGATATGACACGTAAAAGTGAACGCAAGACTCTGCAGTTCCACTGCCTAACTCATGAGTCTCCGACTGACTGGCCGATTCCGGTCCAGGCACTGAGAGGATGATGATCGCTCACCAGTACAAAACTGCGCGGCCGTTCATTCTTCTTGGGCAAGCCAGTCGCGTCCAAATCTGCCTGAGAGATTCAGCAACATTAGGGGCATCGATAGTCCTAATGGCGTGACAGCCTCTGGTATCGACTACGCAGATACTACCACTACCGGAAGAGAAGCGGTGACCGAGACCGGTATTGAGGATTAATGGGTCCACCAGGTCGACCCCCAACCTTGGCTGAATGGCTTCCCCAACCCGTGGCACTCTGAACCCAAGGGGAACTACGCTCAAGCGACCCAAGGGGCTTTGTCCGTTTGGCAGACCATCTGCAACTAGCGGCAGTACTGCTAACCCAGGCGAGTTTCAACCCTGCCAGAAGAAGGTCCTGTCTTACTCTCGTCGAGAGTCCGCTTGGATTGCCATATGACCTGCCATTGGGGGAATCGTGGCCTGCGGAGACAGACCTCTCTCAAGCTTTGGGGACCAACAAGCTAGCGTTGGCCACACGACTGCCGAGTGAAACCCTAAAGAGGATCCCTGTGGAGCTGAAGCTCACCGTTGGCGAGTCGGGCCGACCGAGCGTGGACGATCCACAAGTTGTCGTAGGCGTTGGACATCCGAAGTCCCTGGCCTGAAGACGATAATGCTAGCAGGATCCGGCCCATGCCAGATACACCGACAGAGATCGGCTGAAGAACGGACGCAATATCCAGTTCCGGGTCTTCCTTAGCTTTGGCGCGAGAGTGTGACTCCTTCCCACACACGCCTGTACGTGCACATCCGGTAGACGACGGACTGACCTGCGTCCGTCACGAAGGGTGATAGTATTCCCTAAGATAAGGAATACCGAGGTCGCTCACCGCGATAGCCCCATACTTCTCCACTGAAGTAGGAGGGTGGAGATAGAATAAGTACATAATGGACGGGATGAGGTAAAACCACCTCCAACCCGCCACACAATCATAACTAGCGGTGCCCCGCCTGGCCTTATGGGAAAACTTAAACCTTATCCACAAAGAGTGTTGATGCTCCCAATCCTATGTGTCGACAAGATCACCAACCACAAAAGAAACACTGGAACCTAGTACCACCAGAAGCTTGGATAGAACCCCACGTAAGCCGATGCTGCGAGGATGCTGAAAAGGAACTAGGCCCCACAGACTACCAGCGCATTTAGGACAATCTTTCCTAATGTGCTGGCCAGGAACGACCACAAATAAAACACAGTCGGGGGCGCTGAAAACCCCGAGGACTGCCTGCCTTGTTCACCCCGCTAGCCATTGACGGCGCCTTATGCTACAAATCCTGTGGGAGGTCTTCTTCTCCGTATCTGGCGATGCCCATAAGCCTGCGAGCTTCAGCAAACACCACAGTCGGTGTGAATCGCAGCCCGCGAAGAACCGAGGAGCAGACCTCGCCAAACCGGAGTCCTCCAACTCTGGGGACACAGGATGTTTAGTCTGTTACACTGAGGATCAGATCCTCCTCCAGCTCCAACATAGCCAACTGACGGCATTACCCTAGCGATTGCGCAGCGACCTATCACCAAACTGCACGAAGGTCTCCCTTCGTTATTCTATCACTTCAAGGACCTGAACTTCCTCCAGTACGTCTCTGGGGTAAGGGTTGGAAACGTTTACGCAGAGGCCAACTGCATGTCTGCAAAAGACGCTCCTTCATTTAGGAGGATCACCACACTTCACTTGCAGCACCATATAATCCAGAAAAAATGTGCATATCCTTTTGTTCCTCAGACATTGGTATGAACAAGCCACCCTTGTCCAAAATGCTCTAGGAATACATTCAATGTCCCTCCACTAGTCGAACTCTGAAGCTTTAACTTTGGGCCTCTAACTCTATCACCACCTGCCTGGTTTGATTAACCCCCTGACCTACACTGCGGGGAGACCGTGAAAGAAGTTGTTCCATCTCCTCCCTACGCAGAGTCCCTCCATCCTGTCCTAGTTCTTCCCTAACGGAGGGCAGAGGCCTCATCCCTACGTCTGAGCTCCTGTCAGATGACACACTCTTCCCTACATGAGCCGCCTCTTCCTTACGAAGGCCTCCTGTCGGGCAGCCTCTTCTCTGGCGGGCAGCATAGCTCCTGCCCTAGCAGAAACTCCTGTCTGTCAGTCATCCTCTCAGCGCAGAGCCACCACCAATCCAACTCTTTCCCCAACGCTGATTTCCTGCCTAGCACCTCTTCCCTTCCGGCAGAGTTCCACCTAGCAGCCACTCCCTACGCTGAGCAGCCTTCTTCCCTACGCTGATCCTCCCGTCTGGCAGCCCTCCTCCCTACGCTGAGCATCCTCTTCACTACGCAGCCGCTCCAGAAACATCAGGACTGAGGTGATGTCACTGGGCGGGTTCACCACCTCCCCACAGGGAGATGACCCGTCTGACCCCGTCCCTTGGGTCTCGACCTTCCCATAGGAAAGTCCCCCCCTGGCATACTCCTTACGAGGGGAAGCAAGGAGAATAGGGGGCATTGGTTTCTTCTGCGACTCAACAGAAGCCCACAGTTGCTTCGCTAAAACTCTGGAACGCGTCCGAGCGGAAGTGCCAGTCCCGGGTCACAGCAGGAAAAAACCCCTAGCGAAGAATAAGTGAAAGTAGCTTCGCTGGACTATCTGCTACATCGCTACTGGAATAAGTGGAAGTTCCCAACCACCATAGTCGATGTGTCTTGGTACTAATAGAGGTGTACTACATATAGAAGACCCTTCTTCTTCTACGTCCGAGTAGTCCATAACCACCAGGCACCGACGTTGCCATGACAACTATATCCTACAGTTATCACAACAGGGGAAGACAATTCCACTTGAAAAAACAAATATTTTATGGGGAGAGTGTATATGTGTGTATGTTCGTGAGTGCGAGTGTGCGGACAAGTCCGGCAGCACCCACTCGGCAACACCGAGCACTACAACACGAGCATCAGTGCGTTGGTAAACCGAAAAAAAACCAAAACAAAAACATGACCCGGCTGCCACCCACTCTGGCAACATCCGCGCTCCACACACGAGCAACAGTGCGGTGGGGCTGCCGGAAAAACAAAACAACAGACGGCAATCCGGAGAGAGGAATAAAAAATAGAACTAACGTCCGAGTACAGACCCCCTGTACTCAGAAAACCCGTAGAGGGAAAAACAAAAAAAAACTGTCTAAATACAAAACATTAATGGAAACTGAGCGGCAACAGAAAGGCAAGACTTACGGCCGTAACCAGCGTGAGGTACCCGGCGGAAGAGGTCCCGGACGCGGTCGACTCCCTCGGTCCTCTACCTCGACCCATCCTGTCACACACCGGATTTTCCCTCAGAGTCCACAAAAAGACACTCCCTTCACGCTAGAGGTCACCCAGCCAACCACCCACAAACAAACACTAGCAAACTAACTAAATGAATACAAAACAGAACAGAACTAAACAGAACACCGCGAAACGAGAGAGAGCAGTCAGAGCCCTTTCACATCCCGGACGAGCCCCCACAAATTGTCACTACCGACCCTGGAGGTCTGGCCCTGATCAGGATCGTCTAGGTGGGAGAGGAGGGAGTGACTGGACATCACACCAACACGCCCCGCAAGAGACCACACAATAAGATTACATACAACAACCCTCCATTTTATTCACACCAGCAAAATAACATTTTCCAACACACACAACAAGCCACAATCACAATCAAGCACTCTACCAACGCAGCACAACATGCACAATCACAATCAAGCACTCAATCACCCACAACATGCACGATTATAAATAAACAATTAACCATACGACGTACAACAATCACAATTACAGCATTCCAGCACCTATTAACATATACACAATTATTAAAGAAACATTTCCATCATCGACCATCAAACACCATGGATGCGTCCATTACCCCTGCCTCTGTCAAGTCTACTGGACACCCTGTCCGCACAGGTGCTTTCGAACCGGGTCGTTTTCTCGCAGGGAGTCGCTCAAAGCCGACACCCACGACTTCACAAACAGGCAGTGAAGAGGCGCGTCCCTGAGGTTGGGGGGGGGGTAACACGTGGCCGCTGATACTGAGGTCCTGGACACTGGTGGTCAGGGCCGGCCAGTCAAGCGGCTGGCTCCTCTACCCAGACCCGCGTCCCGACCTCCTAAGCGTGGCCTCGACAGCGGCGTGCTACCATCCAGTCCGTGGTCTCAGCCAGAGCGTGTGCCTCCCCCTCGCACGTGGGGCACATCCAGTACCGGGTCTCAGCCAGAGCGTGGCCGCAAACCATCACGGGGCACCATCCATCCGTGTTCTCAGCCCGAAGCGTGGCCTCAACCAGCACGTTGGCACCATCCAGTCCGTACTCTCGGGTGAAAGCCCCCGGGAGGGGGAGGGAAACGTAGCTGGGAGGATAGAAGAAAGGAGGGAAGGAATAAGGAAGGAGGAAGGCAGAAGGAAGAGGAAGGAAGAAGGGTACAGGATCCCCGCCGTCAGTACAGTCTTGATACATGCTGTCAAATCTTAACAGCCACTCGCATGATTGGCGAGGGAAGTCTACTAAACGCACACAGTAAACCATCGAACCCGGAAATCACATAGGGTCCTTCTCACACGATGAAGGAAAAAAGACTGCATTAAATTCAACAGGTTATAAAACAAATATGAATTATCTTCACCCTTCTCTCACTCACATATTAACATTCACCTTCTTAGGAAATAACCATCACTAGCGACCACGCTATATAACTGACTGCCACCACAATTGCAAAATACTAAATCAATGGGCATAATTGTCACATTTTATAGCCACATTTCAAAATAACACAAATCTCCAACCACGCATCCCAACTACAAAGTCATTCGTACGCACGCTCGCGAACATAAAACTCGTTCTCCTAGCACACACACACAGACGGGTGCCGAGGATAAGAGTCCTGCGAATTTGACAGGGGCGGACGAGCGAGACCAAGCATGTTCCAACCCTGAATCCCCACAGTACACTCCCATCCCCCCACCGACTACAGCATCACCAGATGCATAAACAGGAGAAAGAATTTTGGAAATAATTTAGAAGGCCAGTTAAAGATTGAATAAACCAGAAAAAAGGTTCTCCCACACAATTTACTCTTACAATTTCGAAACAACAGAAAATTGCGCAAAAGAGAAGACTAACCGGCTAACAACAACAAACCAAACAAACAAACCACGAAACTGGGGGGGGGGGGGGGGGATGGGCTTAACCACTACCCGTGGTGACCCAAAGAGGCGGGTCAAACTACTCTCTCTGGCCCTTGTCCAGATCGAGAGACAGAGGCACAGGTGCGGAGAAAAGCAGAAGTGATGTCCCTCTTCCAACAGCCGACGGCAAATTGAAAGTACTAGACTGTACTTTCGATGATAACGGTGAAGAACCAAGACTTGACAGGCGCTCCCAGATAACATCTACCGCTCGAGTGAAGAGCTAACCTCCCCAGCAATGGCGGCCAACATGCATGCGGCGTCACAGAGAGAGCGATACTTCAAACTAAAAGAAATGAACACGTCGACAGGTATAAAGACATGCGAGAGGCCGATAGACAGCAAGTTCGAGAGAAAGGTACCAGCCACCCGTGAACCTACAGACGAATAGCACGGCCCCCAGTGGAATAAGAGAGAGAGAGAGGAGAAAGCAAACCGAAGTTGAGCTGAACACCATAGGTGCAACCGCACCACAAGCCGCATTAAGGACGGATACACGACAACAGCAACGACAATAAACAAATTAATAATTCCGCCACCCTAGATGGTTCAGAACGTCGTAGGCCACGTGACAAACTCGTGACAAACAGTCGGGACAGGCCCACTAACTATAGGAGACTGCTGGGCTGAAACAAGGGCTGAGAAAAAGGACCAGACTTATCCACATCGGGTCGGAAGTTCCATGTATCCACATGTCTAGAACGGAGAATGGGTCGTCAGAAACAATTCCACTTTACAAGAAACCGATCAATTTAGTCCTTTGTCCACAGGCACCGACTATGGGCAGGTGACCTGCATGAGAATATAACACAGTTTTGCTGACATGCAACTGAAGCGGTGGATGAGCGCTGATCACCTGGAAGCCGTGAGTGTGGGAGAATAGGTGGACACTTCTCTGGTAGACTGAAGGTTTATCAGCGAGTTTTATCACTCACACTGTCACTTGATCAGGAGCGAGGGTCTCCTGGCTGGCAAGGTCCAGGTC
>CM031612.1:26155170-26177670 GCA_018398815.1 Conus ventricosus | reverse complement strand
ATCAGGGGTGGACACTGGTTCGTATCGATCTCTTGGCGTCTCTCCGGTCATGCTGTTCGACTGTTACAGGGCTCTGGACCCTCTCCACTCCCTACCCCCCACCCCCACCCCCACCCCCAACTCTCCTGCCTTCACACGCCTTCTTTCCCACTCCCCTTCCCTCTCGGCACACCTGTTCCCATTCCGAGAAAAAAAAAATGCGAACACCCAAACCCTTGAAAGCGTAACACAGAAAAGAGAGAAAAAGAGAACAGCGTACCATCCCAGTATAACCGTTTCCTGATTTGGGAACGCCTGTTATCCGAAGATCTGTTTCCCTTTCTTCAAAACAAACTAATTGTGAATATCGGATATATCTCTAATGACGTATTGGTCATTTTCAAACGCTAGTCCTTTGAAATGCACACACACACACACACACACACACACACACACACACACTAAACAAAATAAAACTCTGCGTTTAAAATTACATCAGCATGTGTCATTTAAAATGTTCTCAACAACAAAAAACTAATTTTTTTCTCCGTTTGTTTGCACTGGGATCTTGGAGGAACGTTGCATTCTAGATTGCAAAGCAGAGAGAATATGCTCTCTGATGTTGTGTATTCCACAAATCACTTTCGCAACAATCATTAAAAAAAAATATCTGACACTGAAACAGTTCAACTGTTCTAACAGGGTAGACAAACATCCTATAACAAATCATCTTTTTTAACATTGTAATTATAAGAATTTTCAGGCAGAATTTTCACCCTCAAAATTAAAACTATACCCTAAAAGGTATGCATTCATGTGTGTGTGTGTGTGTGTGTGTGTGTGTGTGTGTGAAGGAGAAAACTAGAATTAGTTCAGATCTTCAAGTACCTCGGGGCAATTGTTTCAGACGAGGGATCAAAACCTGAAGTGCTCTCCACAGCTGCGCAAACGACAGCTGCGCTAAGACCCATCTGGGATGACAAAAACACCAAAATCAGTTCCAAGATCAGACATGCGCTCCCTGGTCATTGCCATATTTCTCTCGGCCTGAGAGACGTGGACTCTGGCAGCTGAACTTGAGAGAAGGATTCGGGCATTAGAGATGAGATGCTTCCGCTAGATCCTTGGTATCTCATACAAAGACAACATTTTACCAACTTGGAGGTCCGGACCAGAGTAAGGCAAGCCATCTGATCATACGAGAACCTGTGGTCCACCGTGAAATGAAGGAAAATGAGATGGTATGGCCATGTATCAAAATCACCAGGACGTGCCCAAAACCTTGAGCTTTGACCGTTTGATGTTAGGTTACCACTGTATAATTTACGAATCTGCAAGTGTAGGGATTACGTTCAGCATCTCTCTCATTTCTCCCTTTTGTATGTTGAACCACAAGCTGGACCGAGAAAGAAATTTAAGAGAAGTGTTAATTGATCAAGTGCTTCATTATCAACAACAAAACATTTAAATGTGCTGTACAGTCTAGTTCACGGACGATTTAATTATAATCAGGGAGGGGGGGGGGGGGGGAGCCAATAGTAACGATAATCACAAGCAAAATAACGTAGGAGGAGATTGATCAATGATTGTTAAAAATGTGCTGTACCATCTAGTTCACGAATGATTTAATGATAACCAGGGGGGGGGGGGGGGGGGGGGGGGGATGGGCCAACAGTAATAACAATCACAAGCAAAATAATCAGCGTGAGAGGACATCGGTCGACGATTTTTAAAAATGTGCTGTAACTGTAAAATGTAGTTCATGGATGATTTAATGATAACCAGGGTGAAAAATCCAACAGTAATAATAATTACAAGCAAACTAATCAACGAGGGAGGAGACCGGGAAAATCCCATAATATGTTTGAAGAGCAGTAGCCCCAATGAAAGACGACCCTAGACACACCTGCACGATGAGTATTGGACCAGGGTGGGGGTGGGGTGGGGGGGGGAAGAGGGAGGGGGCTGGGAAGAAGAGGAGTGTAAAGACCTGTGTGTAAAGGAGAAGAAGGAGGGAATGGGGCAGGGGTAGGAATTGGGGGCGGGTGGAGAGGGGGGGGAGTGGAAGGGACACTTGACGGGAGAAACAGAAAAGGGGACGGATGGGGGGGGGGGGGGGGGGGGGGGGGGGGGGGGGGGCGGGCGGGGGAGAGGGGTAAAGGGGAGGGGGGAGGGGAAGGAGCCTTAATCTGGGAGGGGGCAAAAAAAGAAAAAAAGAAAAAAAAAAGAAAAGGAAAGAAAAAAGGTGACTTCGTCTTTCCCCATAGAGGTTGGGCACAGGTGTGAGGGGCGACCCCCGCGCCACTCAAGACAGAAGTGACTTGTGACGTCTTGGGTCGCTGGGCTTCCGGACAGACAAAGCCCCTGATTTATGCCCGCCTCGTCGCCGGGCTGTTTGTTTGTTTGTTTGATTGGTTGGTTGCTTGTGGTTTGCTGTTCTTTGCTGCCGCTTGCTACCGCGCTGCTCTGCTTGGTCCACGGTTCCTGGCCGGGCTTTGGCTGGCTGTGTGTGTGTGTGTGTGTGTGTGTATGCTGAGTGAGACTAGCCTGGTACTGGTGGTAAACTCAGGCTGCTGGCCAAAGCAACAGGTGATCCAGGTGATCGGCCGCGGTTATTAACCAAGCCCTTCGCCAGGACGTTGACAATGGGCGGTGAATCGCGTGTCTACACACACACACGCACACACACAACCTATTATATATATATATATATATATATATATATATATATATATATACAATATATATATATATATATATATATATATATATATATATATATATATATATATATAGAATGTTGAACAATTAAGTAGTGGGGGAAAACAAGTGCAGGTTAACAATTCTTCAGTCGTTATAGTAATGACTTGGCAAAGATTTGAACTTTTTAAAAAAATAAAATAAAATATAAAAAAAAAATTGAAGATAAGAAAATGGGGGAATATATTATAACTATGAGAAGCCCTTCACTAGCTCCCTGAGGGAACCATCATAATCTCTCTCGAAGGCACATTTATTTGTATTGCCTGCTCCTAGGCCTTTCGTCCGCTGGATCGGACTCATCAGGGAGACACGGCTGATTGTGTCTGTGCTCTTGGTGTCAAATAGAGACACACCACAGTCCATAATTCTGTGTTCTCACCGCCAAGGGTTCAAAAAAAGAATCCAATAGCAAACCCCCAAAACAAACCAAACGAAAGGCGTAGTTTAAAAAGGGGAAAAAAACAAAAAGGTTTTGGGGGGAGGGAAAAAAAATTGCTGAAAAACTAAAAAACATTATTCAAACAGTATTAAAAAGTAAGGGAAATCTTTGAGCCTTTGCTTAAGGATCCATTTTAAGGGAGGTCAAAAAAAATGGAACAGTCCTTTAGTTTGGGCAGTCTGCGTTTTAATAACCCCAACATTGGGAGTGGCTAAGAATTGTAAGAACAACCTTTACTTGGATCTCTTAAGAGATGCAATTTTCCCCCTGATTGACCAAACCCAAAAGAATGTGAAAAAATCAAGTAGTGGGGGGGAAAAACCCAAAGGGAGGTTAACAATTCTTCAGTCGTTTTTTGTTAATGACATGGCAAAAATTTGAACTTCAAAAAAAAAAAAAATATATAAAAAAAAAATTTAAAAAAGAAGAAAATGGGGGAATTTTATTATAACTATGAGAAAACCCCTTTATAGTGCCTGAGGGAAAACCCCCCCCCAAACTCTTCGAAGGGAATTTATTTGTATTTCCCGCTCCTAGGCCCTTTTGGGCTGCTGGATCGGACTCATCAAAGGGGGACACGGTTGATTGTGTCGTGCTCTTGGTGTCAAATAGAGACACACCCAGTCCATAAATTTTGGGTGTTTCACCGCCAAGGGTTCAAAAAAAGAATTTCCAAAAAGCACCCCCAAAACAGGGCCCGCCAAAAGGGTGTAAAATGGAAAAAAAACAAAGGTTGGGGGAGAGGAAAAAAAATTGCTGGGAAAATAAAAGCATTTTTTCCAAAAAAGTATAAATGTAAGGGAAATCTTTGAGCCTATGTTGAGGGATCCATTCAAGGATTTTTCAGGGAGGTCAAAAAAAATATGGACGTTTGAGGGTGGGCCCGCTTTTTCTGTTTTTAAAAACCCCAAACATTGTGAGTGGCTAAAAATTTTTACAGAAAAATTTACTTTGGGTCTTTAAGGAGTTTTCAAAACTCCATGATTGAAAACCAAAAAAATTTGAATGCTGGGGCAATTAAAGTCCGGGGGGGGGGAAAAAAAGTGCAGCGTTAACAATTTTTTTTTTCAAATCGTTATTGTTTAAGGCTTTTTGGGAAAAAAATTTGAACAAAAAAAAAACAAAAAATTTTGGAAAAGGGGTGGGGAAAAAAATGGGGGGGGGGGGAATAAAAATTATTTTAATTGAGAAAAAACCCTTTACTTGCTTTTGAGAGAAACCCCCCATTTTCTCTCTCGAAGGACATTTATTTTTTTTTTGCCGCTCTTTGGCCCCTTTTGCCCCGCCCCGGATAGACTCCCAAAACAGGGAGGGGGAAAAGCTGGAAATTTGGTTTTTCTGTTTTCTTTTGGGTCAAATTTTAAAACACACCACGTCCCTTTAAATTTGTGGGGTTTCACCCCCCAAGGGGTTTTAAAAAAAAGAACCAAACAAACCCCCAAATAAACCAAAAGGGTTGAAAGGGGAAATAAAAAAGGAAAAAAAACAAAAGGGTTTTTTTTTTTTGGGGGAGGAAAAAAATTTTTTGAAAAAATTTTTGGGAAAAAATAAAAGATTATTCCAAAAAGTATAAAAAAGTAAGGGGGCAATTTTTGGAAACCTATGCTTGAGGATCCATTAAGGAGGCCCCAAAAAAGGGGGTCAAAAGATATGGAACCGTCTGGTGGTCAGCTTGCTGTTCAATTACCCAAAACATTTTGAGTGGTAAAAAATTTTTACAGAAAAAACCTTTACCCTTTTTTCTCTTAAAAGATGAATCTCCCTGGGGGTTTACCCAAAAAACAAAAATGTGAAAAATTAAAAATAAAGGGGGGGAAAAAAAGTGCAGGTTAACAATTTTCAGTCGTTTTTAAAAAAATGGATTGGCAAAGATTTTTAACTTTTTAAAAAAAAAAAAATTAAAAAAAGAAGTTTAAGAAAATGGGGGAAATATTTTATAAAAAAAGAGAAGCCCTTTTACTAGCCGCCTGAGAGAACCATCATAATCTCTCTCGAAAGGGACACACACACACACACCACACCACACACAACAACACACACACACACAAAACATGTATATTTATTTTTATAATTTTTTTATATATATATTTTTATTTTTTATTTTTTATATATATATTTTTTTTAAAATTTTTAAAATAAAAACATATGTGTGTGTGTGTGTGGTTTTGTGTGTGGGTGTGTGTGTGTGTGTGTGGTTGTGTGTGTGGGGTGGTGTGTGCCCTTAAAATGTGACAGTGTGTTGGGGATTTTAAAAAGCAGAGCTGACCACTCGGACTGGGTTTGGGAAACTTTTGACCTCCCTTGCATCCTTGGGGTGGTTCCCCAAGCTTTGACTCAAAAATTTTTCCCCTTAAATTTTTTTCTGTTTTTTCTTAAAGTTTTTTGTGTTTCAGCGGGCTTTTCTTTTTCCAAAACTTTTTTTTTTTTTGTTTCAAATTTTTTACCCTTTAGTGATGCTTTGGGGGTGCTTTTGGATTCTTTTTTTTTTAAACCCTTTGGGGGTAAGAAAACCACAGAAATTTTGGGGGTGTGGGGTTTTTCCATTTTATGCCCAAGGGAAACGCATACACAATCGGCCGTTTTTTTCGCGGATGAGCCGATTTTAGTGACGGAGGTCTAAAAGCAGGCCAAAATGAAAGATCGTTTAAGGGGACTACAATTTGGTTTCCTTTTTGCTGTAGGGAAGGGGGTTTTAAAAATTTTTTAAAATATTTTACTGGATTTGTTTTTCTCATCTTTTTCCTCTCCCCGCCCCCCCCCCCCCCCCCCCCCCCCCCCCCCCCCCCCCCCCCCCCCCCCCCCCCCCCCCCCCCCCCCCCCCCCCCCCCCCCCCCCCCCCCCCCCCCCCCCCCCCCCCCCCCCCCCCCCCCCCCCCCCCCCCCCCCCCCCCCCCCCCCCCCCCCTCTTCTTTTATTTTTAAAACTTTTTCCAAAAAAATCCCTCAAAATCATAACTGAAGAATTGTTTGCCGGCCCTTGTACCCCCCCCCCCCCACTACTAAATTTTTTCGAAAATTATATATTTATATATATATTTTTTTAAAAATATATTTTAATATATAAAATATATATATAAAGTGGGGTGGTGTGTGGGTGTGTTGTTTATTTAACAAGAACTCTCCCTTTATATCCGGGGGTCGCACATTGTTAAAAAAAAACTGTACTAAAAACCAGAGACGGTAAAAGGGAAAAATGAAAACAGTAGTCTATAATGTCTTTTAAAAAACATGACAAAAAAATGTTTATTTTTTTTACACACAACAACCCAAAAAACAAATAGCTGTAATTTTCCCAAAATTTCGGGCCCTCCGGCCCTTCCTCTGGGGGAGTTTATTTTTACTGCAAGGAAGCAGTCACACCGAACATTCTTACAAAAACCCAAAAAAAAAAGTGGGAAAATTTGTTTTAATTAGGTCAAACCTTCCCGTAACAAAGACATGTATATACATATATAAAAATCCACACAATCGGGAAAATAGAGAGGGGATCCTGGGGGAAAAATTTTTATGCAGAAAGATCTTTTATTCTTTTTAAACTTTTTTATCATTTTAAAAGCCTTTTCTTCCTTTTGGTGCGGGCCCGTAGCCGATAATTCTACATGTGAAGCGCAAAAAAATGTGCGTTTCAGATAGCTTATTCAGTTTTTGTTTTTTTTTTCCCCTTTGTTTTCGCCTAAAACCTTTTCCCCCTTCCGGTTTGTGTGTGTTTGTGTGTGTGTTGTGTGTGTGTGTGTTTTGTGTGTGTGTGTGTGTTTTTGTGCGTGGCGTTGGGGCGCCCCGGTTTGGTTGTGTTTTGTGTGTTGGGGTGTGGGGTGTGTTTGTTGTGTGGTGTGTGTGTGTGTGGTGAAGGTTTTTGTAGTGCAATCTTTAATTTAATTTGAAAATGTCCCTGTTGGGAAAAAAACTATGAAAATTGTTTTAATCTTTATTTGGGGAAAGCTTTTTTTTTTTTCGTTTTTATTGTGATGTGGCGTGGGCCATATCCCGGGGGGGGGAAAAAATTTTGTGTGGGAAAATTTGAGGGAAGAAGACGGGGCAGAGAATTTTGGGGTGCGGAAAACAGAGAGACGTTTCAGAGCCCGAGACGAGAGGTGCCATTATTTTTATTATTTTGAAAACCCAAACCCAAACCCCAAAAACCCCCCCCACCCCAAATCTCTCTTCTCTCTCTCCTCTCTCTCTCTCTTCTTCTCTCTCTTTAAACACCCTGCCTGCACTCTCCCCCCTTCCCACCCCAAAAGCCCAAATTTTATATTGGCGGTAAAAAAGGCAGCTGTTCGTGTGAACAGGCCTTTGTATTAGATTCTGCCTCTTTCCCCGGTTTAACCCCCGTTTTCTTCCCCAAAACCCCAAAAAGAGGGTTTTCGTAAGGGCCGGGGGAACTAAAAAAGGGGAAAATTTTTTGAACGATGGGATGGCCAGCGTTTGTTGCTTTTTTCCCCCAAAAAATTTAAAAATAAAAATAAAAATTTTAAATCAAAATAAAAATCACGTTTCCTTTTTGATTTGGTTTTTTTTTTATGTGCGGTTCGTACTGGTGCGGTGCGCGTATGTGTGTTTTGTGTGTGGGGGGGGGGGGGGGGGGTTTTGGGGGGGGTGGGGTTGTGGGTGTGTGTGTGTGTGTGTTTTGTGTGTGTTTGTGGGGTGTGTGGTGACGGTGGGGGAGAAAAGGGGGATCAGGATAACAAGATGAGGGGGGGGCCCCGGGGGGCAACCTTTTGATTTAATTTCAATGTTTTCTTACCAGCCCCTCGTTTTTTTTCCCTGTATGAATATCCAAATGAAGCGGGTTTGGGGGTGGGTTGGCCCTTTTTTCTTCCCCTTTAAAAAACAAAAACAATGGATTTTGCTCTCTCTCTCTCTCTCTCTCTCTCTCTCTCTCTCTCACTCTCTCTCTCTCTCTCTCTCTCTCTCTCTCTCGTGCTCGCGCGCGCGAGTGTGTGTTGTTGTTGTCTTCAATTTAACGTCTATCCACATAGTCATATTAGACGGGCGAGTGTGTGTGTGTGTGTGTGTGTGTGTGTGTGTGTGTGTGTGTGTGTGTGTGTGTGCACGCGTGCGCGCGAGTGTGTGTGTGTGTGTGTGTTGTGTGTGTGTGTGTGTGTGTGTGTGGGTGTGTGTAGTGTGTGTGTGTGTGTGTGGTGTGTGTGTTGTGTGTGTGTGTGTGTGTGTGATCACTAAACAAATCATACTCGTCACATGAAGTTTTGTACGTTGATATCTATCTTTTAGTCCGTTGACAAAACAAAGCAAGCAAACAAACATACAAATCTTTTAAAACAGGTTTGGTGGCCGTGTTTTTTCAAAGAGGTTACTGAATGAATACATTAACTGTATAATTAGAAATGAGTGTAGATCTAGTCATTCTTGAGTTTGGAAAAAAAAAAAATGTTGTTTGAAAAATGAACGAACGAACAAATGAACGTGCGAACGAATGAACGAATGAATGAATGTAGCAACGTTAATGATTTCATTTTGTTTTTCACAAGCATAGGAACGACATGAACGAACCAACCAAACATCCAACCAACCGACGGAATTCAACGAACGAATGAATGAATGAACGAACGAATGAATGAATGAACGAACGAATGAATGAACGAACGAATGAATGAATGAACGAACGAAGGAACGCGAACAAATGGATGAATGAGTGAATGAATACCACATCACACGCCCAACACTACGAGCAATAATGAAGTAGTCAAACGGATCCCTGCGGTTGACACGAAGCTAACCACAGCTTCCCCAGCTTCCCATCATTATTAACCCACTGGCAACGCCGCCATCCAAGTCCCGACAGCAACACTTCAAAACTGTAAATCCATCACCATCGTCCCCCTCCCTCCGAACTCCTCAACTCACCGCACCTCACTCTCTGAAAGGGACGCCACTCTTCGAGAGAGAAGGATACTTATCTCCCCTGTCCTTGCCTCCATGGTGGCTGTCTCGGGAGGGCGAGCGACCCGGCCGCCACAGCAGGTAGGATGAGAAAGTGAAGCCATCACCTCGTGAAACAATGGCCCCAGTGTTTGGAGGGGAGTTTTAACGGCTGTCATAAACCAACTGACCAGGCTCGAGTGGACGAGGGGGGCAGTAGTCAGGGATGTGGACAAGCAGCCTGGCTGGAGACCTTGAGATAAATGACTTTCAGCGGGTCAGCCGTCTGTTTCGGCGGGAGGCGGCAGAGGGTGGGTTGAGGGCTGAGAAAGTGAGTAGTGTGGGTAACTGCCGTGTACTGTACGGGTCTACAGAGGCGGCGCGTGAGAAAATGTTTCGGTGTTAGACCATCGGTTTTTGGGAAGGGGAGATTTGCTTGTATCTTTGTCTGTTTGTCTGTTCGAATATTTGTTAGTGTGTTCACTTTAGTATAGATAGGGCTTGGAGATCTCCTTTTTCTCCCATTTCATCAATTTGTTTGTGTCTTTTCCCCCTTCTTTTGCATCTTTTTTCCCTACAATTGGACATGCGAGCAAAAATAACGATGTCCAGAGATGATAGATTATTACATTTGCTGAGAAGACGACCCTTTCTTCGTCTGCAAAAAAAAAAAACAAAAAAAACGAACGTCTTTGCTTTCCATCAGGAACACAAAAAAATGTACACAAGTCACTTTAAACTAATCAGAATACCCAAAAAGGTGGTATACACAGTCTAAATTTCCATCTTGACCCACAGTTGAAAAATAACATTCATCCCGTGCCAGATTTTCATTTATACAGGTACTATCTTCTCCTGCTTCTGTCGAGGGAAGCAGACAACGCATGAACGATTATGGCAACATTACAGTGCAGACTGTGATTAACAACGCCGCTTCTAACTGGTTCCATCGACCTTCCATGATCTCTGCTGCTTTCTTCCCAGTTCAGTCTGCTTCTCTCTGGCGTTCAAAAGCCATCCGTTCATTTCTGAGTGAACACAAAGGCTGAAAACAATAACTGCGGCTCAAAAATCACCGCTGAACTTGACATATCCCGCTGCACTTTGCGACATGTCGTAAACGCGGTCGCTTGGTTTCAATTTTGTAGAATGTGAATATCAAATTAGAACATTTGTCAGTGATATTGGTGTCTTCCAAACTATCTAGGTGGCTAATTGTACTTTCTGTTTAAGGTTTTGCAAATTGATGACGACATTCCGTGCCCTCATATCGCCAATGGACAACTGCACACAGAGAGTAAAATGCTTCATACTAGTCAAAGGAGCTACCTCTTTTAGTGCGCTGGGACAAAAATAATGGCTGAACGTGCATGATAAGCTAAAAGATTTTCGGTCATTTTGACCTCCTACCCGTTAACACAACATTGATCCTGTTTTCACGAAGAGAGAGAGAGAGAGAGGAGAGAGAGAGAGAGAGAGAGAGAGAGAGAGGAGAGAGCAGAAGGAAAAAAATACTCTAAGGAATGGTGTTGTTCTGAACACATTTTTTCGTTTGTGAAATGAACTGGCAAACATGTGTTTGATGTGGGTTTTTTTTTGTTTTTGTTTTTTTTGAAAGAATGGATAAAAAGGTGGATATGAGAAGGGGATGAAAGGTGGGAGAAGGTGAGGAGGGTAGTGTGTTGAAATTAAAAAAACTGTTGAACCCATCGGCGATCGTGCATGAGATCCACTATTTAATGAATGAATGAGTGACTGAGCGAGATGTTGCGTGCTCTGTGTTTTTACAGGTTTTGTGTGTGTGTGTGTGTGTGTGTGTTTTGTGTGTGTGTGTGTGTGTGTGTGTGTGTGGCGCGCGCGTGTGTGTGTATGTGTGTGTGGTGTGTGTGTGTGTTTTGTGTGTGTGTGTGTGTGTGTGTGTGTGTGTGTGCATGTGTGTGGTTATTTTCATTCATTTTTCCCCTCTTCCTGATTATTTATTTGCGAAATGATATGGAGGAATGCAAATAGTACAGCATACATGATAATGGTATGGTCATTGACCTTACTGTGAACAGTATAGGAGGTCCCGGTAACTGAATGAATGAGTGTAAGGGATCGGTGAATGACTAAAATACGGTGAACGTTCATGTATCGTCATTCAGTTGAGAACAGCACATTGGCTAATGTCTATAGATGGATGAGTGGTTAAATGAATTTTCGAAGGAAAAATATATCTCGTGTTATTGTCATTGATATCACAACTGCATAATAAAGCCCACTTAACAAACAAACAAACAAAAAATAGATGGATACACGACTGACTGATTGAGTGAATGTGTGAATGAATGGCTGCTTAACATTGCACGGACTTTCACAGTACACTGTTAGAATTCAAGTCAACACAGAAAACATTATACAGTGACTGAGCTACTACAGTCTTTATTCTCCGCATGACTGTCATTTCTCAAAAATGACTTTGACTTGATGACAACATTCACATTTTAAGATGCTCTCTCTCTCTCTCTCTCTCTCTCTCTCTCTCTCTCTCTCTCTCTCTCTCTCTCTCTCTCTCTCTCTCTGTGTCAGTTGCACGTGTCTGCAAGCGCGCACATGCGCCTACACATGTGCCCTTGCTCAGAGAGAGAGAGAGATAGAGAGAGAGAGGACAGGTCTGTGTGTGCGTGTGTGTGTGTGTGTGTGTGTGTGTGTGTGTGTGTGTGTGTGTGTGTGTGTGTGTTTTAGGTGGAATGGGCGTGGAAAAAGAGAGGGAAAGAGAGACAGGAAGGACCAAAAAGAAAAGAAAAAAAGGAAGGTTCAGAGAAATACCTTCACACCAGCACCAGCAGGTCCGAATTAGCCAACGACTGGACCGTCTGATATGTTCTCACGGTCCTCCTCCCACCCCCATCCCCACCCACCCCACACCCACCCACCCCCTCTCCACCCACACACACACACACACACACACACACACACACACACACACACACACACACACCACAACCCAAGACACACTCTCTCAGTTGTGATTGTTTGTAACTTTCTGATGAAAGGGGGAAGAATGGGAGGGGGGGGGGGCAAGAGGAGGGGGAAGGGTCACACTGGTTTGTTTCCAGCCTCTACTACCCCTCTCCCCTTCCTGGCTTTTCTCACACGTGTCCCTGCAGCCAGCGTCCATCAGATTCCATCAAGAGGTTCCAGGAAAGAGGGAGGGCTAATCGCCCCATGTGTCCAAGTGAAACCTGAAAGAGAGGAGGAGGTGGGGGGTGGGGGGTGGGGGGTAAGGATTAGGTGAGGGGGAAGGAAAGACGGGGTGGGTGGGGGGGGGGGGGAGAAGACCGCTCTGGTTCGCTCTGGCAGCTCTGTAGAAGTCAGGAACGCAGGGAGGCGATACATTAATATATATAGCATGGTGTCAGACAACCTTCCCTGCTGTGCACCTTAACTGACTTGGCGGGTGCTTTGATGATGACATAGAGTCTGTGGTTAGAGTAGTGAAGGCGGTCTACGAGTCGGTTCGGTCGGTCGGTCGGTGGTGGTGATTTGTGGATTATGGGTGAGAAGGGGGTGAGAGCGGGGGAGGGGGGGGGGGGAGTGGGGGGGGGGGAGACGGAATATGCTAGAGTAAGTAGAAAGAGCTAGCAGATGTGGTGAAGGTTTCAGGAGGGGTACTTTACACACCCAGGAAGTCGATTTTGGTGTTAGACTTCTGTTTCTTTCTTTTTTTATGTTTGGTGTGTGTGTGTGTGTGTGTGTGTGTGTGTGTGTGTGTGTGTGTGTGTGTGTGTGTGTGTGTGTGTGTGTTTTGTTTGTGTGTGTGCTCCACTTGCATGTTCGCTCGTTTCTGCGAGCGGTTGTTCTCTTCAGTTATATGATCGCCCCCCCCCCCCCCCCCCCCCCCCCTCCTCGCCCCCCCCCCCCCCCTCCCCCCCCCTCCCACCTTCCCTCGTCTCCTTCCAAACTCCTATGACCCCCTTCCACCACCGATCCTTTCACACCACCCCCTTCCCCCTCACCCGTCTCTCTGCGCCTCCTCCTCTCAAATACCCCACTTAGGCACCTGCATCTCGTCTTCGCAGTTTGCCGTATCTACATATAATCGTGTATCTATAGACGAATCTGAGCAAACCAGACTTTGAAATGGATTGTGGAAAATCTCTAAAGATTATATATTTTATATTTGCGAATACAATGTATGCAATATGAATGTTAAGGAAACAACCAGATTAGTGGCACAAGTTGGTGTTGGTGTTATTGTTTTTATTTGGTACTTCTTCTTCTTCTTCTTCTTCTTCTGCTTCATCTTCGTCTTCTCTTCTCCTCCTCCTCCTCCTCCTCTTCCTCCTCCTCCTTCTTCTTCTTCTTCTTCTTCTTCTTCTTTTTCTTTTCTTCTTCTTCTTCTTCTTCTTCTTCTTCTTCTTCTTTCTTCATCATCATCATCTTCTTCTTCTTCTTCTTCTTCTTCTTCTTCTTCTTCTTCTTCTTCTTCTTCTTCCTCTTCTTCTTCTTCATCATCTTCTTCTTCTTCTTCTTCTTCTTCTTCTTCTTCTTCTTCTTCTTCTTCTTTTTAGTTGTTGTTGTTGTTGTTGTTGTTGTTGTTGTTGTTGTTGTTGTTGTTGCAAGTGCAGGCCCTGGTCTATCAAACTTTGGTTAGTTTCTGAGATCTTCATTACCTTGGTTGTCATACAGTGCCGTCAAGTTACATGGAAGGGAAGGGGATGGGAGGAGATTGGGTGGGGAGGTGGAGGAGGTGGGGGTGAGGGGAGACAAGAAGTTCCATTTCATTCATGGTAACCTCCTTAGCATAACAATCTTTATTTCCCCCTGGAAAAAAAAAAGGAAGGAAAGCTTCTGAAGACGCTATGTGGCTGCCTATGTCGTGCGAGCGAGCCACTGCAATCCTCTCGCCCTGTGACATCTCTCTTCAATGACCTAGCGTTTTCGTTGAGGGTGCACAATAGTACCAGGCGACATCCCTCCTGCTCTCTGGGTGGCATCAGTGTCGATTTCCTCTCCATGTCCCACGTGGAATTCCTGTGGAAAATCGCTTACTCACCTTGTTCCATGACTGAACAGTTATTGGGTTTTTTTCTGACAATTTAGAAATGGGGGGAAAAACAAGTGCAGGCTAATCATTCTTCCGTCATTGCATTTATGACTTGGCAAAGATTTAAATGGAAAAAAGGGGGGAGGGGGGGGGGGGGGGGGGGGTGAAGGGAGGGAGAGGAAGAAAAGGAGAACCTAACATTAGGGAAATATATTATAAATGCTAAACCCTTCACTAGCAGCATATGGGAACGATTGCAACCCCTCTTGAAGACAGATGTCTCCACATTGCCTGCTCCTATAAGGCCGTTCGTTCCCCTGGATCGGACTCATCAGGGAGACACGGCTGATTGCGTCCATGCTCCTTTGGTATCAAATGGAGACATACCACAGTCCATAATTCTGTGGTGTTCTCAGTTTTGTTGTTGTTGTTGTTTGTTTGTCAGTTTGATGCTTTGTAGGAAGTGTCGTGCGTCGTTGAGAGGCTGAATCAGAAGGAGCATCCCTAAATTTCACCAGCAGTGCAGTGTCTCCTCTGAAGGGGTGCCTCTTGACAACTTCATGGTGATTTTTTTCGCCTGTGTGTTGCGATGTTGTGGCTATGATCGGACGAAACTAGGTGTGGCCGTGTGGACTGGGGAGGCGGAGTGAGTGTTGGGGGAGTGATGCCATTGTGGACGTACGAAGACTTTTTTTTTAGCTGCTATGAAATGCGTAGAACAAAATAATAACAATCGGTAGTTATAATTACATGATGCCATAAGCTGCGTAAAAAAAATATATTGGTAGTTTTGATATCTTCTTCTTCCGCGTTCGCCTCCCGTTTAGATGAGCAGCTCGGTGTCCTCGATGAAGGCTGCCGTCCACCGCAGCTCCACCAGGGTGCCGTACAACTTGGCTTCCACTGCTGTCGGTGTTGGCCAGTATTTCCGTCTGGATGCTGATGACTTTGTCGGTCAGTCAGCCAGCTGTCAATTATTTAGTTTGTTTCACCTTTTTCTTCTTCATCTTTTTTTGGTATTCTGTGTGTGTGTGTGTGTGTGTGTGTGTGTGTGTGTGTGTTCAGTTCAGTTCAGTTCAGTGGTTTATTTAATGTCTTTTCATCGCCAGATGATATTAGACACTTATTTAAAAATAAAAAAATAAAAATAAAAAAGACCGTCAAAAAACTCCACACTTAATTTATCATCCACGTGAGTACTTTCAACCCACATCTGATATGTGCATGCTTACATAAGTGAAATACCCTAGTATTGATCTTTATAAAAATTTTGCAACCGGTGACTGCGAATAACCATGGCAATTTCAGCAACATGGGAACCATATAAGACAGTACTAACATTACCAAAGTTTGTCGTCTCAATACCTTTCTCCTGATAGAGCGGGGTCAACACTGAGCATTCAAATAAAAGATGATGTACAGAAATGTTTTCTCTGCAGACACAAGTAATACCATGAGAATATTTAGTGTTCCAAGTATTAAGCTTAACTTATGAATTAATCTGACAATGTGCCTGGGACACGATGGTAAACTAGACATTTTTTCACTTAAATTCTTCTTATGTATATATTTTCCCATGATTTGGATTAATTCACAAGCGGATAAATCTAAGGGACTGTTAATAAATTTTCAGCATTCTATTTGCTCCGTCTTTTGCAAGACTGTCTGCTATTTCATTCACTTTAAACCACAGTGAGATGGGACCCAACAAAAACAGTTCTTATGCCTAGAGTTATGACACAATGCAGTAGATGTTTTATTTCAAAAAGCAAATCTTTTCTAGCTTTGCAGTCCCAACGCTCTAGTGATTGTAAAACAGATTTGAATCAACACAAAAGTAAAATTTTATAGAAAGCAATTGGTGTATCACATATGTAAGTCAAAGCCTTCAGTATTGCATATAATTCTGATGTATAGATTGAAAACCCCTTTCCTAAATATATGATTTCCTGACATTTAAAGTTGGTATAATAAAGCCAGAACCACAGTCAGAGGATTCCATTACAGACCCATCTGTAAACACTTTTAAATGATTTGGATAGCTGTTTTCTAAATGTTCACGAACTTCAGTTGTTAAATATTTACATTATCACTTTTCTTTATCGAAGTGTATTTGTAATCAAAAGAAGCATTTAGGTGCTCCCAAGGAGGCATTGTAGGTACCGCAGGAAATTCTGGTATGTCAGTAATATCAATATTACAATGTGACATAAAGTCAGATGTGTATTTCTAATTGGTTGATATGTGACATGTTTTTAGACCTCTTAGGAAAATCTTTACTGGAATCCATCAGTATTTCTTCAGTAACTGAATTTTCAACAGAAAGACTTCTGACAATATATTTGGATACATCCAATATTCGCTTCTCATTTAGTGGTAATATATTTGTTTCTTTATAACATTTATGAGTGTTTGTATGAACTGGACTCCCAGAGCTAATTTCATGGCCTTACTGTCTAAGCTTTGCAATCTATTCAAAAGAGAATTAGGCGCAGAGAAATACACTTCCTGCCCATATGTCAATTTTGATCGGACTAAAGAGATGTATAGATGTAAAAGGGTTTTGACAGTCCTGACCCCATGGTTGACAACATATAATTTTAAGAACGTTTAATCTTTTTCTTGTTTATCAATCAAATGTTCAATGTGTGTTTTCCAGTTCAGCTTAGGAGTTAAAAATACGCCCAGGAACTTAACCTTTTGTTTATATTCCAGAATCTGACCATCTAGCAAAGCGACGGTAGTATCTTTGGGTTCTCACCATTGTTAAAACAACAAAGACATGTTTTTTTCTCCAGATAGTTCTAATCCGTTCTTCTTCATATATATAGATAATTCATCCAGTTCCTTTTGGTACAACTTCTGTACAAAGTTTACTGTTCTTTTATTGAATGCTTCCTTAATTTACAGTTAATCCAAATAGCGATATCATCTGCATATTGAACTACCTGCGTTGCTTTGACATTGATCCAGGAAGATCATGGATTAGGATTGTGAACAACATGGGAGCAATAACTGATCCCTGAGGAATACCCATATCTACATTCTATAGGATGAGTAAGTTCTTCCAATCCGTGGTACATATGCTTCTTTCTGTTAGGAAGCTTTTAATGTAATCAAACATTCTCCCAGAAATACCAACATTTTTTAATTTGTACAATAGCCTTGCATGCCATACGCAGTCATAGGCTTTTTTTACATCAAAAAATGTAGCCAAAGTACTTTTTCTGCGGGAGAATTGCTTTTTAATGTGACTGGTCAGTTCACTAAATGGTCTGTGGTACAACGACCTTTTCGAAAGCCCGCTTGCTGAACAGAATCACACCGTCTTTTTCACAGTAATATAACAATCGTTTTTGAATAATTTTTTCTAAAAGTTTACCAACATGAGATGTTAAAGCTATGGGTCTGTAGCTATGTACAGCTGTCCTCGGTTTACCTTCTTTGAGTACTGGTACTACTAACTGAACTTTTCCAGATTCTTGGAATAGTGCCATTAATCCAACATTTTTGGAATAATGAATGCAGTAATACTTTCCACGAAGAAGGTAAATGTCTGATGAGTTGATAGGACACTCCATCAAGGCCAACAGCTGAATCATGTGATGGGATAGAATCTAATGCTTCTGATAGTTCTGATAACAGTAAAGGAGAGTTTAAAAAATGTTCATTTTCTTGTGGAGGAGCCATGTATTCATCTTTTTGCTCCTCATTGTTTCTGTGGCGACGGGGGATTCTGGCTCAAGATTTTTTGACTGGCTACAACTGAAAATGTATCAGAAAAAGCTCAGCTTATCCAAAGCAGAAGGAAAATCAGTTTGTAGCTTTATAGGGTATGACTGACTTTTATAGCAATTTTTCATTTCTTTGACTTTTTCCAAACTTTGAATAAATCTTTTGATCTGATACCTCGGCTTCACAAAACTCAACCCAGTACTTCTTTTTTGCTTGAGCAATAATTTTAGAACATTTATTTTTTCTTGTTTCATGATTATAAAGTTTTCATCTGACTTGTTTCTTATCCATGTTTTGTAGCTTTTTCGCTTTGACTGACAGCGAGTCTACATTCTTCTGTCCACCATACGTTGCCTACATATTTCCAATCTTTTTGTATTTATATTTTGGGATAGTCTTTTCAGCTGCTAGTAACACTACTTTTGAGAAATTTGCATAAAATGTATCTAGATCATCATCTTCAATGTTGATGTATTTTGCGACACAAGAAAAGTTTGAAAGGCTTCCCAGTTGGCCAGTTTATAGTTAAATTTGGAATTTTGCATTCAGTGGTAGACATTTCATCAAATATATTTTCATTAAAACGTATTGTAATGGGAAGATGATCACTCCCTAAACAATCTTCTACTGTGGACCAGTTATAATTAACTGCTATGTTGGGGAAACAAGCGATAGATCTATAGCACTAGACTTGTGTGTAACTACATCAGGAATTCTCGTAATTCTACGTCATTTAATAGAATTAAATTTGAATCAACAATATTTTCTACAAATCTATTAGATGTCACTTTATTACAACTTGTATCCCAAAAGGGCGCATGGGCATTAAAGTCGCCCATAATAATCCACTTCCTCTTTGTAAAATCAGTATGTTTTAACCAATCTGTGTCATCCTCTTTAGGACCATTAGGATAGTATACGGACAGAACATTATAAACTGATTCCTATTTACTTTGATGGCAGCACCTGTGGCAAACACACCTTGTGTATCAATAGACACTGGTAGTGGGCTTATATTTGTAAACTCAATGTCAAGTCTAATGTAGATAGCAGTTTGCACCTTGTTATTTACCCCACTGATACCGCAAAGGGGAGGTAGTAATAGTTCTTAAGTTTGGGAAGCTTTTTCTTTTCCACATTCAGTGGACTGGAGCGCTAAAACACAATAGTTTTTCTCCAGAACATGACTTTCAAAAGATAACAGGTTAGTGGAAAATAGATCTCGCGTTCACTGAAACACTGTGAAAAGGTTGTTTTGATCTAACTCCATAGCAGACTGTATTTACAGGCATAAACTGTAGTTATGCAGATTATTATCGTTCCCGATATTTTGACACTCTTATAGTCATGCACGTATATTTAGTCATGAACACAATTGGTAATATCCGTGCAGAAGAAGGTGGGTGGCAGTGACCTGGAATGTCAGGTAAATTGCCGCTGATAACATTAAGAAACCGGAATATAACACATGAACATTTTTAGTCATCAAGTAATGATTTAAATACAAAGTATTTCTGACAACAGAACCACAAGTCCATTGCAAAATATTGTTTAAATATTGTAACATTTTCATGAGAACTAACTATACAAAAATCAGTTTTTAAAAGTTTAAACATCAAAAGTATAAAATTATGGAAGGTGGAAGGAGGGAGAGGGGAACACATAGTCCAGCCGGTGATGACAGCACAGTCAGTAGAACCATGGGGCGGGAAAGGCGGAGGGTAGAACCCTGGGCTGTGATGTGAAGAGAGGGGGCTGATCTCCTCCGTGGCTTCTCCCAGAACAGGCGGTGCAGATGCCTCCCAAGGGTACTGGCCAGCACGCTCGCTCCTCTAGCTGTTGGATGGATCTCATCTGCGTCAGGTGCCTGTTGTCTGTAGCATGCAGATTGTGGTAGCTTACAAAATCGATATTTTTCTCAGACAAGAGTCTGGATTTTGTCATGGCATTGAATAATTCTCTCTTTGTGTCAAGGGCTTTATTTCTCACTGGCGCAGCCTGATTACTACTATTTTTGCTGTAGGAAATATTTTTCTCACCGTTTTTATGCCTTTTTCCATGTTGATGCTGCATTCTGCTGGTACTTTTGATTTCACGTCTTCGATTCCAGCGTGAAGAACAATGCAGTCTGGTTCGGATGCAGATTTTACTTTGGCGTCTTCAAGAACTGTACTGCATTGCTCGATGGTATGGAGCTTCCTTGTCGCCACCTGCAAACCGTAGGATCGTCCCAGTCGCTTTCCGTCCACTTTTGCTCATGACAGAGTCTGCAGAATGAGCACTCGCGGTAGATCTTTAGAACTTCTAATAAAAGGCTGGGTCTTCTTGTCATCCCGTGTTTTCAACGTTGCGTCACGATGTTGAACGACGTCATTCTTTGGAACAATTTTTCTTTTTTCAGGAGAGATGGGTCTTTTGGGTGGTAACTTCACGCATTCGGCATAGGTAGGGGCCTAGTGTATTTGCCGACTGCGAACAAGTGGTGGCATCAGCGTGGCCACCGGCATCAGTCTGGCATCCAGAACTCGTGGTGGAAGGTGAGTTTTTTTTTGATGCCGGCTTGTTGCTATTTTGTTCTCTCGCCGTGCAGATTTTGTCGTCTCCGTCAAGTGACTTTCTAGAACAGCAACACGGCACTCAGGTTTTGAATAATTTCTTTTAGTTGATGTATTTCTTTCAGTGTCTCTTGACAGCAGCAGCCAGTATGAGATGTTGACATTTTCTTATTATTTTTATCAACCGTGCCGACCGTCAACGGTTTATCGTAGGTTGTCCGATTGACATTTGTAAGGCACTCATCTGATCTTTTGAAGGCACAACTGGTGAGTTTTCCAGTATCTTCGGCGTTACCTTCTTTTTAGGTACCACTGTGGATTTTCCAGTTAATGATGAGCTCTTTGTTCGCGTCATTTTGAAGTTTTCTTTCGCATCGTTAATACTTCTGGTGCTCACGTCGCCATCTTGATGACGTCCTCCGTGTGTGTGTGTGTGTGTGTGTGTTGTGCGTGTGTGTGTGTGTTCGGGTAAACAGGAACAGAACGAGAACATATTTTATTGCCATATGAAAACCAGGGGTTTTGTGGGCACAGATGATCAAGTTAAGACATTCAATTAAACTAATTCCAACATCGTCACATCTTGCAACATAACATTAGTAGCAGAAAGAAAAAGCATAGAGTGTATCAGTCTGATTTAATTTTCTGTCTCCGGAGAGAAAAACACAACAGATATACTGGACAGGCACAGGTTGGAAGCAGTCTAATAACATGAGCTCCGAGGGGTTGTCATTTTGGTCTGTGGTGGAAAATCTGTTTTTGTTATCCTTGTCATCAATCATAACGTTGTTAGTCAAATAATCTGCAGTCATCCAGAAAATGCAGTTCGTCCTCAAAAACGTGGCATGTCGTGCATGATCTGTCTTCTCTGTCAGTGTTGGTATAACGGCCCCTCTCAATTTGGAGTTCATGGGCACTTATTCGTAATCTAGTTAGTGCTCGTCTGCAATCTGGGTCAATGCTTGCTCCAAATAAGCCACCTGTTTGTATTCGGTAGCAACTGTGGCTTAAAATTTGAGCTGGGTGTGCTTCGTTCTTTCGTTTCTTCCAGAAGTCAACAAAAACGTTTCAAGTTTCGCATTGATTATAAACTTCAGGGGAGTCACACTAAATGTACCCTGATTTTCCCAGACATGCTGTAATCCTATCGTTGACAAGGTTTGTCATAAAAACTTCGTCCATTTGTTTTCTTCGGTGTCCTGAGAGATCATTTACTGATAAATCTGTTGTTGATAGGAGTCTTTTTCTGACTCTAATATGTGTATCCAGAATGCGATAATCTGGTATCACTTGAAAGTAAACGGGAATCTCGCAGTTTCGCCCAAACCTGGAAATGGTCATAGCTTTTTCTGTGCTCATACTCTTTTGGCCTGCAGAAAAAAAATTTAACGTGTGCATTCATGTGGGAATGTGTTTGCAGACAGGTTTTGAACAAATGCTGACATTTTCTTTGTGCTGGGGACCAATTTCATCCGTAATAGGGGGGTAAAAAGCGGATGGAATACCACACCTCCGAGAAGGAGAGACTAAAAAAACGAGTCAAAGAGGGTAGAGTAATCTGATTCTTATATTTACAATCTTGACGTCATAAAACTCTCTTCAAAGTTATGTGCAGCTTTATTCGCTTATCTTAAATACGCATTCTTGGCTTCTCTGTAAAATGGCCCCGTTTTCAATGGAAAATGAACTCCAAGATATTTACATGAACTACTGTTTCAGTTTAGGATCTGATTTAGTGAATACAAGACCTTTGTTTTCTCTGTGTTGATATTTCATTCCCAGTCCTAAACAGTTGTGAACTGGTTTAATTTACGCTGAAGTCCCTGTTTTTGAAGTCGAAAAGAGACAGCTAAATCGTCCTGCATATAAAAGACATGGAATTTCACTGTTCTAATAGCGAAATTCTTGGGGAATCATGTCCCGAGATATTTCGACAATGTCATTTATAATATGTTAAATTAGATTGGTGCTAAAGTATTACTCTTGAGGACACCTTTTTGTATTAAGATTTCCCTTAGTGAAACCATAACCGTCTTCTGTGACAAACCGTAGCGCCGCGATGTACATGTCCTGATTATTTGTTAGCTATACCAGTCCTTCCCCCGCTTCATCATTTACATAC
>CM031612.1:26142670-26150170 GCA_018398815.1 Conus ventricosus | reverse complement strand
GTCTCGTTTCAGCGTAAGTGTAGTACATATCATGTCTATTTGGAGTGTTGGCATGGATGATTTCGAGCTTTTTTGCTCGCAAGTTGCAGTCCTTTTGAATGCTCATAACCAAGGTCAAAGTTTCGCTTGCAAATCAGGGCAGTCTTATTATCGCACGTTATTTGCCATTGTTTTTTTGAAAGCTGCTGGTCACGGCGTGTGTGTGTGTGTGCCTGTGTGTGTGTGTGTTGTGTGTGTGGTGTGGTGTTGGTGTGTGTGTGTGTGTGTGCCTGTGTGGATTGAGAGAGAAGAGAGAAGAGAGAAGAGAGAGAGAGAGAGGAAGAGGAGTAGAGAGAGTAGAACGAATAGAGAGAATCAGGCGAACGGCGGTGCAGGTGTACGTAATTTCAGTTCAGTTGGTTTTGTGTGTTTTTTGAGTTAGGGTTCTTGTGCCGTATTTCATTTCTGCAACACACGTTGCAAGCATACGCAAAGTTGCCAGTTTCCTGACCAACAAAACTGCAAGTTTCACAGGTGGCGCAATTCTTTTTTCTATTTTTTTTTCTTTCTTTATTTATGTCTTCTCCTTCAATCTTGCTCACAGAAGTTGTCTGGCATTGTTCAGTTTTGTTGACGACTCGGCTGCTGGCTGCGCCTGGTCAAGGCTGGACCCATCATAGCACAGGGTTTTTGTGTGTGTGTTTGGAGTCATTGAAGAGAAATTCCACACACAATAGATACACCCACACACACACACGACACACACACAAAAGTGTGGGCAACAGCGTTCACTTAATCCCCCTTCTCATCACCACACTGAAGTCCCTGCAGGTGGGGAAGTCCGTGTTCCAAGCCCACAGTATGGAGTTCAACTATAAGCCGAACCGTCGTGCTGTGCTTCATCACCAGCTTGTTCCTCTCCATCGACCCCAACCAACCTCCGTACGGAAACGTACGCGAATGCGCCAGCGTAGCTCGCCAACGCGTTCTGTAAACATCTGTGAGCAGCTGCGCCGGAGAACACCGACGTCATGGGAAGAAAGAATCCCGACCAGAGCCACGCGCCTGAACAGCGGCCAACCGCCGTGCAGCGTGCGTCCGCTGGCGGCGGAAGTGACGTTTCCGACCGTCCTTCGGTGAGGTCGAAAACCGCGGTGGTGGCTCGAGGAGGTCGGCGGCCGCGGCGGCGCTTCGGCGGAGGTGGGCACACAGCGCATGTGTCCATTATCATAGCACCGTCTCTTATGCAGCTGCTGAGGGCTTCTCAGAGGCCGGGGTTCCTTCTCCCGGGCTGCGCTGGGTGGTAGGAAGTCTGTGGAACGGACCAGATCTTGGGCTTCTGTCAATGGTCCGAGGTCCCCGTCCAAGTCGTTCTGGCGAGGTGGTGACAGGTGGCTGTGGCGTCCAGAGCCACCGGGGTAGCTGGAATCGGGAGCAAGGCTCGAAACCCGGACGGCTGGGGAGAGAGCCGCTTCGGGCGTCATCTCTGCGATGCTGGGGGTGGGGGAGACGGCATTCGAGCCTGGTCAGGAGGGATTGAGCGGGGGCACTTGGTGTGAGGCGGTGCTGAGGGGGCAGTCACGATCACACGTACTTCGACCACATCTGAAAGGAGAACGACAGAAAGGAAGGGATTGAGTGGTGATGTCCGTATTATTCTGAAACAGCTCCTCCTATTGGGCAACAGAAAGCGGCTATGAACTTTGTTTTCGTGTTGTGTATGTCAGGGGGTCTGCTGACCCTCTTGGTACCCCTCATAATCTTCCCCTGTGGATGAGTGTGTGTGGTGTGTGTGTGTGTGTGAGTGATTGTGTTGTGTGTGTGGTGTGTGTGTGTGTGTGTGTGTTGTTGTGTGTGTGTTTGTGCGCGCGCGCCGTCGCGCGCACGCACCGCGTGTCGTGTGCGTATGTGTGTGCTGGTATGTGTTGCGCAATGCGCGATGCCGCGCTCTTGGCAGAGCGTTTTACATCACTCTACCACCAAGAGCAAGCGACGACAAACAACTTGCCTTGAAATACTCGTTGTCTCGGCACCAAAGCAACCCGCCATAGTATGTTCCCTTTCGCAACACCCGCCCCCCCCCCCCCCCTCAACCCGCACTCCCAACCCCAACCTCACTTTCTCCATTCGCGGCACCCTAACCTTTCGTGCCCTGTAACCTTTTTCGATCCAACTCTTTTAGATGTGAGGCGATGAAAGCCAGTGGCCGGGGGGTCTTGATGACTCATCGCTCTTACTCTGATACGTCGGGCGACACACAAGCGGATAAGTACATAGCAGGCCTATGCGCGATGGCTAGCCCAGATATGTTCGTTCTTTACTCTAATGGAGTGCGACTCCAGGAACTGGACCATTGTATCCAAGTTAGGGCCTCCTCCTTGGCTCTTTGTCTCATGTAAGCTGCGTAGGTGCTGCAGTTGTCTCTGATGGTTGCGAGGGCCCGCACTACGTGCGTCAGTGTGGCGTACGTCCACAAGAAAAAAGAAAGACAAAAATTATGACTAGCGCACACGAAAGGCTTGAAGCGAGAGGGAAGACTACTTGGTCGTTCGCTTTGTTCGTTTCGTCTTTGTTTCTTCTTTGTTTCAGGATTCTTCTGTGTGTTTCTTTGTTTTCTTTCTTCTTTGATTTTTTCTTTTTGTTTTTGGGTTTTTTATTTTTGTTTTGTGTTGTTATAGTGGAAGCCTAGGAACCTTTTTTATTTTAATTTTCTCAAATTCCTTGTCAAGGAATTATTGCGCGGTGCATTGTCTGGCTCCGATCTGGATTTTGAGTCTTGTCTAAAAAGTGGTGGCTAATGGCTAACGCAAGTTGCGTTTCTTACTTTGTTGTTTGTTGTGTTGTAAAGAAATAGTCAATAGACATGATTAAGTGTAATTAGACCAAGGCAAATGCAGGCGTTTGGAAGGGAAGAACGGTTTCGGGATGCTTGGGGGTCAGCGGAGGGTGGAAAGGTAGTGGAATGGTATAGTGTGAGCTGTGAGTGTGTGTGGTTGTGTGTGTGTGTGTGTGTGTGTGTGTTGTGTGTGTGTGTGTGTGGTGTTTGAGCCGTGTGTGTGGGTGGCGCGCGCGCTAACGCCGCGCGTGGATCGCGTATGCAGCGTTCGTGCCGTGCGTGTGTGTTGATGTGTGTGTGTGTGTGTGGTGTGTTGTGTGTGTGTGTGTGGGTGTGAATACGCGGCGCTATAGCAAACAAACAAACAAGCGCGTACCCCAACACGGACGCATACACGTAATGTTCGCGTGAAGAGTTTCCCCCTGACCTAATCCACAGTCATCTATCCTGCTAATCCATCATGGTACCGTTACAAACCTCCACCCTCACAGCCTAACCCCACCATCACCACCCACCACAGATCGCCCTTTCACTCATGGGCCCCCTTCGACGCATTCCTTCATTTCTTCCATGCATCTCCACCCCCATCCTCCACTCTCTTGATTCCAGAGCCAGTGTCCGGACACCTAACGGCACTTGTCAGTCAACGCCCCATCCCCCCCCGCCGCACCCCCCCCCCTGGTGGTGTCATTGTGATTAAATAAGACCACGCTACTACCAACATCGCTCGTGACCACATTAGAGGGATCTTACAGGGATTGAAGAAGAAAAGGGGGAGGAGGATGATGCGGAGCGACAGAGGGGAGTGTACCGGGAGGGAGGGGGGGGGGACAGGGGGGGGGGGGCGGGGAGAGGACGGGGTCCTTTTCTCTTTCTTGATAGGACTTCTCTCCTGGCGTTGATAGCGCCGCGTGTGAATGTTCATATTCGCGTTATCATCCGTATCCTTTGATTAACTTCTGGCGAAGTGTGCAGAGGCGTGAACGGCTTAAAGCGGGGGGTTCAGGCAAGGAAGGGTGGGGGTGAGGGTGAGGACAGGGGGGAGGTGAGAAGGGGTTGAGGGGGGGGGGGAGGGGGGGTGTAGTGTGGAACGAAAAGACAGTGAAAGGACTGACCGTTTTCGAGACACTGTGAGGAGGCAACAGTTGATCTTTGTGGATTTGGTGGGTTGTTGAGTCGATGGCGATGGGCGCTTGCAGAACGTAGGAGCATACACAGAGAGACAGAGCGAGTTGGGGCGATGGAGAGCGAGAGAGCGCGAGCGAGAGCAACCACTGATGGTAGGACGAGATGCAGTGGGGCGGGATGCAGAAACAGACAACCCACACACACAACGCCGCAACACCCACACACACACACAACAGCCCACACATACGCACACACTCACATATCACGCACGCAGCAGCACGCACACCCAGTTGTCACCCACAACACCACACACACAACACACCACACACACACACACACCCATATATATACACATATGTCAGCATGCCGGGTATTTTTTTTCCGTTGTTTTATTGACGGGGGGGGGGGGGGGGGGGCAAATTTTTAGAGAAACCAGAAACCTTTTTACGAGTTTTTCTCAAAAAAAAAATATATAAAAAAAATAATAAATAAAACAGGTCTTTTAAAAATCCCAAACGCAGCACGCACAAGCTGAGGATCACTACTTACCATCACAACAACAACAGCGTGCTGGTTGTGACGGAGCAGCCACAGGAGTTGGGGAGGGTATGGAAGGTGCGGAGGGTTACAGCATTCCTAGTTCTTGGGCCAGGTTCGGGCGGCCACGAAGGTGAGGGGGGGGGACTTCAGTGGTAGTGGCTTTGTCTTGGCTGGCGTGTCTTTGGTTTTTTTTTGCTTGGGCATAAAAAAAATTGTTTTCCATCGACTTCGTTCTGCAGGGGGGAGAAAGGTCCTGTGCCACGTGCGATAAACAACAACAACAACGACAACAACTAACGACACCACAGGATCTCACCAGCCAACAAGCTGACTGGACGCGAACCGACAAGGAAAAAGGAGAAGTGGATGAAACAACAAGATTTCGAAGAAGTGGAAGGTGAACGAAGACGAGAAGGTGTGTGGTTGGTGGGGAAAGGAGGGAGGGGGGGTGAGGGGGTGAGGAGAGGAGAACGAAAGGGGAAGGGGAAGGGAAGGGCCAGGGGGGGAGAGGCAGACAAGGGGGAAGAAGTGGGCGTGTATGGGGAGGGGGGGGGAGAAATGGAGGGGGAAAAAACGAGAGGAGACTAGGGAGGAGAGGGGGAGTGGGTGGGGTGAGTGAGTGAGGGGATGTTGGGGGGGGGCGGGCGGTGACGAGCACCCTGAACGAGGGAGACGAAGCCCACAGAAAGATTACCTTATGATGCCCTGCGTGCGGACGTTTATCAGCCTCGCTAACAAGGCGTGATAACCTCCGCATGCCACATGTCACTTATCTCCGCGCCCCGCGCACCCAGACAATACCAGGGGATCCCGTCCCGGCATAAACCGGCATTCCCGAAAAGACGCTTCAAAACCCCCCCACCCCCACGTGCGGCCACCAACCCCCATGCCCCTCCACCTCTCCCACCCCCCACCCACCACCCACTCCCGCCGTGACCTTCACCCCTACTATTCTTTTTTTTTCCCCCTTCCAGCGCCACCTTCGTTCTCCCCTTTTGTCCCCCTCCCCCAACCCACATCCCCCGAACCACCCCCCCCCCCCACATCTTTCCCCTCTCGTCTAGACTGAAGCTCCGGAACTCTACTGCAAAGGAACCGGATTCAAAACAACGCTTGAGGACGGGAAGAACTACACCATCTCCCCTCCCCCCCCCCCCCCACCCCCCCCACACCCACACACAACACACCTCCCATCTCGCCAGTTACGGTTTTTTTCGTTGAACTTTTCTCTCTTTCATTCCTTTTGGAGGGGAGGCTAAAGCTGGTGGGTGGTGGTGGGTGGGTGGGTGTGAGCGGGGGATGAGGGGTGGAGAGAGGAGCGTGTGATGAGAGGAGTAAGGGATGGGTCTTTATGGAGGGAGGGTGTGGGATGTGGACGGAGCACCAGAGTAGGAGGGTATGGGAAGGTGCGGTGTTAGAGCTTTCTAGTTCTTGGGCCCGGCCACGAAGGGTGTGTGTTCTTGGGTGGGTGTCTTCATTGGGGTAGGTGGCTTTATCTCTTACTATCTTTTCTTTTTTTTTTCTTGGAAAAAAAAAAATGTTCCGTGCGTACCTTCGTTCTCCAGGAGAAGTTTCCCTGGGTCACTGCCGGAATTAAAAAAAAAAAAAACAAAGCCACGCAAAGAACAAAGCAACACACACAACAACGCCGAATACAAGCGTCAATGTCAATAGACATCAGTCTGATAACTGATCAGCGGCAAAAAATGCATGCAGCCCATCCTTACTCTGGTTGTGGATGTGTGTATGGGTGGAGTGGGTGGAGAGAGAGAGAGGAACGGGCGGAGCGTTTTTTCTTCTTAAATTGATTTTAAAGACATTTTCTTCCTTTTATAAAGAGCTTCTCTCCTTTCAACTAATGCCCACACAACGTACCATTACCTACCTATTGTAATGCATTCCTTCCCTCCCCTCACCCCACACGTCCCATCCACCCCTAAACCCTCTCTTCTCCCCCCACCTACCCCACCCCCCCCCACCCCCCATAAGCTCTCAAACCCCCTCCTATCGTCTCCTCCTCAAGTATCTCTCTTACGCATTCTTTTTTTCACTTCGACTCCTGTCTCTTTGACTCTTCCTTGGCTTACCCTTCCTGTTTGTTGTCGTCCTTCTCTCTCTCTCTCTCTACTTCTCTCTCATCTCAACTCACCAAGGCCTCTGCTTCGCACATCTCGTTCTCTCTTCTCTCGCTTGTGCCGCTTGGCCTCATTCTCCATCCATCTCGGGTGTCAAATGGGCTTATTGGCTTTGTGGTCGAGAATCGGATTTATTAGGCAGAAAAAGAGGAAGAATGGAGGGGTGAGGAAGGGACTCGTCCCTTGAGGGGAGGGATGGAGAGTTCATGCAAGGTTCATTAATCCAGCCTGAAGAGAGAGAGCCTTAACAGTCCAGACCAGGACTGGGTTCCTGATCTGATCCGTTAAGTCCTGGTGCGTTTGTCTTTTCATCTCTGGTAACGTACGTACTCGGGAGCGAAATCCGTGAGAGTCCAACGATCAGAGCGTCGGTCTGCCTGCGGATCTGAGGAGTCGTGTGTTTCGAACCTCTCGAAGGGTTGCATTTCCGACGCTTGAAAACCCTCCTCTGTCCACCAGCAGGTAAATGGTATCATGATTCCGTCAGGGGGCCTGGAATAGCCTTCAGCTGCGTAGAGTCGCCGGACTCGTAATCTTGGTGAATCACTAGGGTGCGGGTTCGAATGAGGGGGGGGGGGAGGGGGGGGTCCGCGGGCCATTTCGGTTAACAGGGGATTTTTCATCGAGTTGGTTCTGAACGTCCTTTTTTTACATATTCCAGAGCGGGCTATACAGTCCTTCGAATGAGAACATAAACCGAGTCCGTATTGAACGCAACGCATAACATCCTGCTACTACACGGTAAAATTCCAAATCACCAACTTTCGAATGAGAAGCCAGTGGGCTGTTTGGTATGATGACACGTTCACATAGCATGCACCTTCTCTCTAAAGTGGAGTAATGGACTGCCTAAGGGCGGGAAAAAAAACGGGCATACACACA
>CM031612.1:26132670-26137670 GCA_018398815.1 Conus ventricosus | reverse complement strand
CAGGGTGTAGCCTGAATATCTCTGTGGTGACAGGGTGTAGCCTGAATATCTCTGTGGTGACAGGATGTAGCCTGAATATCTCTGTGGTGACAGGATGTAGCCTGAATATCTCTGTGGTGACAGGGTGTAGCCTGAATATCTCTGTGGTGACAGGGTGTAGCCTGAATATCTCTGTGGTGACAGGGTGTAGCCTGAATATCTCTGTGGTGACAGGGTGTAGCCTGAATATCTCTGTGGTGACAGGATGTAGCCTGAATATCTCTGTGGTGACACGGTGTAGCCTGAATGCCTCCGTGGTGACAGGATGTAGCCTGAATATCTCTGTGGTGACAGGATGTAGCCTGAATGCCTCCGTGGTGACAGGGTGTAGCCTGAATATCTCTGTGGTGACAGGGTGTAGCCTGAATATCTCTGTGGTGACAGGATGTAGCCTGAATATCTCTGTGGTGACAGGATGTAGCCTGAATATCTCTGTGGTGACAGGATGTAGCATGAATATCTCTGTGGTGACAGGGTGTACCCTGAATATCTCTGTGGTGACAGGATGTAGCCTGAATGCCTCCGTGGTGACAGGATGTAGCCTGAATATCTTTGTGGTGACAGGATGTAGCCTGAATGCCTCCGTGGTGACAGGATGTAGCCTGAATATCTCTGTGGTGACAGGATGTAGCCTGAATATCTCTGTGGTGACAGGGTGTAGCCTAAATGTCTCTGTGGTGACAGGATGTAGCCTGAATATCTCTGTGGTGACAGGGTGTAGCCTGAATATCTCTGTGGTGACAGGGTGTAGCCTGAATATCTCTGTGGTGACAGGGTGTAGCCTGAATGCCTCCATGGTGACAGGATGTAGCCTATGTGCCTCTGTGGCGACAGGATGGAGCCTAAATGCCTCTGTGGTGACAGGGTGTAGCCTAAAAGCCTCTGTGGTGACAGGGTGTAGCCTAAAAGCCTCTGTGGTGACAGGGTGTAGCCCAAACGCCTCAGTGGTGACAAGTGTATGATAAGATCATGGCTGACCATTGTAGCGCCACCCGATCATAACATTCCCTTTGAACAGACGGCATCAATAATCCGTTCGAAGAGAGGGAATCCATAAGTTTAATGGAGGCGGGGATTCATTTCACTGGCCCAGGGAGTTTTACAACTCTGTCGCTACCTTGTGATGTGCAAAGCCTCGCGCTTACTCGTCATAGGCTGCGCCGACATGACCTTCCACGACATGCCTTTACCCCCGTTAGATGAGGAATGGCGCGCGGCTGTCGCGAGACAGAAAGCCACCACCAAGCAGCGCCGCGTTTTGAAGAAAAGTGTACCTAGAGGCGGAACAACCCGTGTTGCCGAAAGCCATTTCCTCTTCTCGTGGTACCTTGCAAACTACCCATGTCCGATCAAGGAAGAGATGCCCTATCAAGGAGGAAATAAACCTGCTTGGAAAACCATCACAACTCCGCCAATAATCACCCAATGAAAACGCACTGAAGTGAACAAGCGGTCTTGCGCGATCCCGCGAAAACCGCGCGGAACCCCCTGCTGCTGCGACGGTTTCTTTCAACTGGAGCTTCAACCGGGTTGAAAGTTTATGCACTGCTTCGTTCCGCTGAAGACGCCCGGGCCTAGCTCTGTAATAGCCGTAATAATCTGTGGAAACCTGCGGACCTGACCTGCGGCCGCCGTGACTCTATTTCACGCTGGGCTAAGGCCATTGTTGGGTGCGACAGCAAAGAGGCTGGCGGGCCACCTTCCGACCTGGCTTAGTGACGGGCCCCACTTCAAAGACCGGCCCCCCTAGCTTCCAAGGAGGGGATGCCGCAGGGAGAGAGAGAGCTGTCAGAGACGAGCCCGAGGGGGTGGGGTGGGGTGGGGTGGGGTGGGGTGGGATCGGATGGAGGGTGGGAGGGCAGGGAGACAGGTAACGGTGTAGGAGGGTGGATGTTCAGGGAGACAGGTAACGGTGTAGGATCTGTCAGCTGTATTGTTTCGTCTGATCCGAAGGAGTCAGGGCCACCAAGCGTGTAACCCCGTCACAACGGTTGGAGCGGTGCAACTGAATTTCACGCACTTTTGAATTTCACGCTATGAATTTCTCGGATTTATTACCACATGAATTTCACGCAGGTTTCCAGTTAAAATCTCTCCTTACTTGTCATTTGAATTTCACGCACATGCATGCACACGCACACCCCGCATCGGTGTGTTTGTGAGGGAGTCCCGTGTATAGACGCGTGAATACAAACCACAATTCAGCAAGACACGAATACCAACAACCAACTTGGGAAATCCGGCCGTGGGAGTTTATACGTCACGACGCTTCGCTCACAACTCACAAATCACAATTCAGTTCAACTACACGGCTCATTTCGCCATGGCACAGCAAGAGACGAATATCACGATTACAACAACGAACAGGGGAAATCCGGCAATTCTCAGCCGTGGGAGTTTATACGTCAAGGACCGTGAAACCGAGAAATCAAAGACATGGCGTTGTTCGATACGTGGATGTCCAGCGCGCTTGAAAACAAGTCTCAACTTCAAGGACCCGATTTACCCAAATGAGCACAATCATGAACTAAAGGCAGAGAAAGACATTTCCGTCTCCGAATTTCGAAAACAATGCAAAAAACGTGCAGCCGAGGATCTATTTCAAAGGCCGGCAAAATTGATGAGGAGAGAGCTAGGGAAGTTGCCAGAAGATAATGACTTTGACATGCGTGACGTTGTGTACGTGAGATACGCGATGTGGAATGAGAGAAAGAAGCACATGCTAAAACAACCCAAGAATAGACTCGAAACACATGAATATGTTACCCAATGTGGACTTTTATCTGAACACAAAGAAGACTCGAAACACTTGACTATGTTACCCAATGTGGACTTTTATCTGAACACAAAGAAGACTGGAAACACATGACTATGTTACCCAATGTGGACTTTTATCTGAACACAAAGAAGACTGGAAACACATGACTATGTTACCCAATGTGGACTTTTATCTGAACACAAAGAAGACTGGAAACACATGAATATGTTCTCCAATGTGGACTTTTATCTGAACACAAAGAAGACTCGAAACACATGAATATGTTACCCAATGTGGACTTTTATCTGAACACAAAGAAGACTCGAAACACATGAATATGTTACCCAATGTGGACTTTTATCTGAACACAAAGAAGACTCGAAACACATGAATATGTTACCCAATATGGACTTTTATCTGAACACAAAGAAGACTCGAAACACATGAATATGTTACCCAATGTGGACTTTTATCTGAACACAAAGAAGACTCGAAACACATGAATATGTTACCCAATGTGGACTTTTATCTGAACACAAAGAAGACTCGAAACACATGAATATGTTTCCCAATGTGGACTTTTATTTGAACACAAAGAAGACTCGAAACACATGACTATGTTACCCAATGTGGACTTTTATCTGAACACAAAGAAGACTCGAAACACATGACTATGTTACCCAATGTGGACTTTTATTTGAACACAAAGAAGACTCGAAACACATGACTATGTTACCCAATGTGGACTTTTATCTGAACACAAAGAAGACTCGAAACACATGACTATGTTACCCAATGTGGACTTTTATCTGAACACAAAGAAGACATGGTGCAGCTCAGTGACAGTGAAAACGGAATCATTATTTTTGCAGCACCATCAAATCGACATCTTCTCTGTGATCCTGCTGTCACAATCCTGGGGGACGGCACCTTCAAAACATGTCCTCGGTTTTTTTTACTCAACTATACATCCTGCATGCTTTCAAAAACGGTGTCTATGTGCCATGTGTGTTCTGCCTACTTCCTTCGAAGTCAGAGGACATTTACCACAAAATGTTCCAAGCAGTCCACTTCATGTGTGTCCAGCAAGGACTTCATCTGGATGTTACATCAATAAATCTTGACTTCGAACTGGCAACCCACAAGGCTGTGCTCAAGATCTGGCCGAATGCTTCGATCCGGGGATGTTTCTTTCATCTTTCACAGGCCTGGTATCGAAAGATCAACAGTCTTGGACTGTCAGTCGACTACCAACAACTGATTCAGACGTTGGTTTGTGGTTGAAGCGTTTCTTCGGTCTCAGCTTCCTGAACCAACGGAAGTTGAGGACTGCCTGGCTTTTGATATCATGGACGATGCTCCCGATGATGAGAGGTGTGTGCAGTTTTCTGACTACATCCTGTCCACGTATGCTGCACCGGACGCTACTTTCCCTCCAACTCTATGGGCCAACCATGACCTGGATGAGGTGAAGACAACGAATGGATGTGAGTCGTTCCACCGGCATTTCTCGGACCTGTTCAGATCCCCACACCCCAATGTGTTCGAGCTGATGGCCAACCTGAAGGACATACAAGCTTACAGCGCTACAAAGCTGAATACAATCAGGACTGGTCGTGGGGCTCCGGTATTGCGTCGACAAGCCCGTTTGAAGCGTGATGCGATGGCAACAATCAAGAGACGATACGCTGCCAATGACATTTCGAGAAAACAGTTCGTGACAAAAACGTCTTGGAAGAATCTCCCAGTAAAACTCTGAATGTCATTCGCATGTATTTTATTCTTGTTGGTGAATGAGAATTGAAGACATGTATTTTATTCTCGCATGTATTTTATTCTTGTATGTGAATGAATTGAAGACATGTATTTTATTCTTATATTCTTACATGTATTTTATTCTTATTTACAATTAAACTGTGATTATTTTAATTATTTTTTCCTCTCCTTGATGTGTGTGCATGTGTGTGTGTATGTGTGTGTATGTGTGTGTGTGTGTGTGTGTGTGTGTGTGTGAAGAGGTACATGTGTATATGTGTTTTACTGTAAAAATTGCTTGAGTATGTGAAAGAATTGAAGACATGTGTCAGAATGATTCTTCATTCACCTCTTGAAGAATTTGAAACAGTGTCTTTTTCGTGTACAAATTACCATCTCATCTAATAGAAAACTTAAATGTTTCAACTTATTTCAAGGTGAATTGAGA
>CM031612.1:26110170-26115170 GCA_018398815.1 Conus ventricosus | reverse complement strand
TAGTTTATCGATTAGTTCCCGCAGGAGGCTCAAGCCACGCCTCCTCGCCGCGGTGATTTACGGCAGCCTTGGAGCGGGTCTAAGCCCCGCCCCTCCCGCCTTTAACTCTCGAGCGCGGGTTTGAAGCTAGGAAGGGAAGGGAAGGGGCAACGGGCGGCCAACGAACGGAGCTAGGGTGGAGAGGGTGGGGGGTGGGGGTGGGGGTTGCTAAAGAGCTGCGAGAGTTTAGCTGTCGTGTCAGTAGTGGCAAGAAGTGACAGGCCAATGCCCAAGTTTGATCATCCCGTGCGCAGGCTAACTGAATTAGTCGGGCTGCCGCTGAAAGGCATCAAGCGATCTTGTCGGAACGGGAGAAAGAGCAGCAGCCCCCCCCCCCCCCCCAACCACTGGCCCGTGTCAGCCTCGCTTGGCGACCCCCGGTTAAGCAAGACAGAAACACTGGCACCCGGAGGTCCGACAATGTAAACCAGTTAGTCTGCCCCGTCTCCGAGCCAGTCATCCAGCCACCAAAACCACTAGCGTTCCGTTTCGTCATTGTCATCGTCGTCGTCGTCGTTCTCGTGACCCTGACGATGACGGTGGTGATGATGGTCATGATGTGTTTTGCCCCCACCCCATCCCCACCCGCACCCCCCAACCCCACCGCACCGCACCCGCCTTTGCTGCCAGACACTCGATCGAGGTTGTAAGCCTAGTATTGTGTGGGCGTCTGGTTTTGTAACAATGTTAACTGGTCCGGTATCGTGAGTGCATAGCTAGGCCTGTACTTTGTGGGCTTACTTCTGATAAGCTCGACCTCGCGAAAGAACCCAGATAGGAACATCCTGCTTCCTTACTGTTGATAGACACACTGTAGATGTATAGCTCATGGTCAATACCTCTCCCGCTTGATATTACCCCTCCCCCCTCCCCCCCGCAACCTCCTCCCCCCCCCCCCCCCCCCCCCCCCCCACCTTCTTATCGCTGCCAGATACTCCCTCTCCTCAATAGTTTCCCCTGTCCAAATATTCCCCCTGCTCAAGATTCCCCCCTGCTCGATAATCCCCTTGTTCATATTCCCCTTGCCGATACTCAATAACAGAAGGAAGCTCTTGTTCTGGAGAAGGGGAAGCGAACGGAAATCTTTTCTTCTTCTTCGTGGTCGTTCGCTCAGACAGGAATCCCCGATGCACTGACGAAGGCTGCCGTCCTGCGGAGGCCCTCCAGAGATCCGTAGAGTTTCTCCCTCATCGGTTGGTCAGCAGGCCAGGTCTCTGCTCTCAGGTTATGGTGTGTTGGACAGTCCTGTAGGAAGTGTTCCACTGTCATTGGGGCTGTACCGCAGGGGCACACTGCAGACTGCAGACTCGCCAATGCGGAACCTTGTGAACATGTGATGGTGTAGCCTGGAGTGGCCCGTCCTCAGCCTCACAATGTTTACTTGGTCTGGTCTGGGTAGGAGGTAGTAGGCATCTGTCTGGGTATAATCTGGATGTAGCTGAAGCCATCTTTTCCTCTGCTTCTCCTTGATGATCGTCTTGGCCTCTTCATAGGAGATTTCCTGTTCTTCTTGTGGCTGCTCCACACTACAGCTAAAGACCATGCGCGCGCGCGCGCGCACACAGAGACACACATGCCACAGGCAAGCAGGGGAAGTATTGGGCAGGGGGAGAATCGGGCAGGGGGAGTATCGGGAAGGGAGAGTGTTGGGTAGGAGTATCGGGCAGGGGAGTATCGGGCAAGGAGGGAGTATCGGACAGGAGGGGAATTAGGCAGGAGAAGTATTGGGCAGGGGGAGTATCAGGCAGAGGAGGGATATCGGCCAGTGGAGAGTATCAGGGAGGGGTAGTATCGGGCAGTGGAGAGTATCAGGGAGGGGTAGTATCGGGCAGGGGGGGGAGTATCGGGGAGGGGGAGTATCGGGCAGTGGAGAGTATCAGGGGGGTAGTATCGGGCAGTGGAGAGTATCAGGGAGGGGTAGTATCGGGCAGGGGGGAGTATCGGGAGGGGAGTATCGGGCAGGGGGGAGTATCGGGGAGGGGGAGTATCGGGCAGGGGGGGGGAGTATCGGGGATGGGGAGTATCGGGCAGGGGGGGAGTATCGGGGAGGGGGAGTATCGGGCAGGGGGGAGTATCGGGGAGGGGGAGTATCGGGCAGGGGGGGAGTATCGGGGAGGGGGAGTATCGGGCAGGGGGGGAGAGTATCGGGGAGGGGAGTATCGGGCAAGGGGGGGGGAGTATCGGGGAGGGGGAGTATCGGGCAGGGGGGGGGGGAGATATCGGGCAGGGGGGGTATTGAGTAGAGGGACCTGTTGATACGAGGGAACATCGGGCTGACCCCGAACATTGAGCTGACCCCGATCGACCGAGAGCCAGAAAGGCAGAGTCACAAAGAGGAACTGCAGCGTACAATGTTTCTGAGGGCGACTAACAGGATGGTGTGGTTGGCGTAGAGGACAAAATAGCAGCGAAATATGCCACTCTTCTTCTTCCTAAAATACTGGTTCACTCAAAAACGAGTAGGTCACCAGCGCGCATGTTAAAAAGTAAAAATAAAATAACATAAAATAGTGCGACTCAGTCTATTGGCCCCAGGAGCAAATTTGGCAACAAGGGGTCGCACTCGATATTCAAAATGTTAAAAGCAATGGCCAAATTCAGGCCCAGGTAACCATAAAATATCTGGGGAAGTTAAAATAGAAAATCGTCAATATGCAGATCTCAAAACTGTCGTATCAATTTGTTCTTTAAATGAGACTGCATTTGTGGCAATCTTGATGGCACCCGGCAGTGAGTTCCACAGCCGTACAGAACTTGGATAAAATGAATGCAAGTGGCTGTCAATATTTGATGCAGGTATGGTACAACATTGACCGCCAGTCCTGGTGCTACTTTTCAATACTAGTTGTTCCATTGGAATATCAATTAGTTTAGCTCTGCCTTTGAAGAAGATGTTAAGTTTGATAAAGGCTCTTCTCTCTTCTAAGGGTTTCCATTCTAATTTCCTCATGTTCTTCCTTGTATTCCCCTTTTCTCTGATGTGGTTCCCTGTTACGAACCGTGCTGCTCTCTTCTGAATCTTTTCGAGGTTATCAATGTCCTTTAGATGGTAAGGATCCCAAACTGAGCAACCATATTCCAGTACTGGTCTAACCAGTGTTTTGTAGCAGTCGTCTTTTAACCTTTTGGGGGCAGTCATTGATATTCCTGTATAAGAAAGCTAAGGTGTTATTTGCTTTCTTACATACTAAATTGTAATGTTCTTTCCATTTGAGACGACTATCTATAATCACGCCTAAATATTTTGCAGCATTGGTTTCTTTAAGAATAGTATTATGAATAGAATATTCTGATCTAGTTGGTGAGCGTTTGTTACATATACGCAACACTTGGCACTTTTGGGGATGAAATTCCATTTTTGAGAGAGACAGACAGACAGACAGACAGACAGACAGACAGACAGAGACAGACAGACAGACAGACAGACAGATAGAATTCGTTTAGTGGGTGGGGTGGGAGGAAGAGCCACCGTTTTCCAGATGACGAACAGATAACAGAGAGAGACAAACAGACAGAAAGAGCGAGAGAGACAGACAGAGACAGACAGACAGACAGACACAGGCAATTTTGCGGAAGGCGCGCTGGTGTGAGGGACAACACGCACGTGCCACACGCCCGGTTGCGGAAAAGAATGAGCAGACCACATCCGCATGGGAATGTGCATGCATGGCTGTGAACTTACGGTCAGCTGGTAGCATAAGGGATCCACAGACGTCAAATAGACAAACAGGCATGCTGACACAATACAGAAGAATGCACACAGGGATACAGATATCAGATTTTTTTTTAAAGACATATTGGCATCACAGAGACACACGCAAACCAGGATACACATGTCTAAAAATCAAATCGGGTGATGAGATCACAGAGACACGCGCAGGCGGGGATAATGACGTCATATACAAAAAAAAAACTGGCACAGAGATGTCACAGACTCAAAGGCATAGATACTCCAGAGAGAGAGAGAGAGAGAGAGCGTTCACAGGAGTTCACAGAGAGAGTTCACAGTGAGAGAGTTCACAGAGAGTTCACATACAGAGAGTTCACATACAGAGAGTTCACATCCACATACACAGAGACAGTTCACTGAGAGAGAGAAAAAGTTCAGAGTTCACATAGAGAGAGTTCACAGAGAGTTCACAAAGAGAGAGAGAGTTCACAGAGAGAGACAGAGAGTTCAGAGAGAGAGAGAGTTCACAGAAAGTTCACAGAGAGAGAAAGTTCACAGAGAGAGAGTTCACACAGAGAGAGTAACATAGAGAGAAATTGTTCAGAGAGAGAATTCACAGAGAGAGTTCACAGAGACAGAGACAGAGAGTTCATAGAGAGTTCACAGAAAGAGTTCACAGAGACAGAGAGTTCTGAGAGAGAGGGGGTCACACAGAGAGAGTTAACACAGAGTTCACAGAGAGAGTTCACAGAGACAGAGAGTTCACAGAGAGAGAGAGAGAGAGAGAGGGGAGAGAGAGAGAGAGAGAGAGAGAGAGAGAGAGAGAGGAGAGAGAGAGTTCACAGAGACAGACAGTTCACAGAGAGAGAGAGGGTTCACAGAGAAAGAGTTCACAGAGAGAGAGAGAGAGTTCACAGAGATAGTTCACAGAGAGAGTTCACAGAGACAGAGTTCACAGAGAGAGAGAGAGTTCCCAGAGAGAGAGAGTCCACAGAGAGTTCACAGAGAGCGTTCGCAGAGAGAGTTCACAGAAAGAGAGACAGAGAGAATTCACAGAGCGTTCAAAGAAAGAGTTCAGAGAGAGAGAATTCACAAAGAGAGTTCACAGAGAGAGTTCACAGAAAGAAACTTCACACAGAGAGAGAGAGAGAGAGAGAGAGAGAGAGAGAGAGAGAGAGAGAGAGAGAAGAGAGAGAGAGACGTCACAGAAAGATCACAGATGCCACTCACACAAACAAGAACAGCGAACAAACAGAGAAAGCAGACATGGAGATGTCACTGAGAAACACAC
>CM031612.1:26082340-26092340 GCA_018398815.1 Conus ventricosus | reverse complement strand
AAAAACGGTTATACACACAAAACTCCACTCCCTTTGTTGGGTAGATGGGATTAATACTCGTCTGTCCATATAGGGAGTGTCCGCAGGGGTATCAGCCTGCGTACGCAGAAGATGATGATGAGCAAAGAAAAGTACGCTGGTCTGCCCCTGTGACAAGAGCCAGCGGCTTTTGTTTATGAAAACAATCCTCCAGGGAAATACTGAATGAGGGAGACGGACGGGAAAGCAGAAAATAAAATCGATGGACTGACAGCATTGCAGAATGAACAGGGAAAACATTTGCAGACGTTCAAGCCTAAGCGCACAACCGACAGTACTACAGGAAACTGGCGAAGCGGTGTCCCAGTGACTGCCCACTGAATCTAGGGAGAGACGAGGAAGAGAATGCCTAAGAAATGATTGAACTCTTCTGAGAATCCTCAAAGACATTTTGCATTGTTCGCAGAAGATCTGCGGTCAAAAATCTGTTTTTATGAAATGATTGTTAGATTTTGGCGTGTTGATGACGACGTCATGATGTGAGTGCTAGGTCATCCATAGTATTTAGTATCTTGCCCTAATATATATATATTTTTTTAACTGTGGAGAAATAAGCTGCAATTTTAACATGCCCTCGGCCGAAGTTTGGTGATTTTGGCAATGGGTCCTCAACTGTTGTAGAAGTGTTGAGTGAACAAGGTTGACATGGCTCCGCTGCGACCCCAATGTTTGTTGATGCACGCGGCGAGGTTTGTTTGTTTGTTTGTTTGTAAATATGTTTGTTTTAACTATCAACACTCCATTTCCTGCGCAGTAACCGCGAATCGCCAGATTGTTTGCATTAACAAGAACACTTCCGTTTTCTATGCATAAAAATACAAGTAAAAGAGACATTCGGGATTTTGAAAATATCAGAGAGAGAGAGACACAGAGAGAGAAAGGGAGACAGAGTGAGAGAGGGAGAGAGAAAGAGAGAGGAGAGAGAAAGAAAGAGAGAGAGAGAGAGAGAGAGAAGAGAGAGGGGAGAGAAAGAAAGACAGAGTGAGAGAGGGAGAGAGAAAGAGAGAGAGAGAAAGAGAGAGAGAGAGGAGAGAGAGAGGAGAGAGAGAGAGAGAGAGAGAGAGAGAGAGAGAGAGAGAGGAGAGAGAGAGAGGAGGTGGGAAGGGATGAGAAGAGAAGACCGAAGTTTTAGAAGAAAAAAAATAAACAAAGCATAAAAGCAGACACCAGACACAGCTGATGCCAAACGACATTGAGCAGCTCAGGGCGAAGATAGCCGAGCGGTTCAGCCGATGATTACCATATTTGCACCAACATTATTCTCTGAGATCTTTTCAACTTGGGTCCCATTAACCGGAAGTGAGCAGGCTTTTTTGGTGTCTTTCCTGGCATCAGATAGGCCCTATCAGAAAAGGGAATGGAAGGAAGTGGGGGGGGGGGGGGGGGGGGGGGGGAGGACGTGAAGGGAAAGGGGGAGGGGGGAGGAGAAGAGGGCTCCGAAATGGGACAGACATTCAACGCATGTGCAGGCGCGAACAGATAACCGCACTGCATTTTTTTTTAGCCAGTTGCTCCCCCGAATTCAATATTCCCCGAGTGACCGTGTGAGAACTAGCTTCAGTATAGGGGCTGCGGGGGGTTTAGAGAGAGAGAGAGAGAGAGAGAGAAGAGAGAGAGAGAGAGAGAGAGAGAGAGAGAGAGCAGACAGACAGAGCCAGGAACAAGGGGGGTGAGGGGTGGGGGGTGGGGGGGGGGAGGGGAGAAAAGGTGCAGGCGTGCCAACTGTTCTTGCCGCCACATCCTCCGGTTCCAGACGACGAGATGGTTTCCTTCACACCTCGCTTTCCACCCGATCCTGCTCCGGGGGGGGAGGTCACGTGGGGGGATGGAGGGCGATCATGTGACCGCTGCACTGCGGTGTCCATTTGTGAGCAAATGGAACCGTGTTGCGACAGTTGCTTGTGGCCTCCTTTTAGCTCACAGGCGTGTAAACCGTTAAAAACCACGTTCCACTTCTGTCTCGATTATGTCCCTCGTCACCTGAGCGGATGAGAAAACGATAAGGCAGCGAGGTTCATTTGCATAGCGGCCCCTTGCTCCCTGGAGGCCGCGCCGGCCCTGTAACCCCCCCCGTAGCAGCGCTTGGAGTGCTTTATTGTCCGGGGCAGTGCATTTACAGCGCCAAATGAAGTAAAGATTTCCACAGGGCCGATGACAGTCTCTGTTAAAATTGATGGGAAAATTGTCCCCACTGCAAACTGGGTGTTAAGTGCTGAAAAGCTGCCCCCCCCACCCCTACCCCCTAGGGGAAGGGAGCAAAGCTGGGTGTAATTGTTCCACGCTCTAACCCCCTCCCCCATTGGCTCGCTCTCTCTTCTCTCTACTCTCTCTCTCTCTCTCTCTCTCTCTCTCTCTCTCCTCCCTCCCCCCCAGCACACCCCCCACCCCCCACCCCCCTCCTCGACACTGTCATGATCGTCAGCAACCATTTCCCCCCTTCACCAAGGCTTGTAAACCTCTTTGGCTACCGATTGCCATCAGGGCCGCGCGAAACATGGAAGCACACTAGCTTTAATCAGAGTCTTTAGCTCCTCGTGCCAGACGCCCCACCCTCCCTCTCCCTTCCTTCCTCCCTTCCCAACACAAGCCCCCCCCCCCCCACCCCCCACCCCACCCAACCACCTTCTCTCGTCCAACACAAGGCCTGAACGGTATTCGCCCTCCCCCTCCCTCCCCTCCCCTCCACCAATCCCCTTTCGCCTCTCGCCATCATCATCTCTCCACCACCATCACCGCCACCACCACCATCACCATCCCCTGGCCCCCTCCCCCCCCTCCCCCCTTCCTCCTGCAGTGACGAGGCCAAGGTGTGAAACCTCTCTAATAAATCTGATCCCTCGACTAAACAGCCCATCTTCACGGTTGGACAGCGATGTATGAAAAACCCCTTCTTTGCCCGGTCTGCGGGGAAATCAGGGGCTTAGAGCCCGCTCCCGTGGAAATGCGAGTCACAGTGAAGCCTCGACAAACACAAAGATGTTGAGGGCAACTCACCCGTGGGTGCTTTTAGGTGGAAGGGGCCTGCTGCGGTCCCGGGTGAAAAAGTGGTTGGGTGGGATGTGGGAGGAGGGTAAGGGTGGGGTTATGGGGGCTGATTCGGGGTGGATCCCAGTGGCTTGTCAACAGCGGCTTTCTGTCTTGTCAATAACCCGTGTTATTATTTGCAGGTTACGGTGCATCGACTTGCCGCCAACGTGTCAAAGCGAATCGGTGTTGATGGCCCTCTTTTTGTTTTTTGTTTTTGTTTTTTTCATTTAATCCTCTTACTCACAGAGATTGTGTTCCTCTTATCTGTTTAATGTTGTGTGTGTGTGTGTGTGTGTGTGTGTGTGTGTGTGTGTGTGTGTGTGCGTGTGTGTGTGTGTGTGTGTGTGTGCGTGTGTGTGTGCGTGCATGTGCGTGCATGCGTGAGTGCGCGTGTGCTTGTGTGTGTGTGTGTGTGTGTGTGTGTGTGTGTGTGTGTGTGTGTGTTTCGTTTTATCGGTGAATCTAGAAAACGTTGGCAGACAATACACGGACGGAGCTATGATCTGATGCAGGACGATGCATTTCTTTTCTTTCACATTTCATTGAATGACATGTTGTTTTTAGCCTAGCCGACCCAGGAAACCGTATCAGGGCTGTTCCGAACATATACGCCACACACACACACACACACACACACACACACACACACACACACACACACACACACACACACACCTCTTTTATTCCAGGTATTCTAGTGAGGGCTTAATACGGATTTGTCGATCAGAAAAAATGAATCATACCTGCGCTTTATAACAAACGTAAAATGTATGTTATTGATTATGTGCGTCAGGCGCTGCTTCTACCTCATCAAACGTGCTTCAGCAAAAAAAAAAAAAAAAAAAAAAAAAAGGATTGGTTAGAATGGCTGCTGTCAGGTTTGCAATGCGTTAAGGAAAGAAACAAAACAAAAGAAAACAAAACAAAACAAAACAGAACAAACGAACAAACATGCTCGAATGGCACTCAGGATGTTGTAAAAATGTAAATTTTGGTGTAATTGCCCCCCCCCCCCCCTTCCCCCTCCCGAACTTGAAAGTGGAATTAACGGTTCACTATCAAATTTCAGATTCAAAAGATTGTAGTGACACCTCCTTTATAGCTCAGTCGAACACTGGAACCGTGTGTGTGTGTGTGTGTGTGTGTGTGTGTGTGAACAAAGGGACAGGGTGGAAGAGGGGAGTGGGGACGTTTCATCCAACAGTGGCGGAGAGTTTTCGCCCCTGGTCCGCCACTCATCCCCGACAGGCGATGGTTTGGCTCAACAATAAATCGCCCAAGTTTCGCAGTCACATGTAGCGAGTTCAAATCTCGTTTGAAAAAAAAGAAGAAAGAAAAACAAACAAACAAACAACAACAACAACAACAACAACAAAAACTTGGCAATTTTGCTGTCTATCTTCAGTGTTATCGATGTAGTAGTATTCGGTGTCGTGTTAAACAGGCCCGTACCCTACCTTCCCTGTGACAATGATTGTTCTGATCTGCCATCTCACCTATGACGTGTGTTTTGTGGCGATAACTGACCCGGCCAGCACTAACTGGAAGTAGGCACTAAATCGATGTTGAACTGATTTCGAAGTATGTCTCTTAAGTGATTAGCGCCTGAGTTTATGTATGATATGTAATTTTTGTTTGAATGAAACGGAGAAAATCAGCAGTATTGAATATCAGTCAAGCGCCCACTTGCAAACGGTAAAAGAAGAATGACTGATCCCGTTAATTTTCACCTGGCATACCAGTTTTCTTTCTGCGGAACACGGAAAAAATGTCGAAACTTCAGTTTGAGTTCGTGTTCCTGATCATTATTTGTTACGTGCGCGAGGCAAATTACCAAAACAAGTGATGTATTTGGTCAAGGTGGTCACGAAGGAGTTATTATTTTAATTTCTTCTTGCCCAGTTAGTATCAGAGAGAAAAAAGCCTCAACCCTCGTGTTTTCGTTAAACCTGAAAGTAGGTGGAGGTCCAGTTTCTATCGTCAACATCCAGCGATTTGTGCCTTGAGCTGGAAAGATGGCTAATATACCAGTTTTGTAATGAAGCTGACACACTGGCCATCATTGCAAATTAATTCATGTTCAGTTTTTTCATACCTTGAGGTACCGTATCTGGATTGCATTCTAAAATATTCATCCAGACTCTGTGCGTGCGTGCGTGCGTGTGTGTGTGCGTGTGTGTGTGTGTGTGTGTGTGTGTGTGTGTGTGTGTGTGTGCATGTGTGTGTGTGAATGTGATGTTGGTGTTTCATTCGTTTCAATATGCGTCTTTCAACACAATTTTTTTCTTTGAGACCGAAGAAAACAAAGCTGCAATAATCTAGGCTAGATTTTATTAAAGAAAATTGTCGCACATCGGTAAGTTACGGGACGAAAATAGTCTAATAAATGTAATGCGTCTGAGCACAAGACGTAACAGAATGACTTATGCGTCATTTCACTGATTTGTTTGATCCAGTCTGATTCCCAAGACACATTACGAAAGTTTTAAATGGAATGTCAGTACCACCAATAATTGTTTATTGATCAGAAAATTAACTGACACGTGAAGGGAATACCAACAGATATAACATAGATTATTACCGGACTTTTTTGTGTTGTGTTTCTTTGTCCCGAGCGAAAGATCATCATTGCGTGACTTATTGTCCGTGCAGAACCAAACTCTTCAGGGTACAGCACTCTTTGACAGCTCAGTGTCATCCTCATATTTCTGGAAAACCACTTTCAAGTGCAGCGGCTGCGTGTATTGGGGTAAACAAGACAGGCACCATCACTGATCCCTGGGGTACCACACGCAAGAGGGCTTGAAGCAGATTGAATCCGATCAACAATGATTGACCGAAGTCCCGATCACCAAGGGTTGACGAAAACCATAGGAGGTCTGTGCCCTGAGTACCAACTGTTATATTTAATCTGTTTAACACACTGGGACGGTCAAGCGTATCGAATGCTGTTCAAAGCTTTAACGGGAGAACAAGTGAGACAAGCTTTTCATCTGCGTTCGCCCGGATGGGAAAAAGGGGGATGGGACATGGGTGCGGGTGGTGGCGGTGTGTATGGTGGGAGGAGGGTCGAGGGGGGTGTGTGTGTGTGTGTTGTGTTGGTGGGGGGGGGGGGGGGGGGGGTAGGAGCGGAGGAAGGCAAGGTTCGTCTTTTGTTGAACAATGCAATACAGCTCAGTTTTCTAGTTTGGGAAATGTTGGTGGAGGGGCAGGGGGAATCTTTACAAACAACTTCATTTATCAGTCCCTTCTGTCATCTTTGTATGCGCGCGCGCGCGCGCACGCACACACACACACACACACACACACACACACACACACACACACACACCCCACACACACACACGCACGCACGCACGCACGCACGCACGCACGCACACACACACACACACACACACACACACAAGCACGCACAACACACGCACAAAACACACACACACACACACACACACACACACCACCACACACACACACACACACCACACACACACACCTCAATGTACACACACACACACACACACACACACACACACACACCACACACACACACACACACACACACACCGAAAAGTACAAAGAAAAGAGAAAAAAAAAAGACGAGAGAAAAAAAGACATATAAACGAAAACAATTTCGCAAAAATGTACTGAAATAACAGTCTTTTTTTCTTTCTTTTTTTTTTTTGTTTAAAGAAGAAGAAAAAGACGGTAAACGTTGCGTTATGAATAACGTCGATTCGACTTTTCGACATGCATTTACTGTTTTTTTTTTTTCTTATCTAGACACGCTACCATATCAAATCATGCTACATTACGTTGTATCATATCATGTTATTTAAAATCATATCGTATTTTATTCTGTCAGATTATATCATATCATATTACATCATATATATAATTATATTGTATCACATTATATGATATGATACAATATAATATGATATGATATGATATGATATTATTTTATATTATATCGTCAAAACAGCGCAGGCCTCCAAGGGTGGTACAGGACTGCTCTAAAGGCAGGTGAAGACAGTGCTTCTCTGGGTCCTCCCCAGCACCTTCGGGTGTTTCTTTTTCTTCTTTGCCTTAACTAGGCTGACCCTGGAGAAAGGTCCAGTGACGGTGAGGAAAGACCACTGACCACAGGGAAAGTCCTGTTGACAGTGGGAAAGACTTTGGATTCTCTCTTGAGGGCACATAAGACCGTATGGCGAAAGTTTGGCTGTGTCTGGAGTGGCACTGTCTTCATCTGTCCGTGGGCAGGGGTGGTTGGGTCTGTGGGGTGTGCTCGGCAGCTGGAGGGTGGTGTTTTTCGCCGGTGGGCCCTGCAGTCATGAAATACGGGCTGGTACACCCATGGGGATGCTACTTTAAGGCTGTTATGAGCTGCATCCTGAAGTCTAATTTACCTCTGTTCAGGAGCAGTTATGTCCCTTGATATCTTAATGGAGTGTCCTGCGCGTGCCTGTACCCATCGGCAACACAGCGCAGGCCTCCAAGGGTGGTACAGGACTGCTCTAAAGGCAGGTGAAGACAGTGCTTCTCTGGGTCCTCCCCAGCACCTTCGGGTGTTTCTTTTTCTTTTCTATTACATTATGTTATATTTATATCATATTGTATTATACTATAATATATTATGTTTTACCATATTATATTATATTATATTATATCATATTACATTATATCATATCACATATGATATGACATGATATTATGTTATATTATGTCATATTTTGTTATATTGTATTATATTATTTTGTATTATATTATATTGTATTGTATTATATTATAATATTATATTATATTATATCATATCATATCATATCATATCATATCATATCATATCATATCATATCATATTATATTATATTATATTATATTATATTATATTATATTTACTTTTTGTGAAATTTTCAATTTTCAGCTGAGTCATGAGAACTGGAGACAGACGGAAGAATACAGTAGGTAATACACTCGCTCTCGAAATTCGAGGGTTCAGCAGAATCGAACGTGCGTGACCACATTCCTACCATTTCTCGCTGGAACACGTCAGACGTAAACGGAATGTCCCACATCTGTCTCCGAAAAGCGTAAAAGAATAAACCGTGTTATATAAATCACACACTAGTCACTCATATTTTACCCATATTAACCTTCCAAAAGGCGAAGACGCGCCACGAAGCAACCCGTGATTACGCGGCTCTGTATTCAGTCAGTCAGTCAGTCAGTCGGTCAGTCATTCCCCTGACCGCTGGGGTCTTTGGGAGGACGTGATGAGGCAGCCGCCATTTCTCTCCAGGCTCTTCTGTTTGTAGCTGTCGTGAGGAGATCTGGCATGGTCATTTTGGTCCAGTCCTTTATATTGTCGGACCAGCTCTTTCTCTGCCGTCCTCGTCTGCGCCCTCCTTCAATGGTGCCTTGAAGGATGGTTTTGGAGAGGGTGTTGTGACGAATGACGTGGCCATACCATGCCATCTTTCGTCGTTTGACGGTTGCCGGAAGTGATTCGTGGGGCCCAACTAGGTTGGTGACCAGGTTCCGCACATAATCATTGGTCTTGTGTTCTTTGCAGGAGATGCAGAGTAGTTTCCTCAGGCACCTGGTGTCAGGTGCCAGGTGTCAGGTGCCAGGTGTCAGGTGCCAGGTGCTCAGTGTTAAATTCTAGGAAGAGTTTGTTCTGAAATGTTCCACCTGACGTGTGATTTTCAACGTTGAAAAAAAAATCAATGTTTTTCATTTAAATCTGATCTGATCATGGCTTTTTATATAAACTTCGTTTAAGACCAGTTCTTTTAATAATGATTTGCCTGTTGTTGTTGTTGTTGTTTAATTCTAATCTCGACATTGTTCTGTTGTTGTTGTTCTTTTTTTTTTTTTTTTCAACCTTGCTAGCAGCCCTGACTCCGTCTCTGTAGTCGACCGGGTTGTAAACAACGTGACTGCACGTCTTCTGAACACTTTCGTTCTAGTTCACCTCGCGGTACATGGATAATTCCAAAGGCGAAATTAACGTGGTTTTCACCGGTGAATCTTAAAGACATATCGGCCCTGCGCCATGATCTCTAAACGAATGGAATCAGTATGATGAATCTAGGTCGCCTGCTTCTACGTATATTCCTCGGAATGCATGTAATGAAGCGAGAACGAAGAGAGCGGGAATGTTCCTTCTGGGAATGCTGGCCCCGAAGGGAAAGTTACGGTCTTAAACAGCACGTGACCGCTCTCAAACGATCTCTTAGCTTATGGGGCAATACGTATCTTCCGTTCTATGATGATGATGATAATAATAATAATAATAATAATATAATAATAATAATAATAATAATAATAATGAGAATCATAATCATAACAACAACAATTCCCTCGAAGGTGGAGTGTGGCTGCCCATGTGGCAGGGTAATCAAAAACGGTCACACACGTTATGTTCTCATCCCTAGCTGATGCATTTGTACTATAGTGTTCGAGTACTTCGGCTGTTCGGATGATCCCTGGAGTCTTTTAGCCAGGGTACGACGACGACAACAACAACAACAACAACATAACAACAATAATAATGATAATCATGATGATGATGATGATGATGATGATGATGATGATGATGATAACAACGATGATGATGATGTTGATAGTTATGATGATGATAACAACCACAACAACAACAATAGTAGTGATGATGATGATGATGATGATGATGATGATGATGATGATGATGATGATAGCGTAGTGGTAGAAGTAATAGGAGCACTATTAGTAGCAGTAGTAGTGGCAGCTATGTTACCGTACAGGTTTCTGCCGCTCCTGCAGCAATGCCAAGAGCTTGTTCAGTATTATTTCCCTTCCCTGAAATTCTGAGCCAGTATTACTTTTCTGTTACTTCTTGACTCCGCTATTTGAAGACGCTTCCTTTATTCTCTTCCACCATGTTTTTTTGCGT
>CM031612.1:26069840-26074840 GCA_018398815.1 Conus ventricosus | reverse complement strand
GGGTGGGGGTGGGTTGGGTGGGTGGGTGGGTGGGTGCGGGGTGGGTGGGGGGTGTGGACGTGGGTGTGTTGGGTGTGGTTGTGGGTGGGTGGGTGGGTGTGGGGTGGGTGGGTGGGTGGGTGTGGGGGGGTGGGTGGGTGGGTGGGTGGGTGGGTGGGTGTGGGTGGGTGGGTGGGTGGTGTGGGTGGGTGGGTGGGTGGGTGTGGGTGGGTGGGTGGGTGTGGGTGGGTGGGTGGGTGGGTGTGGGTGGGTGGGTGGGTGGGTGGTGGGTGGGTGGGTGGGTGGGTGTGGGTGGTGTGGGTGGGTGGGTTGGGGTGGGTGGGTGTGGGTGGGTGGGTGGGTGGGTGGGGGTGGTGTGGTGTGGTGGGTGGTGTGGGGGGGGTGGGTGGGTGGGGGGTGGGTGGGGTGGGTGGGTGTGGGTGGGTGGGGTGGGTGGGGTGGGTGGGGGTGGTTGTGGGTGGGTGGTGGGTGGGTGGGTGGGTGGGTGGTGGGTGGGTGGGTGGGTGTGGGGGGGGTGGGTGGGTGTGGGTGGGTGGGGTGGGTGGGTGGGTGTGGGTGGGTGGGTGGGTGGGTGGGAAGACAGGAAGCGGAGGAGGTTCAAACCTCCAACTGTGAGTGGGGGCGGGAGTAAAATTCATCACTGACAGTTAAAGGAGTCGGGGAGGGTGGGGTGGGGAAGGGGGGGGGGGGGGGGGGGCAGGGAGGAGAAGGGGGGGGGGGGGTGACTATTCTCAAAGCTTGCGTGGCTTTGGTTGAACCAGTTTTCGTGTCGGGAACACTTACTACTACGCGTCCTTTTTTTTTTTTTTTTTTTTTTTTTTTTTTTTTTGCTTTTGTTTTTTTTCGTTGGCATAAATGATTAGTCAAAAAAAAGTTTCACAGGAGTTCTAAAACCTTAACCTGGAATTACCTTTTTTATTTATCTATTTTTTTTTTGTACAATATTCATGTCGGATTTTAAGAAGCGACTCATTTTATGATGAAAATATGATCTGATTCTATGGACATGAGGCGACCTCCGGAAGAGGATGTAGTTGGTATGCACATATATATTGCACCCGTCGTGCAAAGAAAATACCAAGCGAACCTGAAAATAAGTCAGTCTGTCTACTATCCGTTTGATGATGTTGGTAATGATGAAGTTGGGACTATTATGTTCTATTATGTTGGGACTATTATATTAATATTGTCGTCATTACTTAAATATGTTTGCGAATGAAAGCGATCATTGTTGACTTTATGTGGAGGTTAGTAGGTAGTGTTCTTCGTTTGCTGAATTAAAAAAAAGTATGGCCACAAAACAAAATTAATTTGAAAAGTTATTGATAAAGCACCGCCAAAGAACGTAGACAAACGACTCACAAGACGAAAACACGACGCGTTTCGACCTCTTAGGTCTTCTTCAGGCAAGATACACAACACTCAGGACAACGAAATAAAGAAATCACTATCTTATCAGTTCGGCGCAAGACAGGCGTTGAACTGGATGAAGACAACTGATTGGATGAAGATAAGGATTCAACGCCTATCTTGCTCCAAACTGGATGACGACAAGCGATTGCTCCTTCATTTTCGTTGTCCTGCGTGCTGCGCATCTTGTCTGAAGAAGACCTAAGAGGTCGAAACGCGTCGTGTTTTGTCTTGCGAATGATTGGTTTGTCTTCGTTCTTTGGCGGTGCTTTATCAATAACTCTTCAAAGTTGTTCAGAATTCCGCCTGCAGTCGCCTCACTTTGCAGCTAGATGTAACTAGGGCCACTGTCTTTTGTTGAACTACAACAGGACACCACTGAAGACCGCTGAAGTGAGCCGAGCGGTGTCTCCGTTGGCGGGGCCGTCTGATGCCTGGCTGCTGGTGTTGACTGCTTCCCGTGAACCCGCGACACGAGCTTACCCTTTTTCTCTTCTTTGTGATGACCATCGTTTTGAACATTTTCAGAATGCACGATGATAAAGTTGGTATATACTGTTGATATTTGTGCGGCGGCAAATCATGCTGTGTACACAATTTGCATACAGGGGAAAAGCGTATACTTACCAGACTGAAAGAACATCAGTTTGAACAACACCACCGGCACGTGCTTATGACTTAACAATTGACATGCATACTATAAACAACGTCTTCGTGCAAAAAAAAAAAAAAAAAAAAAAAAATCAAATGAACATCAAAACGATGATTCTGATCAACATGTGGTTTGATCATGCTGATAACGGTTTTGCTGTGACAGTGTTATTGACGAGACCGTCGTCGTTGTTCTCGTTATTGAGCAACTCCTTCCCGTTTCTTATTTGCCTGTTTTACATTGCTGACATTCAGTACTCTACAGCCTTCGTTCTCACCCTTGTTCCCAAAGCGCAGAGCGGAGAAACATGCGCAGAGTTGCATTGTAACAGACTCTTTCTTTTTTTTTTACACTGGAGCAATAAGAAACATGTACAGAGTTGCATTGTAACAAACTCTTTCTTTTTTTTTTTTACACTGGAGCAATAAGAAACATGTACAGAGTTGCATTGTAACAGACTCTTTTTTTTTTACACTGGAGCAATAAGAAACATGTACAGAGTTGCTATTGTAACAAACTCTTTCTTTTTTTTTTTACACTGGAGCAATAAGAACATGTACAAGAGTTGCATTGTAACAGACTCTTTTTTTTTACACTGGAGCAATAAGAAACATGTACAGAGTTGCATTGTAACAAACTCTTTTTTTTTTTTTTTTTTTTTTTTTTTTTTTTAACACTGGAGCAATAAAGAATGAAGATGACAATCGTCCCAAGGCAGGTGTGGACATTTGGACTGCAGAAAGAACTCGCAGCACATCCATTATTCATCTTAATCATAAACAAAATCCATCATCAACAGCGACTCGTAAACAGTAGAACAAAAGGAAGGGGAAGCTGGCTAAGGCACCCTAGTCGAGAGATTAAAGATGAATGACGATCGCCAGTTCCAAACACTCGGGGAGGAGTGGGGAGGAGAAGGAGAAGTGGGGCGAGGGTGGGGGGTGGAGAAGGGGGGGGGGGTGTTACGGTTTGAAAACGCTCTGTGTCCACCCAGCAGAAAATGGGTACCTGATTCAGTGCGGGGAAATTGAACACGACGGAAGGAGAGGGACGGACTTCATCTTCAGTAAGGCCGTGCCCTAGACATAGTGAGCTTCGACGAAATTTGCTGCCCCTACAAACTCTAGGGTTTGGGAATTTAACTTTTTGTTTTGTTTTGTTTTGTTTTGTTTTTGACTGGCAAACCAACGAAGTGATGAAATAACTGACCCTTTGTTGATTAAATAATTGACCGTCTGTGTAGACAAATGTGTATTTGTAGCTTCAGTTTCTTTACGAAGGCGTCACTGCACACGGGTTGTGTTTATATATATATATGCTACACATCTCCATTTTATTTTTTTTTATTTTTTTGTTTCTCAAGGAAAAAAAAAAAAGAAAGAAAGAAAGTACGGAAAACAAAGTCTTGATGTAAATAGTCTCCGGTTTCATTGACAACAAACATTATTTTGTAGTCTCCGCAAAAGAAAACAAACGAACAAAAACAAATAAACAAATAGATAAATAAATAAATAAATAAATAAATAAATAAATAATGAAAAGTAACTAAATACGCAAATGAACACACAAATAAATGAATAAGCAAATAAACCAACAGATGAAATAAATAGATGGATACAATAAAATAAGATGAAATGAAATATAATAAAATATGATAAATGAATTTAAAAAAAAAACCCAACAAATAAATAAATGAATGAAAACGTCAGCAAAGACTGTATACGCAAATAACGCAGACCTGGCTTCCTCACAGCCCCGCAAAAAAAAAAACAACCCCGGGAACACTTCGCCAATTAATTAACTGATTAAGTCAGACAATTAATTGAAGCGCAGTCTTTCTGTCCCAAACGATCAAGCAATAAACAGACAGTGGCGTTCCTCCGGCAACGTGAGCAGGCATGGCGTTTCGACCATAAAAGTCCAACCCGGACCGACCTCATAAGCCATAACCATCGCCTACCATCATCGCGCTTCCTTTGATCTTAAGAGCGTGGCCTTCAGACGCAGGCCAATTAAAAGCGCGTAATGTAGGCAAGAACATGCGTGCCCACTGGCGCTTCGTTTTGTCGACGGCGCGGTGGGTGGTATTGCAGCAGGGGCTGTGGTTCGATATGATTTGTGTTTTACAGCTTAGGATTGAGAGGCGGGGAGGGAGGGAGGGGGGGGGGGGGGGGAGGAGGAGGGGTGTGGGGTGGGGGGGGGGATGGGGGTGTGGTGGTGTGGTGGTGGTGCGGATGGTGGGGGCGGGTGTGGGGGGTGGGGGGAGAAGTATAAGGTCGGAACGCGAGCATGTTTTTTTTTTTTTTTTTTTTTTTTTTTAAACAAATCTTTAATCACAGGTACGTACAATGTTTACACAATACAAAGTGAGCAGCAACAAGCTGAACGCTTATTAGTGTGCTCTGCAAAATGACAATACACAAATAATTTACCTGGCGGCTACAGTAACACAAATATTACATTATTTATATGAAAACAATTGACAGTTTTAAAGTTTATAAATCGCATGAAGAATACAAAAAGAGAACACCCCCGCCACCCACCCCCTTCCCCGGAAAGAGAAAAAACAATTAAAAAAGAATGAAAGAAAGAAACGGAGATCAATGAAGAGAGACGATGAGAAAACACCACAGGCACATCAATTTGCCATCATCACAACCTGAAACAATGGCAACACCCCCAGCACAATCCTCTCTTGTCACACCTGAAACCCCAAAAGGCAACACATCTAAAACCGCTTGCTTCGAGCGATAAACCCATGAACAGCCTCAAAAATCAATACATTGATATCCATCCGCAGATTACGGTCACCATTTAACAGAGTTCGAACATTTCTGTAGTGTGATGGGGAGATCGGAAATAGTATTTGCGCGGGTTTCATTAAAACGAGGACACAACAGAAAATAGTGCTGAGCTGTTTCCTCCCATTGCCACACTC
>CM031612.1:26052340-26064840 GCA_018398815.1 Conus ventricosus | reverse complement strand
TATGAATTAATCTTGCAATGTGCCTAGGGCACGATGGTAAAGTAGCCACTTTTTTTAAAACTAAAATTCTGCTTATGTATGTAGTTTTCCATAATTTGGATTAATTCACAAGAGGACAAATCTAAGGGATTTTGGGTTAAATTGTCAGCGTTTCTATTTGCTCCTTTTTTTTGCAAGACTGTCTGCTATTTCATTCCACTTTATACCACAGTGCGATGGGACCCAACAAAAATCAATTCTTATACATAGAGTTATGAAACAATGCAATACATGCTTTATTTCAAAAAGCAAATCTTTTCTAGCTTTGCAGTCCCAACGCTCTAGTGATTGTAAAACAGATTTGGAATCAACACACAGTAGGATTTTATATAAAGCAAATTAAAGAAAAGTGATAATGTAAATATCTTAACAACTTAAGTTCGTGAACATTTAGAAAACAGCTATCCAAATCATTTAAAGTGTTTACAGACGGGTCGGAAATGGAATCCTCACATTTAGCTCGCTCTCTCTCTCTCTCTCTCTCTTTCTCTCTCTCTCTCTCTCTCTCTCTCTCTCTCTCTCTCTCTCTCTCTCTCTCTCTCTCTCTCTCTCTCTCTCTCTGTGGTGCAAACTGCTATCTATATTAGACTTGACCTTGAGTTTACAAATATTAGCCCACTTCCAGTGCCCGTAGATAAACAAGGTGTGTTTGCTACAGGAGCTGTCATCAAAGTAAATAAGGAATCAGTTTATAACGTTCTGTCTGTGTACTATCCTAATGGCCCTAAAGAGGATGACACAGATTGGTTAAAACATACTGATTTTACAAAGAGGAAGTGGATTATTATGGGTGACTTTAATGCTCATGCGCCCTTTTAGGACACAAGTTGTAATAAAGTGACATCAAATAGATTTGTTGAAAATATTGTTGATTCAAGTTTAATTTTATTGAATGACGGTAGAATTACGAGAATTCCTGATGTAGGTACTCACAAATCTAGTGCAATAGATCTATCGCTTGTTTCCCCAAATATAGCAGTAAACTATAACTGGTCCACAGAAGAAAATTGTTTAGGGAGTGATCACCTTCCCATTACAATCCTTTTTAATGAAAATATATCTGATGAACCGTCTACCACCGAATGTAAAATTCCAAAATTTAACTATAAACTGGCCAACTGGGAAGCCTTTCAAACTTTTCTTCTGTCACAAAATACATCACCAATAGAGGATGACGATCTAGATATATTTTATGGTAATTTCTCAAAAGCAGTATTATTAGCAGCTGAAAAGACTATCCCAAAACATAAATACAAAAAGATTGGAAAATATGTAGGCAACGTATGGTGGACAGAAGAATGCAGACTCGCTGTACAGTCAAAGCGAAAAAGCTACAAAACATGGATAAGAAAATATGTCAGAAGAAAACTTTATAATCATGAAACAAGAAAAGAATAAATGTGCTAAAATAATTGCTCAAGCAAAAAAAAAAAGTACTGGGTTGAGTTTTGCGAAGCCGAAGTATCGGAATCAAAAGATGTATTTAAAGTTTGGAAAAAAGTTAAAGAAATGAAAAACTGCTATAAAAAAGTCAGTCATACCCTATAAAGCTACAAACTGATTTTCCTTCTGCTTTGGATAAAGCTGAAGCTTTTTTCTGGTTTATTTTCAGCTTGTAGTCAGTCTAAAAAATCTTCAGCCAGAAAGCCTTCATCACAGAAACAATGAGGAACAAAAAGATGATTACATGGCTCCTCCACAAGAAAACGAACATTTCCTGAACTCACCTTTACTGTTGTCAGAACTAACAGAAGCATTAGATTCTATCCCTTCACATCATTCAGCTGTTGGCCTTGATGGAGTGTCCTATCAACTCATTAGACATTTACCTTCTTCGTGGAAAGTATTACTGCATTCATTATTCCAAAAATGTTGGATTAATGGCACTATTCCAAGAATCTGGAAAAGTTCGGTAGTAGTCCCAGTACTCAAGGAAGGTAAACCGAGGACATCTTTACATAGTTACAGACCCATAGCTCTAACCTCTCATGCTGGTAAACTTTTAGAAAAAATTATTCAAAAACGACTGTTGTATTACTGTGAAAAAAAAAAGGCGTGATTCCTGTTCAGCAAGCAGGCTTTCGAAAAGGTCGTTGTACCACAGACCATTTAGTTAAACTGACCAGTCACATCAAAAAACAATTCTCCCGCAGAAAAAAGCACTTTGGCTACATTTTGACGTCAAAAAAGCCTATGACTGCGTATGGCATGCAAGGCTACTTTTCAAATTAAAAAACTGTTGGTATTTCTGGAGAATGTTTGATTACATTAAAAGCTTCCTAACAGAAAGAAGCATATGTACACGAATTGGAATTCTTGCGTCTGACAGGGGTGTGTTGTTGCACTTCAATGATAAAAACCATGATCATCTTTGAAATAAAGCAAAGTGTTTTATTTGTGCCTACTGAGAGTACCATCCGATACAGTCTGTAGTGAAATATGTGTAAAAACGTGATCCGAGTAATGCCCAAACTAACCAGATAACATGATGAAACGAATAAGTACTGATTTTCACACACACTGACTGACTGAAACCATTTACTGTCAGATTAACATAGTGTTGTTCTGACATTCACATTTCACACACACACACACAGACACACACACACACACACACACACACTGGTGTTTTTAAATAACAGTTCACGGCTGCATATTTTCAAACTTTTTTTCTCCAGATTTTGAAAACCATACATCTCTAGAGCAGGTGGAGCGATGGTTGTGCTCTCTAGCACCTGTGCTTACATATTCTTTTCTAATACACTGTCGCCATTATGCTGAATGCAATGTAAAGAGTATTGTTCTTTGCATCCAAAGAAGACACATTCGTGGAAAATTCATTTGTCTGTTTCATATTTTATATTAAATCGGCATTTTCTTCACAACACGTGTATGTATTAACGTTTCACCTTTTGATAAACGGTAATAATTGCCGAAAAAAAAAGTTAAAATCGTGACCGCTTTTTTTCGGTTGTGTGCCGCATATGGTGCCTGAAAAATGTAAGTGGTAAGTAGTACCTTGATTTTGACTTGAAACCGAATTGTTTCGTTTCTCCGTTACCTGATGTTTTATGATAGCATAATGTTTCTAGTTTCATATACACTTTTGAATTATATCGAATTGCACAGTTTTTTGTGCAATGGCTGTTCAAGGTACATAGGGGTATGCCATACGTGTCAACCCAATTTTCCTCATTTCACAACTTCCCATATTGAAAAGTACTTTTTCCCTTATTCCGAGCCCCAAAACCTTATACATTACGGAAAACGCAAAAACATAACACAAATTGCTGTGAATACAATGTAATACTCAGCATCAGGCAGAACTTCTTGAAACAAATGGCAGTTTATGACAGTTTATGAATAACAATAACACTTACCCATCCAACAGAACCTCCTCTTCCATTCCAGCAGAATGCATCACTTGAGACAGTTTGTAGATAAAATCATACACCCTATAGTGAAACACTGACAATGATGCAGTATTAAAACTGTTTATAAATCCATTGTTTACACACTCTTCCACTTTACCAACATCATGAGTCCATCAAAGTCACAAACCAATTTGTTCAATGCATTTTCAACTCCTACCAACATAATTAGTCCATTGAAGTCAGGAGTACATCATTACTTACTGTGATCCCCAAAGTTTCTATTCCCAATCATACCAATTTCCCAAGAACACACAGCCGTTGTTCTGTTCAACACCGTCACTTGCAAATGGCAGTTACTGATGTTCATCGTTGTACTGCATGGTGGCAGACTTTGCTGCCTGCAACAAGGGGGCTGAAGGGTTGATCTCAAAACATGACCGATCATCTACTTAGTTCGTTCCCGTTTCAGTGCTAAGAGTCCGTGTCGTCTGCTATGAAAATTTGTTCACCTCGCAGTTTGCCTCAGTGATTTAAGATTTGCCCGTATAAATCAGTTTTACCCTTATTGAAACTTGTGTACGGCCGTACAGACCCGAAATCGTAGGTTTCCCGTACAGCAACATGGGTATGCGTCTGTGTGAGCAAAAACAGCGACTTTTGAAAATAGATCTTTTAGTATGCAAACAAAAGCGTCGTCTGCTAGAGATAATAACTCCTGCCGGCACCTGTGGCCCAAGCACAATAACTCCAGTTCATTGCAAATGGCAGCCGCCACGAGCGTTTGATTTTCGGAAGTTTTCGTACTGAATGCTCATGTGTATTGACAAGGAAGACAGTTTTCATTCTTCGGCATGTCTTGTGACAAGAAAATCAGAGGTAAAAGGCCCAAGGAGAGGAGATTCTGCAGAAATAAGTCCACCAAACAGCGAAAGGTTGTGAACTCAGCTGCAGTGACGAAGAAACTGTCCGATCTGAACAAAACGGTGCTGTTCCTTCGTGCTCACACCCTGCAAGTGCCACACCCACTCGGTCTCAGGTGAAAATTCAGAACATGTATGACATTACGAAAGACTCTAGCAATCGTTCTGGTGATTCTAGCCCTGATAATTCCAGTGACAGTGACGAAAGTCCAGAAGAAGAGGATGAGGTGTTAGGTGTTGATCAAGATCTACAGGGGTACTGGGTTAGTTGACAGAGAACATTATTGCAGCTGATGTAACATCAAAACTTTTGTGTGGCTTTCGTCATGGTCTTGTTCAGCTGATCGAGGCTCATAGGGAAGAACTGGCTAGTGGGTTTGCATTACACTGATTGAATAACCATTGTTTTGGACAAGAGTCTTTCTCTTCATGTGCTCAGAAATCAGCAGGAAATTAGAAGGCGTCTGCTGTCGGTCGTTGGGCTGCACTCGCAGTGCGTTGCGTTGGTGGGGACTTAGCTGAGCTGGAAACGTTCTGTGGTGTTATGGACCGACCACCATCAGTAAGAAAGAGTTCACACAACAGAATAGATAAAACAATTCTCACAACAGAATAAATAAACAACCAGGAAGGCTGCTTGTAGTGTTCAGGTGGATGTTATGAGAGAATCTGCAGAAATGGAGCATTCACTCGCAGAGGATACTGGTGGCAGAGATAGTGCCGTCGACGTTACCTTTGGTGGGACTTATATGACAAGGGGGCAAACATCCAATGTTGGAGTTGCATCTATGATAGGATGTCAGACACGGAAAGTTCTTGGTACTGGCAGCGAGAGCAAGGTATGTAGAAGCTGTGAATACTAGGAGAAGCAGGATCCCGGAAGTGATAAGTATTAGGAAATGGTTGGCAAAACATGAGCCTCACTACACGCTGACCCATGATTGTAGTTCTGGTGGCATGGAAAGTCAGACTGCTGAGGATCTTTTTTTCTTTGTCTGTGGATAAATACAACTTGAGGTATAGCAGATTTATAGGTGATGGAGACACAGACAGCTTTAAGATGTTTTATGCCAGTTCATATGGTGATGAACATCCTGTTGAAAAGAATGAGTGTGTGGGCCAAGTGCAAAGAAGAATTGGCACACGGTTGAGAAACCTAAAGAAAAGATGTGGAGCAAGACTTGTAGCTGGTGGCAAACCAACAGGAGGTAAGGGAAGACTAACAGATAAAGAAACCGATAAGATCCAGTAGTATCATGGTAATGCAATAAGGGCGAAACAAAGGCAATTTGGTACACATGAGGGAGGCTGTGTGGGCCATCTATTTTCACAAACGGTCTGGTGATGATATCTCACTCCTTAATGTTTACTTTGCCTCTTAGTGCACATACGAGCAAGCCGAGGCAAGAAACGACACAGCTAACTACAAACATCAAAACAAATTTACCAACAGCTGTCATGGATAAAGTAAAGCCACTTTTCAAAGACCTGGCAAAGACAGAGTTTCTCAGAAAATGTCTAGACGGTTCTACGCAGAACCCCAATGGGAGCCTGAACAACATCATCTGGAAGTTTTGCCCCAAATCCAAGAACCATGGACTGACAACAGTGGTCGTGGCTGTGTCTCTTCGGCACTGGTTGTACTACCCTTTTTGACTTACTGTCTTCAGTGCTGGTTGTACTACCCTTGGTGACATACTGTCTACAGTGCTGGTTGTACTACCCTTGGTGACATACCGTCTACAGTGCTGGTTGTACTACCCTTGGTGACATACTGTCTACAGTGCTGGTTGTACTACCCTTGGTGACATACTGTCTACAGTGCTGGTTGTACTACCCTTGGTGACATACTGTCTACAGTACTGGTTGTACTACCCTTGGTGACATACTGTCTACAGTACTGGTTGTACTACCCTTGGTGACATACTGTCTACAGCACTGGTTGTACTACCCTTGGTGACATACTGTCTACAGCACTGGTTGTACTACCCTTGGTGACATACTGTCTACAGTACTGGTTGTACTACCCTTGGTGACATACTATCTTCAGTGCTGGTTGTACTACCCTTGGTAACATACTGCGAAGATTAGAAATTGTGCTCTGCTGTTTTTCACAACAGTTCTTCACAAGCAATGACTCGCTGCGTATTATCACGGCAGAAAGAAAAGCCCTAGTCAACAAAACAGTGGAGACAGAGGAGGAGGCAGCGGAGTCTTGGGCTACAGAAAGAGCAGGCAGAAAGGGAGGATGAGCCTTACCTGGCAGGTGATCACCGACGCATGCTGTAAGTACTGTGTGTGAATTTGTGTGTCCAATTTTCTCTGAAAAACGACTGATTTTTGTTTTTGACATTTAATACTATAACATTCTTATTTATCACGATAAATGCTTGAAATTTGGCATACTAAAAACTGAAATCCATCTCTTGGTCATGAAATAAAACAAACTCTGTATCTGTGTTAGAGCTATGTAAACATTATTTCAGGTAAGGGTCTGTTGCATACATTTTAGTGTGTTTTGGCTGTGGGCTTATCTGGTTTATTGTCTGTTACAGGCACATGATTTTACTTTTTGACCATGAGAAGGTATCAGTAGTAACATAAAAATAATTACAAGAGGCAGAGATGCTCTGGTTTCGTTATACTGTGCAAAGAGTAAACCAATATTTTATACCTGTTGTTATTTCAAATAATTGATTTTAGAAAAAGTTGGGTGCAACATAAGATAAAACAAATTTGCCAAGTGTTAAACCAAAGTCACTGCTTTAGCACTGTGCAAAATTTGAAGTAGATCCTTCCATAGACAAAGATGTACTGACCATACATAGGCAGTACCAACCGGCCAGGTAGTACTACCACCTTTCAAATCGGCACTATTTTACGCCATGTGTGCCCATGAATGTTTTCACCTTTTGATAAACGATACTAATTGCCGAAGACTGGTTAAACCGCTACCGCCTTTTTCTCGTTGTGTACCGCACATGGTGCCAGAAAACATGGGATCCCACATGAGTTGTACACTCCGTCCTCCACTCCCTGCCGCGCGGCGTGGAAAAATTGGCTTCGGGCTACTCAGAAATCTGTGTCAACGCTTGGCGCAGTTCTTAAAACACATGCAACGCGTACTTTTGAAACAAGCTTATAGCGTCAACTGATCAAAAACACGTCTAAAAAAGCATACATTACTTACATTTATTGCTTTATAGCCAGAAAGCAGCTGGTTTTAGTTGGGATATGCCTGAAGTGGGGCTGCAATCTCAAATATCAAATCTCCTTCTCAGTGACGAGTAGGCTGACTGGCAACACGTGCTGTCGCTTGTGGACAGGTGGTTTCTTTAAAAGTGTTGTGTTTACAACTTAGTGAAATAAAACATACACCCGAAGCTAAGGAAAGATTTTTAAAAAGACAACCGAAAGGTTACTTTCTCTGAAACCTGGGTTGTGCTGTTGTGAAACACATAATGGGTAAGGCCATATATAACTCCAGTTTGGTACGTAGACATGTCACTATCAAAACTGGTACGGTATACGGTGTGAGGAAATCGCGCGAGAATGTGCGATACGGGTTGGATACGTTACATGTCTAACGCGTACCGGAAAAATGACGAAGAATATGAAACTCCCGTAATGTTAGAGCTGACAAACATAATGTTCGTTTCGCTTTGTTGGAGAACAAGGCTTGTTCTCTCTCTCTCTCTCTCTCTCTCTCTCTCTCTCTCTCTCTCTCTCTCTCTCTCTCTCTCTCTCTCTCTCTCTCTCTCTCTCTCGCTGTCTCTGAGAACATCAAATCTGACAAAATATGTTTGTTTCGATCAGTTGAGATAGATCGTGGTCTTTGTCTATTTGCCTGCCTGTCTGTCTCTGCCTGTCTGTTTGACTGTGTATCTGGCTGCCTGTCCGTCTTCTCTCTCTCTCTCTCTCTCTCTCTCTCTCTCTCTCTCTCTCTCTCTCTCTCTCTCTCTCTCTCTCTCTCTCTTCTCTCTTCTGAGAATGTCAAAGCTGACAAAGTATTTTCACCTCACTTTCTTGGAGAATAAAGTATGCTTTCTCTCTCTCTCTCTCTCTCTCTCTCTCTCTCTCTCTCTCTCTCTCTCTCTCTCTCTCTCCTCCTTCTGTGGCTTCATTAATGTCCTTCTTGTTGTTTGCTTTAAATGTTTTGACATCTTCGGTAAAAGATTTGAAGGCTTTAAGATTTACAATATGTTCGGAGCAAAAAAAAAAAAAAAAAAAAAAAGAGTCAGGGTTGCCACAGAAAAACAACAACAACAACAACAAAAAGCAATGACGCACGAGTTACAGATTTATTACAGCAGAAATACAGATGCTACATACCTTGACCTTCATGGGAACTTCAGGGTCCTGAAATGGAGGAAACAAAGACTTCTTTGTTTTGCTTTGTTTTGTTTTAGTGTTTGCTTGCTTAATTCTTCTTTGGGCATTGTTCTTGATTTTCCGTGAGTGGGTTTTTTTTCAGTGCTTTTTATTTTTGGTCCTCCAGCATCCAATTTTCCCCACTTTTTTCTTTTGCTTTTTTTTCCTCTTTTCTTTACTTTTCATGTTTACCTTATTTATTTATTTTTTTTTTTTAGTGGGGCCTCCATTCTCGTACTTTTCCCATTGTCTTTTTTTTGTTCTGTAACTAACTTATACTCACTACGCATTGTCTGTGTGTTTTTAACAGATGGACATTCACTTGCTGATCTTAGTGTTTTAACGTTTGATACAATGCGTCTGGGATTATTCATGTACTCCTCTTCTTCCAAGAGTGTAAATACTTTCTTTCAAATTTCCCTCTTCCTCTACAGTTTTAGAGTATGGAGATGAATAGAATTTTGTCCGTTCTTGTAACACTTGTGACTGATTTGTAATAATTTCACCAATTTCCTTTTTCATTTGCATTATTACATTTTGACTGCCACGAACTTTTTTTTTTTTTTCCAAGGCTAGAAACTATTGTGTTCTTTTTTTCCCTCCCTCCTCCACCCATTTACCCTTTGCCCTTATTTGAGCTCCCTAGCTTTTTTCAAGTGATGATGTTTCAGGGTTTTTTTCTCTTTATTTTTATAATTTCGTTTTGATAATGTTCATTATTAGGATTATTTGCAGACACATGGTCTATCATTTGAAGATTATTTTGTAAGTCTTAAAGTTCATTTCGCTTGTTCCGTGCTCTAAATCCTCCATACTCTAAACAGAAGTTTTTTTTCTTTTGTTTTTGTTCTGCACCTGTCCCAGTGATCCCCAGTTTTCACAAACATTTGTTTACTCTCATCTGTCCATTTTCGTAACATGTTATTAATTTTCTTAACGCAAACGGCATCTTTCAGAAGACCTGTTATTAAAATGCCAGTAAAAAGGCCCTCTATACTATCATCTATCCACTTTCTTAACATGCCATTCATTTTCTTAACGCAAACGGTATCTTTCAGAAGACTGTACGCCAGTGATCAGGCCCTCTGACAAAATCATGATTATCTATTTCAGTTGTTATTGCTCTGTGATCGGTATTAGCCGCAGACAGGACATCACACGACTAGTTCTTGGCTGGAAAAGCAAAACTCAAGTCTCCTTGCAATAAATGGGTTCTGCCTCCACCATGTATACACCTTTTCCTCCCCACGAAGTACTCTCCAGAGATCTTTCAGGTCTGTATTTGTAACCATTTTGTTGAATTTTCTAATTTCCTTTTTCTCATGTGGTTTACCAGCGTGATCCAGGCTATTGCACATGACAGTGTTATAATCTCCCATGCACAGTTTTTTTTTGTTGTTGTTGTTGTTGTTGTTGATTTACGTTTTGATAAAATATCTTGCTAATTCCCGAACAATTCATTTTTTTCTTGTGTTTCATTCGGGACATGCACATAAACTATTGTAACTTCTGTATTTTCCATCCTTATCAAAATAGCGACCATTCTATCTTGGCTTTCTGAAGTTGGACTTTTCCTTGGATATATTTAGATATCAATACGACTTGTCCTTTACTGTTCCACTATGGTGAAATAATTTTCCTCCCCATTATCTCTCCCAAAATGGTGCTTCTCTGTCTGTTGTATGGGTTTCCTGAAGGCATACTTATGTGTGGCTTTTGCTGTTTGAACATTGAAAACAACGCAGCTCTTTTTAATCTGTTCTTAAGACCTCGAGCATTTAAAGAGAGAATAGTCTATCTATTTTTCAAAGAACAGTGTAGTAGTCATCATTTCCCCTCAATAAATATAGAACACACACACACACACACACACACACACACACACACACACACACACACACACAAATGTGAACGAGAGCATAAATCATTGTCCATAAGCGTTTGCATAGTCCGTAACCAGCTTAGAGAAAGGGAAGCGACGCCACAAACTTCAGATGGGCATTACATCGCGCTAAGCCTCCTCTCTCTCAGATTCAGAATTTCCACCTGAAGTCTGATGACGGCGTTGTTTGGTCCCATGCTGCGGTGGTGTGGAGTCCGGTGGAAGAGGATGTTCTGCCGAATTTGAGCGTGACGCTTCTGTAGGAAAGGGCAGCACAGTTTGCGACTTTTGACCCTTCTTAACAGTTTGTTTTTTTTACCTGTCCTTTTAAAGGTCTGCCTCGACTGGATCTCCTCGATGTGGACGAAGCTCCGGGAGAGGGAGACTTGCTGGTGACGTGGGTGAAGACTGGTTGTGACGGGGACGGTCGGAAGTCTTTCCAGCTGAGTCAGGTGCGAGGCTTTTACCCTTGTGACGGTCACCAGCCCTGTCACGATCGGAAGTCGTGCCAGCTTTGTCACTACTAGCACTGTCACCAGCCCTGTCACGATCGGAAGTCGTGCCAGCTTTGTCACTACTAGCACTGTCACTGGCCCTGTCACAAAGAGGAGTCATTCCTCGGCAGCCACCGCTCTCCCTCTGGACCACAGGAGTCATTTCACACGGAGGATCTCCTGCCTGGTGGCCGTCTTTGTAAACACTGGCGACATTTTACCGGTCTGTCACACATCCCGATGACCGATGCCCCTCACCTAGGCATCTGCTACACTGGGAGTCTGGTTCTCTTCTGGCATACCTCTGCTCCTCGTGGACAGCGATGCCCAGAATGGTCCTGTCTCTAAGAACGTTGGAAGGGGAACAGGCGGGAGGGATATCAATATACAGGAATCCCCTACCTGCCTTCCACCTAGTTAGTTTTCCGTTAATGTCCCTCGCCTCTCTGTGTGAAAAGTTTGGACCGTACACTGGTTTTCAGGTTTCTGATGGCATGCAGTATATCATCATCAGAGAACGAGAGAGGGACATTACTAATGGTAAGCTTTGTAGCTGGAATCTCTCGCTCTTCCCGATCAGGAGAATTAAAAATGAAGGTGGTTTTTTTTTTGGTGTTTTTTTTGCTTTCACTTCCACCCGTACCCTTCTAATCACAAACCCCTGCATTACAATTTTTTGTCTGGCGCCCATCGTGAGAATATAAATCTTCCAGAGCCCGCCTATCCCCTGAGCTCCCTCAACCGATTCGAAATCTTTTTTTTTTTTTTTTTTGCACAGAGGAACAGATTTCCGCTGTGGTGAATGGCTATTCGTCAAAAGCGGGGAGTTGATTCTTGTCTTGTTGATGTGATGCCCACAATCATCAGGTTGATTATTTTGGCATACTTTTGGCATTGTTTAGAATGAACACTGACAGGACTCTTTTCGCCATCTATGAACACTGGCAGGACTCTTTTCGCCATCGTCTTTTCTTCTTCCTTTTTTATGTCTTTTTCTTTTCTGCCTTAAAAAAATGCTTCTGAACAAATAGAGGGGTAGGGGAACAGGGACACGATAGCTTATGAAAGAAGTATTTCAAATCACATACCACCGTGTGTCACTGTATTGCACAACATGAAAATCTTCAGTCAAATGTTAACCCGTCTGAGTAAAACTGACAATGATGTATTCAAAAGGATACTGGGCGTCCGCCAATAGAATCCAAACAGGAAGAACACACGAACACACTTTCAACTGTAGATTTGCACACTTCCAGTCACCAGAGGCAGAAGACCGGTAGAACAAAACACAATCGTAACTTAGCAAGCTGGGCTAACACACCACAGAAAACAGATTGAAGCAAAAGAAACAAATCGGCAACTGGAAAGAGCGGAGAAAACACCTAAGTGAGACAACAGAATCTCGGGCTAACTCAGAGCG
>CM031612.1:26039840-26049840 GCA_018398815.1 Conus ventricosus | reverse complement strand
AAAAAAAAACACAAACGAACAAGCCAACAGAAAAAAAAAAATCCAGTCAAAGCGATTGTCCATCAGTTAACACTCAAACTGACTTGCTGTTGGAAAAGGTCTTATGTAGGTCCACAGTTGGCTAGGGCTGGCTATACGGCAAACAGATTAAACAAAAAAAAAAAGAAAAGAAAAAAAAAAAAAAAGGACGAAGAAAAAAAGGAGGAAAGACCTGAAAGATGAAGCTATTCACCCCCGACCCCCACCCCCATCCCCACTCCATTTTTCCAGCCCCCCCCCCCCCCACCCACATTTGTCTGTTTCTCCCTCCCCTCCCTCTATGTAATTCAATTCTCTCTCTCTCTCTCTCTCTGTCTCTGTCTGTCTCTGTCTCTCTCTCTGTCCGTCTCTCTGTGTCCTTTTTCTCTCTCTGTTTCTTTTTCTTTCTCTGTAATTCAACTCTCTCTCTCTGTCTCTGTCTGTCTGTCTGTCTGTCTGTCTCTCACGATCCGTCTGTGTCTGTCTGTCTGTGTCTGTCTCTCTGTCTGTCTGTCCATCTGTCTCTCCCTGTCTGTCTCTGTCTGTCTGTCTGTCTGTCTGTCTGTCTGTCTGTCTGTCTCTCTCTCTCTCTCTCTCTCTCCTCTCTCTCTCTCTCTCTCTGTCCCTGTCTGCCTGCCTGTCTGTCTGCCTGTCTGTCTCCTCTCTCTCTCTCTCTCTCTCTCTCTCTCCTCTCTCTCTCCTCTCTCTCTCTCTCTCTCTTTCTCCTGTATTTCACCTCCCAAATTCCCCCACCCCCACCCCGGCCTCCGCTTCTTCCTCTCCCTTCTCTTATGTCTTGACGTGTGTTAAATCGAAGCCACTCAATCAAAAAGAAAAGGCTCTCGGTTTAAAGCTAATAAGTTGGACTGGTTAATCTAGCCATTCTTCTCGCATGCAAGTCAAACAGTGCAAGAGGATTGAGGGTTCGGCTGCCTGCAATTTCCTTGGCTGTTGTTCAATTGTTCGGTTACACAACTGCGGGGTTCTTTTTCTCTTTCTTTCTTTCTTTCTTTCATTCTTTCTTTCCTTCTTTCTTTTTTCTGTCTTTTGTCGAGGGTTTGTTTGGCTCGTGCAGAAACTCTTCCCATGCTCGTTCTTTTTCCCGTGAAAGAGAGAGAGAGAGAGAGAGAGAGAGAGAGAGAGAGAGAGAGAGAGAGAGAGAGAGAGGGTCGAGTCATTTATGTTGTTTATACCCCAGCAGACCGTTGAAGACCATATCAAAGCTGTCACCATGTCAGTTTCGATTCCACATATCAGTTTTTAAAGGCTCTATTTAGGACCATTTTTCCCACAAAATCTGACATTAGATCAAATGAAAAAAAAAATTGTCTCTTTCAGAGACTGAAATAGTCAGGTATGGTGAAACGTACTTGACCTACGTCTTCATGAAGATGCTGTAGAACATTGGACTCAGGTATAACATGGCGCCAGTGCTAACACTCTATAAGCGTACGATGGTTGGTCGCACAGTTTACATCATGAAGCTTCCATAGCTTCGAAAAGATACCACGGTGTGAAAAAGGAGTAGTGGCTGTAATCGGCACAAAACCGGATTTTTTTTTTTTTTTGTCATTTCGGCCACCAGCGGCAAAAGGCAGAAATCCGTTCAGGTTTGTACGGATCTGTAAAAAAAAAAATTGAAATGTTAGTGACAATGCACCGCCCAAAACCGTAGACAAACGAATCCCAAGACAAAACACGACGCGTTTCGACCTCCTAGGTCTTCTTCAGGCAAAATACACAACACTCAGGACAACGGAAATGAACGAGCAACCGCTTCCGCCTGCCGTCGCCTCACTTTTTAGCTAGATCTGAAAAAGTCAAAAGTTAAGTACGAATGTTCCAGTCTTCTTGCCAGAGGTCTTTGACGGAACTGTGGACTTTTGTGTTCTTAATCTATTGTGGTGTGTGTTGTGTGTGTGTGTGTAATGTGAGGGGTGTGGGTGGGGGTGGGGGTGGGGGGGGGGGGGGGGGGGGGGGGGGGGGGGGGGGGGGGGGGGGGTGTAGGTAATCTCGGCAGTTCTCCTTGCAGCAACTCTTGGCAAGGTGATCCATCGCCTCATTGCCTCGAAAGCTGTCATGGCTGGGAACATAAACGAGAACACTGTTGCAATAAGAGATAGTAAAGAGAGAGAGAGAGAGAGAGAGAGAGAGAGAGAGAGAGAGAGAGAGAGAGAGAGACAGACAGACAGACAGACAGACAGACAGAGAGAGACAGACAGACAGACAGACAGACAGACAGACAGACAGACAGACAGACAGACACAGACACACACACACACACACCAGAGAGAGACAGACAGACAGACAGACAGACAGACAGACAGACAGACAGACAGACAGACACAGACACACACACACACACACACACACACACACAGATTACTGCAGCGTTGGTTGGTTTATTCGGGTTTAAGGTCCACCATCACCTCTGATAGAGTGGCAGACGGAAATACCTATCCTAGCTTAATGGGGAGGGGGAGGGGGTGGGGGGGGGGGGGGGTGGGGGGGGGCAGCATACAGAACACTGCATGCGATACCATCAAAACGACAGCAAGTTAACATCAGTAGAGAAAACACCAAATTTGTATGTAAGGCGCCAGGGGTTAATACTGACAACACGACTGCCACCCATGTGTGTGACCAACATCAAGCTGTTCAGCTTCCCCGTCACAGCATGCTGACATCTCACTAATCACATGCTACAGCATGCTGCTGAAATAAGGGGCCAGAACAGCTCAGTTGGTAGAGCGCCGAACCCGTCGTAATCTGGCGATCCTGGGGTTCCGGGTTCGAATCTCAGCTGAAGCGTTTCGATACAGAGGGATTTCTCCCCGGAATTAACATGGGTTCTGACTCTCATCCCCCCCCCCCCCCCCCCCCCCCCCACAAAATGTCCTATGAAACTATAAACCGAAGTTTCCGTGTGTGAACGCACACACGACATCTTGCACACACATAAAATCCCGTCACAAACTTTCGGAAGAGGCCACCTTGGCCGTTGGTGTGGATGACACGTTTACACATAGCATGCACCATGCGTGAAAATTCGAAAGAATAAAGGGGAAAAAACTGCCTGAGTGACTGATATTTACTGAACGACATGGGCAACGATTGAATATAGCACCAGCAGACAGTTCTCCGGCTGGTTATTCTGCGAAAACTATCAGCCTTTTTTGTTTGTTTTGAAAGCGTGAACAATTACAGTACTTTGTTACAAATATGGTTAGTTCTGGATTATCTAGGAGAATTATGCTCAATCGAAATGTTTTCTCCACAGATACAAGAGTTGAGATACTGCGATGCTTTTTATCTCTCTGTTTGTATTCAACTTAACGACGTCTCTTGACCATGGAAGGTATTTTGTGAATTTTCAAACAGGGTCTGTATTTTGTAATCTGATAATACCATTCTTTCGCGTGAATGACACATTTCAATGTATAATTACGGTGAGTGAATCTCTTATTTAATGTGTTTTTACTCAGATGATGAGGTGTTACACGAAAAAGAAATCAACAGTCAAGCAACATATTTTTAAAAAAAGAAAAAAAAGAGTACAATAACCAACAATTTAAGACAGAAGACATGTAAGTAGAAGCAAAGAAATTACTTGAAATAACCAACTGTACTACGCAATACGCTTCGTCCAATATCATATAGATTGAAATCTTTATTGTACAGAAGATTATCAACCAACTGATAACGATAATAAAGTGTGGAGAACATCGTCGGATGGCTGGAATTTCCAGGTATTCAGTTTCAGAATGTTCTCTCTTCGGAAGGCGATGCAAAAAGTACTATTTCTGGATGTCTTTGATGAAGAAAAACGAGAGCACGAACCACACTATGCAATCACCTCTCTATGGGTTATTCCGTCCGTCATTTTGTATTGTAGTGCCATGTATTTGAGGTCAGAGTTCGGGTTTCGGTCGTGTTTGGGCAGTAACTGAACCACTTGAATACATGAAAAATCTTCCTGCTTCTTCTAAAATTTTCCTTTAGCTAAGCAAGATTTTGTCCCGGGATTTGGGATCAGGTTTTGTTAAGAAATCTCTTCAATGCCATAATTATGTCGGCAGCGACAGTGGAACTACACGTTACTTGTAAACAGTTTGTGTTTCCTGCGCCATCGGCAAAGCACATGGATTTAGGGGTAAACAGTCCAGTAAACATTAGCAAGGTCGGGGAGTGGTTGATGATCGGAGGAAGGGGGTGAGAGATGGGGTTAGATTGTTTCTGCATATCCAAACTGATTTTTTAGAACTGTCTCATCTTTCGTGGCATTCACTTCAGTGCATTGCACACACGCCCGTTTTTTGGTTTTTTTCTAGCTCCATGTCCACAATCATAGCCTGGCTTGTCCCAGTACAGCCCACCGCACCTGCAATCCACAGGGAGCAGTCAGTGTCAAGTCGTCATGAGGCAACCCACCAGAAGAGACACTGCACTGCTGCCGAGTCACGTCGGTGATGTTCATGGTGCCTGTTCTGACACAACATACGCAGGACACCACCTGCTAAGCCCCAAACTGGCGACAATAATTGCTCGGTTGCGGAGCCACAGCGTGAGTGAGCTCTCCCTCCGGAAGGTGCTACCAGGTCCGTTTAACGATAACTTCTATAAATATGCCAATACCGGTGAATCCGATAGACACCCCCCCCCCCCCCCCTTACCAAAGGCATAGACGTGGAGAGGACATCAAAACTGAAATCAACAAGAGCAGGGTATACATGGTTACAGAATTTGAGACTTAAAAAATAACAAAAAAAAACCCCACGCCGATCGATAAGGATGAGCATGGTGACGATGATGTAACGGATATCCATTCTGATCTGACACTTCATGACAGGGCTGTACTCTACTACGCTTACTTTCATATTGTCATCCAGACCTGAAAGATACAAACACCTGCAGTGCTTGTCAGGAAATCTGGGCGAACACTCTCAGAAAAGCGACCCTTTAAGTGGATGAAACTCGACTGTGTGGTCCAAGTCTTCCCAACAGAGCCCGTAGCAAACTGAACTCTGGGTAGGAGTCGGTCGGGGCGAGAAAAATCCCACCAACAAACGGCTCTGATAAAGACTGCCGTGAAAGAACAACATGTAATAATAATAATAATGGTTTCTTATACATCGCTTAATCAAACGAATTTCTCTAAGCGCTTTACAAAGTCATACTACATTCACCCTTCTCATATACAATAGTACACCCTACACCTAGTTACAAATACTATACTACAATAACAAACAAATCCTAATCCTACGAGTGTGACATTCACTTATTTTTCAAGTATCACTGCAAACACTTAGTCCTATAACGTTCAGTCATACAACAAATACATGTAATGGAGAACATACACATACACTACATTTGAAAAGGCCCAGACGGCTATGAGTTAGGTTGTCGCCGCCCCCCCCCCCCCCCCCCCCCAACAGCATTGACTAATTATGAGAAAATAGATGGGTTTTAAGTTTAGACTTGAAAGAAGGGATAGAATCTGAATGTCTGAGAGAGTCTGGCAGTCTGTTCCACGTCGCTGGAGCTTGAAAAGAGAAAGATCTTTCACCAGTAGTAAGCTTAGTCCTGAAGCGAGTCATTCGTAGAAGGCGGTCGTCAGCACAGGAGCGTAGTTGTCGAGAGGGGGTGTAGAGTTTAAAGAGATCTGTGAGGTAAGAAGGTCCATTTTCAAAGAGAGCAGAGAAAGTGAGAGTTGAGATTTTGTCCATGTCCCTAAAAGCTTTCGCTATGACGACGTAAAACCCAACCATTAACGGCTCTGATTGGGAATCGAATCCACGACCTCGCAACCGGGAGTCCGCGACGCCAACCACTTCGCCACGGTGGCTGGTAGCTAAAAAAAGAATTAAGATAATTTGGGCTTCTTGAATATCAGGCCCAAGGTGCTTCAGTGTAGTGATTGTGTTTTAGCGAGCGCTTATCCTCTGACACATTGCTCTCGTAGATTTGACTGTAATTGACAATCCACACTGTTTTGGAGCCTGGTCTGCAATTCGACCCCCCCCCCCCTCCACCATTTTCACACCCTACACTTTCCACCACCCCACCCCGTCATAAACCTCCATTCCCTCCCTTCCCGCCTCCCTCCGCCCCCTCTTCTTCCCTCTGCCACTCCGTAGAACGGCGAAACAAAAAGCGTCACTTATAGTTGAAATCAAATTTTTTTTAACAAAAACGTGAATTCGCAGAATGACTTCAGGTAGGGAAAAATAGAAATAGTAGTGGGACGAGCAAGATGTAAACGTTTCCATTACGCTACGCAGTTGTGACAAAAGCGAAGGAAATGACGCTGCATTGGAAGAAAACCCTTTTATCTGATACAAACAAAGAACAGTAAAAGGAAACTTGTATATGGTTATGAGCACCATGTGGGAGCTATATTTTGCTTCGGGTTTTTCTCCTCCTTGTCTATCTTTCTTTCTTTCTTTTCTTTCGTGCTTTCTTTCTGCCTTTCTTTCTTTCCTTCCTTCTTTCTTTCTTACCCCCCCCCCCCCCCCCCTGTCTTCCTCTCTTTCTTTCTGTCTGTCTGTCTTTTAAAATTTTTTCTTCTTCAACGGGACAAGGAGGCGATTGATGGGGAAATGAGGGAAGAAAGAGAGGGAGGTATGAAGAGAGGTGGTGTGGGGGAGGGAGGAAGGGAGCGGGCCAAAGTGCGAGACGCTCTTTTCCCGTTAGTGAAAATGGATAAGATGTACTCCGTCACGAGAAACGGTCCACCTTGCACCCCCCCCCCCCCTCTAATAAATTTGTCACATGTATTTTTTTGGTGCTTTAGAGTGTATAGATCACGAAAAATCATGTTAACATAAAAAATCTTGGGACGCACTGTCCCGTCTGGCTTAATTTTGAAGGGTACCCATCTCAGGTGCCGCGGCTGCTTTTCGTCGGTCCGAAACGTTCCATAAGTTTGGTGATCACCTGTGTCTTTGTTATTTAAGCTACGAGAATTTCCTTTATGTATTTGTTGAAGGTAATGCCTTCTGCACGATATGCAATAATCAGAACGATAATATATTTAATAAGGTGACCGCAGTAAAGCTACGTGTGTACCCACCGTATATCACGCGTTGCGAACTGTAAATTTGCCAAAGTGTTTGCAATAAACTATCTCTCCCGAAAACTGTGCAACTTATTAGGAACAAAGTATACCACAGTATCAAAGAACAGTCTCTTGTGATTCTTTTGAGCTATGCCACATCACCATGGACCTATGCTGATGCCCTCTGTTGCCGGGTTATCTCCCCTACCCCCTATTAGGCTTCAACGCAAATTTAATTCTTTACAAATTCATATTGGACTTTTATTGAAAATAAAGTTAATGTGCACTTTCCAAGTGTGAGCGCGTATGTGTGTGTGCGTGTGTGTGTGTGTGTGTGTGTGTGTGTGTGTGTGTGTGTGTGTGTGTGTGTGTGTGTGTGTGTGTGTGTGCATTGATGATGATGATTGTTCTCAGATGCTGGCACTGGAAGGCATTCTGTTTCATTGCGACATCTGCCAGACTGTATTTAAATCAACCACAATCTCATCATTCTGAGTCGCTTCCCTCGGCACAAGTAGAAAGCGACTCTTCTGATACGTAGATATGACAGCTTCTTCTTAGTCGTCGTCAGAGTCTGGAAAATCCACAAGGAAGTCAACCATATCTGCGGGCAGGATGACGCCCTTCTCTTCTGCGGACCACACTGGTTCCAAGGTGCCATCAACGTCAATCCAGCCATGTCCATTGCTTGCTGCGGGAACATCAGACATGGTTCGAGAGCCTTCTTCCAAATGACAACTTGATAGCTGCTCCGTTTGATGTGCTCTTGAAGAGTTTGTTTGCACGGAGGCATGCTTGCCATGTTAACGTTGTAGTTTGCGTTCAATGGCTCATCTCCACATCTCTCCTTGAGTAGCAGGTGTCGGAAGTCATTAGCACCGTGAAACAATGTCTGCCGAACATGACACAGGTGAAGGTCTCAAGATCGGCTTTGACTTCTTCAGCGATGCCCATGTACCTCCAAGGCGGGCAATTGTTTCCACAAATCTTGGATTCTGCTGAAGAACTTTGATGGGTTTGATTTTCCCAATGCCCTTGAATGCACTTGTTGTGTCGCAGCCGGTGTAAGCATGAAGAGCCAGGAAGGCGGTGCTGTGCTGTTGCCCGTATGCTGTAGCGATGTCAGTGACGTTGATGAGCCGTTGTTTGTTCCCCATCCTGTGTCGAACAGAATCACCACGTCCTTCACTGCAGAGCGAAGTGCAGGAAAATGAAGAAAATGTCCGAGTCGGGACTCTTGACGCGACGAAGCTGTATCCATTCCGTTCAGCGTACGCACAGTGGAGGACAACTCTGGAATCCGTCTCTTCTTGTGTGGATTTAAGTGTTGGGTTGGCGTCCTTGTTGTCGTCAGCTCATCTGCCGATTGCAGCAGGAAGGCTTCTCCCTCACATATCACATGACTTTTCTGTCCTTGAATTTTGGCGCATTCTCATCTTTGCTCCAAACGTCGAGTAATACTTGGCTGAGCTGCTTCTTGTTTTCGTCGTTTGACAGAAACGTTTTCCAGTCTGCAGGACGCTTGGTGCTTCTCCTTCATGATGATCTTATCGCCAGTGCCTCTCCTTTTCCTTTCCTTGCTTTGATTCAGTCCCGTTTTGTACATGTCTGTATTGAACACCACGCCCGTTCCCTTTGGCAGCATGTCGGATATCATCTGGCTGATCTCCCTGAAATTGGAAGGAAGCTGTTGCAAACAGTGAAACAATGCATTGCCATCGATCACAACCAGCGTCGCGTCATGCGGAGTAGATCTTCCATATCTTTGGTGAGGTACTTAAACCCTTTTGCTTTGTCGGTCTTGGCAAGGAAATTGTCAGCAGTGGCAATACTGTAAGGTACAGGAGTAAGTTGGTATGTCATCAACTATTTCAGATTGAGTTGAACACCTGCTTCCTGTGCCTTCACAAGGACTTGAAAGGCAAGGTTCCCTTGTTGCTTGTATTCCACAACCTTCTTCTTGGAAGTCTTCATGTGGACGGTTTTGTTCATGGATGCCATCTTTTTCAGGTTTAAGCCGCTTGACTGGTTCAAAGAAATTGTCATTTGCCATCATCTCTGCGTGATGACGCCTCCTTCACGGCGTTACCAGCCTTTTCTGCCCTCAACACATCATGCTGAATGCCGGCTGGGACAGATGCTTCAGATGACAGGGCGATGATTTTGACCAAGGCTTCCGCACAGAAAGGGTCGATGAAACTTTTGACTGCATCCTGAGTCTTCATGACGTTGCTTTCACTATCAGAAGGACGCAAGTCTCGATATCTACTGCCAACCTCATCACCTTGTGCCTTACCAGCCATGTCGAGATCAAGATACTTTGACATCTCATGGGTTGTCCTGACCCATCTTTGGTAGGCCTCCTGGTTCGACAGCAGGCTCGTGAGACCAGCGCCACCTCCACCAGCTCCTCCTCTGCTTTTGGCGTGTTTCATGAACGTTTCTTGTCCAGTGCACAGCGATTGCTAGGAATGAAGGACCTTGCCACGCTGAAAGCACCTCTCTGCAGCATCTCCTTGGCTCCAGGGTGTGACAAAGTCAATGTTTGCCAAGAAGACTGAGAAGAAGGTCAGGTAGCGTGCATAGTTTTGTCCACCGAATTTGAAGAAGAGGTCTGGCATTTGGGACATCGTTTGTGCGTACAGCAGAAGTCGTTGATTTGACAGCCTCAAGGAGCGCTAGGACAAGCCATACATGATCGATGTACGACAACCAAAATTGTGCAGTTGGTCCAAAGGCTCCTTCTCTGACTCCGTCTCTGAACTGTTCGTACTCTGCCATGAAACTGAAGATCGCTTCATCTTGCTGAAGCTCAGTCAACGTCTCTTTGGAGAAAAACATGAGGCTGTCTGGAGTTTGATCATGCTATCTTCTGACAGTGTCGGAAATGACGTGTCTTCATCTCTGATTTCAAGATACCTTTCC
>CM031612.1:26022340-26024840 GCA_018398815.1 Conus ventricosus | reverse complement strand
CACTCCTCTTTGTGATTTAAAATAATAGTCCCTCAATGATGACCCGTCGAAAATCCAGAATCATGCTGAGAATGCCAAGTTCGGGCGACCAGAGCCGGTGTCAGACACTCGCGATCGCAACACCTGCGTGATATGGACAGGAGGGAGGAGGCGGAGGAGGAGGGAGAAGGGGGTGAGTGGGGGCAGGGGTGGGGGTGGGGTTAAAGGGGGTGAGGGAAGAGTAAGGGGGTGGGTTGGGTGGGTGGGGGGGAGTGGGTAAGGGACGGACAGGAAGCCAGCCCCCCCCCCCCCCCTCTTGAGAGAGGAACGGGGCTGGGGGCGACAAAAGCTCGAAGACCCCAATAAAGCGCCCAACAAAGAGAGAGGCGGCACAGGAGAAGCAGTATGGGCCCTCACGTTACGCAGTTTGATTGTGCCGCAGAGCGCTCAAAGTCACATTTGCACACACAACTGAGGGCAAGGAACAGTCTGAAAGTTTGTAGTGTTAGAAGAGCGGGAGGAGGAGTTGAGGAGAGGAGGGTGGGGTGGGGTGAGGGGGAAGGGGGTGGTATGAAGAAGAAGAAGAAGAAGAAGAAGAAATAGGTGCTCAAGCCACAGAAGAGGTGTGTTGAGAAAGAGAACAGACGGTGTACTTTTTCGCCCACGTGAGTCCAAATTAGGGAGCAGAGTTCGTGTGTATAGATTGGGGCTGGGTATTCATTCGGACAGGGTTCCTTCCCTTGGTGAGCTTTTGACCTTGAGAGGGTTGTGCAGGTGGAAAATGGAAAAATGGGGGGATCGAATCTTGACGACGTCGACGCTTAAAGCACCAGGTGCGAGAGCCCGAATCACACGAGTTGGAATCAAGTTGAGGGGTAGTTTATTGTCGTATTAATGGACTCATGTCAAATTGACAACAAATGCACTCGTATACAGTCGTTTTTGACCTAATGTCAAGAATCGGTCACTGTAATAAGCATTTCAGAAAACACCATGCGACGTCCACTTTTCTGAGTGTGAGAATCGTCCCTCGTGGACTAACGATGATTGTGTTTACTATTTCTTCTTCCTACCCTCTTAAGAGAATACGCCCCTCTCTGTGTCTGTCTCTGTCTGTCTGTCTGTCTGTCTGTCTCCTCTCTCTCTCTCTGGTCATTTGTGTAGTTTGGCAACATCATGAAAGTTTAATCACTTAAATATGCTCTCTGTTCTGCTAATGTGTTTATGTATGTATGTATGTATGTATGTATGTATATATATATATATATATATATATATATACAAGCTTATAGTCTCCATATATATTATATATATATATATACCCTTGGAGACTATAAGCTTGCTGAAGGCTCATTTTGAGAAGCATTTATTATTACCCATTCACCCACTCAAGCACATACTGTTAGTTAGGCAGAATTATCTACCACTGCAGATATGAATGCTTATCTCCCCCTATGTTTTCAATTTAAGACATAAGAGCAAGCTTTGTCTATCATTTAATATTTCTTGCAGTCATTGCAACACCAAGCTGCTATGAAAATTGCTGGAATGGTGCCCATTTACTTACCCTTGGAATTTATTAGTTTACATATATATATATATATATATATATATATATATATATATATATTGAATTATAAATATTGAATTATATTGAATTATTGAATTATTGAATTGAATTATAAATATTGAATTATAAATGTTGAATTATAATATTGAATTATAAATTGTTTATAATTCAATATAATTCAATATTATAATTCAATATTCAAATTCAATATAATTCAATATTTATAATTCAATATTATAATTCAATATATATATATATATATATATATATATATATATATATATATATATATTGAAATGGTTTTTATGATTTAATCATCGATGCTTTCAAAAACCGTATTGCAGTAAACTGCGAAATCGCTGACACATTCAGTAGGGCCTTGAATCATGCGTTTTACACTAACGTCGATCTGTCACGTTACAGGGTAGGGTACATTCAGTTATGGAATTTCCCGCGTGAAAGTGGCATTTTTCCTTAGGACAGGACAAACTTTCCTCTGCGGCATGGTGCCAGTCTGACAAGAGCTCCGTATGGGGGTGTTCTGAAATGATTTCCGTCGCGCCATTGATCCTTGCTGAAATCTCTTCAGCGGCAGTCTCTACTACTACTCCATGATACAAAATGCTAGCCTGTCCAAAATCATAAGACCTCTGCTTCCCTGTATCTGTCTGTCATTTGTTTCTGCGTCAGTCTCCCTCTCTCTCTCTCTCTCTCTCTCTCTCTCTCTCTCTCTCTCTCTCTCTCTCTCTCTCTCTCTCTCTCTCTCTCTCTCTCTCACTCTCCGCCACAACCCACGTCCTCTCTCTGTGTGTCTCTCTTGTCTCTGTGTTTCTCCGTCTCTTTGTTTGTCTGTCTGTCTGTCTGCCAGTCTGTCTGTCTGTCTGTCTGTCTCTCTCTCTCTCTCTCTCTCTCTCTCTCTCTCTCTCTCTCTCTCTCTCTCTCTCTCTCTCT
>CM031612.1:26017340-26019840 GCA_018398815.1 Conus ventricosus | reverse complement strand
GCATCAACATCACTCTCCAACGCCTCGGACGGAAACGGCCTCGTTTTCGGTCTGGGCGACGAAAGAGAAACTCGTTTCACAGCTATTTCCACCGCCTGAATGTGTCCCCGGCCTTAATCACTGCAATGGAAAGTGGCCGACAGTCATTGAACCCTCCAGCGCCGCTGGGCCGAAAACAGCGAGGATGCTAACGACCGGAGGACACGTGTCGGGGCCCGCCATGTTGTCTTCCTGCGCGTGAGGCGCATGCGTCGAGAATTAAACTCTGACCGGTCCGCGGGTGTCGTGGACGGTCAGGTCTGCGCATGAGGACAGATGCAGCGCCCGCGCTCTCTAAGATTAAGGACCGGGCTCGTTCTGAAGGCGCGAAAGTGATGGATGCGCAATTAAAAGTTCAGCTCTGAAAATCTTCAGACGGTCCCACAAGGCGAGGCTTTTAATGGGAAGAGTTGGGTGTTCCCCCGTTGAGGGACTCGGCGCGTTAACATGATGGGGATATCCGATTTGTATTTTTTTTTTTTTTTGAGGGCATATTTTGCGACAGCTATTAGTATCAGTATTAATATTATTACAACTTACTCGCAACAACTGTCGTTTAAAAAAAGAAATCTTATTCATGAGACATTGAGTCAATGTGTGTGTGTGCTAGTTTTGTTCAAACCTAATGATAAAAATCAAAGTCCTATCTGCAGTCTGCGCTAACTCACGTCAAAGAATTCACATTTTCCGTTTGAGCTCGGGACAGTTTCGCACGAGAGGATGTTCAGAAAGATCAGCAACACAGGGATGAATCAAAGATCGAAGACGTAGAGGGAATGATCAGTGCTATCGCCAATCAGAATTCCCTCGCGCATATTGAAGGCATCCACCTCTTCCTCCTGGTCTGATTGACTCTGTGTCTGTCTTCTAGTCACGGACCGGCTGTCGGTTCCCCACACTTCACAGAGGCGCTAGTGTCAAGTTATGTACATTGGAGATGGAACAAAAAAAAAAAAAAAAAAAAAAAAACCCGGCTATTTCTGATCGCAAATAAACGTCGAAAGTCGCTCGTGTACATGTGTGCGTGCGGTTGGAAAAAGTCCACTTAAAAAAAAAGAAAAAAAAAGGTGTTCCTGTGGATTGTTGATGCAGTTCATGCAGTAAAGTCCACTAAAACATAAGAAGTGTTTCCATGGATTGTTCATGCGATTTGAGTTGTAAAATCCACTGTAACATGTTCCATTGGATTGCTCGTGCTGTCTGTGCAGTAAAGTCAAAAAAAAAAAAAATAAATAAAGAAGAAAAAGAGTACAGTAGTGTTCTCCGCTTGGATTGTTCATGCCATTCCTGCCGTAGAGTTCACTAAAACATGCGCAGTATTCGTTGGAATTGTTCCTGTGGTTCATATCAAGGAAGTCCGCTAAAGCGTACGTAGTGTTCATTTTGATTGTTCACGCGATTCCTGCAGTGAAGTCCACCAAAATATGAGCAGTGTTCTCAGGGATCGTTCATGCAGTTCGTGCAGTGAAGTCCACCAAAATATGAGCAGTGTACTCAGGGATCGTTCATGCAGTTCGTGCAGTGAAGTCCACTAAAACATGAGCAGTGCTCACTTCGACTACTCACGTAGTTCATGCAATAAAGCTCACTTACACAGAAGTAATAGTCACATGGATCGTTCTTCAGCTTCATGTAGTTCGTGCAATATGTATATTCGCAGACATAGAGGGATCGTTCATGCTATTCATGGAGTACTTGAATGCAAGTTATATAGTCATAGAAATAGACAGATGAGCAATATTCACCCGGATCGTTCAAGGGAGTTTGGAGAGTATCTAAATGCAATTTGGGTATTCACAGAAATAGAAAAATAGAAGGATGAGCAGCATTCACCTAGATTGTTCCTGCTACACATAAAATACTTTAAAGCAAGACGCGCATTCACAGAAATAGAAGGACGAGTAATATTTATTTGGATTGTTCATGCTATTCGTAGAATACGTAAAAGCAATATGTGTATTCAGAGAAATAGAAGGATGAACAATATTTACCCGGATTGTTCAAGCTGTTCATGGAATACTTCAAAGCAGTTTGTATGTTCACAGGAACAGAAGGAAGAGGAGCGGTGTGTCCCTCTCATTTTTCTCACTATTCGCCTTTTGTTCGAGTCGCACAGGTCACTAAACCTCTACCAGGAGAGAGACTTGTTCAGTTGGCTGGCTGCCCTCTCAAGTAATCACACACACCAGCTTGTGTTCCGTCCGCCGGTCAGTGAAGGCGGCTGGCTGCCTGCATGTAGGCTTTACGCGCAAGAGACACACCATGTGTATGTGCTTCAGACTTGAGAATTTGACACTGTCACCTGTGAAATGTAGGCGAACAGACAGCCAGCCTGTGAACGGGAGACAGACAGAGAAGCAGTCACGCCGACAGGAAGAGTTGAGTGCCTTCGGTACACGTAGCAGGGCTCCAGCTAGCCGAAGACGAAAATATTAATCGTCCTCAGGCAAACACTACGACG
>CM031612.1:26009840-26012340 GCA_018398815.1 Conus ventricosus | reverse complement strand
TTATTATTATTTTTACAATTTTCCTTGTTAATATTATTTTACCACTTCGTTTTGTTGCTTCTTTCTCTCTTTGTACTCTCCTTTTTCCCTTGTGTCCTGTCTCTTGTTTTTTTGTGTGTCCCCCCTCCCCCCTCCCCCCTTCCCCCCCTCCCCCCACACACACATTTTCTGTCCAATTATTCCCTTATTTTCTTTACCAGTTTCTTTGGTTGTTTTTGTTTGTGCTTCTTTTCCCCCCCTTCCTGTGATCGTTCTTTCTTCTTTCTTTTCTTACTTTTTTTTTTTTTTTTTTTTTTTTTTTTCAAATTTTGGACGTATATGAGTTTTACTTTCAGTTCTCCAGAAACGCAATCGTAAAGTCAGTGCTTTCTCATAGAGACAGCTGCGGTGACAGTTTTTTTTGTGTGTGCCCAGACTGTCTGTTATTTTATCAGTTGTTTGGGGGGCTATAACAGACCTCTCTACCCTACGATTTTTTTTTGGCGTATATTAGGAAACTTGACTGGAAAATACGATAAAATGCCGAGTACGATGAAAAAAAAATCGGCAACATTGACTACAAAAAACAAAACAAGACAAAACAAAAAAAAGTACTATTTTCCTGTTCGAAGACGCGAGTTATTGTCCCTAGTTCCAGTTGGCGCGTGCTCGCTCACACCATGGGCGGCCATCTTTCATAGTGAGCGACTGACACAGATATTCACTAAGAGAATGCCGCCACCAGCGAAATGACGCGTTCATGAGAGTGACGAAGACCTAGATGTTGAAAAGAAGGTTGCCAAAACGTGGGAGCAAGCTTTCCTTGAATGCATTCCACGCAAACTTGGAAGTGCTTAGACCCAAGCTCAAAAAAGATCCAACTTTCCTGTGGTGCACTTTGTGCGAAACGGGTTTTAGTTGTGCTCACGCAGGGCACAACGACAGCATAAAGCATGTTTTGTCAAAATCGAATTGAAAAAAAAAACAACCTATCAGAAGTGATGAAAGGAACACTTCAATTGTTCAAGCATTGAAAAAGGCCGAGGCGAAGTCTAGTGGGACCTGGAGCAGCAGTCACCTGAGTTTCGTGATTTTGTTGGTTTTGATTGGAACGTATATGCGTTCACGACGAGTCTTCACCATAGTCAAGTGTATTGCCTATGTCGTAAGAACATGGCGTACAGTTTATTTTTCGTGGTTTGGGGGCTTGTAAGACCTGTTGCGGGCACGATATATTTACCCTATAGATTATATTTTGACTGAATTACGGATAACTGACGAATACGATAAAAATGCAGTAAAAATGAAAGTTGGCACAATTGACAAAAAAACAAAAACAAGAAAAACAAAAAAAAAATACTATTTTCCTGTTCGAAGACGCGAGTTATTGTCCCTAGTTCCAGTTGGCGCGTGCTCGCTCACACCATGGGCGGCCATCTTTCATAGTAGCGACTGACACAGATATTCACTAAGAATGTCGCCACCAGCGAAATGACTTCATGAGATGACGAAGACCTAGATGTTGAAAAGAAGGTTGCCAAAACGTGGGAGCAAGCTTTCCTTGAATGCATTCCACGCAAACTTGGAAGTGCTTAGACCCAAGCTCAAAAAAGATCCAACTTTCCTGTGGTGCACTTTGTGCGAAACGGGTTTTAGTTGTGCTCACGCAGGGCAAACGACAGCATAAAGCTTTTTGTCAAATCGAAATGAAAAAAAAAAACCATCGAAGTGAGAAAGGAACACCTTCAATGTCATGTTAAAGCAGCAAAGTGCGAGGGAACCTGGGGGCAGTGACAGAACGCTGAGAAATCGATGATCGTGATGTTGGTGGTGGCTGACGCGAATCTTCCCTGTCAACGACCGACCGTCTTGTCCTTAGTCAGAAGATGTTTCCTGACAGTAGTGACAGCAAAATGGTCAAGGTGTGTTTGTCATTCGTTGGCTGTTATAGCCACTCCTGTCCGCCCCACCCGCACCCCCCCTTTTTTAAGAGTAAATAACAGAAAAAAAAAATAGGAGGGAAAGTCGAGTGGGCGGGAGTACGAGTAAAAAACAGAAAAAGAATGGAAAAAAAAAAAGAAAATAACAGTAAAACAAGAAAAGTACTTTGTTTGTGAGCTGGAGTTGTTGTCCGGGGTGGGGTGGGCCGGTGGGCGCGTGCTAAAGGGAGGGCGGCATCTTTCAATATAAGACTGACACAGATATTTATATATAGAATATTCTCTATTATTATTTAATGAGGTTCATAGAGTGCAAGACCTTAGTGTGTTGATGAAGGTGCTAATACGTGGGGAGTTTCTTGATGTTCCACCGCAACTGGAGTGCTTAGAAGCTCAAAGATCCATACAGCCTGTGGTGGCCTTTGATGAACGGGTATAGATCCTATTGCTCAACGAAGGAAAATATTTGTTATGAAGCAAGTTTATAAAAGTTCGAATGAAAAAAAACTTTGCTGGATGGAAAAGAAATTCATTCAGGATACTAATGGATCAGATAGGAGAGCAGGTGCTATGATGTGTGA
>CM031612.1:25992340-26004840 GCA_018398815.1 Conus ventricosus | reverse complement strand
TACATGAATAACTTCATCTCATCATCTCAGAGATAGATCCCAGAAATGAATGTCCGTAACAAGAGTACCGTTTTGACCCTCGGCCAAGGAGTAATCTTTGTATGTCAGGAAAATAAATTAATTGAAGTAACACAGCACCATGAATACGTTGCAATATTTCGTATTATTATAAACCTTTTTCAGTTACCAACACAGGCCAACTGACACAAACAAAACAGCATAGAATTCTGTGATCTTGACACTGAAAAGAGTTCACTGGAAGAAGAGCTCACTGGGAAAAGAGTTCACTGGAAAAAAAAGTTCGATGGGGGATGGAGGGGGAAATTGTAGAAGGCGTGCAGAAAAGGGAGGGGATAGGAGGGAGGGGTGAGGGTGTGAAGGGTGGAAAGCAAAGGGTGAAAAGTGGAGGGAAGGTGGTGAAATAGGCTGGGAGGGGGGGGGGGCAATAAAAACAACAACAATCACAATAACAATAATCATTCTTATTACCACTACCTCTACCACCATTATCATAAGCAAAGAAATAGATAAGTCAAAAAATAAATTGATACATAAATAAAGGACGGTTGAAAAGTAAATTGAAAGTGGAAGGTGAGACGGAAAGGGGGCGGGCCGGGGGGGGGGGGGGGGGGGGGATGTCTTTGTATGTCGTCGTTCACACATTCTGGCTGTACATTATGACACGGAATGCAGGAAGACCTCAAATACAAATCAAACTTATCTTCATAATGAAACAAACAAATGAAAAAAAACGTACCATGAAAATCTTATGCAAGAGTTACACACAGTCGAATTTCAGATCCAGTCGTCAATAAATACTTGACGAAAGATTTGTTTTCCGTTCGTAGGCAAAATTTTGGATGCGCACGCGACCCCCCCCCCCCCCCCCCCCCCCCCCCCCCCCCCGTGTGTGTGTGTGGTGTGTGTGTGTGTGTGTGTGTGTGTGTGCGCGTGCGCGCCCTCTCACGCGCGGCCCTTGCACTCTTTGTGTTTTCCCAGTCCCCCAGCATGTTCGAGAACACTTTGCTTTTACATTCTTATTAAAGATCGGTAAGCAATGGCTTCCCATTTCCTTCACCATCATCAAATCAAAGCAATGATACACAATGTAGAATTATGCTTTCATCAAAGGCATCCTGCCATTGAATCCCTGTCATGATTAAAAGTCCCTGCTGTTATTCTTATCATGAATGCCATTTCGGCTGTGAAATAATTGAGAGAGGAAAACCATCTGAACTTGAAGGGTTCTTCTGTGTCTGTCTGTCTGTCTGACATGGAGTGTGTGAGTGAAGATTACGCGTTACTACAATTACCGTGACAATGCAGTGTATGTGTTTGCTACATGTTTTTCGCTGGCTGGTTTGTAATTATGTGGTTTGCGGTGCTGCACTTTATTTATTTATGTACTTGTCCATTTGTTTATTTATTTGTTTGTTTGTTTATTTATTTATTTATTTATTTATTTATTTATTTATTTATTTATCTATCTATTGCGGGCAAGACCTTTTCAGAAACACTTTCACACGCCCAGAGAATTTCATGTCCAATGAACTACCCGAGGGCGACATCATTGCGATGGGAACAACTCACTCTTATGACACCGGCTGTGGAGGAGAGAAGATACAGGAAACAAAAAAAGCGTGTGGGACGGGGGGTGGGTGGGTGGGTGGGGGGATGGGGGGGGGGGATGGACGAGAACTGGGGGAAGTAAGTAAATACCCACCAGACCTAGCAGACAAGTCTCTGAAAGTGATGATGGCGATGGAATGAAACGGCATTGAGGCGAGCAGGACTTTCTTTGTCCACACACTTCAGTGTTTGGGCTGACGGGACCTATGTTTTATGTCTGTTTGAAATGAAAAGCTGTCGGTTCCACTGAAGCAGGGAGTCGCTGCTGCCAGGCGTCTGGGTGGAGAGGAGAGAGGCAGATACTGTGACAGACTGGAATGAATGAGGTGGACAAGGGGATGATCATACTTCTGGAAGGGTGTCATTCTGTTGTTGCTGTTGTTGTTGTCGTCGTCGTCGTCGTCGTCGTTGTTGTTGTTGTTGTTGGTGGTCTCTTTTGTTGGCGATGTTCTGCGCCTAGTTTCTCTTCGCTGTCAACAAGAGTATAAGTCACAGTTCTGTCACATCAGCGATGCTGTCACGAACACCCTTACTGTTTTAAGTGACAGCAGGTCTCTGCCCAGTACCGTCTGTGGGTAGGGTGATCACTGTTACGTAAGTGTTGTGGGTTTACTGAGGAGTGTTTACCCATCAGCCAAAACTCGAGTGAAGCCAGGTGTATCGTGTGGTCTTTTACTCACACACACACACACACAAGCACGCACGCATGCACGCACGCACGCACGCAATGCACGCACGCACGCACAATCACCTTAAGTGGGAAGACATTAATAAATTGAACAACAACAACAACACACAGAGACTTAGACACAGACACAGATACAGAACACACACACACACACACACACACACACACACACACACACACACACACACACACACACACACACACACACCTTTACACAATCCGTCTGTAATCACTTAAGTGGGAAGACTTTGAATTGAAGCAGAAGAAGAAGAAGAAGCAGAAGCAGATGCAGAAGAAGAAGAACAACAACAACCACCACCATCAACAACAACAACAACAACAACAACAACAACAACAACAACACACACACCCATTCATTACACAATCTGTCTGTAATCACTTTAAATGAGAAGATGTTAAATGAAGAAGAAGAAGAAGGAGGAGAAGAAGAAAAAGAACAACAATAACAACACAATAACAACACAACACACATACACACAATCCGTCTGTAATCACTGTAAGTGGGAAGACGTTCACTTGAACAACAACAACAACAACAACAACAACAACAACAACAACACCACACACACACGCACACGCACACGCACACGCACACGCACACACACGCGCGCGCGCGCGTTGACAAAAAAAACGCACACAAAAAAATGCACACGCACAACCACGTACACACACACACACACACACACACACACACACACACACACACAACACACACACACACACACACACACACACACACACACACACACACATTCCCTTTAATACAGTTCGCGGGCATATACTCTCCAATTCTTGTGACAGGACATAGAAATCTTACAGTTATCAACTACGAACAATTGATCCAAATGTCCCCCATTGTCAGCGGAACTGGAATGCCAATCATTTAAAACTTTTTGGAACAAAAGAGACTTTTTTCCCCAAAATGCTGCTGCCGCTACTTTTGACGCCCCCGTCAAGAGAGAGGAGAGAGAGAGAGAGGGAGGGGGAAAAGAGAGGGGGGAAAAATGAGAGGAGAGAGGGAGAGAGAGAGAGAAGGGGGGGGGGGATAGAGAGAGGGGGGGGTGGGGAGAGGGGGAGAGAAAAATAAAGGGGGAAACAGAGAGAGAGAGAGAGAAAAGAGGAGAGAGAGGAGGAGCCCGAGAGAGGGGAGAGGAAGGGGGGGATAGAGAGGGGGGGAGTGAGAGAGAGAGAGTAAAGGGGGAAACAGAAGTGGAGAGAGAGGGGGGGGGGTAGGAGATAAAGAAGATTGAGAAATGAGAGAAAAAGGCGGTAAAAAGACAGGAGTCAAAACGGGCCCAGTGGGAAACAGAGGGAAACGGAGAGAGAGAGAGAGAGAGGAGAGAGGGGAGGAGAGGGGAGGGGAAAGGAAAAGGGAGGAGAAAAGAGAGAGAGGAGAGAGAGAAGGTAGGAAAGTTTTTAAAACGGTTCAGGGAAAGAGAGGGGAATTTAGAAGGAAAAAAAAAAAAAAAAAGAAAAAAGTAAAAAGAACGGGACAGATATTGTGTAAGGAAAAGGGGAAAAGAGGACACCCCCAGACAGGGGAGAGGAGGAAGGGAGAGAGAGGGGGAGAGAGAGGAAAAGGAGAGAAAAGGAATAAAAAAGGAGAGAGAGGGGGAGAGAGGAAGGGGAGAGGGGAGGGAGGGGGAGGGGGAGACAGAAGAAAGAGAGGAGGGGAAGGGGAGAGAAGGAAAACAGAGAGGAGAGGGGGGAGGAGAAGAGACAGAGGAGAGAGAGAGGAGGGGGGTAGACGGGACGGGACTGAGACAGGACAGCGACGACACAGGGGAAAACAGGCGGAAGGAGGAGGAGGAGGGCAGGAACAATACGGGGGAAAGCTCAGTCAGGGTAGAAAGGGGGAGAGGAAACACGAGGGGCCTGGAAAAAAAGGGGATGGGTGGGAGGAAGAATAGGAGGAGGGGGGGGCCCTTTGGGGGGGGGGGCGGGGGGGGGGGGGGGGGACCGGGGGAGGCGGGGAAAGGGGGGGGGGGGGAAAGAGGCCTGGAAGCAATTTTTTGGGGTCTCCTTGTTTGGGGGGGGCGGGTAGGGGGGGAGGGGCCGACGGCCCCCCTTGTACACAGCTTCCTCCACCTCCTCCTCCTCTCTGAACCCTTCCCGGGCCGGGGATTCAAACCCCTGAATCATTTGTTTAAAAGCAGCCACCCTCTTTTCCCTCTTTTCTCTCTCTCTCTCTCTCCTCTGTCGCTTTTCGTGTCTCTGCCCCCTTTGTCTCTCTTGCCCTTCTGTTTCTGTCTCTGTCGTCTTTTCTCCATCACTCTGTCTTCTTAGCTCTCTGTCTCTCTCTGTCTCCTTATCACCCTCTCCTCCTCTCTCCCCTCTCTCTCTTTTTTCTCTCTCCTCTCCTCTTTTCCGTTTTTCTCATTTCTGGATGTACATGCCTCTCCCCTCCCCTCTCACTTCCCCGTCTTTCTCACTATCTCGCTATATTCCATGCCCCTCTCTCTCTCTTCTCTCTCTCTCTTTCTCTTCTCTCTCTCTCTCTTCTCTCTCTTTTCTCTCTCCTTTTATCTTTCCCCCTGTTTTAGCCGCTCTTCTTTTGGGTTGCCCTGCCTGCTTCCCTTTTCGGTGTGTCTGTCGGGTCCCCTGTCTGTCTCTCTCTCTCCCCCCTTTGGGCGTCCCCCTACCCTTTCCCTTTCCCCCCCCTCCTCTCCCCCCTCTCCCCCTTTACCCCTTTATATTGCTCATACATACGCGCTGAAATCATTCTCCCTGAAATACCCGCCTTCCCCCCCCTCCCCCCCCCTCTGTCTGTCTGTTGTTTTTGTCGGTTGTTCTTCATCTCTCTGTCTCTCTCCGTCTCTCCTTGTTTTTATGTCTCGGGTTTCTGTTGGGGGTCTGTTTTGTCTCTGTTGTCTGTCTGTCTCTCTCCCCTAGCTTCAAGGGCGCGCGCATGTGTGTGTGTGTTGTGGGGGTGTGGGTGTGGGGGGGGGTTGGTGTGTGTGCTTTTGTGTGTGTCTTTTGGTCTGTGTCTCTCCCCTCTTCTTTTAAAACTATCTCTCCTCCCCTCTCTCCCTCTCTCTATTTGTGGGTGTTGTGTGTGTGTTTTGTGGGGTGGTGTGTGTGTGTGTGTGTGTGGGGGTTTCTGTCTGTTTTGTCTGTCTGCTGTCTGTTGTCTGTTCTCTCTCTCTCTCTTTTTTCCTCTTTTCTCTCTCTTTTTCTCTCCTTCTCTCTCTCTCTCCCCTCTCCTCTCTCTCTCTCTCTCTTCTTTTTGTTTTCCCCGGTTTTCCCCTGCCTTTCCCTAGTCCTTTCCTCTTCTCTTTTTCCCTTTCTACTTTCCTTTTCCTCCCTTCACCTCTCTCTCTTCTCTGGGGTCTGTTTTCTATCTCTCCCCGGGTCTGTCTGTCTATCGGGTTGTCTGTCTCCTCTCTCTCTTTTTCTCTCTCTCTCTTTTTTCTCTCCTCTCTCCTTTCTTTTCTCTCTCGGTCTATTTTCACCTGGGTTTTGAAATGTCAGTCGGGGAAGGATTTTAGCGCACGCCCAAACACACTCACAGCTTGTTTGCAATCTCATTCTTATACATGCATTCGTCACATAAAACCACTAGTAAAGTCTTTTAATTTTACTATACATGATCATAGAAAAAAAAACATCAAAACATATAAAATAAAACAAAAAAAAAATTTTCTCTTTTTCCCCTTAAATTTCACAAAATCATTTATCAAAAAACATCAAAAAACTAACCCGGGTAAAAAACAGATTTTTATTTTTCCCGGGCCCAGGTGATTTTTAACTTTTCACAAACATTTGTTTTTTCTTTTTTTTTCTTTTCTTTTCACTGTAAACTTTAAAAACAGGGACACAACTCCCGGGGCACTGGTGTTGGTCTGTTGGCCCCCTGGTCAGGGGGAGACTGTTGGCGTTGGTCTGTGGTTTGCGGGGGCGAAGTGCGCTGCCGGGGTATGAGGTAAAACCCCCGGTTTAGGGTTAAAAACAGTGATTTCAAAAACCGTTTTGTTCTCCTTTCTTTTTCCTGCTTTAACGCTTTTGGCACTTCTCTCTCCTCTCTCTTTAGTCTGCCCCTTATCAAATGGACAGGGTTTGCTTTTTTTTTTTTTTTTTTTTTCTTTTTTTTCTTCAAAAATTTAAAGAAAACCTCTCTTTTTCCTCCCATCTCTCCTCAGCCCCTTTCCTCTGCAGACTACTCTGAAATTTTCAACTTGGTTTTTTTTCTCTCCTCCCCTATCTCTCTGCTTTTTTCTCAGGCAGACTAGAACCTCTCCCTCTCTTGTCTCTCCCTTGTTCGTTTTTCCCTCTTTTTCTCCCCTTTTCATCTCTCTGTTTTTTCCCTTTGCAGAGACAAACCCCCAAAAACCCTTTCCTAAATCTCTCTGTTCGTTCTCCCCCTCGTTCCCCCTCTCTTATCTCTCGGGCCTTTTCCCTCGTCGGGAGCCCAACCCCTTTAAACCTCTCATCTTTGTCTCTGTTGTTCTCATTCCCTCCCTTTCCCTTAGGGAGACCCTTTACTCCCCCGAACCCCCTCTCTCTCTCTTCTTGTTCGTTCTTCCCCTTTCCCCCGTTCTTTTCACCCCGAATTCCTTTTTCTTTTCCGTTTTTGCCCCAAAAACGGGCGGTACCTTTGGGTTCAGTTTTTTTTTCCCCCTGACCCCCGGAGGTTGTCTCCCTCAAATTTTTTTGGGAAAGTTCAAATCATGACCCCCCCCCCCCCGTCTACACGCCTTATCTCTGTGGGGGTTTAAATTTGGGTAATTTAATTAAATTGGGCCAGTTTTTAAACCCCCACCAAAACCTCCCTTTCCCTACTTAAAGGGCGGGGTTTTGGGGGCTTAAGGGGTGGACACTGGTTAAATTTTTAAATTGGCCAGTGAGTCGGGGTTAGGCACCCGGAAGTCCGGGGTAATTTTTGGACTTTTTGGTTTTTCCACAAAGTGGCTCGATGGCTTGAGCCCCGGCTTGCAAATCGTCCCCGTGGGACATCGGGGCGTCGGTCAAACCCGTTTTAGTCAGACTGGGGGGGGTCGGACCGTTTGGGTTTGAAAAACCTCTCCACTAACCCTTAAATTTGGGCCCGGGCCCCAAACCTAGGGGCCCCCTTTCTTTCTGAAGCCTAGCTTTTTTGAGTTTGGCCCTTAGGTCCGAAAAAATTTGACTGGCGACTCCCCAAGTTGGGGCTTTTTCCCCCCAAGTTAGTTTTTTTCCCCCTTAGGTTTTTTTCTTTTTTTTTGTCCGTGAAATTTCCCCCTTGCAAAAGCCCATGTTTCCGCTTGTCTTCAAAAAAAACCGGTTTACAAAAAGGACAAAAAACCCAAATTTTCCCTGCACCAGCTAAAGCGCAAAGTTTGGAAATTACTTTAAAACCCAAAGGGGTTTTAAAGGTTTTTAAAAAAAATTTTAAAAAATTTAGGAATACCCTCCAATGAGTTATCTTTGGGCGTGCGCGTTGCGTTTTTTTCAAATTCATTTTATAACGCCTCTGTGCGAACTTAGCAATTCCCCTACCTGGGGATTTGCCATTTTCCCCTTTTTCAATTTTATGAAATGCAAAATAAAAATATGTTCAGGGATCCATGACACTTCACTGGGGGGGGAAATCCCCTTTCCTCACTCATTGCAAATAATGCTTTCACTACACAAGCGACGGTATGCCCCAAGCAAAAAACTACACCCAAAAATGAACAAGTTCACAAAAAATAAAACAATTTCCCCAAAACAAAAAAAAAAAATATGAAATAGCCAACTGGGAATAAAAAAAACCCTTTACCCAATCAACATAATGGAATAAACCCAAAATATTATCAACAATGCACCGGGGAATATAAATTCCCTTGAGTTGCGCTTGCTAGATACAGGGCCCTTTAAATAGTCAGCTCCGACATTCTGTCGACCTGGAAGGGATGCACTCGAAAACCTGTGGGGTCCCAAGTCCCATTCCCCAAAACGCAGAACTCTGTTTTTTTTCAACTGCGCCCCTGCGGAAATTTTGAGGGGTTTTGATGATCCGTCTCGATCCCCGAACTCTTTCCCATCCCAAGTATTTGGGGGAATTTCCCCAGGGCCCCCCAACAAAACAGCAAAACCCACTCCTTCTCTACTTTTTGCGTCCCCTTTTTCCCACATTTTGGGTCAATTTCCCTGCTACCCAAAATTCAAAGGAAAAATTCGACCTTTTTCATGCCCTGCAGCAATACTGCACCATCCCCCCCACCTGATGCATCGGCCCGCAACAAAAAAGGGGTTTGGGAAATATTCTGGAAAGTTCAAGAGGGGGATGGGAAAACCTAGTCTCTCCCACACCGTCTGCAGTGCTTGCTCTGCACGTCTGGGCCACCGACCACGGCCCGGGTTTCCCCCGGGCCTTGGCCAAATCACTGAGAGGGGCTCGTGATTGCTGCGGAAAAATTTTGGAAAAAAACTCCCCCATAAAAAACCAATTTTAAAAATAGCCCGGGCTCCTGACTTCTGTTTTGGTTTTGGCCTCTCCGAATTCCCTTTTATCTTTTCCCCCTTTTTCCCCTTTTTTGGCTGCTTTGTGTCGCCTCCGACAAAAAAAACCCAGGAACTCCTACTGTCTAGCCCTTCATACGGGACACATCCCCGTATGGGCTCTTCTGGAAACTTTTGGCAACAAAATCTCCCCCTTTTTCTGCTGGGTTCTTTACATTTAAACAATGATTTCTGCTGCGCCCATGTGCTGAGTCTCACTGAATATATTTGCGGAGGGGAAAAAAACGCATGGAAAAAATTTTGGTCCCCATTAAATCAAATTTGGTAAACCCCCACCCCACCTTTTCAGTGATGGTGGGTGGTCCTTTCCAATGATCAGCAGTTTTCTGTGACCGGGGGAAACAGTACCCGGATTTTATTTTCCCGCCTTGGGGGGATTGCTTCCTTTTCCTTCCTGTCATATCGTTCTTTGAACGACCCTAGCCCTTTTGCAAACTTTCCCTTTTCAAAACCCTTTCATGGGCCCCATACCTGTGCCCCCCTTTGGAAAAGGGCGGGGATAGGGCCCAAACAGATCGCGGCCCCCTCTCCCGAAAGGTTTTGTCAATTTAAAGGGGGGATGTTTAAGAGGGGCCCTTTTCCCCTTCCCCCTCTTGTGGCCCGCCCTTTTACACAAAATCACAAAGACATGCAGAACCCCTTTTGTTTGCCATTGCCCCTGGCCAATGAAAGTCATCAAGATCGGTTAGCGGGTTTTTCTGGTACCGAGATGAACCCCCCATGAGCGGACTCGGACCCACGACATGACAGGTCACGATTTAAAAGCTGGTACCTTAATGATTGGGTCCCTTACCTGTCTTCCCCTTTGGGGAAAAACCCGGTTTTCAAAAAGGGCCCCCTTTCACAAGAAATTTCTGTTCCCCCCTCTAACCCCCTGTTTTCTCTCCCCTCTTGCCAACTCCCAAGACTTCACGAAACGAAGGGTTTTTGTTCCTGCCCCTGCCTAAACTCATCAGGCGAAAAATCTATCCCGACTTCCCTTTCCCGGAACAACTAACGGTTTAACAACCTTTTCCCCCTTTTTTGCTCCCTGTTTGGGAAATGCTGCCCCCGTAGCAGTCAACAACCCGGATCCCCCGGAAACCCTTGCACCTGGAATATTTCCAATGTTCAAATCGTGAAGGGGTTTCTCCATCACCAAAGCCGGGCAACTCGCCTGGAAGGGAAGGGGTACGTACTTCATTTTTGCAACTGGAAACTCCCTTCCGGGCCATCGTTTGAGTACAGGTCTGGATTTGCCCTGTCAAAACCCCTTTATCCCACCAGCGTTGTTCGTTTACCCCCCATGAACAAAACCCGTGTCTCGTAAAACCCTTTTACCTCGCTGGCAATCCACCCTTCTTCCACTGGTAACGAACCCTCAGGCCCAGTGCCCCCCCATCCCCGACACGAGCTGTTTCCCGTGCTAGCCCAAAAGGGCCCGCATTCACCCTCTTAAAACTGAAACCCTTTTTGGGGGCCACGCAGGTCGTTTTCCCCCACCGGGGCCTTATTTCCCCCTCTTTTCAAGGGCTGCCTTCTTGGAAACCTCATGCGACCCAAACCCTCGCCAATGTCCCTTCTTTTGACAAAAAGAAAAAACCTAATGTCCCTTTGCCCTTTTCCTTTTTGCCCCCACTGGGTTTTCGACTTTGCAGACAAATCTTTAGTCTCCTTTTCACTCTTCTCACCCCCTGCCAGCCCCCTGTTTTTTCCTGCACCTTAGTGGCCCAAAAATGCCTCTCTTACACCTTGCGAAACTTCAAACCAAAAAATTTTCCCGCGTTCTGGCTGTTTTCTCTTTCAAATGTTTGGTTAACTCAGGGCCGCAACCCGGGCAAAAATTTGTTCCCTTTTATAACTAGCTCTTTCCCAATTTGGGGAAATCCTTTTTCGTACCACTCAAAATCTAACCCTTTTTCCCAAAAAAGTGATCTTTGAGTGCACCAAAATGAGTGTGTTTCCCCCCGCTTGCAATCTAGCTGAACGAAATTTCTTTTTGAATCCTTCCTCTGGGGAGGGGCAAATCCCTTCATTAAAGATCCTTTTTCAGCACCAAAAACGGGGGGCTGGGGTTCTGCTGGTAACGCAGTTTAAAATCTGCAATGCCTTACCGTCATAACGCCCCACAAAATGACTGCCCCTCCCTTTTGGAGGGCCCAACCCCCCTGGTCGCCCAAACGTTTCGAAAGACTGATGTATGCGTCAAACGAATCGGGTTTCCCCTTTAGAGAAAAATTTTGGTAACTTGGGTTTGGGGGGGGCTATAGCCTGGGCCGAGTCAATGGAGACTGAAAAATCCCATCCCCGGTGGCTCCCTTTGTATTCTCACTTTCTCTAAATTTTAAAAAGAACCTTTAATTTTTTGCTCCTCGCTTCCCCTTTTTCTTTCTGGGGTTTTTTCCCCCCCTTTCTTCATTCTTTCTGTCTCCTGCGCTTCCCTTTTTCCTTTTTGTTTTCCTGCTTATTCTTTCTGTTTCTTCCCTTTTTCCCGATTTTTCCTTAGCCTGAATCCTTTAATTTTTTCTGTTTTTTCCCGGCCTCTTTCTGGATTTCGGCCGGGCTTTTCCCCACGTTCATCCTTTTCCCTCTTTTGCTGGTTTTCAACGAATGCGCGAATATCTCCTGAGTAACCCAGATCACGAGCGGGCGTTACAAGTTGTTCAAAAAGGGGTTTTCTTTTTTTTCCGCCCATTGTATTTTCTTTCTCTTTTTTTTTTTTTTTTTTTTTTTTTTTTTTTTTTTTGAAACAGATTTTAATACTTTCGAAAGCCAATGGTGGTTACCGACCGAGTGACGTTTAAAAGCACAATCCCATGGGAAAGTTAAAATTTTTGCTTGGGGCAAAAGTAGTTTTTTTTTTTTTTTAAAACGCCCGCGCCTGCCCAACTATGAGAGCGAAATTTTTAGGCCCAAACTGTGCGAAAGAGTACTTGGGGGGTGAAAAACCAAGCCTAGTAAATTTAAATAAACTTGGAAGCAATGCCAAGCCTTTGTATTTAAAAATTCTTGGGAAACATACAGTTTAAAACAACCCCTTGTCTTAGGTTTTCAATACTTGAAAAACCCCCCAGCTTCCTCTCTGAGAAGTTGAACAAATTTAAAAATAAAAGGGCCAGAATATTCCCGGCAGGCTCGCCAATAAATTGTTTAACCTCGGTTTTTAATGTCAGTGGAGGAAAAGGAAATAGCGCACAGCCCAAAACACCCCACAGCTTTTTGCAATCTCATTCATATAAATGGGATTCGTCAATTTAAACCCTAGTAAATTTTATTAAATTTACATAAATGTTTATAGAAAAAAAACATCAAAAACATATAGAATTTAAACAAAATTTAAAAAATTCTCTCTTTCCCTTTAACTTCACAAAATCATTTATCTAAAACTTTATTAAATAACCCGGGGGATTTTAAAAAGATTTCTACTTTAACCCGGCCCCGGGGATCTTAACTATTTTACGAAAACACTGGGCCCTTTTTTTTTTCTTTTCCCTTTTTTTTTTCACCGTCACTTTCACAAAAACGACACAACTGCCCGGCCCGGTTTTTGGTTTTGATTTGGGGCCTGGCAGGTGAGACTGTTGGGGGTTTGGGCTGTGGGTTTTTGCTTGGCGGGGGGAAGGCGCTTTTTTTCCAGGGATGGGGGTCGAAACCCCCCGGGTTGGGTTTTGAACAGTGACTATCAACATCGATCTGTTCTCCT
>CM031612.1:25972340-25984840 GCA_018398815.1 Conus ventricosus | reverse complement strand
AACTCAACAAACCATGATACTGACTGACTCCATGAACCTGCTCCCCCCAAAAAAAAAAAAAAAATTGGAAAGTGGAATGGGAAGCCCTGCTTGGCGTGAAGTCATGTGCGGCCTTCCATTGAAGAGACTCACATGGATGTACTGCCCAGGACACGCAGGTATCAAAAGGAAATGAGAGAGCAGACACACTGGTAGGCAAGGCAACGATTAGAACTGGACTACTGCTCGGCTGTTCTGATGTGATGAAAAATCTAAAGAACCACCTCAACATGGCTAGAGAATTTAGAAACTAGTATATATATGCTCCTGAATAGGAGTTCACCATCTACGATTTGTCATTTTACTTGATGTGAGGCTTTTATCATTGTGGATTGGCCTGATGAAGTTACTAACAGCGAAAATTTGTTAAAAATACAAGTCTGAGACATGAAGCGACTGTTGTTTTTATTCTTGTATTTTACCGTCTCCGGTTTTTACTTCAGTCTGTTCTACAAGGTGCAGACCTCGGGACAACATAAAAGAAAATACCATGGCAACATACGCCAATTAATAACAACCATCAAGGAACTTCACGACACTTCCGGTTCAAGGACCCCCCCCCCCCCCCCCCCCCCCCCACCGCGCTCCTTCCCCCCCCCCCCCCCCCCCCCCCCCCCCCCCCCCCGCGTTGGCAGCGCTACAGGAAGTGTACGGATGTCAAACCAAGGGACTTAACGCTCGATGAAAGTGTTCGCCTCAGGGTATCCGAGGGGCCTCACGTCCGCTGTCGAACAAGGTGGATGAGAGACGACGCACGGGTCAAGAACAATAGTCCTATTATCCTGAAGTTGCCAGGAATTAAATCAGACACGAGAACACTTCGATCCATGGCCTCTCTCAGCGGATGGCGGGGGCCTAAGGGACTACCGTGGGAAAAAAAAAGAGAGAAGTTTCCTTCCAGAATCCAGGAGCAGGCGACTGCTTTTCTATCTTTCGACAAAGGGGGCAGCGCTCAGGTGTATAGAAGCCTAAGCCTGGCATTGCTCTAAATCTGTATGCGCTCGTGTGTGTTTGTTTTTTGTTTTCAGAAAGAGAGAGAGAGAGAGAAAGAGAGAGAGAGAGAAGAGAGAGAGAGAGAGAGAGAGAGAGAGAGAGACAGAGAGAGGGAGAGAGCATGCTTGTGGTCTTCTGTAACACAGATGAAGACGCATGCCACTTTGAAGAATTCGACGAAAGGTCAGGCAGGGGCGATCTCGTCGATCGGGTGGGGAAGGAGGGAGGAGGTAGCCAATTTATTTCGGGAAGTTTGCAGAGGTCCTAAGTGTTTTTTTTTTTCTTAATGAGGAAGACGGAGAGGAAGGGAATAGAGTGGGGATTAGGAGAAGTGCCGGAGAGGGGGGGGGGGGGGGGGGCGGAGAAGGAAGGAGGGTGATGACTGGTAGTGATGGAAATTTGTTTTGAGTAACTGGATGAATACAGTCGTCCAAACGTTGTTGAGGATGGAGAGTGCACAGTCCAGTCATTGTCTATCGCAATTGCTCATGAGACTTTTTTGTAAGATTGTTTCCCCCCCACCCCCACCCCCACCCCATTCCTTACTCCCAACGTGTCTCCTACCTCCATACTCCACTAAGAGCGCTCTCTTTGAGGCACAAGTTGGGAGGAAATTGGAGGGATAGCCTCAGAAAATCGCCTCCCCCCCCCCCCCCCCCCCCCCCCCCCCCTGCCCCCCTCCCCTTTGCTACTCCAAACCCCTCACTCCTCATCGTGCCTTTCACACTGATTTAAGATTTCACGGCTACAATTCATTGAAACTTGTGGGAATGGGGGGGGGGGGGGGGGGGGGGGGGGGGGGGGTGGGGGGGGGGGGGGGGGGGGGGGGTGCTGAGGAGTTTAAGGAATGAGAGTGTGTGTGCGTGCGTGCGTGCGTGTTTGTGTGTGTGTGCGTGCGTGCGTGCGTGCGTGCGCGCGCGCGCGTGTGTGTATATGCCTGTGTGTGTGTGTGTGTGTGTGTGTCTGTGTGTCTGTGTGTCTCTGTGTGAGAGCGCGCGCACGCTGTTTAAACTATATTTGTATTTTAGTTTCATAGATGTATTGCGGGAAGATCGAACTGGAGACAGAAACTGCATAACCCAAATTTCTTCGAGGTTTGTGAGTCTGTACTGTAGTTCAGTGTTGTTAATGTCCGGCCAGTTAGACTGATTATCGTTACGGTTTTACTATTGTTTGGGTTCGGGTTCGTGTCATAATTTGTACAATCCAATATGTTCGAGACTTGAGAGGTTCTGCTTTACCTCCATGTTGTAGATAGTGTTCGGCCAGTTTGATTTGTTGTTGGTGGTATTCGTTGTAACCCAATTAAACAGTCTGGAGCGCAGCCGGCATATAACTTTAACTAGCCTCCTCCCCCCCCCCCCCCCAGCCTTCTCCCACCCTCCACCCCCATCCCACCCCCGAATCCCGACATTGCTTGTAACCTTTATGCTTATGAGTTACTCGCCAGTTTTTAGGGGAAAAGTCAGATGCAAACGGTGGGTGTATAAATGGATCAAAACCGTAGATATACTACACAGACACACAGATTGGCACACACACCACACACACACACACACACACACACACACACACACACACACACACACACAGAGGCAGTACCCATTTTACATTTATGATAAACCAGTGGCTGGTCACAGTGTCAATTTGTCAGGGTAAAAGGATTTCGTGTGCGGCAGTTTGAGAGGACTTCGATGACTCCGCCATTTAGGCTGTCAACCTTTGTGTGTGTGTGTGTGTGTGTGTGTGTGTGTGTGTGTGTGTGTGTGTGTGTGGAGACTGCTTCCTCTTTCGTCATTATTCTTTTGTTTATCTTTTCCTTTTTTTCCAAGAACAATGAATGCCGGAATGCCAAGGGCTTACAGCAGGTGAGCCCAATCTGATCATCGCGCCTGTACTGTATTACTATCAGTTTAGTGAAGGTGTCGAGGGCGCGGCTTGTGTCTTTACCCTGGTATAGGATTAGGACAAGCCTATGCCTGTCCTCTGTAAGATACAGTCGTTAATGGAAGGTTAGATGTATGTCTATATTCCCATACAGCGTGGTTGTTGGCATGGTAGTCAACGTGGTGATATTAGGGTCGAAAATCGGTTCTTCAAAGAGCCAGAGCTGGGAAACACGCGAGAATCATTCTACGCCGCAGGAATGATCGCAGTCGGCATGGCGTTCTAGCAGGCTCACTCTCTGAAGAGCGCTGTACATAGCGCCTGTGGCGTACGCCGTGAACGCGACTGGCCTTCCAGCGTAGGGCGTACACCAGTGTTCCAGCCATCACAGAGTCACAAAATGCTTGAACCATTCACGGTGAAAAGACTCGATTTCTGCAAGTTGGAAAGATGATTCTGGAGTAGTGTCGCTTGAATTTGTTTTCCTGTAAAAAAAAAAAAAAAAAACACAACAAAAAAAAACTATCGAATTCTTGAAGAAAAAGGAAAAGGAAAGAAAGACAGGCAGACAGACAGACGAACGGACGGACTGGTGGACAGACGGACAAACAGACAGACAGAAAGACAGACAGACAGAAAGAAAGAAAGAAAGAGAGAGAGAAAGAAAGGGTGGAAGGGAAGAAGGAAGGAAGACAGGAAAGAAGGAAAAGGAAAAAAAGTGCTCGAAGATTTTCTATATGCATAGATATTTCTGGGGGTAAAGATGAGTTGATCCAAATCTGTGTGGAAAGTCAAACAAATGCCATGGAACCGCAGTTTTGGAAAAAAAAAAAAGCCATAGGTAGCGTGTTTTGCTTGGGTATTTGGGTCGTTCATTGAGCATGCAGGTTAGAGTTCTTTCCGAATAGAAACAGTGTTAGTACGGGGAAAACACACACACACACACACACACACACACACACACACACACACACACACACACACACACACACACGCACACACACACACACGCACACCACACACACACCACAACCGCAATGTTCAGAGCGTATGCTGTAAGTGCTACGGTAGTCTTTTTGGCAGGGTGGAGTTTACGGCGTATAACACCAGAATTCATGTTCAGAAATGCACAACCCGACGACTTTGCATGAGCATAATGGCAACATCATGGACGCATTCACTTTCTGCTTTTAAAAAGTTGTAAGGCTTCAAATTTGCTTTTGATTTAATATAGATCCCGTCTTTGGTGTTCTTCTTGTCCTGAAAGAGTCTTTTTGTTTGTTTTTGAGGTTCTGTGTTGTTCTTTTGTATGTCGTGTGTTGTTTTCAGTTTTCGCTTTATTCATTGTCCTCCTGACGTCTGCGAACGATAACACTATCCTGGTACATGAGAGCCTCATGCCTCCCAAGACTCATACTCATAATGCAGTGTCTCCTCTGTCCTGTTGGATAGTAGCGGCACGATATCAATGTAAAGTCCTTGCGGGTGACTGGCACTGGAACCGCGACTTAACGGTGTTTGAGGACAGTCGAAACGAATGGTGTGGGAATAATACTCTGGAAAGTGCACGGGTGATATTATTGTTTAAAAAAAAAAGGGGGGGGGGGGGGATGAAATAAAGAAAGCGTTCGCTCCTGTAAATTTTTTCCGTCTACTTTATATTTTATATATTTTATATGCAGCTAGTGAAGAGTTTTCATATCTGTAACGTATTTTCTTAGTTTCATGTTCCCAGTTTCTCCATCTTCAACCCCCCCCCCCCCCCCCTCCCCCCCCCTTGGGTCCAAATCTTTGCCAAGTTATTACTATGAAGACAGTTCAGTTGTTGGCCTGCACTTGTTTTTTTCCCCCACTATTAGATTGTTCGTCAATGTATTTGTCTGACTTTATTCAAGTTTAAAAGGTTGTGCCAGTCTTGAATGAAAGTTACTCTGTGTTAGGTTTTCTTATATTTTATATTTTTTTTCCCGGAAAATAATATTTTGGAAAGAAGACATTGAACCACCCCACGGGACAACAGACACTGATTTTTGCTTGAATTCTTTTGTTTTATGGAGTTCTTCATCATTGACAGTGCCGATTGAAGTTTAAGAGAGAGAGAGAGAGAGAGAGAGAGAGAGAGAGAGAGAGAGGAAGAGAGAGAGAGAGAGAGAGATGGGGTGTCTGTCGGTAACAAATATGCATCATGGCTTTTAAGAGGTTAAATGAAAAAGACCTTGGGCGCAAAAGGGTTAATCTCTCATCAAGCTCAGTTCCCCCACTAAGTCCAGTCACCTTTCACACTGTCGAGTTTTAACTTATCTCTCTCTCTCCTCTCTCTCTCTCCCTCTCTCTCTCTCCTCTCTCTCTCTCTCTCTCTCTCTGTGTCTGTCAATCTCTCTCTCTGTCTCTCTCTCTGTTCTCTCTCTCTGTCTCTCTGTCTCTCTCTGTCAAGGAGCGTGAAACCTCTCACAAAAGGCATTAGACGCTTGGAGACAAAGGGACATTGTATGTGGTATACAAATAGGTAATTGACCAATTAACCAGGGTACCTTACCCACCGCACACGGCCGAAGTGGTCAGATGACAAACAACACCTAGGAGAGAGTTCGGACCTGCCTGGTGGCGAAAGGGGGGAGGGTTGTAACCACTACGACCTCGGGCCCCAAGTGAGCGCTAAATGCTCGGTCAGCTGAGGTTCTTGTGTAAACAGTCAGTGAAGAGCAGGGGGCCTTGGATTTGTTCAGATGGTATTGCCGTGGTCACTGTGTTGGTTCTAGTGTCAGGCCTGGCCTGAATGCGTGTGGAGGTTGTAGTAGCCCTCCTTAAGGATAAATTACTGTGTTAACTGACCACCGAAGTCGGCGGGGAATTTTCCGAATGTCCTGATCTGGGGCTAAAGTGTGTGTTTTGCTAATCAATTAGGTAGGGGTGTGTGTAAATGCTGATGTGTGTGGAAGAATGTAAGCGAGTGGAGAATTCAGGGTACTTGTGAAACTAGGGGTTGAGACGCATCAGGGCCAAAGGCATGGCCTAAGGAGGAATCCTTTGTTTCCCTCCCTATATAAATTGTAGGAGAGCCAACGTTGTCAGGAGAACAATCACCAGGAGAGAGAGAGAGAGGAGGAAGGCACAGAGAGAGAGAGAGAGAGAGAGAGAGAGAGAGAGGAGAGGAGTGGGGCAGGACAGAGAAGGGTCGAGAGAGACGTTGGCTGGAGATAGAGAGACTGCAAGGTTTAGAGTTAAAGACAAGCTGGAAGGAGAAAAGGAACTAAGTTTGAAGCCCAGAGGTGGTCGTGAGACAGACAAAACTGAATTTGAACCCAGAGGTGGGTGAACGAAGGACGAAGAAGAGAAGAGTTCGACGTCGGAGATCAGAGGGACGACCATCGAAGAACCCAGTTCTGAAGATGGAGCCAGTCAACAAGGCATCACCATCAAGCAGTGCGGAAGAAGACGTTGAAGAGACTTTTTTTTTGTTTCAAGAACTGTGGTGTGGTGTGAAAAGCTTGGTTGTGTGTGTGAAAACCTGGCCACGGTAAAGAAGTCAATTTCCATTATAAACCGGGATTAGGATGTATTGATCTTTTAATGTGTTGATTTATTCATTGTGTGTGATTGATGTTCATGATTAATTATAAGTAGCATAGAAATTGCCACCATTTTTCTTGTTCTCAGTCGTTTAGGAAAGAATAAACGAATGCGTGGACATCCATTCCAGAGAGAGTGTGAAAGTTTGGGGGTGCATGTGTGTGAATATGCGTGGTATGCGTGCAAGTTAACATTGGTGTGTTTAAGCCGACTAATAATACTCAACTTAGTGCTCTTAAGCAATACCATCACGATTTCCCCCGTCTGGACAAAAAGTTGGCGAGCCTTGCCAGGATTGCATGGCCCAAATTAGTTTCAGGAGGGAAAACAATGAGTACTAGAGTAGTACTGGGCGAAGCGTCCATAATAGGTATTTTTAATTAGCTCTTCTAATTATTTCCTTTAGTCTTTGAGTGTTGAGTTTGACTTGTGTGTCAGGGTGATTGTATTAATCAATGGTCGTTCAGAGGCAATGAAGAAACGAGGGTTCTAGTTTAACTCACCAGAAGCTGAGGTTTATGATTAAGCTTCCTTTTGTTAGGAACATTACCACTGGGTGGTGTACTCGTACCGTTTAGTAGATAAACTGTGTACCAACTTTTTCCACGTCTATAAGTGTAACTGTTTTAGTGGAGCTAAAACATTAAGAAAAGAAAATGGATGAGAAAGTTTTTACTCCCCATTGCGGAACTGATTAGTTTAGGGGAGAAACTGGATTAACAGGAGAGGAACTTGCGTAAAAGGGGATTCATTGAAGCTCAGCAGAAAGGATGAGAAGATGAAAGGGCTTGAAAGAAGGAAGTTTGATAAGGTGAACAGCTCGCGCTGTTCAAAAGAAACTCGGATTGCCGAGGCTGCAGAGACTTAGACTCGAACACTGCTGCGTCGATGGCGAAAGCGATGCAGCGTGCTGCAGCTGCCAGAAGCCAAGAGCAGATGCAGAGAGTGCGCTGCAAAGGGCAAAGCTGAGCGGAATCAGTGATTCTAGCAAACAAAATTGAGTTGGAAAGAATAAAGTCGAAAATGCCCCCCCCCCCCCCCCCCCATAGTGAAATTGTCACCAGTTCGAAGTCAGTAGGCCGCCAGACTAAGGTTGCGCACCTAGACCTAAACTACCACTGTTCAGAGAGAACACTGATTCGACGATGCCTATATCAGTCGGGTTGAATCGTTTGCCGAGCACGAGGGTGGCCGGAAGAAGACCTCGGGCAATAAACTGTCTGCCTTGTTGGACAGTGTCGTGCGTTACACACTGTTTCCACCCTACCCAAAGGTGATCAGAGAGATTTTGACAAGGTGAAACAAGCAGTACTAAAGGCTGTATGATTTGGGGACTGAAGAAGGTTTTAGGGTAAGTTTTCGCGAGCGCGAGAATCGAACAGGGTGCGACATACACACTGTTCGGAGTCGTTAGACTAGATCATTACTTTAACAAGTGGTTAGAAACTGAGTTGAATTGGACTGTGATTTTGAACGGCCTCAAGACACTGGTAATGAAAGAACAGATACTTGACGGGTTGTGGGCCGGGCCTCACAATACACACAAGGAGAGGGGGTTTGTCGTGACAATAGCTGAAGTACTTGGAAGCCTAGCAGAGATTTACCGTCCGTGAGACGAGGCGCGATTGCCTCAACAAGGAAGAGGCCGGGAGGCTATCCAGAGGCGGTAGGCCAGCACATGACTCACACGACGATTCAGTAGTACACACGTAGGCCACGGCGTCACGTGAGCAAACAAGGGTGAAAACCAATTAGCCACGTGGCTAGGAATGAGCCGTACTGTTTTTGTTGCAATAAGACGGGACCACTTGGCTAGGGATGTATATTTAAGTCACAGAGGCAGCGCAATGAGGATCAGGGCAAGATGAGGAGGCAGATAGAAAGATGAGCAAGATGACAGGTTTGATATTTTGCTGGATTGTGCTGTGTGTTACCTGATTCAGGCGATTACATGGATGTGCAAAGGAGAGTGGGAAAAAATGTGGTTTATTTCATTAGAGACTCTGGGTGCTACTGGCGTTAATGGTGAAGGAGTCCCTGGTGGAGAAGGGGACAATTCACTGTAAAGCACACAGAGGTGTAGACAAATAGATGGAACAATAGTAGAAATTCAAAACGCATGGTGTTCATGATTCACCATTCTATAGTGAGTTGTACAGGCGTTGGCTGTTCAAAAAGCCGCCCGTATGGATCTGGTGATTGGAAAATTAGGAGCACGTGGTACGAAAAACCAACCTGACTTCTCTGTTGAATCAGGCGAAAAGGAAACACGTTGAGAAAAAGGCCCCAGGCGTCAAAACACACCAGTACGCAATGGAAGCGTGCAGTGAGACAACCCGGTCACTTGCGAGCAGAACAAAGGGCGACTACTCGCTCAATATAACTGTTTGGTTTTGCCATACAGAGGCGAAGATAGGTGTGAAGGAGGGCACCATCGGGTTGAGATGAAGGATGGCGTATTGTACCGGACTTTCCACTCACCTTGAGGTATCGGGGAGGAAGACAAAACGACAGATCGTTGTGCCTTCGAAACGCAGAAAGGCGGTGATGATCAGAAAAACATGTGCGTCAGCCTCGGGCCATCTCGTAGATAGGCCACTCAAAAGGTTTGTGACGGAAAGAGTACCTACTGGCCAGTATCCTTGGTGATATCTGGCGTTTCTTGTGGCGCATTGCAAACACATGTCGCGCGGTACGACAACGTGGGTTTAGAGAGTGAAGAAAGAGTGACGGGACCGTAGGCCAAAATAAATGGTCGGGCGAAAGTCGAGTAGTGTGTGCGCTGTGTCTTTTGCAGGGTCGTGTATGCGAGGGCGTGGCTGGTTGCGGGCACGTGTATGAGAGATGGGGAGAGATTTTCTCGTTAGAAACATAATGGTTATTATGGCCCACCTCACGACTTTGAGTGGTGGAGATTTCTGATTTATGTTTATATTTGCTTTGATAGTGGTGTATTGTATTGATTTTTCTCTATAATTTTTGTTGCAAGACAAATCTTGCGTGCGTTCTTGGTGTAAGTAGGCTTATGAGGAGGGCGACTATTAGCATGGTTTAAATGGGAGAAATATTATGAGTTTCATCTCCTTGAATGATTAAGTTTTAGCCAATTGCAGGGCTTGTCTTCGAGTGGGGGAATTTGTCACGGAGGTGAACCTCTCACAAAAGGCTAGACGCTTTGGAGACAAAGGGACATTGTTGTGGTAATACAAATAGGTAATTGACCAATTAACCAGGGTACTTTACCCACGCCCGCCGAAGGGGTTCAGATGACAAACAACACCTAGGAGAGAGTTTCGGACTGCGGGTGGCGAAAGGGCGGGAGGGTTGTAACCACTTCGAACCTCGGGGCCCAAGTGAGCGCTAAATGCTCGGTCAGCTGAGGTTCTTGTAGTAAACAGTCACGTGAGGAGCGGGTGGGCTGGTTTTGTTCAGATGTATGCCGTGGGGTCACTGTGGTTGGTTCTATTGTCAGCTGGCTGAATGGTGTGGAGGTTGTAGTAGCCCGCCTTAAGATAATTACTGTGTTTTAACTGACACCGAAAGTCGGCGGAATTTTCGATGTCCATCTGGGGGCTAAGCAAGTGTGTGTTTTTGCTAATCAATTTAGGTATGGGGTGTGTGGAAAATGCTGATGTGTGTGGAAATGTAGCGAGTGGAGAATTTCAGGGTACTTTGTGAACTAGGGGTTGTGAAGCAGCAGGTACAAAGGCATGGCCCCCTAAGGGGAATCCTTTGTTTTCCCTCCCTATATATAAACTGGAGGCGGAGAACAACGTGTCTAGAGAACAACACCAGGAGAGAGAGAGTGAGAAGGCACAGAGAAGAGAGAGAGAGAGGGAGAGGAGTGGCAGGGACAGAGAAAGGGTCGAAGAGACGAGGGTGAGATAGAGAGACAGCAAGGTCTTAGAGTTAAGAACAAGCTGGAAAGTATGGAACTAATGTTTGATAGCCCAGAGGTGGGTGGAAGACAGACAATGAATTTGAACCCAGAGGTGGGTAAGAAGACGACGAGAAGAAGAGTTCGACGTCGATGTCCAGAGGACGACCACCGAAGACCAGTCCCTGAAGCCTGGAGCCAGTCAACAAGGGCAATCACCATCAGCAGTGCGAAGTAGACGTGAAGTGAGACTTTTTCAGAACTGTGGTTGGTGTGAAGCGATGGTTGTGTGTGTTTGAAACCTGGCCAGGTATGAAGTCATTTCATTATATCCGATTAGGAAGTATTGATTTTTAATGTGTTGATTATTAATTGTGTTGATTGATTGTTCATGATTAATTTATAAAGTAGCATAGAAAATAGTTTTTCTTGTTCTCAGTTCGTGTAGGAAGGAAAAACGAATGCGTGAATCCCATTCAGAGAGAGCGTGAATGTTTGGTGGGTGCATGAGTGTGCATATGCGTGGATGAGTTGCAAAGATAACTTGGTGTGTTAAGCCTGACTAATAATACATCACCCCCCCCCCCCCCATACCCCCCCTTAGTGCACTAGCAATTACATCACGATTTCCCCGTCTGGACAACTCTCTCTCTCTGTGTCTGTCACTCTCTCTGTCTCTTCTAGTCTTCTCTGTCTGTCTGTCTCTCTCTTCTCTCTCTCTTCTCTCTCTCTCTCTCTTCTCTCTCTCTCTGTCTTGTCACTCTCTGTCTCTCTCTGTCTCTGTCTCTCTCTCTCTCTCTCTCTGTGTCTGTCACTCTCTCTGTCTATCTCTCCCTCTCTCTCTGTGTCTGTCTGTCTGACTCTCTCTCTGTGTCTGTCACTCTCTCTCTCTCTCTCTCTCTCTCTCTCTCTCTCCCCCCCCCCCCCCCCCCCCCGGCGACACCTCTCCCTCGATTTGAAAACCGTTCTCTCAACGTCATCCGGCTCTGACGGTTCGGAGAGGACAAGTCTGAATCCAGAATCAAGGGAGGTGAGTGACACGACATTGATTTAAAACGCTTCTAATAAAATCATGACAGACTGTATTTCTTCACTTCGGCCGCTTCAAAGGGCGCCTCGCGCAAGGTGAAGGGGGGGGGGGGGGGGGGGGGAGGGGGAAACGGCGGGCGGCCCCGGAGCCGCGGCACGTGGGGCTTTAATGCCAGCTTTTCTTCTCGTTTTCCCTAGCCTAGCGGTAGTCGGCGAGACCAGGTATTCCATTTCCGCTTGGTTGGCAGGTAGGCTGCCGTCGCGACGGCAAAGTGGGTGGGTGGGTGGATGGGTGAGTGCGGGGGGGGGGGGGGGGGGGGGGGGGGGGGGGAAGGAAGTGCGTGCGTGTGTGTGTGGGGGGAGGGGGGGAGGGGAGGAGGGGCAAAAGGACAGGAGGCGGAGTGGGGAGGGGGCGGGGGTTCGCACTCGCGCGCGCACTTTTGTGTGTGTGTGTGTGTGTGTGTGTGTGTGTGCGTGCGTGCGTGTGTGTGTGTGTGGTGTGTGTGTGTGTGTGTGTGTGTGTGTGTGTGTGTGTGTATGTGTGCGTGCGCGCGCGCGCTACCTGAAGAAAACGTGCTACACACACACACACACACACACACACACACACACACACACACACACACACACACACAACACACACAATGTGGAAAGACGTTAAATTGAAGACAACAACAAAACACACACACACACAAACTCACACACACACACACATACTCATCCACACACCACCGCGCGCACACACACACACGCACGCACACACACCACACACCACGCAACACACACACACACACACACACACACACACACACACACACACACACACACCTCTCTCTCTCTCTCTCTCTCTCTCTCTGTCAAGAGAAGAAATGTTGAATAAATCAATTCTCGATTTAACATGGGCGACACTGACACCCTTTGCATCGTGTGCGGGAGAGAGAGGAGAGAGAGAGAGAGAGAGAGTGGAGAGAGAGAGAGAGAGAGAGAGAGAGAGAGAGAGAGGAGCCACGTGGTAAGGCCAAACAGCTTTGAGAAGTAACCTAGATAGAGAAGTTGCTGCTGAGCAGCGCAGGATGATCAGGAAGACCAGTGTCAACAGATCTCC
>CM031612.1:25949840-25967340 GCA_018398815.1 Conus ventricosus | reverse complement strand
CAGCAGAATTTCAGGTCGGTTCCAGACATCAGAGGTGGTTGGGACTTAAATGTTTTATGTGATTATGTTGAACCACGACAGCAAATTATAGCCCGACTCCAAAATTTGTTGAGCATGTGACTGCAAACGTTGAGGCGATGTCATGCAAAGGCAGCAACCTTCGTTGTCTTCTCGTGTTTATTTATATTCTTTCGAATTTTAGCAGGTTTCTGATAATTGAGGTACTTGTGAACGATACACTTTACTTTTGATCGGCTCCTAAATTCCCAAGTCTGGGCATTATCTGGCATCTTATCAGCAACACATGCACACCAGTTTGATTGATCATGAACTATCTAACTTAGCTATGAATAATTATGAAAGATCGGTTCTGAAGCTGTAAGTGTGTGGAACGAACTACTGTTGCACTTGTTGCGACTTTTGATATTCAACAAATTTATCTGATTTGAGATGAATATGCTTTAAGGGATTAAGTGGTGCAGCATACTCTCTTTTAATCTCTCTCTCTCTCTCTCTCTCTTGTATGTGTGTGTGCGTGTGCGTGTGCGTGTGCCTGTGTGGGTGCGCGCGCGCGCGCGCGCGCGCGCGTGTGTGTGTGTGTGTGTGTGTGCGTGCGTGAGAGAGAGAGAGAGAGAGAGAGAGAGAGAGAGAGAGAGAGAGCGAGCGAGCGTGTGTTTGTGTGTGTGTGTGTGTGTGTGTGTGTGTGTGAGAGAGAGAGAGAGAGAGAGAGAGAGAGAGAGAGAGAGAGAGAGAGAGAGAGAGAGAGCATGTTTGTGTGTGTGCGTGCGCGAGTACGTGAGTGCGCACGCGCGCGCGCGCACGCGCGCGCGCGTGTGTGTAATCTTGCTCAGTTTCAGGATCCTTGTGTCACTACGTACGTATGCTACATAAAATTTCTGCTTACTTATCCGTAACTGAAGACAAAAGAACGCAAAGTTAGGATCTTTTTAATGAATATTTTCGAACATTTGTAAAATATTGACATACAGATTAGTTTGTTTCTGATTCATCATCTTTTTCATCGTTTGATTTATTTGAATCCAAAGTGATGTTATCAGTTGATCATCAATTCAGATATTACTTATGCCTGGTAAATGACATAGGGTACTAATGGCGGACGTACTTAATCAAGACATATGCAACATTTTGCGTTTTCCGCCGGTGAAACCATGTTCCAAGTAGAGATAATAAAAAAAAGAAGCAGGTAATTAGCAATTACACCAATTACATCTATTTACTCCAAGCACCTCCTATACGCCCCAGACTAAATTGCCGCCAACCTCTTCCCTCCTCAGCTCCCAATTGCCCCACAAACTGACGTAGGTCACGTGACCCGTGCGAAACCCAATCCGCGACGACTTCCGCAGGAAATTGTCTACAATGATGTTCTGGCGCCATGTTGAACGCGGGCCTTTTCCTGTTCCGGGGCCGCAGATAATTTAAGTCATCAACAGCGAGATTTGTGTTTTGATTTGTAGGCAGTTGAGCTTTTTTTTTTCTTCCATTCTTGGCTTGCCAGCGTTTATGATTCGGCGTAGATTTCAGGCTGTGGAACAACGCGGGTGAATTCGGATGGTTGATGAGCGGGCCAGTGTTGGGTAACCCGCATGTTCGGAGAGCGGAAGTTCACGTCGTGTGTCGTCGGCAGGGTCGTGCTTGTGTCAGGTGATTTGTGAGGTCGATGAAGCGTGGTATTGCCTGGCAATGATGACGATGGAGATAATTTTTTTGTGGTTGATGTGGATGGTGATGGTGATGATGATGATGATGATGATGGTGGTGGTAGTGGTGGTGATAAGTGATAAGGGCGCATCACGAAGGTTGGGAAATGACCTGTCTGCCACGCGGGTCGTGATGAGGTGCAGGAAGGTTAAAGCGTAACGATGGACTCTCTGTGTCTGTCTGTCTGTCTGTCTCTCTCTCTCTCTCTCTCTCTCTCTCTCTTTTTGTGCGCGATTGCTGTTTGATTTTCTTCACCCGGTCCTGTTATCGTTAGATGTGGATGTAATAATAATAATGATAAAAAAAGTGTGTGTGTGTGTGTGTGTGTGTGTGTGTGTGTGTGTGTGTGTGTCTTCGTTGGTGAGGCGCAACCGCCTCGTGTATCATCATTTATTTATGATTTAAGACAAGAAGCTTAGTGTCGCCAGCAGCTGGTCTATGTGGTCTTTCCCTCCGCCCTCTTGTCTTTCTTCTTATTCTTAAACCCAGTCTGGCACTCCGTCGGAGGCTGGTCTGTGTGTTGCCGCAGCGAGATAGCTAGCTACTACTAAACTAAACTAGCATGCCAGCAGTCCCTTCCCCACCCCCCATCCATGCTTCCCCCATAACCTCCCCTGGTGGGAGAACGGCTGCGGCGGTAAAATGGCTGACTTGCTTTGTGTGTGTCAGAAATCTGGCTTAATTGAACTCCATGCGCCCCCTCTTCTGCTCTTGAAGTGCACTCTCTGCTGCCAATTTCGCTGCTCGTGGCCGGCGCGTGAGCGAGCGGACGTCACTCAAAATGAGGCCTCTCTCTTTCGTCGCCCATTTCGTTTTCGGAAAGGAAATTAGACGGGTCGCCGCGCGCGCTCGCTTTCGTGGCGCCCCAGGGCCCCGGATGAGAGCGAGACAAGAGGGGGGCGACACTGATACCGGAGGGAGGGGAAAGAGACAATGATGGGGTGCCATTTCGGGTGGAGTGTTCTGTGTGTGTGTGTGTGTGTGTTTTGTTTAAAGAATTGTTTATTTCTCTCTCTCTCTCTCTCTCTCTCTCTCTCTGTTTTTGTTTTTCTCCAAACGATCCTCATCGTTTTCTGTAATTTTTCCCTTAACAATTCAAAGTAGGAGGGAGGCAAGAGGGTGAAAGGAGTTTGCAGGAAGTCCTAAGGGTGTGGTGGAAGGGGAAGGAGGTGAACAGGGGTTGCATATGCCATAGACGTGATCATTTAAAAAAAAAAAAAAATCTATGGCGAGTGCATTAACTTCACGTCAATGCCGGAAATGTCTTATTATGGAGATCCTGTTGCTGATTTATTACTTGTAGTGTATGATTCTGGACGTTACTGATCTCAGATGGGAAGTGTATGATTATCAGCTTTGCCGATTTACAATGTAAAGTGTGCTTTTATGGGCATAACTGACTTTAAATGTGAAGTGTATGATTGTGGAAATAACTGATTTTTAAAAAAATGTGAAATGCAGACTTTGGCTCCGGAGATGGCTGAAATTAGGAATGAAGTACACGATTATAGACATCAGTGTTTTGTAATGTGATACGTATAATGGATTTTACTAGTTTATGATGTGCAGAGCATATTATCGAGACTATCGGTTTAGATTGTGAAATGTTTGATCATGAACATTCAAAGTGCATCAAATGGATATAACTAATCATGATGTGAAATGTATGGCAATGAATGTTATTAACTGAATAAGAAGAGTATGGACATTATCGATTTATAATGTAAAATATATGATTTTGTATATTACAGATTTAAATGTGAAGTGCATAATTATGGACATGATTGATTTGAAATGTGCAATGTATATAATGATGGACATTATCGGTTTATATTGTGACGCCCTTATTATGGAAGTTACTGGTTTGTACGTGAAAGACAATAGTTGACGAATAAGCAGGATAACGCTTGCTTCCATGATGAAATAAACAGACGCCCATCGTTCCAAAGCAATGCTGCTTACGACACCAAATTGCCTTGCAGAAATGACAACACAGAACACACAGAACAAACATAAGGAGGCACCCCCTTGTGAAAGACATGGTTACTGGCATTACAGTTGATACGTATAATGTGAAAGACATGACATGTGAGATACATAACATGTGAAGGACATGGCTACGGACATTACTCATAATTATACAGTTGAAGAGTATGATGGTAGAAATCACTGGTTTATCATGTAAAATGTATGAGCAAGGATATGAATGATTTATAATTTGAAGTGGATAACTGAGAAGATTTAAGTACTTCTGTTTTCGACCTGCGCGGTGCAGTCTGCATGGTTGGCAGTGTAGTCAACTACATGACGTGATCGTGGAGATCACGGGTTTCAGTGTTAAAGCGTTAGGGTTATAGTGTTTTTATACTTTTCCATAATTATGGTATTGCATGGGCAGGCCGAACCTTGAAGAACCCATCCCTCTCCAGGTGGGATTTTGTGTCGGGGTTAACCCCACATGCGGCAGGTTGTGCTCGAATACATGGCTACCAGTGACAGAGAAAAATTTTTTTTAAGAACCTTTGATCCGACGATAAGACCTACTAGCAGTATTTTTCTGTTTTATCATTTGAGGCACTAGGCCTGTATAGCGCCTACCCCCAATTAAAGATCAAGCATTAAGCGCTGTACAGGCTGCGCTTTCGGGCTGCCTGCCCGGGTAGAGCCGACTTAAGAGCTGCCTGCTGACGCTACATTCAGTCGTTTCCCCGTTTCCTTTACTCTGAAATCAGTCACCATGTCATTCTTTCAGTTCACATTCATGGAGGGTGCATGCTAGGTGTATACGGGTCACCCATACCAAAGGCCAAACTGGCCTTCTCTTCCGAAACTCGCTGATGGAAAGATCCGTGTGTGCAAGATGTTATGTGTGCGTTCACACACCAAACCTTGGATTGTAGCATCATTCGAAGGACGTTTCGCGAAATGGAGTCCATACCAATATTGCCTCTGGAGCGGAAAATACCCAGCACCGAAACAGACCGGCTAAGATTCGAACGTCAGCTATTGAAAAAAGGAAAAAGAAAAAGAAAAAAAAAGGAGAAGAAGAAGAAGAAGACGACGACGACGACGACGACGACGACGACGACGACGACGAAGAAGAAGAAGAAGAAGAAGAAGAAGATGGAGGAGGAGGAGGAGAGGAGGAAGAAGAAGAAGAAGAAGAAGAAGAAGAAGAAGAAGAAGAAGAAGAGAAGAAGAAGAAGAAGAAGAAGAGGAGGAGGAGGAGGAGAAGAAGAGGAAGAAGGAGGAGAAGAAGAAGAAGAAGAAGAAGGAGAAGAAAGAAGAAGAAGAAGGAGAAGAAGAAGAAGAGAAGAAGATGATGATGATGATGATGATGATGATGATGATGATGATGATGATGATGATGATGATGATGAAGAAGATGATGATGATGACGATGATGATGAAGGAGAAGAAGAAGTAGAAGAAGAAGAAGAAGAAGAAGAGGAAGTAGTAGTAGTAGTAGTACTACTACTACTACTACTACTACTAGTACTAGTAGTAGTAGTAGTAGTAGTAGCAGCAGCAGCAGTAGCAGGAGGAGAAGAAGAATTTAAGAAGAAGAATAGAAAGAATATCATGGAGATGACTGATTCATTATGCAAAGTATATGTGGAGATCAAAGGTTTTTTTTAAAATTTATTGTGAAGTGTAATACTGTGGCAATTACTTCTTTACAATGTAAACTTCATGATGGTGGAGATGATTCATTTACAATGTAAAGACAAGATGGTGGAGATGATTAATGTACAATGTAAAGAGTATGACTGAAAAGCATATTGACGCGTCATGTAAAGTGTATTACTGCTGCAAAGATTTGTAGTTCATAATGTGAATTACACGCGTCGTAGAGATAACTTTATTACGTTATAAAGTCAATGATTGTTGAGGTGATTGATTTGTAACGTCGGGTGTATGATTTTAGATATTACCGATATATGAGGGAGGCGAGGGGGAGGGATACAGTGCAGAGAGCACATAAAACAAAAGTGCGGAATCTAGATTCGTCTTATACGGCACAACCCAATGCCACCAGGGCAACAACACGTTAAAATGTGATTCGAACTCGAAACGCCTGACTTGGCATTCGCGGTGAGAGGCGGGGGGCAAAGCTTTCCAACGAGTGCTTGTTTAATGGCTTTCCCTGTGTTTCATCTCCTGGAAATAACTTGATGACTCTGTGCGAAGCTTTACTGGATGCAGAGGCTGTTTCATAGATGAGTCTGTCCGTTTAGTGTGTGTGTGTGTGTGTGTGTGTGTGTGTGTGTGTGTGTGTGTGTGTGTGTGTACTTGAAAATGTGTGTGTGTGTGTGTGTGTGTGTGTGTGTGTGTGTGTGTGTGTGTGTGTGTGTGTGTGTGTGTCTCTACGTACTTGAAAGTCCTTTTCATGCACAGAGAGAGAGAGAAAAAGAAGGAGAGAGAGAGTGTGAGAGAGAGAGAGAGAGAGAGAGAGAGAGAAAGAGCGAGAGAGAGAGAGAGAGAGAGAGAGAGAGAGGAGAGAGAGAGAGAGAGAGAGATTTCGCTGTGGGAATGCCTTTTCCTTTGCTATCCATCTAAAAGTCTTCAGGGAATCATGGGAATCGATTATATCCCATCTCCATATTGATAGGGGATCATACCTATGTCAGACACAAAACTAGCTTGGCCGTGAAGTTGGAATTAAAAAAGAAAAAAACTTTTGCAAAGGTAGAACGATACTCTGTCCACAAGATCAGCACAGAAGGATTATAAGCCACGTCATCACCATTGCCAAAGTGTACGTTTTCAAATTTAAATATTGATATGACTTTCAGACACGAAATAATAAGGGAAAAGAAAAATTCCAACTTCGACATCACACTACTGTAAAATAACACGCACACAATCATCTCTTTACACACACACGTGTACACACACACACACACACACACACACACACACACACACACACGCACGCACGCACGCACGCACGCACGCACGCACGCACGCACGCACGCACGCACCACGCACGCACGCACACACACGCACGCACGCACGCACGCGCGCGCAGAAACACGCGCTGGTAACACGCTTGCAATCTTAAAGTAAGGCAAGAATTGAAAAGGAGAGAGAGAGGGGAGAGAGAGAGAGAGAGAGAGAGAGAGAGAGAGAGAGAGAGAGCAGATCACAAAAATTCCAGAGAATACCAGATTTCCAGATTTTGTCATATGCTTTCTACAAGTCAAAAACGATGGTTGCAACATGCTGTTTATTGATAAAAGGGTTGCATTCGGAAAATGGTCCACAGTGGAAAAGTATCTGGCGAAACCACACCATCCAGTGGTCAAAAGGCCGTCGGTTTCTTGCTTTCACGTGAGTCGAGAGTTGATTTTTTCCCCATCAGTTTTATGCAGGTGACTGAGGATGAAGATCGGAATTATCAAATGATACCAAAACTGAGAGAGAGAGAGAGAGAGAGAGAGAGGGAGAGAGAGAGAGAGAGAGAGAGAGGGGAGAGAGAGAGAGAGAGAGGGGATGGAGTGTTCTGTCAACTCGTCTCAGTGGCGACATCTTCAATGCTATCCTCAAGCAGCCTTCAGGGGGTGATCTGACGCTTCGAGCCGCACTGGACTAGGAATGAGCAGACCAGGAGTTGCCTTCAAATCATTGAGTAAAAAGACCCTTTTTGGATGGTGATTGGACCGAGAACAAAGTTCTCGTCAGCTCAATCCATTAGCAAAGAGCCCAAAACCTTCCGTTGTTTTGACCTCCGGAAAGGATTCTGAATCGCTATCGTGGGGGTGGTGGTTGGGGAAGGGGGTGGGTGGGTGGGTGGGAGGGGAGCGGAGTTGGGGGTTGGGTGGTGGTCGTGACCATGGTTTCTGTTTGTTATTGTCCATCCCTTCATGACCCAGCCACCATGGAGTCCAGCTAAAGGTCCATCGTCAAGAATGATCAGTTTGGACCCCTTCCAAACGTTTGGTGGAACAGGGTTGAGTTTGTGAGGATACACGACGGAGCCAGACTGTTCACTTCCTGGTCATGCAAGCTCCCGGGAACAGACAGCTGAACATTATAGGAGTTAACTCTCTCAGCCGGGAAACAGTTTTGACCCGATCCGATACAGGGGTGGCCAATGAAGACGCATCAGGTTAGTGTAGATTCCTGTCCAGGAGAGTTTGAAGCCAAGAAGACATTGAGAGTCAGTGCTCCCTCAATTTCACAGGGTCTCATTTCCTCCTCTTCCACAGGTCGTACCGCGTGGGATACATGGTGGGTCTAAACAAGACCATAGGAACTGGAAGACTATGAAAACTGAGGGTTTGATGGAACAAGGTCCTATGAGGGAGAAAGAAGACAGGATAGGATAAAGATGAGCCACTGTTATCTGGACTCTCATCCTCAGCCTAACCCTTCAAAGGGCATTTCATCATTATGACGTTACGCAAAGCCTGTCAGTGTCTCGGCTTGGCTATACAGGCCAAGGATCATCTTAAAAAGCAACAACAACAAAAAAACAACCCTGGCGTCGACATGCCAGGACAAGGGAGGTCCAGTCAGCATTATCTAAGGGTCCACTGGGCCATGAAGTCTTCAGACTACGACAAGGCTGCAAGCTACTGAATGATGGCTTGTTGGTAAATGGTAATGCTGAACAGTAATACTTTACTCAAATGAAACATTTTGTCTTTCTGTTCCTGTACTTTTGTTTACCTCTTACCCAACCCACCCCACACCCCTTCCAAGGTCTCTCTCATTGCTTCCAAAACAAGGTCTCTGTTCCAAGTCTCCCCCACCCCTCTCTCTCTCTCTCTCTCTCTTGCTCAGACCTTCCGAATGTGGTCGGTGTTGCCGCCAGGTCGTCTATCCGAGCGCCACTAAAAAGAAAAAGTGAACTCAGCACGGTGACACAAGTTGACAGCTCCTTACAAAAAGCGGTAGCACGTGCGTCACGAATACGGTCCCCCTGATTCAAAATGGCGCCTAACCGCAAGACAACTGTCTCGGCTGGTTTAGCTGACGGGCTGTTTACTTCCAGCCTAAAAAAAAAAAAAGAAAGAAAAAAAACTGGTTGTGTTTGTAAGGGGGGGGGGGGGGGGGGGGGTCTAACTGAACCATTAAGCAAAGTGACATGGTTTACGCGCGAAACGTATACGGTTCACCAGCCAAAGATACACATCCGCACATTAAGGGATATACGTTTTCTGACGCGCGGAGGCGTAAAACTGTCAACGGCTTCGTTCCTGGGAGCTTTTTAAAGCATCGCCCCCGTTATCACCGAAGGCGCAAACGTGCTTCCCGCGCCGGTTCGGGATTAACTCTTTCCCTGCGAGGGCGAGAAACTGTTTGGATTCATTAAAAGCTCCCCCACGACTCGCTCAGGGGAGAATGGAACTGTACCTCTCCTCCACGCCGGGAACGATTGCCGGGGATTTAAACCACGTGGCCTACGACATTCCGGGGCTCCCCCCTCCCACCCCCACCCCCACCCCCAGATTTTTTGTTCAAGTGGCCTGCCTGCTGTTTTTATTGGGGGTAAACACCGGAAAACTTATAAGCGATTTCCTTCTTGGCAGTGGAGTTCGTCGGGGGGTCTGAAAATAGTTGGCGTCTCGAGTGACATCTTCCATGCGAAGGGAGGTGAATTGGGGTTGGGGAGTGGAGGGAGGTGGGGTGGGTGAGTCTTGGGGAGGGGAGGGTGGGGTGGGGTCGGGAGAATTATTTCGGAGTTAAAGACTTCTTTCCTTGCTGGCGAGGATTTGAATGCCGTCTTTATGATGAGGAAAGAGCGGAGATGGATGGGAAGGGAAGTGTGTGTGTGGGATGGGTTAAGGGCAGGGGAAGGGAGTTAAGTTTTTTGAGTGAATTGTAGGGGAGAAAGGTGGATTTTTTTCTCTCCCCGTAATTCAATTCTAAGCCAAGTAGGAAAATAATCAGTGATGATGTTATTACACATTTGGTAATAAGCTGATAAACACAACAACGCACGCACGCGCGTGAGTGCGTACACACACCCACAGGTACGTGCGTGCGCACACGCGCTCTCAGAGGACGCACGCACACACGCACGAGCGCGCGCGAGCACACACACACACGCGCGCGCGCGCACGCACATTCACGCACACACGCACGCACACACACGCAAGAACGCTATTACACGCACACATACACCACGCACGCACACACACACACACACACACACACACACACACACACACACACACACACACACACATACCACACACACACACACACACACACACACACACACACACACACACACACACACACACTCGCACGTAAGCGCGTTTACAGATTAATATCAACACCTTCGTAGAAAAACACACGATGTGAGTGCTTTATTACTACCACCACGAGTACCATATACATGAACACACACATAGAAACATACGAGAGCGCCCACACACACACCACAGGATTGCTGTTATTACTGCCACTACTATTACCATATACATGAACATTATACATGAACACTGACATAGAAAAACATATTCTTGTGCACGCACACAAACACATGCATACACACACGCATACACCTACACACAAAGACAAACATATACACCCCCACACCACACACCCGCGCACGTGCATGCGCGTACCACCACTGCCATCAATACCACCATCACTGCAACAACACAACCACTACAACTTTTTGGACACTGCAAAGAAGAGGGGAAGGGGGTGTGGGAAACACACACACACACACACACACACACACACACACACACACACACACACACACACACACACACACCACACTACCACAATCGCAAATGAGCCAGACATGGAGATCTGCAGATAGAATCTGTCGTCCTGCTTAATGTTACATCATCACTCACGTGTGTGGCAAACTCAAAAGGGTTGAAACAGGAGACGGTCTATGACGGACGGGCGTGAGCCGAAGGACAAGGAACGTGAATCAGATCTCATGGCGTGACGTTAGCCAACACAATTTTACAACGCAAACATGCTGGAGTGAAGATTAGTGCAAAATAAATGCACCTGCAGGGACACACACACACACACACACACACGCGAAAGCACGCACGCACGCACGCACGCGCACACACACACACACAGAGACACACACACACTCATGCATGCATTCACGCACGCACGCGCACACACACACACACACACACCACACACACACACACACACACACACACACACACACACATGCTCACATGCATGTATACATGCACTCACACATGCACACACGCTCGTTCTCACTCACACATGCAAGCAGTCAAATACACAGGCACGTATACACGCATTCATGTATGTTCGCATGCATACACACACACACACACACACACACACACACACACACACACACACACACGAACACACGCGCGCGCACGCACACACACACACACACACACACACACACACACACACACACGTTCACACAAACACGTACACAAACACAGATGCACACACACATATACACGCGCGCGCACGCGCGCACACACACACACACACACACACACACACACACACACACAAACACACACACACACACACACACACACACACACACACACACACACACACACTTTTTTATGGAAACAGTCAATAGTTGTTCCAGTACATAGAAACGGAAAACCAAGAACAGATCCGCATAGTTATAGGCCAATTGCCCTCACTTCTCATACTGGTAAACTGATGGAAAAAATCATAACTGTAAGGTTAGTTCATTACTGTGATAAAAATAATATAATTCCAAACAATCAGGCAGGGTTTCGCTCTGGTAGGTCTACAATTGATCACTTACTAAAACTTTCAACAAATATCAAACGTCAATTCGCTCGCCGACAAAATGTTCTTGCTACTTTCTTTGATATAAAACGAGCGTACGATCAAGTATGGCATTCACATCTGCTGCTGAAACATAAAACCAATGGGATTTCGGGGCGTGTGTATCAGTTTATTAAAGATTTTCTATGTAATAGGTCAATACAAACAAAAGTGGAACACTCGTATTCCACTTCAAGAAATCTACATATGGGAATTCCTCAGGGCTCACTTATTGCTCCATTTCTTTTCAATTTACTGATACATGACCTGCCTCAAGTACTGTCAAAACATACAGTTGTAGTATTAATAATAATAATGAATACTTATATAGCGCCTATTCTCGGCTAGAGGCCAAGCTCTAAGCGCTTTACAATCAACACTCGTTTACACAACGGGCTGCCTACCTGGGTAGTGCCGACTGAAGAGCTGCCAGCTGGCGCTTCATTCAGTCGTTTCCCGTGTCATCCAGTCAGTATCGTTCAATATCGATCACTCATTTTCCTTACTTCCTTCATTCTTTCCATTTCTCACGCAGGGTGCATGCTATGTGTAACGTGTCATCCATACCAACGGCCAAACTGGCCTACTCTTCCGAAAGTTGGTGATGGGATTTTACGTGTGTGCAAGATGTTATGCATGCGTTCACACACGGAACCTCGGTTTATAGTCTCATTCGAAAGACTGTATGGGAAATGGAGTCAGAACCAATGTTAACTCCGAGGGAAAAATCCCCTGTACCGAAACGCCCCGGCGGAGGTTCGAACCCGCAACCCCAGGATCACCAAGATTACGAGTCAGGCGCTCTACCAACTGAGCTATTCCGAGCTAGTACAGTATGCAGATGACATATGTATGTGGACGGATGCTAATACAAAGAACAGTACTCCTGTTAGAAAACTGAAGCACATTCAAACCCTGTATCAATGCGAATTAGACAAAATAAGTCATTTTATGACCCAGAATGGTCTAAGTTTCTCTGTTGATAAAACCCATATGATGTTTTTCAGTGCTGGTAATTCTCCCAGAAAATTGCCGAACTTTCATATTGATGGAAGCGAACTTCAGTTTAAAGATACAGTAAAATTCCTAGGTGTATTTTTCACTGCAAAACTTTCGTGGAAAATTCATATAGAAAATACTTTAACAAAAGCTAGAAAGTGTTTAAATATTTTCAAAATTGTTAGTAGGCACTATTGGGGTCAAGACACTCCATGTCTGATTCACCTCGCGACAGCCCTAGTCAGGTCAAAACTCACATATGCACAGGAAATATATTTTACGGCTCCAAATTATTTACTGAAGAAATTGCAATGTGTGGACTCAAAGGCGTATAAATTAGCATTGGGTATACCTGTGCATGCTCCAACTCTAGCTACATATAAAGAAGCAGGAGTTATAGCTCTAGATGATTATCGCAGGCTAGCTACTGCTAAATATGTTCTAAGAAGTAGCTCTGTTGATCATTTTAATGAAGTAGAAAGAACATTAAGATCCGATATTCACTTTCCGAAAAGGGCAAGAGAAATAAAAGTAATGTTCTCATCCCCAGCTGATGCATTTGTGCCATAGTGTTCAAATACTTCGTCTGTTCGGATGATCCCTGGAGTCTTTTAGCCAGGGTACGACAACAACAACAACAACAACAACTGACAAGAATTGCCACTTACACTTCAGACATTCAAAGCAAATCAGGATTAAACGATAAAGATATATGTAGGTGCCCGCCATTCTCTCCCATTCCTTCATGGGAATTAATGAAAGCAAATTTTGATGTTGACTATGGTATTTTGAAAAAAGAAAATAGCCTTCACTATGCAGCATTTTCTTTTCGATCGCATGTTGAAGCTCTATATCCGAACCATTTGGAGGTATATACAGACGGTTCAGCGATAAAGATGGAAATGCTGGTGCTGGATTTGTTGTTCCTGGCTTAAAGAAAGAACAAGCTTATCATGTTGGAAAAGGCCATTCCATTTTCTCTGCAGAGCTGGTAGCTATTCTCATGGCCTTAAGGTATATTGCAAACCTTCCCATGATTATATTACGAATTCTTTTGTGTGTTGATTCAAGATCTGTTTTACTGTCGCTAACTTCAACTAAGCTAAAGGAAAAGAGCTGACATTATAATTGAAATAAGGCATCTTGTTAATTTTCTAATGCAAAAAGGTTCTGATGTAACTTTTTGTTGAGTCCCTTCTCATTGTGGTGTCCAGGCAAATGATTGGGCAGATAGAATGGCAAGGAAAGGTGCAAGGAATGCAAATGGCTACACAACTGTAAAGATTCCATTATCTGTAAAAGAGGGATATCATCTTCTGGAGGCAGTCTATAAAAAAGCCAGCCACAATGTCACAACTTTTGACAGTAAAGACTCCTTATTGCAAAAAGGTATTAATAATGAGTCACGAGAAGTTAGCTCTTTATGTTACAGACTAAAACTCAATGCGTTAAAATGCAAACATATAAACGACGTTAGGTGTCCCTGTGGAGAGAGAATGTTAACGTTCCATATTTTATTCTATTGTCCGTTCACAAAGCAATATTTGCCCGATTATCCAGCAGTCAAAAACACACTAAAGATGACGATCTCAAAGCCATTATTGATGATTGTGACGGGTCTCCGACGCTCCCCTCGTTATTAAAATATGATTTTCATATTCAGGGATGCAGGGGGTTATAGACAGAAGTATTTACGCTTTCACAACCAAAATGCACTCTCGCATAGGCACACGCACTCTGTCACTCACATCGGGCCCGCACAAAGGTGACGGGAAACCAATAACATTTCATTGAAAATAATCAACTTTTATTCAACTTGACTCCGAGCCCCCACCCGTCACTACACAACAAACTATCTGTATCATACAACAATGTAAACAGCATACAGACAATTTCATAATCGCATCCCCTGTTCTTCAGTTATTCTTACTTAGCCAGGAAAGACAATATTCCACTATTCTGTTTGCACACTTATAACCAAACGTCCATAACTTGCCAGCATTCCTTGGTTGATCGTCAGTTTCTCTCATCCCACTGTACGACCACGAGCTGAAGCTGCCACACCGTTGTGTCCTCCCGATTGGCCAAATCCCAGTTGGGGGACACTGGCAACGTAGCTTGAGTCGCACCCTCACACCGAGTCTCCCGGACTCCACCGTACTTCACCCTCTCCACGGAAAGGGCTCCTGTCGGCCTCTCCCACAGGTCTTCTCTGGCTGCAAACACCCCACCGTTGTCTGGCAGCTCCCTGTCTAGGCTCCAACAGGCAGACACGTCTTGCTGTCGACCGTCCCCACACGGGAGACAATTCTTCTCGTCGTCGGCTCCGAGGCTACAGCAACCTCCACTGTCTTACGTCCCCACCCAGGAGACAACGAGGCGACAGCTAACCTCTGCTTCACGCTGTATTTTCTTGAGCCCTCAGCAAGACGGGCGAGTTCACTTTCCCATAAGTGAGTCACACACTTCCTGGTTTTCCAAGCACCTTATATTCATTCTCAAACAAGAGAGAACCCGAGTTTAACTGGCTCAACCAATGGAATCACTGGCACACACACATCACACAATTTGTACCAATAAATCCCCAAGTTATTTTTATTCCACCAATGGAATCACAAGTCACCTACACATACACACACACCACAGCTGCTAGCGCTAACCAAGACTTGGGTACCAAGTGGTTAATGCATAACCTCCTATTCAAACTCATGTTCGATTCCCCCAAGCTACCCATTGAACTAACAGCCTGGACCTCTCTACCAGCCATGACTGATGCTTCAAGTATTTACTACCTCTATAGACAACAAGGCGCAAACCACTCGATAGGCCGCAGCCTTCCATTCATTCCTCAGAACAGGGACGACTGAATGGTCGCTGTACTCTGCCGGCAGGCTGACGGTCACCTACCCGTGACGGTCACCTGACACGATCGCCTTCCCTTCAGGCCCACGGGAGAGCCCAGTGAATAGCCAGTGCTCAAAGTGGACACTCTTCTCTACCCAGGACTGGCAGGTCGCCAACTCCTTGTCACTATCCCTCGGACATGCGAAACATGGAAACACTTCCCAGTACTCTCCCTCCTTCAGTATACGACTCGGGGTATCCCCCCCTGGTGATGCCTGAATTCGCACACTTGAAGACCCAAGGAACGTGCTCTCAACAACAGCAACTACCCTTAATTTGCCTAAATGCTCGAGAACATTCGGCCGACTCATTACAATGATAAATCACTTCTTGTCACTGCAGCTAAATCTCTTCTTCGGAGTCCTATAGGGACAGCTATGTAGTTTGCTCGTTTTGAAAATTAAAAATATATAAATTATAGGTATTGTTTATTGATAATTTTTTTTTCTTTTTTTCTCTCTGTCAAACATGGTATTACGTTGATGGGGGATATGAAATGACGGGGTATTCCTATTTGTGATAAAATACTAATGTCATTCAGGATGATTTCAAGGTCCGTCTAAAAACACTATTTTGTGAAAAGACGCTAAATCAAACAAAACAAAACAAAACAAAACACACACACACACACACACACACACACACACACACACACACACACACACACACACACACACACAGAGTTTGTTGCTACAAGATATCTTAGTTTGTGTTTAAAAAAAGTCGATTTGTACAATCCACTGACCTCCATTACACAAACACACCTGTATAGAATTAATATAAATAAAAGGTGAAACTGCGTAAAACAGAAGTGAAATCTAAAAAAACGTGTAGTTATAACGAATTGGTCGAACGCACAAAGAATCTAAAGTATTGTCCCAGTTGCTACATGGGCTTTTTGTACCAATTAGTTGAACAAATAACGTTCAGTTGTTGTTTTTTACCGTTTTATCATGGCGAAAAAAAAAAGATAAAACAATCAAACAAAAGCAGTGCTACGGAGTGATTCGTCTGTGCAATTCTTGAATTAAGTATCACACAGTTGCCAAAGCATCAGCTGAGGCATATGAAGATGTCCTATAATTTGCTCCAGAGTAGCCACGGGTCAGTCTTCGGGGATGGGGAAAGGAGGGGTGAAGGGGGCGGGGCTAGGGGGTGGGAGGGGGGGGGGGGGGGGGTGGACGGAGGGGAAAGAGACCGAAGAAGGGTGGGGGTAGGTGGGTGGGAGGTCGATTCTTAGCTTGGAACCGCCTATGACTGATGGCTGACAGGTCGATGACAAATGGCCTCCGCATCTCGTGTTCTGCACGCGCTCCGTCACAAAGTAACCAATCACCTTTCTCGTCCTGTATGGTGGAACTGGGGTGGGATGGAGGGGAGGTGGCGGGAGAACATAGTGGGGGGGGGGGGGGGGGGGGGGGGGCGGGAGATGGGAGATGAGAGAGAGAGAGAGAGAGAGAGAGAGAGATTCAGTTTCAGTCTCTTTGAAATACACGGAGTCTTTTTTGTTGCCACGAATATTATTGAATCCTGTCCCGAAAAACAGCAACAGCAACAAACACCACAGCACTATCCACAGAACATACAAATTAACATTAACATCCTGACGGGCACATAAAATTAGGCCATTTGCAGAAGGAAATAAGAAATAAGAAGAACCACACGGTGCCACATCCAAAAAGACCATGCAGGTTATCGTCAGCAAAGTGCACACCCAGAACAGTGTGTACAGTCTTGTACCTGTTCGCTAGATTAAAGAGAAAAAGGTCGTATCATTCGATTGAATACTGCAAGACAAAGAAAAGGGTACATTTTGGTTTCATGATAACGAAGCCGAAAATTTGTCAAGGCATGCTTCCAGAACCCTGGTTGCAGCGCTTACGAAAGAAGGGAAAATTCTAAATATGAAAACTGACAACAAAAATAAATGAAATGAAAAGACAAAGAATCAAACAGATGAACTAACAAAGTACATGACAATAAAGGAAGATGGAAGAAGAACAGATGAACTAACAAAGTACATGACAATAAAGGAAGATGGAAGAAGAACAGATGAACTAACAAAGTACATGACAATAAAGGAAGATGGAAG
>CM031612.1:25942340-25944840 GCA_018398815.1 Conus ventricosus | reverse complement strand
TAGGGCCTTGAAATCTTGAAGTCAGTGAAGTTTCAAAACGGAGTGACTGAGGGCGGAAAATGAAGCAAAATTTCGAAAGAGAGGGGGTTAGTTACCGCCAAGGACACAGACAAACAGAGTGTCTAGTCCTGTATTCTGTTTGTGTCTGTGTCCTTGGCGGTAACTAACCCCTCGTTTTCCAAAATTTGAAGTCAGTGATAAGAAGCCAACGAAGAGTTTCTAAGAAGAGACCGAAGAATTATGGTCACTTACCGAAGCTTAAAGCTCTAAATCTCGCAAGCGTACTGTTAGTATGTTGAGATTTTATCCCAGACAGCCTGGCAATGTCAGTTACAACTGACAAGATGTGTACACAGATTTTCAGAATTCGGTACCTGCAAGAAAACGATGGTGAGTCATGCCGATACAACGCAATTCACAGCGTACTGAACGAGAACTTTTTTGTTTTACTCGTAATTCAACGCTCGGTCATGTATTCTCCACTGTAGATATTAAGGTATCTGACTGCAGCAGGCAGACATAGAATGTATTTTCGAGCTAAAACCTTTTCGAAGAAGAGTGTTGAAGCAGCAGCTCAGCACGTTTCAGTCTATTTTTCAACTTCATGGAATGTATGTTTTCAGTACAGTGAGGATGTTGATGAAGAGATGAGAGATGGCGGGGAACATGCTCAAGTTTGAGAAGGGTTTGATGAAGCGTCGAAAATTTTATTTCATCTGTTTGTTTATTCATTCATTTATATATTTGTTTACTTACTTACTTACGTACGTACTTACTTTACACAATGACATACAAATGCATTCCATGATCACGACAAAGAAAGTGAAAACAGTGACTTCATTGACTGTAGGTACGATGCTTGAACACATCAAAATGTTACACTAACGCACGACGCACGCACAGAGAGAGAGTGAGGCAGAGAGAGAGAAAGAGAGAAAGAGAGAGAGAGAGAGAGAGAGAGAGAGAGAGAGACTTGTAGGAGGCGAGTGTGTGTGTGTGTGTGTGTGTGTGTGTGTGTGCGCGTGCATGTGTGTGTGTGTGTGTGTGTGTGTGTGTGTGTGTGTGTGTACGAACAGAATCTTGCGTGCGTCGGTGTATTCGTTTGTGAGTGTGTGTGTGTGTGTGTATGTGTGTGTGTATATGTGTGTGTGTGCGCGTGAGCGCGCGCGCGCGGGCGCGGGCGCGGGCGCCGCGATGACACGCGCATGCTTCATTCGCGCACACGCGCATGCGTGGGTGCGTGCGTGCGTGGCGCGCGCGCGCGTGTGTTTTTTTCTTTGTGCGTGTGTGTGTGTGTGTGTGTGTGTGTGTGTGTGTGTGTGTGTGTGTTTTTCCTCTCTCGAACAACGAGCTTAGAGAAAGTCAAGGCAGGAAGAAAGAAACACAGCTTTAAAATAATGAGCTTATTCATTTCCCGTAATTTACATATTTATTTTGTACGTTTTTGTTCTTTATATCATGTGTGTCAGATTGGCCTCCTCATACCAACTCCTGTTCACCAACCCCCTTCCCTCCTACCCGCCCATCCCCCCCCCCCTCCCTCCCTCATCCGCATCGTCATCTCCTTCCCACCTGGGTATTGTTTTTCTTTTTTTCGTTCGCGAATGAATGGACGTATATGCGTAAATGCATGTGCACGTGCTCACGAGAGAGAGAGAGAGAGAGAGAGAGAGAGAGAGAGTCTGATTTGCATACGTTTCTTTTTTCAAGCCACAGCTAAAGCTTTTTCTTTGTCGCCGACGTGGTGGTGAAAAACATTAACCCCCCAACAACCAACGAACTGCATGTGTCTTCAAAAGACACTCGTGACATCAAACGACAACACAAAAACCTTCCAAAGGGACCCTCCCGCTCCTTCTTCTCTCCCCCCCCCCCCCCCCCCCTGTCCCCACTCGTCTTTCTTCCTTCAAGCTTTCTCCATCCCTACTACCGCGCCTTCTACCCCCTTAATTCATCAGCGCCATCGATCACCCACACTCTCCCTCCCAAGAAGTAGCTAACACCGTGTTTTCCGGCCATTTTGGATCCTCGAGGAAACGTTTCCACCCATAATTCCGTGTCCCCCTCGCAACTTCCGGAGCGACTTCAGCCATGCGTGGCGATGCGGGCACGAAAATACCCTATTTGGGGGCCATTAGGGAAATCCACCAATGGAACGGCGCCGAGGGATGGCTTTTCACATGAGGTTACCACCGACGCCCTAGTCTCTAATAATGTTTAGAGGGGGAGGGGAGGTTGAATCGGTTAAAAGAGACGCAGACCATAAAGGGTTAAGGGCGCATAATGTCTGTTGTGTTTCAGGGCTGCAGTTCAAGGGAAACTTTGTGTGCGTCCGAGGCTGGGTTTTTTTTTTTTTTTTTTTTTTCGGGTCATCCGGGCTTCGTAGTGGTGATTTTTACATGATGGCGTCTGATAAGGATAAAAGATGGTTACACAGGATGAGAAAAAAGAAGATGACGATCGGATTTTGAGAAACTAGTAGGGTGTACTGGGTCATTGG